>OY720431.1:103429682-104174682 GCA_963082735.1 Pocota personata | reverse complement strand
TTAGACCATCCAGCTTGCTATTGGGTGAAAGCTGAACTAGAAAGAACAGCAGTTTCCGTTTCTCCCTTTTTGCCTTAGCTGTGGTGAATGGCTTGACCCCTACGAATTCGAGCTCGTTGCACTCTTTCTCTTTAAACAGCGCAAGGAGCGTCTCCGGATCAGTAGACGGGTCTATCCCCTCAGCAGCATTGTTTGCAGCTTTTCCCCCTTCGGGGTGAAGGAGAAGAACTCCGTCGTCGTGTCCCTAAGTAATTCTTTAATTTTTTTATATTCTTCCACTGTATTACAGTGGATAGTATACCTATTTTCATTTAATCTTTTAGTACTAAAATTACTGCCTATGGCAGACTTACATAGTTCGATGGTATCCTTCAGCTCAATTTTGTAGGTATTTATCGGCGGTACCCTCGCTTTTGTCGTCGTCTTCGGTTGCTATTGCTTCTGCTGCGGTTGTTTTTGCTGTTGTTTCTGCTGCTGCTGCTGTTTCTTCTGCTGTTGTTTCTGCTGCTGCTCTTTCTGCTGCTTCTGCGGTTGTTGCTCCTTTGATTGCACCGTTTTCCGCTGCTGTTGTTGTTGCTGCTGCTGCTTCTGCTGTTGTATTTGCCGCTGGCTTTCTGACGGCTGCTGCTGTATTTGTTGTTGTTGTTTAGCGCTCTGGAGATCGTGCTGCCGCTCCCTCTCCCTCCTGGCCATTTGCTTGGCCTTTATTTCACGCACCCTCTGTTGCGGTTTATTAATGCTGCTGTATATATTTTCAACTTCCCCGTCTTCATCGTCGGACTCGGAAGCTGCGAGAACTGCGAAACTGTTGCTCTCATCTCCCACGTAGCGGCCTTCACCACCGTCGGACATATATGTCAATTCAACAGAATCATCCGACCTCTGCCGCTTTTTATCTGTTGCTGCTTCTGTTGCTGTTGCTGTACTCGGCGCCCCTTCCCTCGCTCCACTTAGCAGCTGTTTAGCTGACGCTGATTTGGCGGGACGCTTTACCAGGTTAGGGGAAGGTTTCAGATTTCTTCTCCTTTTCCCCACACTCTCGGTAGCCACTGTTGCAGGATGGCCTAATTGAACTGCATCGGACCGCTCACTCTCCATCGCTGACACTTTTTTTTTGTTTTCTTTATTTTCACTTATTGTGTACAAATGAAAAAAAAAGTCGACAATTCAATTTTCCCCATTCCGGAATTGAACCTGGGGTCACTGGTTTGGTAGAACACCACCACTACCTATAGGCTAACTCGCCACTTGAAAATTCACCGTCTAACTACGTACTTGAAATCACACTGATTTTAAATAAGAAGCCGAAACACGTGCGTACTCTTTGAAAGTCTGTGAACGACTAAGTCCACTACCACTTGTATTAGGCTAACTCGCCACTTGATTAACTAAATTCTAATAGTCAACTAGAAATTACTCCGAATTTGAAGGAAAAGTCGAAACACGTCTGCACTCTACGAAAGTCTGTGAACGTGTATATCAATTTGTAAATTTAACGTATCTACACTAGAAGTTGTCCAAGACGCATTTGTTTTTAATAAACAACTGGGCACTGAAGGATTTGTCGAGAGGATTTTTCTCAGCCTAGACGCCTCAGAAGATTCTTCTATTTTGCACAAGAGTCTCCAGGAATTACGTTTGGCTTTTCTCAATTCTTTTTTATATGTTTTTAGGGATCCTTTGTACGAGTCCCAGTCAGATGCATCTCTAGTGCTTTTGCCTTTGTTGAAAAGTTTCCTGCAGGTATTTCTGAGTGGTCCTAGATCAGAGATCCACCAGCGTGGTTTTTTCTTATCCCTAACCTTAACCAAAGGACAAGAGGACAACGCTTTATTGAGGGCCAAGGTAAGATCCTTAACCACACAGTCAAGCTCTTGAGGATTGGCCGAAGACTTTTGAGAATCATAGGTAACCGATTTTTTTAAAGTTTCCCTATATCTGATCCTGGAGGATCGTCATCAAAACTAAATTGAAGGTATCGGTGGTCAGAAAAAGAGTGTTCACCAGATACCTTCCAGTTCTTGATCATTTTATTAATATTGGGTCCAGGAAAAGAGTCTATGGCATCATAGGCGAGATAAGCCGATAATCGATAGTAGGAGCGCTTGTATTTTTCTAGCAACGCTACGGTTATATCCCGATCACTAATTAGGAAGTACCTTAATGCTAATTTCTACCAATATGCACGATCTAGGTTTACCTTTATCCTTGACATATAGGGAATAGTATCCGGGAGTCGTGAGTCCACAAACCAAGTTGTTAACAACCCAGGGTTCTTGAATCAAGACAATACCTTCTCTATCCTTTGAGAGACGGAGAAGAAGACCGGCCGAAGCCGTTTTGGAGTGACGAAAGTTAATATAAACTAACTGCAGCATTGTTGCTACAAGCAGGCAAAGAAACCTCCACCACAGTTTTGTTCAAGGCCTCCGAGCCTGAGGGCAAGCCAAGAAGTTCATCCTCACTCAAAGGTGCTTTGTCTGTAATATCGCCCATCTTCATGTCTGATAGCAAATGCCAAAGACTAAAGATGGTTATATGATAGACTGAGAGTCATCATCCTCCAAGGAAGGGAAGGATCATATACCTGTGATCCTAACAGCCAACGGTTTATCAATAGAACAGATAAAAAACCCACGACTAACAAACAAAACAATGAAGTGGTGTAAATTCAGAGAACATCTCGAAGGTTTCATTAACCTTAGATCTCCACTTGTCAGAACAAAACGTATTGACATTGACACAGAACAATTCATTCCCGATGCACAACAGGCATCAGAAGATAGTTAAACTCTTTTGCCAGCACTTTTCAAATGTTTTCGAACCTTCTCCACCTATCGCAGCAAAAGAAATTCTTGATTTCTATAAGAGAGTAGACTAAAAGGAAATTCCTTATGTTTCGTTAAGAGAGATCAAGACATGTATTCATAAACTAAATAATAGAAAGTCACCAGTTTATGATCTTATAACTGCTCAAATCTTGAAAGAACTGACCTCCACGGCATTGTTGAAACTCAAGCTTATAATTAATGCTTGCTTTAAACAAAGATATGTCCCACATCACTGGAAGATAGCAGGAATTATTGTTATACCTAAACAAGGTAAGCCTATATCAGAAGTTACCTCATATAGGCCAATCTCACTTTTACCAGTATCTTCAAAACTTTTTGAGAAACTCCTTCTTAAAAGACTAGACCAAATTATAGAGCAAATAAAGCTTATCCCCACCCACCAATTCGGGTTTAGAAATAAACACTCGGCGATGGACCAAGTGCATCATATAAGAGTAACTAATGTTATATATAGAAAAGGCACTGGAATAAAAACAAATTTGTTCTGCAATATCCTTAGACGTTGCACAGACTTTTGGTAAAGTTTGGCATAAGGGTTTACAGTATAAATTTCATAGGGATCTACCTAGACAGTACTATGAGATACTTAAATCTTACATAGCAAATAGATTCTTTAGAGTTCGCTATGGTCCAGCGTATTCTGAACTTAAAGAAATATAAGCAGGTGTTCCACAGGGAAGCGTTATAGAACCCCCTATATTTAATTTTTATCTCGTATTAAGGTCAAGGCTATTTCCTGCCTTACATTGGTGGGTTATCTATTGAATGAAAAACTATATTTGGAAGTGGTTCATTTTTAGTTACGAAATGAGCGCGATGACAGGGATCCACATCATCCTGAAATATGGGATTTCGAATGTAGCAGCATAACTCCTCTATTGTAGGCACAACACCATCAGCTACGTTTTCTTTGCATTTCGCTGCATTTACGGAACCAACCAAAAGCAAAATACGGTCAAGACCCTAATTTATCATACATCCCCAAACCATAAGATATGGTGAATATTTAACGATGGGAAGCAGACATTCATCTAAATATCGCGAGAATACGTCCTTCATTTGCTTCGTATAAGACCATCGTAAAATTCCTTAACTGTTCACAAAACAGTTTGTCGCAGTGCACGAATGCGTTATGGACTAGTGTTTTTTTCTTTTATTCATCAAGAGGAATAAGCAAATCACAGAAAAACTGGCATCGTACCTACATATGTATTAAGAAATATTAGAGGCACGCACCCGCAAGTCATAAAATCATAAAATTTCCACAGTACGGCGTTTTTTTTTTGGTATGGGTGTATATCAGTATAGGTAGTACATAAAACGATTTATTCGAAACAAAACTTTGAAGCACATTCACTTGTTCTATTGCTATGAAAGTGCAGTATATGCGTTGTAACTGACCTTAAAAGGCAGTTTGCACTTGCTTCCTATCCAGCGTTTATTTTGAGAGCTGGGGGTAGAGTATTACAATATTTTTCCTTATTTATTGTACCCTTCCAGAACGTAAGTTTCATGTACATATAAAAAAAGTATGGAACTGCAAAGAATTCATTAGAAGTATGTAGCTTAGATTAGATTAACCGACCGTCAATTGTATTAAATAGTTAACTAAGAAATTGAATTAAATAAAGTTGTTAATATAAAGTTTTGACTTTTTGTCAGTTGCATGATTAAATATGCATAGATGCATTTGTGTAATTTGTAGTCGCTTATTTAGGATGTAAGGTTTGTAAAACTTTTCTAGTTATTTTAAATGATTTCTTGTTTAAACAGAAAACACGCCACCCATATTTTGTACTTCGTTGGTTTTCCCTTTAACTTTGTGCGAATAACTTAGTCACCTTTTATGGAATTCTCTTTTTATTTTTATTTTCTGTACATACTAAGACAATTTTTTATAAACTAATTTTGAAGTCAGAAACGTTTTTAAAGTACATATATTACATGCTGAATTTTATACTAAAGAATTAGTTTAATTCGATTTTTTTCATCAAATTAAGCCTTGTGCGAACAATTTTGTGAGGATGTATATTTATTTCGTTTACTATTATATATTTTTTAATAAAACAAAACATTTTATTAAATCTAAAACAGTCTACTCCATATATTTAGTTAATTCACACAAACTATTTCGTAGAACCGAAACCCGTTTAACTCATGTCCTAGTTTATTCACATTACTTAAGTTCTTGATGAACCGAAATGACCTGAATATACCAAATGCATACGTTTCAAACAATGAATAAGTTATAAGCTTGATTCTAAATTTTACCTTCATAAAGATATACTGGTTTTCATGGCTTGTTACCCTATAATTAAGTTGGCTCTATCTTTGTCAGAGCTGTACCAATTTCAGCAGTTCTGCCTTTAGTTGAATATAGAATTTTGCAGAGCAAACTCTAGAAACATGACATAAAGTTACCTTGTAAGTACATACGAGTACATGAGATAGGCTTTGTCTAGTATATTTAACTTTACATAACTTTTTCCATAGAAAAAATTCAGTTTTTTTCTTTCATAGTGTGAAGGGTAACTCTGTTTTCCGTCGCTAGAATTTAAGGAAAAGCAGGAGACAAAAATTCAATACGTTGTCAACAATAAATGCACACTGGTTTGAAAAACTTGCATCTCGACTTACCACTATCTTTATTAAAGATTTTTACACATAAAACCGGTTTAACAATAGTAAGCGCTTCAACACTGATATTCCCGCATAAGTCATCACTTCCATTAGATGAATAATGACGCACGAATGTGTGTATATTTCTATCTCACTCATTATAAAGCAGTATGTGCCGACACGAGTTGTTGTTGTTTGTTATTGGTAAAATATTGTTTTCGGAAAAATTATTGGTCTCGAAATTTGAATCAATTTTGGTATTTGGTACTATAATAGAGAAACTCGAAAAAGTGGGTTTTGCACTTCTGCCCGTCCGTATAACGGACTGCAGCTTAACTGCCGTTAATGGATTTACTTACTTCAAAATTTATATCTGGGGTCTGTCGCTAATGCATAGAGTGTAAATCGGAATTTTCATTCTAACGTCAAAATTAACGATATTTGTTAATAAGGCCAATTTTGGAAAAGTACAATTTTCGATAAAATTGTATTTTATCGTAATTTATAATTGTATGTAAAATGTATATATATATATACATACACTACCGGGTATTTGATTACCCTCATTTAACATTTCGACCTAAATCATAATGCAGCGGTAATATTTCTTCGGATCTATTTCTAAAACTTCTATTCTCACTTGTTCTCTGCAACCTGATGACAAACTTGACAAAATTTAATGAAGTAAAAATCTAAATCTCCATTTTCGGTTTTTGCCTACTTTATAGGGACTCTCATTACTCTCATCAGTTTGCTTACAACATTCAAAACCCAAGGCACTTTAAAGTAAATAAAGAAGATGGGTCGAGGTAAAACACTAACCAAATTTCGAAATTAGCAAAATTCTTGCATTCAAGCAAGAAAATTATTCCAACCGAGAAATTGAGATTTTCCTTTTTGCTTCGTTAAATTTTTGTCAAGTTTGTCATAAGGTAGCACAGAAAAAGTGAAAATAAAAGTTTCAAAAGTGGATCCGAAAAATTTTAAATTTTAATGAGGGTAATTAAATGACCGGTAGTATATGCAGGTACATACTTACATATATGTAAGTGTATGTAGACACATACAGGACATTCTACGGAAAGGTATACTACTTTCGACATGCCGCCATTCTGTTATTGGCACAAATTCACAAATTATTCATGAGTCACCTTCACATCCAGAAAAAGGGGCTGTGTGGTGCCCTATTTAGTCTGGAGGAGTCATTGGACCGTACCTTCTCGAAGATGAAGATGGAGTTGCTGTTACTGCTGTTACTGTTACAAGAAAATGATACCGCCAAGTGATTAAAAATTTGTTGACATCTGAATTGGATGGTTTGCAGCCAATGCAGCAATGCAATTACTCTATCAACTGGTTCTAGACCGAGTTATCTCCAGAAATGGTGATGTCGAGTGACCCCCTCATACGCCAGATTTAACAACCCCTGACTCCGATCTTATGGGGGTTTTTAAAGAGCAGGGTGTATGCTAAAAAACACAAATACGAAATAGAATATCGGTCGAAATATGTAAAAATGTTATGACATACATATATTAAAAAAAGCTCGCATTAGTGAAGACATATAGGCGGACATCTGCCCGACATCATATTACATATGTACATAATTCCCGACCCTCGTATAATATTCTGTACATATGTATATCCACTGTCCGAATGTTAATTTGGATTTTATGGGTTATTAGATTGCTTTGCCAATAAATACGTAATTCTTGAAACTGAAACTATCATATTTAATAGCATAGATAAAGGATCTCGTACGTATTACGAGTAAATCATCCGTATATGAATTTTTGTCTATTTAGGTATATGTTAATCTCCGCGATTCTTCAGCAATCTTTCTCAAAATGATTTCTGGTAGCTCCATACTTTTCTCTCGTGAATGCTCAGCACAAACAATCGTTATAGTCTAGAGAAATAAGATATTTGGCTTCGCAATTAATCTTAACAGTATGTGCCCGCTAAAAATAAACTAGTTTAAAACATTATAACTGTTTAAATTCATATTTGTACTGAATTATACTTCATAAATAAAGCATAAAAACTACGTCCTATCGAAAAAGAAGTATGATATTGTTCTATATTACGCCCGAGTTGGATTTAAATAACACTGAAAGCATGAACAAATGAATAATTTGCAAACAAAAATTAAAATCGCCATAATAAAGACTTACTTCCGTTTTGGGAAATTGAAGAAAAAGAAAAAAAAGTTTAGTTTTTGGTTGCAGAATTGTTAATAATTTGTTATAAAATTTTGCATTGTTTTGAGTTTTGAGTGATCAAAACATTTTTTTAGCGGCCGGCAGTTCATTTGAAAGGAAATTTTTCAAAATAGATGATTCTTGTAGATTAACAAACAAATTTGAATATTTTCTCTTCATGTTCTAAGTAAATTTGTTGTCAATATGTAGTCGGCTGACCCCTGCCACTTCCCTTACATGCATACATTTGATAATATAACAAAATAATCAATAAATGAGTTTTGACTCCAATAATAATGTTAAATACCTTGAAGAAAGACACGTTATTTTGTTCTTGCTTTGGGTGTAAAAGAAAAGTGATCTAGATACAAGTTTTTAAAAAATATACATAAAATAAATAAATATTATGACCCTATTTACCTAGAGTTTTATGTCATTACCGAAGGGCAAATTGTTCGATTGAGAGAAGCTTCTCAAGAAATTTTACCCTCGGATGTTTTTCGGACGTCCGCGAAGTGTGAGAGCGTCAGAACATATTTCTTTTTTTTGTGCTTTCTGAGATTTGAAAAAAAAAGTTTTCCCTAACATTTTCTTAGAACAAATAGCTTTGAAAAAGCAAAATATCGCTTTTTGAAGAAAACACCCTCAAAAGGTGAACGTGACCAAGTACAACTTATGAACGAAATGTAGAGAAAGTCAAGGCTCCGTAATTTATGATGACGAAATTTTTCAGTCTGTTTACACGCTTTCATAGTTGTTGCATAGTTCTAGCAGCTGTCTCCCATCTATATTTTGTTGTTTGGTTTTAGAGGTCCTATCTATAAGAAAAGGAATGTATTTGTTTTAAACCAAAAAGCATTGAGCTCCATCAATTCTAGGACCAAAATCGCCCAACAAGCTGTAATGTACCTATAGCGCCACTGAGATTAGTGAAATCATTATTCCAGTCCGAAAAATTCAGATGCATATGTAGGTAGTACATAAAATAATTTCTCGACAAAACACGTTGAACACATTCACTTGTTTTATTCGTATGAAAGTGCAATGCGTCGTAACTGACTCTGGAACTCTAAAAGGCAGCTTCTAATTGCTCCCTCTATATTTTGACAGCTGGGGCACAGTTTAAAGTTCAATACAGCAATGTTTTTTTTTAAATTTATTGTAACATTCCAGAACGTAAATTTCAAGTACAAAAAAATATATATCGAACTGTCCTATGTACATAACTAAACGATTCACTGGAAGTAGCTTATTGCTAAGACCAAAATATTGTAGCTTGAACAGGTACGACCAATTCATTAGCTTGAATATACTAGTAAATAGGTGCATGCGCACTAGACACAGTATTTGGCTTTGTTGAACGTTAGGCGCGTTCATATTAGTGTATGCTGACATAAAACTATGAAATCCTAAATTTCATTATTACTATACCTAAGAGAGAAAGTCAAAAATTGAGTCTTTCAACTCTGTCTGACGAAAACAGCTGAACTTCAAAATTAACGAAACCAACTAAATAAATTTAATTTTTTTCTTGGAAATGGCTGTAAGGATTTACAGCTGAGCTTCAAAATTAACGAAACCAACTAAATAAATTGAATTTTTTTCTTGGAAATGGCTGTAAGGATTTCTTCAAATTTAATTTTTCATTTAGGCATACGAAGTTTTTAGCAGAATTAATTATTACAAATTTACTATTTATCGACCAAGGATTAATAAATTTGACATATGCAAGACCAAAGAATACCAAGTTTAGCATAATTGCCAAAAAAGTTTTCTGCTTTTTAACGGATCTAAAAAAAAACGCATTTTAACGATTTTGCATAAATTCCAAATCAGGGTAATTTTAAATTAACGGTATATATACATAGATATAGGTGCAAGTACGTGTGACCTAGTGGTGCACTTTATTTAAAAAAAAGAAAACAAATTTAATTATACGAGGTAAGGTGTAAACACCAACTGTACTTTATACGTGTTAATATTAATAAACATATTTTTTTAATTACTACTTATATAACTAAATCTATATTTTCATTGCTTTCTCAGCCAATTATTTTAATTTAAGTATAATTTTAAAGACTGTAAATCGAATTTTACTGTGCTTGCGGATCGCACTGCAATAAGCGTACGATTGATGGGTCACTTTTAGCTCCTTCTATAAATTCTTCAAGACTAAGTTTGCCATCTTTATTTCGATCCATTTGTCGGAAAATTTTATCAGTTCGTTTTTCTGGAGTGCTTTCGTCTTCTGGCATCTTCATTACTGATCCGACCATTTTATATATCGCCTGTGGGAATATTTTTATCAATCGTATTAAATAGTTAATTGAAAATTTAATTTATTAAAGTTGTCAATAGAAAAATATTGACTTTTTGTAAGTTACATTTTAAATGATTTCTTATTTGAATAGTAAACAAACTTAAAATAAAGAATATACGAATAGTAGTTATAATGTCCTTGTAATACTCTCGATTTGCAACGACTGGTTAATATAGGGTGAGGCATTTAAATTGAGGAACTTCAGTATCTCTAAACAATTGGAGATATGAGAAAAATCTGTAGGAAGTTTTTGTTTATGACCTTAAATGTTCTTTATTTTAAGGATACGAATCAAGCTTACCTTTTTTTTTTTTTAATTAAATTGGTACTTTTGAGCCCATTGGAATCGACCTGAAAAGAGGGTTTACTAGAACAAATTTGTGGAACTTGAGACTTAACGCGAAATGTGGAGATTGGTGTCAACAAATATATACTAAAAGTACACATGGCCATGGCGTACTTCTGCAGCCTCTTTTAGTTGCTTCATAGTAAAACAAGTTTTTCTGAACAATTATTCAACAATTTTATTTTCTTTAATATTATTGTATGTATTAATATTGTTGATTTTATTTGCATCCTGTAGTAAAATAGTCATAGCTGTAGATCTGAATTACCGATGCATCACTGGCATTCAAGAGAAGTTGCCCGATATTTGACATATTGGTTGTAAGGGTATTTATAAAAAAAAAAAAAAAAAAAACATTATTAAATTAAACACCTAAACGGTAGATTCAGCTTATCTGAAATCTGGTTAATTGAAACAGAAAACTGAACAAAATGTAGGTTAGGTTAGGTTGGAGGGAAGTGCACCTAGGTGCTTATCACGGGGGCCATACTGTCCATTGTGTTTCCCTTTTTGTTGTGTGGAACCTATATTTAAAACCTTTGTCTTGCAGTGGGTTCTGTAGCAAACCAGCCTGCGTTCTTTATGAAGCTTATCATGTTCCTATGTGGAACTTGTACAAGATCCCCTAGTTCGTCGAAAAGCCTGTTTCCCATTGACGGAGGCGGCGGTTTTGAAGATTTGGGCAATTACATAACAAGTGTTTAGTTTCTGTCTCCTCTATATCTTGACAGCTCCTGTGTGTTGATGCCTAGTTTGGCAGCCATTTCCCCTATCGCGCAGTGTCCTCTTAGCACGCCTATCAAGATTCGAATTTCTTTTATGCATAACCAGTAGGCTTTTTGTGCTGTTTTCATCCACTGTAGGCCATAAGATGCGAGATATGACACAGTCGCTTTTGGCGGATCATGCGGAGTTAATCAGTTCTCTTGCTTTTGGCACAGATAATAAACTACCCAGATGTCGCACGCCCATATAAAAAAATGAAACATATTTTTGTCGTGGCAGACAACGTTGTGGCAGACAAAGAGCTTTCAGAATAAGTACAACAAATAAAGCTTTTTCTTTTTCCTCACTTCGTTCGCTCTTGAGGGAAAAGTTCTTTTTCTCATCGTGTGTTGTGCCATGCAAAAAAACGAGGTGAGGAAGTGTAAAGGGGTATGCGGGAAGGGGCATGAAGATGCATGACGGTGTGATTTCCATACCACCGCAGCAAAAGAATAAATAATAAGTACAACAAATAAAGCTTTTTCTTTTTCCTCACTCCGTTCGCTCGTGTGGGAAAAGTTATTTTTTCATCGTGTGTTGTGCCATGCAAACGAACGAGGTGAGGAAGTGTAAAGGGGTATGCGGGAAGGGGCATGAAGATGCATGACGGTGTGATTTCCATACCACCGCAGCAAAAGAATAAATTTTCATGAATGGAAGTTTTGCAAACGCGTATGCGTTGTATATGAAAAGGTGTAACTGAAGGGCGGGAAAAGTTAATCAGTTCGTTGCACTTTGTGATGAAACGTAGACGAAAGTTACAAAATATAAAAGTGCATGATTTGTGCATCCAGATTTTCAACTCAATCTTCTGCAATAAAACAAGTGTCCAGGTGTTGGCCCTTTAGAGGCATTTCATACATATATATTATATTCATATATTAATTAATACAAATATTATATTTTATCGATTTATGTGCATACATATGTATGCATTAATATTGTAACATAATAATAACTACGCTCCCTAAAAGTATAATGCAACAAATTCCGAAGTGTCTTTTCATTCTGGCAGAATTTTGGTCCGAAGTGTCCTTTCATTTGAAGTTCGTGTCTGCGGTTAAGTCTCCACAGTTCATGTCTACGAAAGAGACGGATAATATCACGGATAAGAAAGAATTATAACTGCAAGAAATGATTGTCATCTTGGAATTATTACATCAGAATTTTTCTTGTTCCAGTGGTCGAAGAATTTGCTAGAAGTTTCTGGCTATCAGAAACATTGGTGTCAGAAGTGGGATAAAACTTATTCTGTGAACAACTATTTCCGTGGTGTGAAATTGCACAATAAAAAAAAAAAAAAAACATTTCTGTGTTGAGTTAATTAGTTGCGCAAAATGGGTCGCAAATTGGGAAAACTAACTATAACTCAACTAAAGGCAGAACTCAGTAAGCGGAACCTCGACACAACTGGGGGAAAAGATGCCCTACTGATTCGCTTGGAAGAAGCAGTAACGCAGGAAGGTGAAAATCCGCATGACGTAGAGTTTGACGTGGAAGAGGAACCAACAAGTACAGCAGCCGACCCGGGTATAACAAGTCTGCTCCTGCAACTTAAGTTAGTCATGGACGAACAAGAAAAGCAATAGAACACCAAAAGAAGTCTTTGGAACTTAAGCTCGATGACCAAAAGAATTCTATAGAACTTAAGCCGGACGAACAAAAGAAAGCAATGGACGAACAAAAGAATTCTCTAGATGCTCTGGAAAGCAAACTTGATGAGCAAAACAAGAACTTGGAGTCCGAATTCGAAGCGATCGAAGAGAAAATCGAGAAGGTCGAGACGCAACTCGAAAAAGTCGAAACTAGATTCGATGAAAACTTTGAGAAGCATGAAACTCAGTTCTGGGAGATAGAGACTCAGTTCGAAAAAGTAGAAAAGCAAGTCGAAAATCTTACCAAGGAACTCAGCAACGTGAAGAGACAGAAAGCACGGGAATATTCCACTGACGGTCTGAGAAGAAAGGAGATGCAGCCTCCTATCTTCGATTGTCAAACATCATGGCCAATTTATAAGAGGCAATTCGAAGCGGCCGCAATGACCAATAGCTGGGACAATGAAGAGAAGTCTATTGCACTCACGCTTGCATTTAGGGGTCCAGCTGCGGAGCTCTTGCAGACCATCCCGGAAGATAAACAGCAGAACTACGACTCTCTGGTTCAGGCTACCGAGATGCGATTTGGGGATGAACACATGCAGCAGGTGTACAGGGTTCAGCTGCGTAGTCGAGTCCAGAAAAGGGGGGAAACGCTCCAACAGTTGCAAGCGGATATAGAGCGACTAGCCCATCTTTCACACCCTAAAGCCGGTGAGGAGCTTATCAACGAAATGGCGGTGGAAGTTTTTATTCAGGCCATAGAGGACAGACAACTGCAAATGGCTGTAAGGATGGCTGAAAAGCGAACACTCCCCGAGGCATTGGCATTCGCTTTGTCAATGAAGGCTGCGGACCAAGCATACCAGGGAATACACCGTGTCAGGGAAATGTCCGTCGTGGAATGCTCATGCCAGAGAACAGCCGTCATGGATGAAGACAAAGCTCGCGGAAGTCAAATCCGTTGCTGGAATTGCAACCAACCGGACACCTATAACGGCAGTGCAGAAGTGCACCTAGACGAGGAAATTGTCCACATTGCGGAAGTAGGAGAAGAAGAGAGGAAGCATCTGGCGGTGATAACATCCATCCTGTCAGTCAGACTTCCCAAAACCAGCAGTCGGGAAATGCGTAAGGACCAACTTCGCGGGGCAGAAATTGGTTACTGGAATCTACGCCCCCAGGACCACCATTCAAGTTTCGCAAACCAAACGGGGTAACAAGAGTCTGACAATGGAGGCACTAATCAACAAGAAGAAGTGCGTAGCCACCATCGACACAGGTGCCACCGCCTTCATTGTAAGAAGAGATATCGATTGTTTTGTCTACATCCCTCCACAAGTTCTCAATCGGATTGAGATCAGGGGCTCAATTTTCTGTCACAATAACCACTTCTTCACAGATTTAGCTGTATGCTTGCTGAAATTTCCATTTCACTAGCATTTCCTCCTCAGAATACGAGTAATGTTGTTCAAAATGTCCTTATATTTTATTTAGTCCATAATGCCCTCAATCCGACAAATTGGGCCAACACCACTCGAAGAAAAGCAACCCCATACAAGGATGTTGCCTTAAATATTGTTTCGAATCTGATGCGAAACGATTAAATTTCGATTCATCGGTCCAAATAATATTTTTCCACCAATTGGGATCCTTATTAACGTTATCGCGTGCAAACTCTAAATGAGTTCCTGCCTGGCAATCCGTTCGTCGATATTTAATTGTGCTCACGGAATCATTTACATATATTTAGCTCTTCTTCAATTTGTTGTTTTATTTTAGGAGCTGTCAAAAATGGATCGAGTTTGCTCATGGCTGCACAACACCAACAGCTACTGCCTGAAGACTGCAACAGGGGAAATGGCGAAGGAAATGTTTGGAGAAGTTCGTCTTACGATTACTCTGGCGGGACTGACGTTCTCCCATGCGTTTCTGGTGGCAGATATATGCGACGAGTGCATCATCGGAATAGACTTCATGAAAGCAAATGAAGTAATCTTGGACATCGGGATGCAAGTACTGAGGTATCGAAATGTGGATATTCCGAAGGTGTACGAAAACGAGAATGCCGTAACTCTCAGGACAGTCATCAGCAAAGACGAAGTTTTGCCGCCGTCTTCAGAGACAATCATTTGGACGAAGCTGGAAGGTGATCTTGAGAGCCACCGATTCTACATAGTAGAACCAGACCCAGAGAAGAATTCTCAAGACTAGTGAGCTGAATCAGGAGCAGCGAACTATGGCAGAGAATCTTATCAATGAGTACCCTGATGTATTTGCCTCACAGGATGGAGAATACGGCCGAACACACCTGGTACAACATCGAATAGACACTGGTGATACTAGACCAATTCGTCAGCCTGCTAGGCGCCTTCCATTGGCGAAGCAGACAGAAGTTGCAGAGATGGTGTCGGCAATGGAGAAAGAAGGTCTGATTGAAAGTTCCAAAAGTCCGTGGGCATCACCGGTTGTACTGGTTAAGAAGAAAGATGGCAACACGCGGTTCTGCGTGGACTATCCTCAGCTCAATTACGTCACCAAGAAAGACAGCTATCCTCTGCCACGGATTGACGACACGCTAGACACACTATCACTAGCCCAATGGTTTTCCACTCTCGACTTGAAGAGTGGCTACTGGCAGGTACAGATCCATCCAGAAGACCGGGAGAAAACCGCCTTCACCGCAGGAAATGGGCTATGGCAATTCACGGTAATGCCATTCGGGCTGTGCAATGCTCCGGCGACTTTCGAGCGATTGATGGAATGTGTCCTGCAAGGGTTAACATGGAAAACCTGTTTGGTATACTTGGATGATGTCATCGTCGTAGGAAAAACGTTTGCGCAACACCGAGACAATCTAAGGGATATGTTTCAAAGGCTTCGAAGTGCCCACCTGAAGCTCAACCCCAAGAAGTGCGCCCTGTTTAGAGCGGAAGTCAAGTACTTGGGGCACATAATTTCAGCGAAAGGAGTGAGAATCGATCCAGAGAAGGTCGAAGCGGTGAAAAACTGGCCAGTCCCCAAAGACAAACACCAACTAAGGAGCTTCCTGGGCCTAGCCACCTACTACAGGCGGTTCGTGAAGGATTTTGCCGGGATCGCAAAGAGCCTGCACCAGTTGACGGAAAAGGGAAAACAATTCAAATGGTCAATTGAGTGCGAGAAGAGCTTCAAGGCACTTAAACAACGGCTATGCGATGTCCCGATACTAGCTTACCCCACTCCCGGGGAAACGTTCATTGTGGATACAGATGCTAGTAATGTCGGGGTAGGAGCCGTACTCTCCCAGGTGCATGATGGCCAAGAGAAGGTGGTTGCGTACTTCAGCAAGGTGCTCTCTAAGCCAGAAAGGAACTACTACGTGACAAGGCGGGAACTTCTAGCTTTGATCTTGGCTACGAAGCATTTTCACAAATACCTCTATGGGAGGAAGTTCGTTCTTCGCTCAGACCATGCAGCCTTAAAATGGCTATTACAGTTCAAGAGTCCTGAGGGTCAGGTCGCAAGATGGATCGAAAGGCTGCAAATCTACGACTACGAAATACAGCATCGTAAAAGAAGGCTCCACTCTAATGCGGATGCACTGTCCCGGAGACCATGCAGAACGGATTGTAAACATTGTGCGCGTCAGGAAGAACGGGAGCTGGTTTCCATCCAAAGAATGAGAGCCGAACCTATCGCCGGCTGGAGCGTAGATGAAGGAAGACCCGGATATCGAGCCGATTCTGGCCTGGAAGGAGAACATGGAGAAACCGGATCATCAGGACATCTCTCACAGAAGCCCGACCTTAAAGGCATATTTTGCGCAGTGGGACTCCCTCCATGTCCAAGAAGGTGTTCTGAGAAGAAAATGGGAATCCTCCGAGGGAAAGTCGTTTGTAATGCAGCTTGTCGTACCGCGGACGAGGGTCAAGGAGGTGTTACAGGAAATGCATGGCGGGGCGTCCGGAGGCCACTTGGGAGTGAACAAGACGCTAGAAAAGGTACGAGAACGTTTTTATTGGTTAAAAGCGAAGGAAGATATCGAAGACTGGTGCAGCAAATGCGACGTGTGTGCAGCTAGCAAGGGTCCGAGAATCAAAACTCGAGGTAAGATGCACCAATACAACGTGGGCACTTTCCGGAAACCGACAATGGTAATCGGTATATACTCGTAGTGATGGACTACTTCAGTAAGTGGCCGGAAGCGTTTCCGATCCCTAACCAGGAAGCCAGAACCGTGGCGGAGCAGATCGTCTACAATTGGGTTAGCAGATTCGGTGTGCCCTTGGAATTGCATTCTGACCAAGGGCGGAACTTCGAGTCAAGAATCTTCCAAGAGATGTGTCAACTACTCGGAATCAAAAAGACACGGACAACCCCGCTTCATCCACAGTCGGACAGTATGGTGGAGCGTTTCAATAGGACTTTGGGCGAACATCTCTCGAAGGTCGTAGGTGACTACCAACGGGATTGGGACCGGCAGATTCCCTTGTTTTTGATGGCCTATAGAAGTGCCGTGCATAGTACTACTCGACATACGCCGTTCGAAATCTTATTTGGTGGAATAACTCGTTTACCCAGTGAGGTGAAATTTGAATCTCCTACCAATGAGCCCAGAAATGAAGAAGAGTACGTGGCGGACCTTAGGGAAAGGCTTAGGGACATACACCAAAGGACCAGAAGCCAGATTAAGATAACGAGCGACCGCATGAAGACCAGGTAGGATGCCAAGGCAACAACGTCAGGAAGGAGATCTAGTGTGGCTGTATAATCCCCATCGCCAAAAGGGGAAATCACCTAAGTTGCAGCAGAACTGGGAGGGTCCCTACAGAATAATAACCCGCATCAACGATATTGTCTACCGCATCCAGCGAGGACCAAGGGCCAAAATGAAAGTGGTTCATGTGGACCGACTGAGTCGATACAATGGCCGGAGTGAGGATGCACTTGTTCGGGACGAACAAGTCTAAGAGGGGGGCAGTGTAGCATAATAATAACTACGCCCCTAAAAGTATGATGCAACAAATTCCGAAGTGTCTTTTCATTCTGGCAGAATTTTGGTTCGAAGTGTCCTTTCATTCGAGGTTCGTGTCTGCGGTTTCCACAGTTCATGTCTACGAAAGAGACGGATAATATCACGGATGAGAGGGAATTATAACTGCAAGAATGATTGTCATCTTGGAATTTCTCTTGTTCCAGTGGTCGAAGAATTTGCTAGAAGTTTCTGGCTATCAGAAACTTCTGCTATATAAGGACAGATGGCGATCAAAAAAGGCGCAGTTGGTTTAGAACCGTGGCGAAGAGATTGGAAAAGTGATAATGGGCGAAGTTGTAATTTTGTGATAAATTGAAAGTTGAGATTGAACAAGAAGAAGTAATTAGTTTGGATTTGTGAATTAAGTAATTGAAAGGAGATAAAGTGATTTGAGAGGACAGAGACCTTGTAAGAAAAGAATTGCGAAGAATAGTATAGTGTGAACCTGAATTGTTCTATAGACTAGAAAATAAAGAAATAATTTCACAGAATATTGTTTTATCTACTCGAGCCGTAGCTCGCATATTACAATATATAACCCTTCATTTCTTGTATAAAATGCATATTTTGATAATTTCGTATAAGTGCTGGTTTTCCATTTAATAGGTCGAAAGTCGATCTATTTTTGTTATAAATTCAGCTGTCGATTTTGCAAACTGACTTAGAAAATTGATGAGTTTTATTAAAGCATGCTACAGATCTGCTTAGAACTTGTGCAGCCAACTTCACGTTAATTTTCTGAAACTCAGTAGGATCAATGTGTGCCGATGTAGGTTTTGGACATATTTTGGTAGTATTCCTTTTTTCTGTATTATAAAGGTATTCAATTACCTTCCAATTAACAATTCCATCAAAAGTGGTCAAACTATATTTAAGTAGGTTGTTCCGAATACTCTTTATAAGATGAGGAATATCATACATTTTATATATGGATTTATTTTTGTAAGTGAAGTTAAAGTTTTTTTCATTTAGATTAAGTTTACTATATAAACTACGATTTGTGGGTCCTTGATCACAGCAAATAGCTCAAACGGGTAGTTTCACCTCCGCGCATATATCAAGACAATTATATACCTCAATCTCAAGTTTTTTCATAGGTATATTGCTTGGACAAACGACATGATATAAAACTTGCTTAAAATTTCCGCATACACTCCGAATCATAAAATCGCACACAGACTTAGCGCATATATTAGATCTTTGATTCTTTCCGTAATCAACAAAACCTTCAATTTCATCTTTGAATTTATTGTAAGTTAGATTCGTCTGAAGGCTCACCTCATCAAATATAATCACGACTTCTTTTTCTTTTGGTGATAATGTCGAAGTTATTTTCCTTATTTCCTCTAGAACATTTCTATTTATTCCAGGTGAGAGACTTTTAATCTTAATCCACCTATGTAATGAATACGGGTGCGGCAAGTGTAGTCCCAGATGTCCCGTAAAAAGTTGTATCCGGAAAAGTTGTATTTGGTTTTCACTTATTTTAAATAAATGAAAAAAAAAGTCCAGAATTTAATATTCCCCAGTCCGGGATTGAACCAGGGTCACTGGTTTGGTAGAACACCACCATTTTTTTCATTTTTAATGCATTTTTATTGGGTAGTTCAGTAAACTTATAATTAGACCCAAAAAAACGCTTAAAACTAGCTTAACTAACTTAACTATTCTTATTCTAACTTACTGGCCCTATGCGGGCCGATAGAACACCACCACTACCTATAGGCTAACTCGCCACTTGAATATTCACTGTCTAACTTCGTACTTGAAATCACACCGATTTTAAATGAGAAGCCGAAACACGTGCGCAGTCTTTCAAAGTCTGTGAACGACTTCAAACCACTACCACTAGACCAAGCTGGCGGTTATAGTTGGAAGTCTTTTTCACCACTTGAAAAATTACTTTGCACTTACTGTAAGTCGAAACACACGCGTTTACTCCACGAAGGTCTGTGAACGACTGGCGGCAAAACAGTCTACGGAGAGATATGAGTGGGCAACAAGAGTGAGATCGTTGGCGGTATGCTTTGAAATTGGCGTAGAGCTGGGAACAGCTATGATAGATAAAGTTTGCGATGGGCCTAGAGAAAGAGTCGGTCAAAGAAAAGTTATTTCTTGAAGAAGTAACGAAATTGACATTCGATAGAGCCATAAAGATGGCTAACACAATTGAATGCATCAAACATCAATACGATGTTGCAAAAAAAGAGAGCCAAATACTGACGGAATGTTCCAAAACAAAGAATAAGTATCCAAAAATCAAATAACATAATAATTGTGATAATATTGAGATAATTAAGGTCATTTTTTTACCTATTAAATGATGTTTCTTTGCCTATGGAATTGAATACAATCGCTTCCAAGTCAGCTATTTCCTTGAGTTCTTATCGCGAGTACTTTGATATGCACGCAATCAAAAATACTAACGCGATATTAACTACTTATAATGGTTCAAAATTGAAGTCTTGAAATATTTGTGTTGCGCTCGTAACCTACAACAATTTTTATAAGAATTCGGAATTATGGTCAGGGTGGTCCACCATTGCCTGGATGTAATTTCATAAAAGTTTTTTTTATAGGTTTCACCCACATTTATATTTCTTGCATGATTCAAAAAAGTAGTGATGAAAGTATTTTATGAGATTAGTTTAGTGATAGTGTTTGAATTGGAGCAATTGGACGTTTCACTACGACCTTCTCCTGACGAACCAGATTTACTTTCTTAATATACTGGAACTTAGGACAACCCCGATAATTTGCGGTGTGTCCCGAGTTCCTGCATAAAGCACACGAGGGCTGGCTCCTGTCTGCCACTCCATCCTTACCCAGAGTGCATTCCTCTGGTTTTTGGTTCTTTCTACACTTGACACATCGAGGCTGCATTTCGCAGTTCGACGCGGCGTGCCCGAACCTTTGGCAGCGAACACATTGTAAAATGTTTTCGCTCCTTCTTAATTTTTCCCAGACGACAACCTGGTAGTCTAGGACTTTAATACTCCTTAGACCATCCAGCTTGCTATTGGGTGAAAGCTGAACTAGGAAGAACAGCAGTTTCCGTTTCTCCCTTTTTGCCTTAGCTGTGGTGAATGGCTTGACCCCTACGAATTCGAGCTCGTTGCACTCTTTCTCTTTAAGCAGCGCAAGGAGCGTCTCCGGATCAGTAGACGGGTCTATCCCCTCAGCAGCATTGTTAGCAGCTTTTCCCCCTTCGGGGTGAAGGAGAAGAACTCCGTCGTCGTGTCCCTAAGTAATTCTTTAATTTTTTTATATTATTCCACTGTATTACAGTGGATAGTATACCTATTTTCATTTAATCTTTTAGTACTAAAATTACTGCCTATGGCAGACTTACATAGTTCGATGGTATCCTTCAGCTCAATTTTGTAGGTATTTATCGGCGGTACCCTCGCTTTTGTCGTCGTCTTCGGTTGTTATTGCTTCTGCTGTGGTTGTTTTTGCTGTTGTTTCTGCTGCTGCTGCTGTTTCTTCTGCTGTTGTTTCTGCTGCTTCTGCGGTTGTTGCTCCTTTGATTGCACCGTTTTCTGCTGCTGTTGTTGTTGCTGCTGCTGCTTCTGCTGCTGTATTTGCCGCTGGCTTTCTGACGGCTGCTGCTGTATTTGTTGTTGTTGTTTAGCGCTCTGGAGATCGTGCTGCCGCTCCCTCTCCCTCCTGGCCATTTGCTTGGCCTTTATTTCACGCACCCTCTGTTGCGGTTTATTAATGCTGCTGTATATATTTTCAACTTCCCCGTCTTCATCGTCGGACTCGGAAGCTGCGAGAACTACGAAACTGTTGCTCTCGTCTCCCACGTAGCGGCCTTCACCACATATATGTCAATTCAACAGAATCATCCGACCTCTGCCGCTTTTTATCTGTTGCTGCTTCTGTTGCTGTTGCTGTACTCGGCGCCCCTTCCCTCGCTCCACTTAGCAGCTGTTTAGCTGACGCTGATTTGGCGGGACGCTTTACCAGGTTGGGGGAAGGTTTCAGCTTTCTTCTCCTTTTCCCCACACTCTCGGTAGCCACTGTTGCAGGATGGCCTAATTGAACTGCATCGGCTGATGCTGTCACTACACCAGCTGGTCCCGCTACTGGGAGCGCGGACCGCTCACTCTCCATCGCTGACACTTTTTTTTGTTTACTTTATTTTCACTTATTGTGTACAAATGAAAAAAAAAGTCGACAATTCAAATTTCCCCATTCCGGAATTGAACCTGGGGTCACTGGTTTGGTAGAACACCACCACTACCTATAGGCTAACTCCCCACTTGAAAATTCACCGTCTAACTACGTACTTGAAATCACACTGATTTTAAATAAGAAGCCGAAACACGTGCGTAATCTTTGAAAGTCTGTGAACGACTAAGTCCACTACCACTTGTATTAGGCTAACTCGCCACTTGATTAACTAAATTCTAATAGTCAACTAGAAATTACTCCGAATTTGAAGGAAAAGTCGAAACACGTCTGCACTCTACGAAAGTCTGTGAACGACTGATATTCGGTCTTATTGACTAACGAATGCAATCCTGTTTCTACTAATTTTTCTTTACAGTTGAGCCGAGGGTAGTTGTTGTGTGTCAATACTGTCACGTAAATGGACTAAAAACCCTAGAACGACTGATTGATAGTCGTTCTAGGGTTTTTAGAATTAATGATGATAGGCTAATAGGTCTGAGGTCTTTTGGACTGACGTGTGAATATTTACCAGCTTTGGCTATGAAACCACATTGAATTCTCTCCATACATGCGGAATATGGCAGATGACATTTGTAGTTCAGCAGGTGCTATACCATCTGGTCCAGCGGATTTATATGGTTTGAAGCTATGTAGCGCCCAAAGGAGTTTGTCCTGCGCAATCACACTTGGAAGGTTGGTTTTTTGAGTATTTGACTTATTAGGGTCGATGTTGTTGGCAGTTATTACTTGGGAAGTGTATATCAATTTGTAAATTTAACGTATCTACACTAGAAGTTGTCCAAGACGCATTTGTTTTTAATAAACAACTGGGCACTGAAGGATTTGTCGAGAGGATTTTTCTCAGCCTAGACGCCTCAGAAGATTCTTCTATTTTGCACAAGAGTCTCCAGGAATTACGTTTGGCTTTTCTCAATTCTTTTTTATATGTTTTTAGGGATCCTTTGTACGAGTCCCAGTCAGATGCATCTCTAGTGCTTTTGCCTTTGTTGAAAAGTTTCCTGCAGGTATTTCTGAGTGGTCCTAGATCAGAGATCCACCAGCGTGGTTTTTTCTTATCCCTAACCTTAACCAAAGGACAAGAGGACAACGCTTTATTGAGGGCCAAGGTAAGATCCTTAACCACACAGTCAAGCTCTTGAGGATTGGCCGAAGACTTTTGAGAATCATAGGTAACCGATTTTTTTAAAGTTTCCCTATATCTGATCCTGGAGGATCGTCATCAAAACTAAATTGAAGGTATCGGTGGTCAGAAAAAGAGTGTTCACCAAATACCTTCCAGTTCTTGATCATTTTATTAATATTGGGTCCAGGAAAAGAGTCTATGGCATCATAGGCGAGATAAGCCGATAATCGATAGTAGGAGCGCTTGTATTTTTCTAGCAACGCTACGGTTATATCCCGACCACTAATTAGGAAGTACCTTAATGCTAATTTCTACCAATATGCACGATCTAGGTTTACCTTTATCCTTGACATATAGGGAATAGTATCCGGGAGTCATGAGTCCACAAACCAAGTTGTTGACAACCCAGGGTTCTTGAATCAAGACAATACCTTCTCTATCCTTTGAGAGACGGAGAAGAAGACCGGCCGAAGCCGTTTTGGAGTGACGAAAGTTAATATAAACTAACTGCAGCATTGTTGCTACAAGCAGGCAAAGAAACCTCCACCACAGTTTTGTTCAAGGCCTCCGAGCCTGAGGGCAAGCCAAGAAGTTCATCCTCACTCAAAGGTGCTTTGTCTGTAATATCGCCCATCTTCATGTCTGATAGCAAATGCCAAAGACTAAAGATGGTTATATGATAGACTGAGAGTCATCATCCTCCAAGGAAGGGAAGGATCATATACCTGTGATCCTAACAGTCAACGGTTTATCAATAGAACAGATAAAAAACCCACGACTAACAAACAAAACAATGAAGTGGTGTAAATTCAGAGAACATCTCGAAGGTTTCATTAACCTTAGATCTCCACTTGTCAGAACAAAACGTATTGACATTGACACAGAACAATTCATTCCCGATGCACAATAGGCATCAGAAGATAGTTAAACTCTTTTGCCAGCACTTTTCAAATGTTTTCGAACCTTCTCCACCTATCGCAGCAAAAGAAATTCTTGATTTCTATAAGAGAGTAGACTAAAAGGAAATTCCTTATGTTTCGTTAAGAGAGATCAAGACATGTATTCATAAACTAAATAATAGAAAGTCACCAGTTTATGATCTTATAACTGCTCAAATCTTGAAAGAACTGACCTCCACGGCATTGTTGAAACTCAAGCTTATAATTAATGCTTGCTTTAAACAAAGATATGTCCCACATCACTGGAAGATAGCAGGAATTATTGTTATACCTAAACAAGGTAAGCCTATATCAGAAGTTACCTCATATAGGCCAATCTCACTTTTACCAGTATCTTCAAAACTTTTTGAGAAACTCCTTCTTAAAAGACTAGACCAAATTATAGAGCAAATAAAGCTTATCCCCACCCACCAATTCGGGTTTAGAAATAAACACTCGGCGATGGACCAAGTGCATCATATAAGAGTAACTAATGTTATATATAGAAAAGGCACTGGAATAAAAACAAATTTGTTCTGCAATATCCTTAGACGTTGCACAGACTTTTGGTAAAGTTTGGCATAAGGGTTTACAGTATAAATTTCATAGGGATCTACCTAGACAGTACTATGAGATACTTAAATCTTACATAGCAAATAGATTCTTTAGAGTTCGCTATGGTCCAGCGTATTCTGAACTTAAAGAAATATAAGCAGGTGTTCCACAGGGAAGCGTTATAGAACCCCCTATATTTAATTTTTATCTCGTATTAAGGTCAAGGCTATTTCCTGCCTTACATTGGTGGGTTATCTATTGAAAGAAAAACTATATTTGGAAGTGGTTCATTTTTAGTTACGAAATGAGCGCGATGACAGGGATCCACATCATCCTGAAATATGGGATTTCGAATGTAGCAGCATAACTCCTCTATTGTAGGCACAACACCATCAGCTACGTTTTCTTTGCATTTCGCTGCATTTACGGAACCAACCAAAAGCAAAATACGGTCAAGACCCTAATTTATCATACATCCCCAAACCATAAGATATGGTGAATATTTAACGATGGGAAGCAGACATTCATCTAAATATCGCGAGAATACGTCCTTCATTTGCTTCGTATAAGACCATCGTAAAATTGCTTAACTGTTCACAAAACAGTTTGTCGCAGTGCACGAATGCGTTATGGACTAGTGTTTTTTTCTTTTATTCATCAAGAGGAATAAGCAAATCACAGAAAAACTGGCATCGTACCTACATATGTATTAAGAAATATTAGAGGCACGCACCCGCAAGTCATAAAATCATAAAATTTCCACAGTACGGCGTTTTTTTTTTGGTATGGGTGTATATCAGTATAGGTAGTACATAAAACGATTTATTCGAAACAAAACTTTGAAGCACATTCACTTGTTCTATTGCTATGAAAGTGCAGTATATGCGTTGTAACTGACCTTAAAAGGCAGTTTGCACTTGCTTCCTATCCAGCGTTTATTTTGAGAGCTGGGGGTAGAGTATTACAATATTTTTCCTTATTTATTGTACCCTTCCAGAACGTAAGTTTCATGTACATATAAAAAAAGTATGGAACTGCAAAGAATTCATTAGAAGTATGTAGCTTAGATTAGATTAACCGACCGTCAATTGTATTAAATAGTTAACTAAGAAATTGAATTAAATAAAGTTGTTAATATAAAGTTTTGACTTTTTGTCAGTTGCATGATTAAATATGCATAGATGCATTTGTGTAATTTGTAGTCGCTTATTTAGGATGTAAGGTTTGTAAAACTTTTCTAGTTATTTTAAATGATTTCTTGTTTAAACAGAAAACACGCCACCCATATTTTGTACTTCGTTGGTTTTCCCTTTAACTTTGTGCGAATAACTTAGTCACCTTTTATGGAATTCTCTTTTTATTTTTATTTTCTGTACATACTAAGACAATTTTTTATAAACTAATTTTGAAGTCAGAAACGTTTTTAAAGTACATATATTACATGCTGAATTTTATACTAAAGAATTAGTTTAATTCGATTTTTTTCATCAAATTAAGCCTTGTGCGAACAATTTTGTGAGGATGTATATTTATTTCGTTTACTATTATATATTTTTTAATAAAACAAAGCATTTTATTAAATCTAAAACAGTCTACTCCATATATTTAGTTAATTCACACAAACTATTTCGTAGAACCGAAACCCGTTTAACTCATGTCCTAGTTTATTCACATTACTTAAGTTCTTGATGAACCGAAATGACCTGAATATACCAAATGCATACGTTTCAAACAATGAATAAGTTATAAGCTTGATTCTAAATTTTACCTTCATAAAGATATACTGGTTTTCATGGCTTGTTACCCTATAATTAAGTTGGCTCTATCTTTGTCAGAGCTGTACCAATTTCAGCAGTTCTGCCTTTAGTTGAATATAGAATTTTGCAGAGCAAACTCTAGAAACATGACATAAAGTTACCTTGTAAGTACATACGAGTACATGAGATAGGCTTTGTCTAGTATATTTAACTTTACATAACTTTTTCCATAGAAAAAATTCAGTTTTTTTCTTTCATAGTGTGAAGGGTAACTCTGTTTTCCGTCGCTAGAATTTAAGGAAAAGCAGGAGACAAAAATTCAATACGTTGTCAACAATAAATGCACACTGGTTTGAAAAACTTGCATCTCGACTTACCACTATCTTTATTAAAGATTTTTACACATAAAACCGGTTTAACAATAGTAAGCGCTTCAACACTGATATTCCCGCATAAGTCATCACTTCCATTAGATGAATAATGACGCACGAATGTGTGTATATTTCTATCTCACTCATTATAAAGCAGTATGTGCCGACACGAGTTGTTGTTGTTTGTTATTGGTAAAATATTGTTTTCGGAAAAATTATTGGTCTCGAAATTTGAATCAATTTTGGTATTTGGTACTATAATAGAGAAACTCGAAAAAGTGGGTTTTGCACTTCTGCCCGTCCGTATAACGGACTGCAGCTTAACTGCCGTTAATGGATTTACTTACTTCAAAATTTATATCTGGGGTCTGTCGCTAATGCATAGAGTGTAAATCGGAATTTTCATTCTAACGTCAAAATTAACGATATTTGTTAATAAGGCCAATTTTGGAAAAGTACAATTTTCGATAAAATTGTATTTTATCGTAATTTATAATTGTATGTAAAATGTATATATATATATACATACACTACCGGGTATTTGATTACCCTCATTTAACATTTCGACCTAAATCATAATGCAGCGGTAATATTTCTTCGGATCTATTTCTAAAACTTCTATTCTCACTTGTTCTCTGCAACCTGATGTTGTCATCAAACAACTTGACAAAATTTAATGAAGTAAAAATCTAAATCTCCATTTTCGGTTTTTTGCCTACTTTATAGGGACTCTCATTACTCTCATCAGTTTGCTTACAACATTCAAAACGCAAGGCACTTTAAAGTAAATAAAGAAGATGGGTCGAGGTAAAACACTAACCAAATTTCGAAATTAGCAAAATTCTTGCATTCAAGCAAGAAAATTATTCCAACCGAGAAATTGAGATTTTCCTTTTTGCTTCGTTAAATTTTTGTCAAGTTTGTCATAAGGTAGCACAGAAAAAGTGAAAATAAAAGTTTCAAAAGTGGATCCGAAAAATTTTAAATTTTAATGAGGGTAATTAAATGACCGGTAGTATATGCAGGTACATACTAACATATATGTAAGTGTATGTAGACACATACAGGACATTCTACGGAAAGGTATACTACTTTCGACATGCCGCCATTCTGTTATTGGCACAAATTCACAAATTATTCATGAGTCACCTTCACATCCAGAAAAAGGGACTGTGTGGTGCCCTATTTAGTCTGGAGGAGTCATTGGACCGTACCTTCTCGAAGATGAAGATGGAGTTGCTGTTACTGCTGTTACTGTTACAAGAAAATGATACCGCCAAGTGATTAAAAATTTGTTGACATCTGAATTGGATGGTTTGCAGCCATTGCAGCAATGCAATTACTCTATCAACTGGTTCTAGACCGAGTTATCTCCAGAAATGGTGATGTCGAGTGACCCCCTCATACGCCAGATTTAACAACCCCTGACTCCGATCTTATGGGGGTTTTTAAAGAGCAGGGTGTATGCTAAAAAAACACAAATACGAAATAGAATATCGGTCGAAATATGTAAAAATGTTATGACATACATATATTAAAAAAAGCTCGCATTAGTGAAGACATATAGGCGGACATCTGCCCGACATCATATTACATATGTACATAATTCCCGACCCTCGTATAATATTCTGTACATATGTATATCCACTGTCCGAATGTTAATTTGGATTTTATGGGTTATTAGATTGCTTTGCCAATAAATACGTAATTCTTGAAACTGAAACTATCATATTTAATAGCATAGATAAAGGATCTCGTACGTATTACGAGTAAATCATCCGTATATGAATTTTTGTCTATTTAGGTATATGTTAATCTCCGCGATTCTTCAGCAATCTTCCTCAAAATGATTTCTGGTAGCTCCATACTTTTCTCTCGTGAATGCTCAGCACAAACAATCGTTATAGTCTAGAGAAATAAGATATTTGGCTTCGCAATTAATCTTAACAGTATGTGCCCGCTAAAAATAAACTAGTTTAAAACATTATAACTGTTTAAATTCATATTTGTACTGAATTATACTTCATAAATAAAGCATAAAAACTACGTCCTATCGAAAAAGAAGTATGATATTGTTCTATATTACGCCCGAGTTGGATTTAAATAACACTGAAAGCATGAACAAATGAATAATTTGCAAACAAAAATTAAAATCGCCATAATAAAGACTTACTTCCGTTTTGGGAAATTGAAGAAAAAGAAAAAAAAGTTTAGTTTTTGGTTGCAGAATTGTTAATAATTTGTTATAAAATTTTGCATTGTTTTGAGTTTTGAGTGATCAAAACATTTTTTTAGCGGCCGGCAGTTCATTTGAAAGGAAATTTTTCAAAATAGATGATTCTTGTAGATTAACAAACAAATTTGAATACCCTGCCACTTCCCTTACATGCATACATTTGATAATATAACAAAATAATCAATAAATGAGTTTTGGCTCCAATAATAATGTTAAATACCTTGAAGAAAGACACGTTATTTTGTTCTTGCTTTGGGTGTAAAAGAAAAGTGATCTAGATACAAGTTTTTAAAAAATATACATAAAATAAATAAATATTATGACCCTATTTACCTAGAGTTTTATGTCATTACCGAAGGGCAAATTGTTCGATTGAGTGAAGCTTCTCAAGAAATTTTACCCTCGGATGTTTTTCGGACGTCCGCGAAGTGTGAGAGCGTCAGAACATATTTCTTTTTTTTTGTGCTTTCTGAGATTTGAATATGGCTCAGTGGGTGCCACAACAGACACAAACAAAAGTTTTCCCTAACATTTTCTTAGAACAAATAGCTTTGAAAAAGCAAAATATCGCTTTTTGAAGAAAACACCCTCAAAAGGTGAACGTGACCAAGTACAACTTATGGACGAAATGTAGAGAAAGTCAAGGCTCCGTAATTTATGATGACGAAATTTTTCAGTCTGTTTACACGCTTTCATAGTTGTTGCATAGTTCTAGCAGCTGTCTCCCATCTATATTTTGTTGTTTGGTTTTAGAGGTCCTATATATAAGAAAAGGAATGTATTTGTTTTAAACCAAAAAGCATTGAGCTCTATCAATTCTAGGACCAAAATCGCCCAACAAGCTGTAATGTACCTATAGCGCCACTGAGATTAATGAAATCATTATTCCAGTCCGAAAAATTCAGATGCATATGTAGGTAGTACATAAAATAATTTCTCGACAAAACACGTTGAACACATTCACTTGTTTTATTCGTATGAAAGTGCAATGCGTCGTAACTGACTCTGGAACTCTAAAAGGCAGCTTCTAATTGCTCCCTCTATATTTTGACAGCTGGGGCACAGTTTAAAGTTCAATACGGCAATGTTTTTTTTTAAATTTATTGTAACATTCCAGAAAGTAAATTTCAAGTACAAAAAAATATATATCGAACTGTCCTATGTACATAACTAAACGATTCACTGGAAGTAGCTTATTGCTAAGACCAAAATATTGTAGCTTGAACAGGTACGACCAATTCATTAGCTTGAATATACTAGTAAATAGGTGCATGCGCACTAGACACAGTATTTGGCTTTGTTGAACGTTAGGCGCGTTCATATTAGTGTATGCTGACATAAAACTATGAAATCCTAAATTTCATTATTACTATACCTAAGAGAGAAAGTCAAAAATTGAGTCTTTCAACTCTGTCTGACGAAAACAGCTGAACTTCAAAATTAACGAAACCAACTAAATAAATTTAATTTTTTTCTTGGAAATGGCTGTAAGGATTTACAGCTGAGCTTCAAAATTAACGAAACCAACTAAATAAATTGAATTTTTTTCTTGGAAATGGCTGTAAGGATTTCTTCAAATTTAATTTTTCATTTAGGCATACCAAGTTTTTAGCAGAATTAAATATTACAAATTTACTATTTATCGACCATGGATTAATAAACTTTGCTCAAAATTAATATCTTTACAATATTTGACATATGCAAGACCAAAGAATACCAAGTTTAGCATAATTGCCAAAAAAGTTTTCTGCTTTTTAACGGATCTAAAAAAAAAAACACATTTTAACGACTTTGCATAAATTCCAAATCAGGGTAATTTTAAATTAACGGTATATATACATAGATATAGGTGCAAGTACGTGTGACCTAGTGGTGCACTTTATTTAAAAAAAAGAAAACAAATTTAATTATACGAGGTAAGGTGTAAACACCAACTGTACTTTATACGTGTTAATATTAATAAACATATTTTTTTAATTACTACTTATATAACTAAATCTATATTTTCATTGCTTTCTCAGCCAATTATTTTAATTTAAGTATAATTTTAAAGACTGTAAATCGAATTTTACTGTGCTTGCGGATCGCACTGCAATAAGCGTACGATTGATGGGTCACTTTTAGCTCCTTCTATAAATTCTTCAAGACTAAGTTTGCCATCTTTATTTCGATCCATTTGTCGGAAAATTTTATCAGTTCGTTTTTCTGGAGTGCTTTCGTCTTCTGGCATCTTCATTACTGATCCGACCATTTTATATATCGCCTGTGGGAATATTTTTATCAATTGTATTAAATAGTTAATTGAAAATTTAATTTATTAAAGTTGTCAATAGAAAAATATTGACTTTTTGTAAGTTACATTTTAAATGATTTCTTATTTGAATAGTAAACAAACTTAAAATAAAGAATTACGAATAGTAGTTATAATGTCCTTGTAATACTCTCGATTTGCAACGACTGGTTAATATAGGGTGAGGCATTTAAATTGAGGAACTTCAGTATCTCTAAACAATTGGAGATATGAGAAAAAGCTGTAGGAAGTTTTTGTTTATGACCTTAAATGTTCTTTATTTTAAGGATACGAATCAAGCTTACCTTTTTTTTTTTTTTAATTAAATTGGTACTTTTGAGCCCATTGGAATCGACCTGAAAAGAGGGTTTACTAGAACAAATTTGTGGAACTTGAGACTTAACGCGAAATGTGGAGATTGGTGTCAACAAATATATACTAAAAGTACACATGGCCATGGCGTACTTCTGCAGCCTCTTTTAGTTGCTTCATAGTAAAACAAGTTTTTCTGAACAATTATTCAACAATTTTATTTTCTTTAATATTATTGTATGTATTAATATTGTTGATTTTATTTGCATCCTGTAGTAAAATAGTCATAGCTGTAGATCTGAATTACCGATGCATCACTGGCATTCAAGAGAAGTTGCCCGATATTTGACATATTGGTTGTAAGGGTATTTATAAAAGAAAAAAAAAAAAACATTATTAAATTAAACACCTAAACGGTAGATTCAGCTTATCTGAAATCTGGTTAATTGAAACAGAAAACTGAACAAAATGTAGGTTAGGTTAGGTTGGAGGGAAGTGCACCTAGGTGCTTATCACGGGGGCCATACTGTCCATTGTGTTTCCCTTTTTGTTGTGTGGAACCTATATTTAAAACCTTTGTCTTGCAGTGGGTTCTGTAGCAAACCAGCCTGCGTTCTTTATGAAGCTTATCATGTTCCTATGTGGAACTTGTACAAGATCCCCTAGTTCGTCGAAAAGCCTGTTTCCCATTGACGGAGGCGGCGGTTTTGAAGATTTGGGCAATTACATAACAAGTGTTTAGTTTCTGTCTCCTCTATATCTTGACAGCTCCTGTGTGTTGATGCCTAGTTTGGCAGCCATTTCCCCTATCGCGCAGTGTCCTCTTAGCACGCCTATCAAGATTCGAATTTCTTTTTATGCATAACCAGTAGGCTTTTTGTGCTGTTTTCATCCACTGTAGGCCATAAGATGCGAGATATGACACAGTCGCTTCTGGCGGATCATGCGGAGTTAATCAGTTCTCTTGCTTTTGGCACAGATAATAAACTACCCAGATGTCGCACGCCCATATAAAAAAATGAAACATATTTTTGTCGTGGCAGACAACGTTGTGGCAGACAAAGAGCTTTCAGAATAAGTACAACAAATAAAGCTTTTTCTTTTTCCTCACTTCGTTCGCTCGTGAGGGAAAAGTTCTTTTTCTCATCGTGTGTTGTGCCATGCAAAAAAACGAGGTGAGGAAGTGTAAAGGGGTATGCGGGAAGGGGCATGAAGATGCATGACGGTGTGATTTTCATACCACCGCAGCAAAAGAATAAATAATAAGTACAACAAATAAAGCTTTTTCTTTTTCCTCACTCCGTTCGCTCGTGTGGGAAAAGTTATTTTTTCATCGTGTGTTGTGCCATGCAAACGAACGATGTGAGGAAGTGTAAAGGGGTATGCGGGAAGGGGCATGAAGATGCATGACGGTGTGATTTCCATACCACCGCAGCAAAAGAATAAATTTTCATGAATGGAAGTTTTGCAAACGCGTATGCGTTGTATATGAAAAGGTGTAACTGAAGGGCGGGAAAAGTTAATCAGTTCGTTGCACTTTGTGATGAAACGTAGACGAAAGTTACAAAATATAAAAGTGCATGATTTGTGCATCCAGATTTTCAACTCAATCTTCTGCAATAAAACAAGTGTCCAGGTGTTGGCCCTTTAGAGGCATTTCATACATATATATTATGTTCATATATTAATTAATACAAATATTATATTTTATCGATTTATGTGCATACATATGTATGCATTAATATTGTAACATAATAATAACTACGCTCCCTAAAAGTATAATGCAACAAATTCCGAAGTGTCTTTTCATTTTGGCAGAATTTTGGTCCGAAGTGTCCTTTCATTCGAGGTTCGTGTCTGCGGTTAAGTCTCCACAGTTCATGTCTACGAAAGAGACGGATAATATCACGGATAAGAAAGAATTATAACTGCAAGAAATGATTTTCATCTTGGAATTATTACATCAGAATTTTTCTTGTTCCAGTGGTCGAAGAATTTGCTAGAAGTTTCTGGCTATCAGAAACTTCTGCTATATAAGGACAGATGGCGATCGAAAGGAGGCAGTTGGTTTAGGACCGTGGCGAAGAGATTGGAAAAGTGATAATGGTTGTAATTTTGTGATAAATTGAAAGTTGAGAGTGAACAAGAAAAAGTAATTAGTTTGGATTTGTGAATTAAATAATTGAAAGGAGATAAAGTGTTTTGAGAGGAAAGAGACTAGTATAGTGTGAACTTGAATTGTTCTATAGACTAGAAAATAAAGAAATAAATTTCACAGAATATCGTTTTATCTACTCGAGCCGTAGCTTGCATATTACATTGGTGTCAGAAGTGGGATAAAACTTATTCTGTGAACAACTATTTCCGTGGTGTGAAATTGCACAATAAAAAAAAAAAAAAAAAAAACCATTTCTGTGTTGAGTTAATTAGTTGCGCAAAATGGGTAGCAAATTGGGAAAACTAACTATAACTCAACTAAAGGCAGAACTCAGTAAGTGGAACCTCGACACAACTGGGGGAAAAGATGCCCTACTGATTCGCTTGGAAGAAGCAGTAACGCAGGAAGGTGAAAATCCGCATGACGTAGAGTTTGACGTGGAAGAGGAACCAACAAGTACAGCAGCCGACCCGGGTATAACAAGTCTGCTCCTGCAACTTAAGTTAGTCATGGACGAACAAGAAAAGCAATAGAAGACCAAAAGAAGTCTTTGGAACTTAAGCTCGATGACCAAAAGAATTCTATAGAACTTAAGCCGGACGAACAAAAGAAAGCAATGGACGAACAAAAGAATTCTTTAGATGCTCTGGAAAGCAAACTTGATGAGCAAAACAAGAATTTGGAGTCCGAATTCGAAGCGATCGAAGAGAAAATCGAGAAGGTCGAGACGCAACTCGAAAAAGTCGAAACTAGATTCGATGAAAACTTTGAGAAGCATGAAACTCAGTTCGGGAAGATAGAGACTCAGTTCGAAAAAGTAGAAAAGCAAGTCGAAAATCTTACCAAGGAACTCAGCAACGTGAAGAGACAGAAAGCACGGGAATATTCCACTGCACGGGAATAGTCTATTGCACTCACGCTTGCACTGAGGGGTCCAGCTGCGGAGCTCTTGCAGACCATCCCGGAAGATAAACAGCAGAACTACGACTCTCTGGTTGAGGCTACCGAGATGCGATTTGGGGATGAACACATGCAGCAGGTGTACAGGGTTCAGCTGCGTAGTCGAGTCCAGAAAAGGGGAGAAACGCTCCAACAGTTGCAAGCGGATATAGAGCGACTAGCCCATCTTTCACACCCTAAAGCCGGTGAGGAGCTTATCAACGAAATGGCGGTGGAAGTTTTTATTCAGGCCATAGAGGACAGACAGCTGCAAATGGCTGTAAGGATGGCTGAAAAGCGAACACTCCCCGAGGCATTGGCATTCGCTTTGTCAATGAAGGCTGCGGACCAAGCATACCAGGGAATACACCGTGTCAGGGAAATGTCCGTCGTGGAATGCTCATGCCAGAGAACAGCCGTCATGGATGAAGACAAAGCTCGCGGAAGTCAAATCCGTTGCTGGAATTGCAACCAACCGGACACCTATAACGGCAGTGCAGAAGTGCACCTAGACGAGGAAATTGTCCACATTGCGGAAGTAGGAGAAGAAGAGAGGAAGCATCTGGCGGTGATAACATCCATCCTGTCAGTCAGACTTCCCAAAACCAGCAGTCGGGAAATGCGTAAGGACCAACTTCGCGGGGCAGAAATTGGTTACTGGAATCTACGCCCCCAGGACCACCATTCAAGTTTCGCAAACCAAACGGGGTAACAAGAGTCTGACAATGGAGGCACTAATCAACAAGAAGTGCGTAGCCACCATCGACACAGGTGCCACCGCCTTCATTGTAAGAAGAGATATCGATTGTTTTGTCTACATCCCTCCACAAGTTCTCAATCGGATTGAGATCAGGGGCTCAATTTTCTGTCACAATAACCACTTCTTCACAGATTTAGCTGTATGCTTGCTGAAATTTCCATTTCACTAGCATTTCCTCCTCAGAATACGAGTAATGTTGTTCAAAATGTCCTTATATTTTATTTAGTCCATAATCCGACAAATTGGGCCAACACCACGCGAAGAAAAGCAACCCCATACAAGGATGTTGCCTTAAATATTGTTTCGAATCTGATCCGAAACGATTAAATTTCGATTCATCGGTCCAAATAATATTTTTCCACCAATTGGGATCCTTATTAACGTTATCGCGTGCAAACTCTAAATGAGTTCCTGCCTGGCAATCCGTTCGTCGATATTTAATTGTGCTCACGGAATCATTTACATATATTTAGCTCTTCTTCAATTTGTTGTTTTATTTTAGGAGCTGTCAAAAATGGATCGAGTTTGCTCATGGCTGCACAACACCAACAGCTACTACCTGAAGACTGCAACAGGGGAAATGGCGAAGGAAATGTTTGGAGAAGTTCGTCTTACGATTACTCTGGCGGGACTGACGTTCTCCCATGCGTTTCTGGTGGCAGATATATGCGACGAGTGCATCATCGGAATAGACTTCATGAAAGCAAATGAAGTAATCTTGGACATCGGGATGCAAGTACTGAGGTATCGAAATGTGGAGATTCCGAAGGTGTACGAAAACGAGAATGCCGTAACTCTCAGGACAGTCATCAGCAAAGACGAAGTTTTGCCGCCGTCTTCAGAGACAATCATTTGGACGAAGCTGGAAGGTGATCTTGAGAGCCACCGATTCTACATAGTAGAACCAGACCCAGAGAAGAATTCTCAAGACTACATCGTGGGAAAGACGTTAGTCGAACCAAAGAACACCATGGTTCCAGTGAGGGTTTTGAACGCAAGACCACACACTGTCAAACTAAGGCGAGGGGAGGTGACTGGAAAATGCACGCCGATTACCGCCGTCGCAACAATATCTGAACGTGATGCTCCGAAACCTCTCCCATCACCTTGGACAGCGGAAACGAGAGAGACGATTCTCCAGTCCAGTGAGCTGAATCAGGAGCAGCGAACTATGGCAGAGAATCTTATCTATGAGTACGGTAATGTATTTGCCTCACAGGACGGAGAATACGGCCGAACACACCTGGTACAACATCGAATAGACACTGGTGATACTAGACCAATTCGTCAGCCTGCTAGGCGCCTTCCATTGGCGAAGCAGACAGAAGTTGCAGAGATGGTGTCGGCAATGGAGAAAGAAGGTCTGATTGAAAGTTCCAAAAGTCCGTGGGCATCACCGGTTGTACTGGTTAAGAAGAAAGATGGCAACACGCGGTTCTGCGTGGACTATCCTCAGCTCAATTACGTCACCAAGAAAGACAGCTAACCTCTGCCACGGATTGACGACACGCTAGACACACTATCAGGAGCCCAATGGTTTTCCACTCTCGACTTGAAGAGTGGCTACTGGCAGGTACAGATCCATCCAGAAGACCGGGAGAAAACCGCCTTCACCGCAGGAAATGGGCTATGGCAATTCACGGTAATGCCATTCGGGCTGTGCAATGCTCCGGCGACTTTCGAGCGATTGATCGAATGTGTCCTGCAAGGGTTAACATGGAAAACCTGTTTGGTATACTTGGATGATGTCATCGTCGTAGGAAAAACGTTTGCGCAACACCAAGACAATCTAAGGGATGTGTTTCAAAGGCTTCGAAGTGCCCACCTGAAGCTCAACCCCAAGAAGTGCGCCCTGTTTAGAGCGGAAGTCAAGTACTTGGGGCACATAATTTCAGCGAAAGGAGTGAGAACCGATCCAGAGAAGGTCGAAGCGGTGAAAAACTGGCCAGTCCCCAAAGACAAACACCAACTAAGGAGCATCCTGGGCCTAGCCACCTACTACAGGCGGTTCGTGAAGGATTTTGCCGGGATCGCAAAGAGCCTGCACCAGTTGACGGAAAAGGGAAAACAATTCAAATGGTCAATTGAGTGCGAGAAGAGCTTCAAGGCACTTAAACAACGGCTATGCGATGCCCCGATACTAGCTTACCCCACTCCCGGGGAAACGTTCATTGTGGATGCAGATGCTAGTAATGTCGGGGTAGGAGCCGTACTCTCCCAGGTGCATGATGGCCAAGAGAAGGTGGTTGCGTACTTCAGCAAGGTGCTCTCTAAGCCAGAAAGGAACTACTACGTGACAAGGCGGGAACTTCTAGCTTTGATCTTGGCTACGAAGCATTTTCACAAATACCTCTATGGGAGGAAGTTCGTTCTTCGCTCAGACCATGCAGCCTTAAAATGGCTATTACAGTTCAAGAGTCCTGAGGGTCAGGTCGCAAGATGGATCGAAAGGCTGCAAATCTACGACTACGAAATACAGCATCGTAAAAGAAGGCTCCACTCTAATGCGGATGCACTGTCCCGGAGACCATGCAGAACGGATTGTAAACATTGTGCGCGTCAGGAAGAACGGGAGCTGGTTTCCATCCAAAGAATGAGAGCCGAACCTATCGCCGGCTGGAGCGTAGATGAAGGAAGACCCGGATATCGAGCCGATTCTGGCCTGGAAGGAGAACATGGAGAAACCGGATCATCAGGACATCTCTCACAGAAGCCCGACCTTAAAGGCATATTTTGCGCAGTGGGACTCCCTCCATGTCCAAGAAGGTGTTCTGAGAAGAAAATGGGAATCCTCCGAGGGAAAGTCGTTTGTAATGCAGCTTGTCGTACCGCGGACGAGGGTCAAGGAGGTGTTACAGGAAATGCATGGCGGGGCGTCCGGAGGCCACTTGGGAGTGAACAAGACGCTAGAAAAGGTACGAGAACGTTTTTATTGGTTAAAAGCGAAGGAAGATATCGAAGACTGGTGCAGAAAATGCGACGTGTGTGCAGCTAGCAAGGGTCCGAGAATCAAAACTCGAGGTAAGATGCACCAATACAACGTGGGCACTTTCCGGAAACCGACAATGGTAATCGGTATATACTCGTAGTGATGGACTACTTCAGTAAGTGGCCGGAAGCGTTTCCGATCCCTAACCAGGAAGCCAGAACCGTGGCGGAGCAGATCGTCTACAATTGGGTTAGCAGATTGGGTGTGCCCTTGGAATTGCATTCTGACCAAGGGCGGAACTTCGAGTCAAGAATCTTCCAAGAGATGTGTCAACTACTCGGAATCAAAAAGACACGGACAACCCCGCTTCATCCACAGTCGGACAGTATGGTGGAGCGTTTCAATAGGACTTTGGACGAACATCTCTCGAAGGTCGTAGGTGACTACCAACGGGATTGGGACCGGCAGATTCCCTTGTTTTTGATGGCCTATAGAAGTGCCGTGCATAGCACTACTCGACATACGCCGTTCGAAATCTTATTTGGTGGAATAGCTCGTTTACCCAGTGAGGTGAAATTTGAATCTCCTACCAATGAGCCCAGAAATGAAGAAGAGTACGTGGCGGACCTTAGGGAAAGGCTTAGGGCCATACACCAAAGGACCAGAAGCCAGATTAAGATAACGAGCGACCGCATGAAGACCAGGTAGGATGCCAAGGCAACAACGTCAGGATTCCAGGAAGGAGATCTAGTGTGGCTGTATAATCCCCATCGCCAAAAGGGGAAATCACCTAAGTTGCAGCAGAACTGGGAGGGTCCCTACAGAATAATAACCCGCATCAACGATATTAAGAGCGAATTATAACCGCAAGAGAATTATAACCGCAATAGATTATTGCCTGCAGCTGTCATCTTGGAATTATTACATCAGAATTTTCTTGTTCCAGTGGTCGAAGAATTTGCTAGAAGTTTCTGGCTATCAGAAATGCGACTATATAAGGACAGATGGCGATCGAGGCAAGGCAGTTGGTTTTCGAACCGCACGAAGAGATTGGAAAAGTGATAATCGGCGAAGCTGTAATTTTGTGATAAATTGAAAGTTAAGAGTTAACAAGAAGAAGTAATTAGTTTGGATTTGTGAATTAAGTAATTGGAAGGAGATAAAGTGATTTGAGAAGAAAGAGACCTTGTAAGGAAAGAATTTGCGAAGAATAGTATAGGGTGAACTTGAATTGTTCTATAGACTAGAAAATAAAGAAATAATTTCACAGAATATCGTTTTATCTACTCGAGCCATAGCTTGCATATTACAATATTTTAGGTTATCTCATATAAAGTTACTTTAATATTTCAATAACGGTTTGAGAGATTTTGCTCGAATATCAATCATTTAGATTGTCAGGTTAATTACTAGCATATATAATACATATATATACTAAAAAATTAAAAGACATACGAAAATTGACTGCAAGGAAAAAAATGTCCTGGAAAAGAACGAAGTGCACAATTGCACACTGTTCTATAACCAAAAATGAATTGCCTGATGGAAAATTATTTAAATTTCCTAAAAAAGGAACAGTTAAATACGATGAATGGCTAGCTTTAGCAGAAGAGTCTCGTCAATACATAAAAAGCCTTAAAACGCCCTATATATGCAGCAAACATTGTAAGAATGCCTTAATTGGAAAGAAATATTTAAAAAAAATGCTTACCCTTCTCTCTTGTTAAAACGAAGTGTTGTTGTAATGATGAAGAGTTCATTTGTTTTGATGAACGAGAGCTAAGATTACATATGAAAACTGCAATAAATTAGTACTGGATTCGAATGATGTTATAGTAGAAGAACTAAACTTGTCTTCAAAAAGGTTATCAAGAAAAAGATTCAATGATAACGTTGAATTTACTTGCGCCAACTCTGAGACTCATATAAAAAGGCAATCTATTTATATTAAAAGAATTGAGAGGATTAAGAAATTGAACAATAACTTAAGGATAACAATAAATGAAATGGCAAATCGAAAATAAATTTGCTGCATCGTTTAAAAGAGGACACAAAAAGACTACAAGTGCGTGAAAAGCAGAGTATCCAAGAGAAAATTGATTCATTGCTTGGTATTGATCAAAATACTAAGACATTTTCGAAGCTCATTCTATCTGAGAGTACAAAAAATATACACCGAAGAAGAGAAGTGGATTTCGCAGTGCATTTCTTCCATTCGTCTTCCGGATACAACTTTTTACGGGACATCTGGGACTACACTTGCCGCACCCGTATTCATTACATAGGTGGATTAAGATTAAAAGTCTGTCACCTGGAAATGAAGAAGAGTACATGGCGGACCTTAGGGAAAGGCTTAGGGACATACACCAAAGGACCAGAAGCCAGATTAAGATAACGAGCGACCGCATGAAGACCAGGTAGGATGCCAAGGCAACAACGTCAGAATTCCAGGAAGGAGAACTAGTGTGGCTGTATAATCCCCATCGCCAAAAGGGGAAATCACCTAAGTTGCAGCAGAACTGGGAGGGTCCCTACAGAATAATAACCCGCATCAACGATATTGTCTACCGCATCCAGCGAGGACCAAGGGCCAAAATGAAAGTGGTTCATGTGGACCGACTGAGTCGATACAATGGCCGGAGTGAGGACGCACTTGTTCGGGACGAACAAGTCTAAGAGGGGGGCAGTGTAACATAATGTAGCATAATAACTACGCTCCAAAAGTATGCAACACATTCCGAAGTGTCTTTTCATTCGAGGTTCGTGTCCACGATAAGAGACGGAATATGTCTAAGACGACGTCGCGGAATTAAGAGCGAATTATAACCGCAAGAGAATTATAACCGCAAAAGATTATTGGCTGCAGCTGTCATCTTGGAATTATTACATCAGAATTTTCCAGAGAACCGATCCAGAGAAGGTCGAAGCGGTGAAAAACTGGCCAGTCCCCAAGGATAAACACCAACTAAGGAGCTTCCTGGGCCTAGCCACCTACTACAGACGGTTCGTGAAGGATTTTGCCGGGATCGCAAAGAGCCTGCACCAGTTGACGGAAAAGGGAAAACAATTCAACTGGTCAATTGAGTGCGAGAAGAGCTTCAAGGCACTTAAACAACGGCTATGCGATGCCCCGATACTAGCTTACCCCACTCCCGGGGAAACGTTCATTGTATATACAGATGCTAGTAATGTCGGGGTAGGAGCCGTACTCTCACAGGTGCATGATGGCCAAGAGAAGGTGGTCGCGTACTTCAGCAAGGTGCTCTCTAAGCCAGAAAGGAACTACTGAGTGACAAGGCGGGAACTTCTAGCTTTGATCTTGGCTACGAAGCATTTTCACAAATACCTCTATGGGAGGAAGTTCGTTCTTCGCACAGACCATGCAGCTTTAAAATGGCTATTACAGTTCAAGAGTCCTGAGGGTCAGGTCGCAAGATGGATCGAAAGGCTGCAAATCTACGACTATGAAATACAGCATCGTAAAGGAAAACTCCACTCTAATGCGGATGCACTGTCCCGGAGACCATGCAGAACGGATTGTAAACATTGTGCGCGTCAGGAAGAACGGGAGCTGGTTTCCATCCAAAGAGGGGGGCAGTGTAGCATAATAATAACTACGCCCCTAAAAGTATGATGCAACAAATTCCGAAGTGTCTTTTCATTCTGGCAGAATTTTGGTTCGAAGTGTCCTTTCATTCGAGGTTCGTGTCTGCGGTTTCCACAGTTCATGTCTACGAAAGAGACGGATAATATCACGGATGAGAGGGAATTATAACTGCAAGAATGATTGTCATCTTGGAATTTCTCTTGTTCCAGTGGTCGAAGAATTTGCTAGAAGTTTCTGGCTATCAGAAACTTCTGCTATATAAGGACAGATGGCGATCAAAAAAAGGCAGTAGTTTCTAAACTGTGGCGAAGAGATTAGAAAAGTGATAGTGGGCGAAGTTGTAATTTTGTGATAAATTGAAAGTTGAGATTGAACAAGAAGAAGTAATTAGTTTGGATTTGTGAATTAAGTAATTGAAAGGAGATAAAGTGATTTGAGAGGACAGAGACCTTGTAAGAAAAGAATTGCGAAGAATAGTATAGTGTGAACCTGAATTGTTCTATAGACTAGAAAATAAAGAAATAATTTCACAGAATATTGTTTTATCTACTCGAGCCGTAGCTCGAATATTACAATATATAACCCTTCATTTCTTGTATAAAATGTATATTTTGATAATTTCGTATAAGTGCTGGTTTTCCATTTAATAGGTCGAAAGTCGATCTATTTTTGTTATAAATTCAGCTGTCGATTTTGCAAACTGACTTAGAAAATTGATGAGTTTTATTAAAGCAGGCTACAGATCTGCTTAGAACTTGTGCAGCCAACTTCACGTTAATTTTCTGAAACTCAGTAGGATCAATGTGTGCCGATGTAAGTTTTGGACATATTTTGGTAGTATTCCTTTTTTCTGTATTATAAAGGTATTCAATTACCTTCCAATTAACAATTCCATCAAAAGTGGTCAAACTATATTTAAGTAGGTTGTTCCGAATACTCTTTATAAGATGAGGAATATCATACATTTTATATATGGATTTATTTTTGTAAGTGAAGTTAAAGTTTTTTTCATTTAGATTAAGTTTACTATATAAACTACGATTTGTGGGTCCTTGATCACAGCAAATAGCTCTAACGGGTAGTTTCAGCTCCGCGCATATATCAAGACAATTACATACCTCAATCTCAAGTTTTTTCATAGGTATATTGCTTGGACAAACGACATGATATAAAACTTGCTTAAAATTTCCGCATACACTCCGAATCATAAAATCGCACACAGACTTAGCGCATATATTAGATCTTTGATTCTTTCCGTAATCAACAAAACCTTCAATTTCATCTTTGAATTTATTGTAGGTTAGATTCGTCTGAAGGCTCACCTCATCAGATATAATCACGACTTCTTTTTCTTTTGGTGATAATGTCGAAGTTATTTTCCTTATTTCCTCTAGAACATTTCTATTTATTCCAGGTGACAGACTTTTAATCTTAATCCACCTATGTAATGAATACGGGTGCGGCAAGTGTAGTCCCAGATGTCCCGTAAAAAGTTGTATCCGGAAGACGAATGGAAGAAATGCACTGCGAAATCCACTTCTCTTCTTCGGTGTATATTTTTTGTACTCTCAGATAGAATGAGCTTCGAAAATGTCTTAGTATTTTGATCAATACCAAGCAATGAATCAATTTTCTCTTGGATACTCTGCTTTTCACGCACTTGTAGTCTTTTTGTGTCCTCTTTTAAACAATGCAGCAAATTTATTTTCGATTTGCCATTTCATTTATTGTTATCCTTAAGTTATTGTTCAATTTCTTAATCCTCTCAATTCTTTTAATATAAATAGATTGCCTTTTTATATGAGTCTCAGAGTTGGCGCAAGTAAATTCAACGTTATCATTGAATCTTTTTCTTGATAACCTTTTTGAAGACAAGTTTAGTTCTTCTACTATAACATCATTCGAATCCAGTACTAATTTATTGCAGTTTTCATATGTAATCTTAGCTCTCGTTCATCAAAACAAATGAACTCTTCATCATTACAACAACACTTCGTTTTAACAAGAGAGAAGGGTAAGCATTTTTTTTAAATATTTCTTTCCAATTAAGGCATTCTTACAATGTTTGCTGCATATATAGAGCGTTTTAAGGCTTTTTATGTATTCACGAGACTCCTCTGCTAAAGCTAGCCATTCATCGTATTTAACTGTTCCTTTTTTAGGAAATTTAAATAATTTTCCATCAGGCAATTCATTTTTGGTTATAGAACAGTGTGCAATTGTGCACTTCGTTCTTTTCCAGGACATTTTTTTCCTTGCAGTCAATTTTCGTATGTCTTTTAATTTTTTTGTATATATATGTATTATATATGCTAGTAATTAACCTGACAATCTAAATGATTGATATTCGAGCAAAATCTCTCAAACCGTTATTGAAATATTAAAGTAACTTTATATGAGATAACCTAAAATATTGTAATATGCAAGCTATGGCTCGAGTAGATAAAACGATATTCTGTGAAATTATTTCTTTATTTTCTAGTCTATAGAACAATTCAAGTTCACCCTATACTATTCTTCGCAAATTCTTTCCTTACAAGGTCTCTTTCTTCTCAAATCACTTTATCTCCTTCCAATTACTTAATTCACAAATCCAAACTAATTACTTCTTCTTGTTAACTCTTAACTTTCAATTTATCACAAAATTACAGCTTCGCCGATTATCACTTTTCCAATCTCTTCGTGCGGTTCGAAAACCAACTGCCTTGCCTCGATCGCCATCTGTCCTTATATAGTCGCATTTCTGATAGCCAGAAACTTCTAGCAAATTCTTCGACCACTGGAACAAGAAAATCCTGATGTAATAATTCCAAGATGACAGCTGCAGCCAATAATCTTTTGCGGTTATAATTCTCTTGCGGTTATAATTCGCTCTTAATTCCGCGACGTCGTCTTAGACATATTCCGTCTCTTATCGTGGACACGAACCTCGAATGAAAAGACACTTCGGAGTGTGTTGCGTACTTTTGGAGCGTAGTTATTATGCTACATTATGTTACACTGCCCCCCTCTTAGACTTGTTCGTCCCGAACAAGTGCGTCCTCACTCCGGCCATTGTATCGACTCAGTCGGTCCACATGAACCACTTTCATTTTGGCCCTTGGTCCTCGCTGGATGCGGTAGACAATATCGTTGATGCGGGTTATTATTCTGTAGGGACCCTCCCAGTTCTGCTGCAACTTAGGTGATTTCCTCTTTTGGCGATGGGGATTATACAGCCACACTAGATCTCCTTCCTGGAATCCTGACGTTGTTGCCTTGGCATCCTACCTGGTCTTCATGCGGTCGCTCGTTATCTTAATCTGGCTTCTGGTCCTTTGGTGTATGTCCCTAAGCCTTTCCCTAAGGTCCGCCATGTACTCTTCTTCATTTCTGGGCTCATTGGTAGGAGATCCAAATTTCACCTCACTGGGTAAACGAGCTATTCCACCAAATAGGATTTCGAACGGCGTATGTCGAGTAGTGCTATGGCACTTCTATAGGCCATCAAAAACAAGGGAACCCGCATCAACGATGTTGTCTACCGCATCCAGCGAGGACCAAGGGCCAAAATGAAAGTGGTTCATGTGGACCGACTGAGTCGATACAATGGCCGAAATGAGGATGCACTTGTTCGGGACGAACACGTCTAAGAGGGGGGCAGTGTAGCATAATAATAACTACGCCCCTAAAAGTATGATGCAACAAATTCCGAAGTGTCTTTTCATTCTGGCAGAATTTTGGTTCGAAGTGTCCTTTCATTCGAGGTTCGTGTCTGCGGTTTCCACAGTTCATGTCTACGAAAGAGACGGATAATATCACGGATGAGAGGGAATTATAACTGCAAGAATGATTGTCATCTTGGAATTTCTCTTGTTCCAGTGGTCGAAGAATTTGCTAGAAGTTTCTGGCTATCAGAAACTTCTGCTATATAAGGACAGATGGCGATCAAAAAAAGGCAGTAGTTTCTAAACTGTGGCGAAGAGATTAGAAAAGTGATAGTGGGCGAAGTTGTAATTTTGTGATAAATTGAAAGTTGAGATTGAACAAGAAGAAGTAATTAGTTTGGATTTGTGAATTAAGTAATTGAAAGGAGATAAAGTGATTTGAGAGGACAGAGACCTTGTAAGAAAAGAATTGCGAAGAATAGTATAGTGTGAACCTGAATTGTTCTATAGACTAGAAAATAAAGAAATAATTTCACAGAATATTGTTTTATCTACTCGAGCCGTAGCTCGAATATTACAATATATAACCCTTCATTTCTTGTATAAGGTCGAAAGTCGATCTATTTTTGTTATAAATTCAGCTGTCGATTTTGCAAACTGACTTAGAAAATTGATAAGTTTTTTTTAAAGCAGGCTACAGATCTGCTTAGAACTTGTGCAGCCAACTTCACGTTAATTTTCTGAAACTCAGTAGGATCAATGTGTGCCGATGTAAGTTTTGGACATATTTTGGTAGTATTCCTTTTTTCTGTATTATAAAGGTATTCAATTACCTTCCAATTAACAATTCCATCAAAAGTGGTCAAACTATATTTAAGTAGGTTGTTCCGAATACTCTTTATAAGATGAGGAATATCATACATTTTATATATGGATTTATTTTTGTAAGTGAAGTTAAAGTTTTTTTCATTTAGATTAAGTTTACTATATAAACTACGATTTGTGGGTCCTTGATCACAGCAAATAGCTCTAACGGGTAGTTTCAGCTCCGCGCATATATCAAGACAATTATATACCTCAATCTCAAGTTTTTTCATAGGTATATTGCTTGGACAAACGACAGGATATAAAACTTGCTTAAAATTTCCGCATACACTCCGAATCATAAAATCGCACACAGACTTAGCGCATATATTAGATCTTTGATTCTTTCCGTAATCAACAAAACCTTCAATTTCATCTTTGAATTTATTGTAGGTTAGATTCATCTGAAGGCTCACCTCATCAAATATAATCACGACTTCTTTTTCTTTTGGTGATAATGTCGAAGTTATTTTCCTTATTTCCTCTAGAACATTTCTATTTATTCCAGGTGACAGACTTTTAATCTTAATCCACCTATGTAATGAATACGGGTGCGGCAAGTGTAGTCCCAGATGTCCCGTAAAAAGTTGTATCCGGAAGACGAATGGAAGAAATGCACTGCGAAATCCACTTCTCTTCTTCGGTGTATATTTTTTGTACTCTCAGATAGAATGAGCTTCGAAAATGTCTTAGTATTTTGATCAATACCAAGCAATTTTAAACGATGCAGCAAATTTATTTTCGATTTGCGATCCAGTACTAATTTATTGCAGTTTTCATATGTAATCTTAGCTCTCGTTCATCAAAACAAATGAACTCTTCATCATTACAACAACACTTCGTTTTAACAAGAGAGAAGGGTAAGCATTTTTTTTAAATATTTCTTTCCAATTAAGGCATTCTTACAATGTTTGCTGCATATATAGGGCGTTTTAAGGCTTTTTATGTATTCACGAGACTCCTCTGCTAAAGCTAGCCATTCATCGTATTTAACTGTTCCTTTTTTAGGAAATTTAAATAATTTTCCATCAGGCAATTCATTTTTGGTTATAGAACAGTGTGCAATTGTGCACTTCGTTCTTTTCCAGGACATTTTTTTCCTTGCAGTCAATTTTCGTATGTCTTTTAATTTTTTAGTATATATATGTATTATATATGCTAGTAATTAACCTGACAATCTAAATGATTGATATTCGAGCAAAATCTCTCAAACCGTTATTGAAATATTAAAGTAACTTTATATGAGATAACCTAAAATATTGTAATATGCAAGCTATGGCTCGAGTAGATAAAACGATATTCTGTGAAATTATTTCTTTATTTTCTAGTCTATAGAACAATTCAAGTTCACCCTATACTATTCTTCGCAAATTCTTTCCTTACAAGGTCTCTTTCTTCTCAAATCACTTTATCTCCTTCCAATTACTTAATTCACAAATCCAAACTAATTACTTCTTCTTGTTAACTCTTAACTTTCAATTTATCACAAAATTACAGCTTCGCCGATTATCACTTTTCCAATCTCTTCGTGCGGTTCGAAAACCAACTGCCTTGCCTCGATCGCCATCTGTCCTTATATAGTCGCATTTCTGATAGCCAGAAACTTCTAGCAAATTCTTCGACCACTGGAACAAGAAAATTCTGATGTAATAATTCCAAGATGACAGCTGCAGCCAATAATCTATTGCGGTTATAATTCTCTTGCGGTTATAATTTGCTCTTAATATCGTTGATGCGGGTTATTATTCTGTAGGGACCCTCCCAGTTCTGCTGCAACTTAGGTGATTTCCCCTTTTGGCGATGGGGATTATACAGCCACACTAGATCTCCTTCCTGGAATCCTGACGTTGTTGCCTTGGCATCCTACCTGGTCTTCATGCGGTCGCTCGTTATCTTAATCTGGCTTCTGGTCCTTTGGTGTATGTCCCTAAGCCTTTCCCTAAGATCCGCCACGTACTCTTCTTCATTTCTGGGCTCATTGGTAGGAGATTCAAATTTCACCTCACTGGGTAAACGAGCTATTCCACCAAATAAGATTTCGAACGGCGTATGTCGAGTAGTGCTATGCACGGCACTTCTATAGGCCATCAAAAACAAGGGAATCTGCCGGTTCCAATCCCGTTGGTAGTCACCTACGACCTTCGAGAGATGTTCGTCCAAAGTCCTATTGAAACGCTCCACCATACTGTCCGACTGTGGATGAAGCGGGGTTGTCTGTGTCTTTTTGATTCCGAGTAGTTGACACATCTCTTGGAAGATTCTTGACTCGAAGTTCCGCCCTTGGTCAGAATGCAATTCCAAGGGCACACCGAATCTGCTAACCCAGTTGTAGACGATCTGCTCCGCCACGGTTCTGGCTTCCTGGTTAGGGATCGGAAACGCTTCCGGCCACTTACTGAAGTAGTCCATCACTACGAGTATATACCGATTACCATTGTCGGTTTCCGGAAAGTGCCCACGTTGTATTGGTGCATCTTACCTCGAGTTTTGATTCTCGGACCCTTGCTAGCTGCACACACGTCGCATTTTCTGCACCAGTCTTCGATATCTTCCTTCGCTTTTAACCAATAAAAACGTTCTCGTACCTTTTCTAGCGTCTTGTTCACTCCCAAGTGGCCTCCGGACGCCCCGCCATGCATTTCCTGTAACACCTCCTTGACCCTCGTCCGCGGTACGACAAGCTGCATTACAAACGACTTTCCCTCGGAGGATTCCCATTTTCTTCTCAGAACACCTTCTTGGACATGGAGGGAGTCCCACTGCGCAAAATATGCCTTTAAGGTCGGGCTTCTGTGAGAGATGTCCTGATGATCCGGTTTCTCCATGTTCTCCTTCCAGGCCAGAATCGGCTCGATATCCGGGTCTTCCTTCATCTACGCTCCAGCCGGCGATAGGTTCGGCTCTCATTCTTTGGATGGAAACCAGCTCCCGTTCTTCCTGACGCGCACAATGTTTACAATCCGTTCTGCATGGTCTCCGGGACAGTGCATCCGCATTAGAGTGGAGCCTTCTTTTACGATGCTGTAATTCGTAGTCGTAGATTTGCAGCCTTTCGATCCATCTTGCGACCTGACCCTCAGGACTCTTGAACTGTAATAGCCATTTTAAGGCTGCATGGTCTGAGCGAAGAACGAACTTCCTCCCATAGAGGTATTTGTGAAAATGCTTCGTAGCCAAGATCAAAGCTAGAAGTTCCCGCCTTGTCACGTAGTAGTTCCTTTCTGGCTTAGAGAGCACCTTGCTGAAGTACGCAACCACCTTCTCTTGGCCATCATGCACCTGGGAGAGTACGGCTCCTACCCCGACATTACTAGCATCTGCATCCACAATGAACGTTTCCCCGGGAGTGGGGTAAGCTAGTATCGGGGCATCGCATAGCCGTTGTTTAAGTGCCTTGAAGCTCTTCTCGCACTCAATTGACCATTTGAATTGTTTTCCCTTTTCCGTCAACTGGTGCAGGCTCTTTGCGATCCCGGCAAAATCCTTCACGAACCGCCTGTAGTAGGTGGCTAGGCCCAGGAAGCTCCTTAGTTAGTGTTTGTCTTTGGGGACTGGCCAGTTTTTCACCGCTTCGACCTTCTCTGGATCGGTTCTCACTCCTTTCGCTGAAATTATGTGTCCCAGGTACTTGACTTCCGCTCTAAACAGGGCGCACTTCTTGGGGTTGAGCTTCAGGTGGGAACTTCGAAGCCTTTGAAACACATCCCTTAGATTGTCTCGGTGTTGCGCAAACGTTTTTCCAACGACGATGACATCATCCAAGTATACCAAACAGGTTTTCCATGTTAACCCTTGAGGGACACATTCCATCAATCGCTCGAAAGTCGCCGGAGCATTGCACAGCCCGAATGGCATTATCGTGAATTGCCATAGCCCATTTCCTGCGGTGAAGGCGGTTTTCTCCCGGTCGTCTGGATGGATCTGTACCTGCCAGTAGCCACTCTTCAAGTCGAGAGTGGAAAACCATCGGGCTCATGATAGTGTGTCTAGCGTGTCGTCAATCCGTTGCAGAGGATAGCTGTCTTTCTTGGTGACGTAATTGAGCTGCCGATAGTCCACGCAGAACCGCGTGTTGCCATCTTTCTTCTTAACCAGTACAACCGGTGATGCCCACGGACTTTTGGAACTTTCAATCAGACCTTCTTTCTCCATTGCCGACACCATCTCTGCAACTTCTGTCTGCTTTGCCAATGGAAGGCGCCTAGCAGGCTGACGAATTGGTCTAGTATCACCAGTGTCTATTCGATGTTGTACCAGGTGTGTTCGGCCGTATTCTCCGTCCTGTGAGGCAAATACATTACCGTACTCATAGATAAGATTCTCTGCCATAGTTCGCTGCTCCTGATTCAGCTCACTGGACTGGAGAATCGTCTCTCTCGTTTCCGCTGTCCAAGGTGATGGGAGAGGTTTCGGAGCATCACGTTCAGATATTGTTGCGACGGCGGTAATCGGCGTGCATTTTCCAGTCACCTCCCCTCACCTTAGTTTGACAGTGTGTGGTCTTGCGTTCAAAACCCTCACTGGAACCATGGTGTTCTTTGGTTCGACTAACGTCTTTCCCACGATGTAGTCTTGAGAATTCTTCTCTGGGTCTGGTTCTACTATGTAGAATCGGTGGCTCTCAAGATCACCTTCCAGCTTCGTCCAAATGATTGTCTCTGAAGACGGCGGCAAATCTTCGTCTTTGCTGATGACTGTCCTGAGAGTTACGGCATTCTCGTTTCCGTACACCATCGGAATCTCCACATTTCGATACCTCAGTACTTGCATCCCGATGTCCAAGATTACTTCATTTGCTTTCATGAAGTCTATTCCGATGATGCACTCGTCGCATATATCTGCCACCAGAAACGCATGGGAGAACGTCAGTCCCGCTAGAGTAATCGTAAGACGAACTTCTCCAAATACCTTCGCCATTTCCCCTGTTGCAGTCTTCAGGCAGTAGCTGTTGGTGTTGTGCAGCCAGGAGATTTTGACGATATCTCTTCTTACAATGGAGGCAGTGGCACCTGTATGGATGGTGGCTACGCACTTCTTCTTGTTGATTAGTGCCTCCACTGTCAGGCTCTTGTTACCCCGTTTGGTTTGCGAAACTTGAATGGTGGTCCTGGGGGCCTCGATTCCAGTAACCAACTTCTGCCCCGCGAAGTTGGTCCTTACGCATTTCCCGACTGCTGGTTTTGGGAAGTCTGACTGACAGGATGGATGTTATCACCGCCAGATGCTTCCTCTCTGCTTCTCCTACTTCCGCAATGTGGACAATTTCCTCGTCTAGGTGCACTTCTGCACCGCCGTTGTAGGTGTCCGGTTTGGTTGCAATTCCAGCAACGGATTTGACTTCCGCGAGCTCTGTCTTCATCCATGACGGCTGTTCTCTGGCATGAGCATTCCACGACGGACATTTCCCTGACACGGTGTATTCCCTGGTATGCTTGGTCCGCAGCCTTCATTGACAAAGCGAATGCCAATGCCTCGGGGAGTGTTCGCTTTTCAGCCATCCTTACAGCCATTTGCAGTTGTCTGTCCTCTATGGCCTGAATAAAAGCTCCCACCGCCATTTCGTTGATAAGCTCCTCACCGGCTTTAGGGTATGAAAGATGGGCTAGTCGCTCTATATCCGCTTGCAACTGTTGGAGCGTTTCCCCCCTTTTCTGGACTCGACTACGCAGCTGAACCCTGTACACCTGCTGCATGTGTTCATCCCCAAACCGCATCTCGATAGCCTGAACCAGAGAGTCGTAGTTCTGCTGTTTATCTTCCGGGATGGTCTGCAAGAGCTCCGCAGCTGGACCCCTCAGTGCAAGTGTGAGTGCAATGGGCTTCTCTTCATCGTCCCAGCTATTGGTCATTGCGGCCGCTTCGAATTGCCTTTTATAAATTGGCCATGATGTTTGACCATCGAAGATAGGAGGCTGCATCTCCTTTCTTCTCAGACCGTCAGTGGAATATTTCCATGCATTCTGTCTCTTCACGTTGCTGAGCTCCTTAGCAAGATTTTCGACTTGCTTTCCTACTATCTCGAATTGCGTATCCACTTTTCCAAACTGAGTCCCTATCCTCCCGAACTGAGTTTCATGTTTCTCAAAATTTCCATCGAATCTAGTTTCGACTTTTTCGAGTTGCGTCTCGACCTTCTCGATTTTCTCTTCGATCACTTCGAATTTGGATTCCAAGTTCTTGTTTTGCTCATCAAGTTTACTTTCCAGAGCATCTAGCGAATTCTTTTGTTCGTCCATTGCTTTCTTTTGTTCATCCATTGCTTTTTTTTGTTCATCCAGCTAAAGTTCTAGAGAATTCTTTTGGTCGCCCATTGCTTTCTTTTGTTCGTCCATCGCTTTCTTTTGTTCGTCCAGCTTAAGTTCTAGAGAATTCCTTTGATCTTCTATTGCTCTCTTTTGTTCGTCCATGACTAACTTAAGTTGCAGGAGCAGACTTGTTATACCCGGGTCGGCTGCTGTACTTGCTGGTTCCTCTTCCACGTCAAACTCTACGTCGTGCGGATTTTCACCTTCTTGCGTTACTGCTTCTTCCAGACGAATCAGTAGGGCATCTTTTCCTCCAGTTGTGTCGAGGTTCCGCTTACTGAGTTCTGCCTTTAGTTGAGTTATAGTTAGTTTTCCCAATTTGCGACCCATTTTGCGCAACTAATTAACTCAACACAGAAATCGTTTCTTTTTTTTTTTTTTTGCTTGTGCAATTTCACACAGAATAAGTTTTATCCCACTTCTGACACCAATGTATTATGCGAGCTACGGCTCGAGTAGATAAATCAATATTCTGTGAAATTATTTCTTTATTTTCTAGTCTATGGAACAATTCAGATTCACACTATACTATTCTTCGCAATTCTTTTCTTACAAGATCTCTGTCCTCTCAAATCACTTTATCTGCTTTCAATTACTTAATTCACAAATCCACACTAATTACTTCTTCTTGTTCAATCTCAACTTTCAATTTATCACAAAATTACAACTTCGCCCACTATCACTTTTCTAATCTCTTCGCCACAGTTTAGAAACTACTGCCTTTTTTTGATCGCCATCTGTCCTTATATAGCAGAAGTTTCTGATAGCCAGAAACTTCTAGCAAATTCTTCGACCACTGGAACAAGAGAAATTCCAAGATGACAATCCTTCTTGCAGTTATAATTCCCTCTCATCCGTGATATTATCCGTCTCTTTCGTAGACATGAAGTGTGGAAACCGCAGACACGAACCTCGAATGAAAGGACACTTCGAACCAAAATTCTGCCAGAATGAAAAGACACTTCGGAATTTGTTGCATCATACTTTTAGGGGCGTAGTTATTATTATGCTACAATATTAAACATCGAACCTACAAACAAACGCAAGAAATAGATCATTTTGTTTCAAAGGCTTGGCCTTATCTATAGAAAGCGTTTTAAGAATAAGAATGATTTATATTACATTTATGTAAATAAATTTAATCAAGATCCGTTAGAGAACTTATTTGGTAAAATAAGAGCGCGGAATATTAATAAAAGTAATCCAAGTGTTTCTGAATTTAACTCCCTGCTAGCCAAAGTTATATCGATACAAATTTTATTCAAATTCAAATATTCCAACTGCGAAGAAAACGATTCGGAATATCTACATTTGGATTGGAATGCTATTTTGTAGAGTGATATAGAAGAACAAATAATACTTACCCAAGAGCTATCACAAAATCACGACATTCTTAAGAATGAGGAATGTTTTGAAAATAACATGAATACGAACAATATAGTTAATCCACCAGATGAAGACGCAAAATCAGGCAAGGTACCGCAGGTCAACGACCGTGCTACAAGATACTTTGCGGGATACTACTTCTTTAAAACAATAAAGAAAAATTAACAAAATCTGTGAAAATTGTGCTGCAGAAATGTCAAAGGACAAACAGAATTTCGATCTAACGGAAGTATTGATAAAATTAAAAGAATATGAAAATTCAAATGAAAATACGGTTCTCCTATGGCCGTCGGAAAAATATTTTCAAGTATGCCGTCTTCATGAACAAATATTTTCTGAATACTTTCGAAAACTACCTTCTGCATCTAACTTAAAAGAAAATATAATCAAATAATGTATAATGGCAACAAATATACATTTTCCGAATTGGTTCAATGTATGTTATGACCACAAAATTAGTTTAATAAATTTCCTAATAGTGGTATTGCTGGAAAAATTGTAAATTTTTTCTTGATAAGAGTTTAAATAAAAGTAGAATATCCAGAAATAAAATAAAATAATTGCAAAATGTAATGAACGCTTAAAAAGTAAACTCGACAGATAAATTGATACTGATTATTGGGAGGTTGGCAGGGTAGGGGTCGATATCCTGCCACGTCCTCGTTCGTGTCCCCTGGAAACTACTTCAGTTAAGGTGATATAACTGCAATTTAATACTAACCTAATTTAAGTTAATGATTATTTTGTTAAGCTAGTCAGTTTTTTTATAATAATTTCGAACATTAGTCACCTTCACTTAAGTAGGCCAAGATCAGTGATCAGTTATTATAAGGGCATAAATATAAAATGCAGTATGCAAAACTACTCATTTTCAGAGCAAATTTGTGTCCACAAATTTTACAGAGTTTTTATTTATGTAATCAAGTGCTGAAAATAAGGTACATATGTACATACAGACAATACAAGCACACAACATAAGCCCAACCATTTGCACATATATATGTACATATATACGATCTATACTCTAGTTAAGTTTAGAGCGCCCGCATAAGGACCAGTAAGCTAGAATAAGAAACCTGTTAATTTCTAAGTTAGATTTAGTCATTTTTGTCTAGTATGTAAGTTTAATAAAGATAATAAAAATGAAAAAAAAAAAAAACCATCTATACTCCATATCCATCATACCAACGTGTCGGCATCAGAACTCCGTGACCGCAGTCGCACAAAATATAGTCGGACTAAAAAGTGAGTAGAAAAAACAATGTTCTGTGTTCTGATTTTTTCCCTTTTGTAAGAAGTTTAAATTTTTTAAAAAGCTTTTTTTAGTGAATTTAATTTTCATATATCACTTCTTCCCATATGAATGAGGCATCTGGGTATATTTATTATCTGTGCTTTTAGGTCTATTTTCCTTTTTAGTTCACCTACTGGAGTTTCTACTGATATCCGAGTATATTGAAAATCCAATGCTGATTCCTCTTTAGCTAGTTCATCTGCTGTCTTGTTTCCTTTAAATTTCTATGTCCAGGAACCCAGCAGAGAATTACGTCGTGAGTGTTGCATATTCTGTTCAACGTATTACGGCACCTGGAAACTGTTTTGGGTCTGACTTCCACGCAGTCTAGTGCTTTGATTGCCGCGGATTTAGTTCTTTGCTATGTATAGTCTGTGCAACCTTATCAATGGCGAAGACCTCAGCCTGAAAGATGCTACAATCATCCGGGAGTTTGTACGAGTGGTTAATTTTAAGTCACTCGCAAAAAACTCCGGAGCCAGTTCCGATACCCATTTTAGACCCGTCGGTATAGAGCTGAACGTCTTGTACATTAATTAATGTGTTGGAGTCCCACTCTAGTCTTTCGGGAATAAAAGTGGAGTAGTTCTTGTCGAAATCTATGTAGGGTGTGATATAATCTGTTGTTCTGTGGAGATCGGTTATACTATACCTGTTGAGTATAGATCTGTGTCCGTAGCAGCTTTGCTTCCATGCACCCGATTGTTTGAGACAAATCGCACTTTTGGCAGCTGTGCATCGTTTGTACTCATCTAGTGGAGGGATATTTAGCATCAACTCTAAACCCGCTTGTGGTGTTGATCTCTGTGCTCCTGTTATGTTTATGCATGCTAATCTTTGTTCCTTTGTGAGTATTTTAAGGTAGCTGGTTTTGTCTGTTGCATTCCACCATACAATAATTCCGTAGGTAAGGATAGGTCTGACAATAGCCTTGTACATCCAGTTAATCATGGACGGACGCAGACCCCATTGCTTACCAAAGGTTTTTTATACGCGTAGAATGCGCAAAGTGCTTTCTTCATTCTTTCTTCCGTGTTCTTTTTCCAGGTGAGCTTCGAATCAAGGATGATTCCGAGATATTTAGCTGTTGTGGAGAGATTCAGAGGAATTCAATTCAGTTTAGGGAATCAAATTCATCTATTTTCCTTCTATTGGTAAAGGGAACCAGTTCGGTTTTAGTCGGATTTATACTTAGACTGTTTTGTTCTGCCCAGGAGGACAATTCTTTTAGTGCAGATTCCTTGAGGTTACTGATTGTAGGTAAGTATTTCCCACTGATCATGACTACTATGTCGTCTGCATATGCAACTGTCTTTACTCCTTTAGTTTTGAGGATCTTCAGAAATTTGTTAACTGCAAGGAGCCAGAGCAAAGGAGAAATTACTTCTCCTTACGGTGTTCCTCACAATGTTTTCCTTACAATGATCTCACATAGTTCGGAGTCGATTATTGATTGACAAAATGCTTAGGAGCAGAATAATCAACACAACATATATTTCGATACTTCTCACACAAACTACTTCGCTTATTTAAAACCCGTCTATGCAATAATACAAGAACAGTACCGTAAAAAGGGGCCAGGTTGACTAGTACAAAAATTGTGTAACAATCCTAGCCACGAAATGGATTGAGATATAAAAGTATGCCAAGTTCAACTTGTTCCAGTGCCTTCTAAGTCTATTTACGAGCATGAATTTTATTTGAGAAGGCATTAAAACACATTGAACTTGGAACACTTTTATATCTGACACATTTGCATGGCTGAATTGTTACAAGATTTTCGTACTAGTCAACCTCGCCCCTTTTTTGTATTATTGAACTTGGCCCCCTTTTACGTCAATATTTTTAGTGAGATATCAATACTTTTTAGGCATAGGTTCATACCAATGCAATGCAATAATTTAATGACAAAAACAAACCATCGACAAGCAATCGTTCGATAAGATTTCAGGTTCTTCAGCCATTTTTACTGAAAACTTATCTTCATTACAAAAAGGCTTTTTTTAACAATAACTGTTGAACTACATATGTGTAAAATTGGAATAATATAAACGGTTCTTGAATCTACTTACTAACGCCTTAAGAATGATATACCGCACATTTGTAGGAAAGGTTAAATGTTCGGTCTTTATTTGCATCCCAAGTACTACCACTGTAACAAATTTAGAGATTCTACAGATACCTTCTATTATACTTTCACTCTCTTGCTCCGCTCTGTTCTTAGAGGCCATGTTGAAAAATCTAACTTTCTCATTTTTACTTGCACCTATAGGGCAAGTATTGGTTTCCTGAAATGTTCGATCTCGAATTTTTGATCAATCTTGGTATTACTATAACAGATAACCTAAAAAAAAGTGGGTCTATTAATTCTGTGAAAGAAAGATTACTTTACACTGTTTATTTTAGCAAAGTAAAAGTCTTACGAAATGCACACTATATTAACTAAGAATTTAGCTAGTAACTTAGCCTTATTTGGTTAAAAACAAACTCGAAAATTTGAATATTATACCGAGCTTTTTCATTTCATTCACTTTTAATGCATTTTTATTTTCTTAAATTCATTGTAACTTAATTGCTAGAAAAAAAAAAACGCTTAAAACTAGCTTAACTAACTTAACTATTCTTATCAGTTGCCTTTTGCCTGCCGACGAGCGCACACGCGATCAACCGTCAAGCGCCTTCGCGTAATCATCGACATCGTTTTGACAAATATAAAAAAAAAAATCAACACCAAAATACTTCCATCTAAAAAAAATCAATCGCGCGCGCCTAATCAAATTCAGTGTAGTGCAGTGGAAAAAAAAATAAAAATTAAATAAAATAATTAAATAAAAAAAAAAAAAACACATAATCACAATCCAGTGCCGGTGCATTCCATCTTGTCACCTCCACTCACTCGCTGTTGCGCTTCTTCGTTATCGCAATTGGAGCATGTGCTGTATATGTACATACTTCCAGTTGCGATGACTGAGAGAGTGTAACATTTGATGCATAGCGGACTGTGAATGTTTATTCGAATAGCGGACCTTAGCTGATTGTCGTTTGGGCATAGCACCTGTGACAGTTTGTTTTGGAAAACTATTCTTTGGATCTACACTTCACAGTTTTGCTTAGTTACGTCAGAGTTGTGTCTTTTTGTGTTTTTATGTTGTAGTGATGAGGGAATTTAGGGTTGATTTTACCAACATTCGTGGGCTTCGAACGAATTTCTTCGATATGTACGCCCACGCCCATTCCCATAAACCAGCTGTTCTGGCACTAAGCGAAACACAGGTAGTGGAAGAATCTTCCGATTTGAAACTGCCTGGATATAACTTAGTGTCATTATTCTTTCCCCACCATGGCCTCGCCATTTACGTCTAATTTCATATGGCTAAAATTCACCGTAGGTAAGCAAATAATTCACTACTGCTTTATTTATAGAAGCCCTAGTGCGGACAGCAACTCAACTTTTGACGAATTTGATGCGCTGTCCGATTCCATCACTCGAATTGTCTCCTTGTACCCTCATACTGAAATCGTCATTGCGGGCGATTTCAATATACACAATTCGTATTGGCTTCAACACTCTGGACAGACAACACCCGAAGGAAGGTATGTTGAACTTTTCGCTGAGGTAAACAATTTGACTCAGCTTGTAAATGAGCCTACACGTATACCGGACATTGAAAGTCATTCCGCCAACACTTTGGACTTGTTTCTTACTTCGCACCCTGATAAATACACTATTGACGTTTTAGCGCCTCTAGGTCGGTCTGACCATAATATTGTATCAGCTAAATTCTCGTACTTCGACCACTCAGTTAAAGAAAAAACTCCTAAAAGAAAAGTATGGCAATACGAGAAAGCCAACTGGAGCGGCCTCAATAGCTTCTTTAGGAGTTTTAACTGGTCGCTATGCTTCCTCGATAGCGACGTGGATGCCGCTGCTGATATGATCACTAACACCATACTCTTACGTATGAATGACTTTATTCCTAACAGAATAAAGAGCATTAAACCTAAGGCAAACTCGTGGTTTGACCAGAGCTGTAAAGAGGCTATAAGGTTGAAAGAAGTAAGCTTTCGATCATATAAAGCCAACAAATCTGAGGAAAACCAAAAGAAGTTTAAACAAGCCAGAAAAGACTGCAATGCCCACATTCGACGTGTAAAATTCTTATATGACCAAAAATTGAGGCAAAAAATCCTACAATGTCCCAAAGGTAGTAAAAATTGTTGGTCATTCGTCAAAAATATTAAAAATTCTGCTTCGTCTGCCATCCCCACGCTCATTTACAATGACATTCCAGCAGTCAGCTCCTTAGACAAAGCTAATCTGCTTGCTGCTCACTTTGCAGCGAACTCCACGCTGCCAGATAATGCTGTATTTGAGAGCGTCAAATTTTCCATGGGACAAGTCCACTTTCGCACTCGTACAGTTGCAGGAGTACTCAAAAGTCTTAACATGCACAAATCCGCTGGTCCAGATGGTATCCCCCCCATAGTTCTGAAGAGGTATTCTTCTACGCTGGCAAAACCTCTGCGTAAGCTTTTCTGTCTATTTTACTTTTCAGGGCTCTTTCCGAGTAGATGGAAAACAGCATTTGTTCAGCCCGTCCCTAAAAAAGGCGAATCTTCCTCCCCGTCCAATTACCGGCCCATTGCACTTACGTTCCTTCTTTCCAAGGTCATGGAAACGCTGATAAATCGTCAGCTTATGAAATATCTCGATTCACGAAAACTCCTTAATGACCGGCAGTATGGTTTTCGTAGCAACAGGTCCACTGGTGATTTGATGGCATATCTCACCGAGAAGTGGAACCAATCTCGCATCACTTCGGCGAAACCAAGATGGTTGTACTTGATATTTCAAAGGCATTTGACAGAGTTTGGCATCAGGCTCTTTTGTCGAAAATGCGTGCATATGGCGCCGTTGAGTCTCTTCTTCAATGGATTAGAAATTACCTTTCGGGGCGTTCAATACAAGTTGTTTTGGACGGCTTCAAGTCTGCAATTCACCAAATAAATGCTGGTGTTCCCCAAGGCTCTGTTTTGTCTCCGACTCTCTTTCTTATTTTTATAAATGATCTCTTGTCTGCAACTTCTAATCTAATCCATGACAGTACCCTCAGTTTTTCATATTCGTTCCCTAACTCACGTCCTTGCTCTTCGGCCGTAGAAGGGGAACGGCAACGTATGTTAAACACATTAAATTCCGACCTGGACAGCATAATTAAATGGGGTTCAACCAACAGAGTGGAATTTAATGCTTCCAAAACACAATGCTGTCTTCTGTCTCTCAAGCGAAACCAAAACCCTCAATCATTATCCATGGATGGTACTTGCATCATTGAAACCGAAAGACTTGCCATTCTCGGTATGTGTATTAATAACCATCTTCGATGGAATGATCACATATTCGAGGTCGCCAAAAATGCTGCAAAATGTCTAGGATTCCTTAAACGGTGCAAGAAATATTTTACCCCGTCTGATCTGGCCTCAATTTATAAGGCATTCATTCGCCCTAAGCTGGAATATAACGCCCATATCTGGTCTGGTGCACCCAAGACCGTTCTGCACATTCTTGATAGGGTACAAAATCGCGCGTTAAAACTTATAGGTGATAGAGACATTGTGAATTCCATTCATTCACTAGAACATCGGAGAAATGTCTCCTGTCTCTCCCTGTTTTATCGTTTTTTTAATAAAAAATGCTCCAGCGAAATAGCCAGCTGCATTCCTCCCCTTCAAAACTTCACCCGCAATACGCGACATGCTTCGAATGCACATCAGTTCACCCTAAAGCCTAACTTCGGTCGTACTGTTAAATATAGGGATTCCTTTATAAGCCGAACGACACGAATGTGGAATGATCTACCAAGCTCTGTATTTCCCCATCACTACAGCCTTCAAACATTTAAAGCCAACGTGCATAGGCTTCTCCTCTGTTCCTCTTCTCCCTTTCCTTAAAAGCCCGTGCCCTGTAACAGTATAAAGGTATTCATATCCCTTTTGGCGCGCGCGAATTATAAAAAAAAAAAAAAAAATGCTAACTTACTGGCCCTATGCGGGCGCTCTAAGCTAAACCTAACACTTAAAACTATGTCTTTCGACGAAACTAACTTATTTTATTATTCTATTGGCTATTACTACTAAGAAAATGTTTAATCAGACGAAAAAACTTAGTACATGAACTTTTTTTTTTTTTAATCTTCTTACAATCTACCTTAAAATAAATCTTAAACTATCTTATTCTAAATTAGCCTATCTTATTCTACGTGAATTTTTTTTTGTTTTTTTTTTGAAATTTTTTTTTTTTTTTTGTTTTTTATTTATTTTTTATTTATTTTTTTATCGAGTGCTGTTTTTTTATGTTTTTTTTTTTTTTTTTTGTATTTTTGCATCCAAGTGCTGTGGATTTATATTTTTTATTTTTTTTTTTTTTTTTTTTATTAAAATATTGCTTAAAACCTATTTACACTACCTAAACCTTAAACTATGTAAGTCGGCCATGGACAACAAACAGCCAACCTCAAACATGCAACAGGCTACCCTGGATCAGGAGGAAACGACGAAGGAGTTTCCTCTCTTCCGGCTAGCCAACAGAAACGACCGTACTGACGTTGTACGTCATAAATATCGCGACCCGATACCGCCCTACTAAACCGGAGACGCTCCACATTGCCGTGTGCAACGTCTCTGTCGTAGTTGAGTCGCCTATCCACAACTGTCCGAGCAACGTGGAAGATTAGCGGCACCGCCAATCTGTCCTGGATCAGACCTTTCTTATCAAAATAGAGGAACGCCTCTGGGGGAACAAAGCCGTTAAGGCGCACTCTCTCGTGATACTCGTAATTGGGGTAATAAGCCCCGGAGATCAGGTTGTTCGTCGAGCTCATTGCTCTTGCAATGTGCCTTCGAATCAGCTTGATAACGAAATTATCCACTCTTATTAGGTTAGCCCTGTTGTATAGGACCACTTGGGATAGAATTTTATGCACTGCAACTCTGGTGTTCTGTACAAATGAAGGCAAGCCCTCTCAAACACCCGAATCTTTTCCAACAAGCTTGCTCCCACGTTGAACCACATGGGGCGTCCATATACGAGCATGGGCCTAATGAGGGCCATGTAGCAGATTACCTTTACCCTTGCATCGAGTTGCTTGCTATAAAAAAGTCTCTTTGTAAGGGCAAAAGCACCTTTGGCTCTGGCCAGAGCAGCATCTATATGTTTGTTAAAATATAGATATTGGTCTAACCAGAGCCCCAGGTATCTGACTACACTTCGACTCGCAAGTGGCTGTCCGTGCGGTCCCACGATTGAGAAATTTCGCCAATTCTTTCTGGTATCCCTAGAGGCCCCAGACAACGGCGTCCTAAAAAGAATAGTTTCCGATTTCTGGAAGTTGATCTTCAACTTCCAGTCATCGGAATATCGCTGAATCTTATCGAAGTCACGTTGCAAGAGAATTGCAATGACCTCGATTTTTGGTCCTTATCCGTACGCGATCAAATCGTCTGCGTACGCTATGGCATGGTGAAGTGATCCTACGAGATCGCTCGTGTAAATGTTGAAAAGGATCGGTGAATTAACCGCACCTTGTTGCAGACCGTTTTTAATTAGAAATGTTACAGCAGAAGCCACATTGCCATTTTTGACAATGAACTGTCTACTGGTGTGCATGTTATGAAGTATGTACAGCAGTGGTTTGCTATGCCCGGCCTGTTTAGCTTGTAGAAGAGTCCCTCTAACCATACGGTGTCGAAGGCCTTCTCCAAGTCAATCAGGCAGGCACCCGTGCACTGCTTCTTGCTTTTGTTCCATTGGATATCCGATACCAGTTTAGACGCGGCATGTATTGTATCATGCCCCGCCTTAAAACCGGATTGGTTATCCGGAATTATATTACTGTTCTCAGTCCACTTAAGCAGGGCTCTATTGATCACTTTCTTGAATACCTTGCTGATGTTCGGAAGGAGACTTATCGACCGGAGATTTGCCGGATTGGAAGTGTCCTTACCCCGTTTGGGGATGGGTTGTATCACTGCTGTTTTCCAATGCGCTGGATAATGTGCATTATTCAGTGCATTGTTAAACAGAGTGGTGTAAATGTCCACCGCTTCTAGAGGGAGATGTCGAAGCACAATGTTCGCTACTCCATCGATTCCCGCAGATTTCTTCCTCCTCAATGAGTCGAAGATCGCTTGGAGCTCCACCTTCGATATGAACGGGGGATGTACCCTTTCATCGGCGATGACATTATTTGCCATGTTATCGTCATTGAACTCGGTAAAACCTATGTTCTCGGATCGCCAGTGCTCTATATCAGTTCGAAGGTAGAAGTTGTGCACAAGGACGCGATTTTCCAGGTCGTGATTCGGGCAAATGGTATCATTCACCTTGTGCACTTCCTGGAAAGTCGCTCCTATAGTCCTTACCATCTCCTGCGGATCTTCGATCACAAAGAAGTTGTCATCCTCTACTGCGTTAACTGGATCTATACCTGCTGTTATTAGTATTTGTCCATTGTTCGTCGTTCGGGGCATCTTAAGACACGGAAGGTCATTTTGATTATTCCTCCGAAATATTTTATTTGCTTGCGGCAACTCGAGTAGTTGTTGGATTTTACAGCCCGAATTTTGTTGTTCCAATGCAAATTTACACACGTTTGGACAAACTCCTCCAACTCCGCAATTTCGTTGGGAATCGTTATTACGGCACTGAGTCCGCAATGGTCACTGTCATACACAAATGTGTGCAGGTAGTTTATAGTTTGTCAGTCCATGTCGGTCAGTTGTAACCGTACGTCGAACAGCATAAGATAGGAGCCGCTTCTAGGAAACGACAGACTATCTGTAGCTTTCAAATCGAGTTTATATTCGACGATGTGCCGACCACACCAATTGAATAGTAGGTGCCCTCTAGGATTAGGTGTGTTATTTCCCTAATCTCTATGTTTGGCATTTAGATCTCCGGCCATGATAAAATAATTCTTCTCCGACTTCAGCCTTAGGCATCGAAAAAGTGTCTCGAGCTCTGAAATAAATAAAGTAGATTGAGTATCTTCAGGTCCATAGAGTGCGACCAAGTACATCCTCTTTCCACTACGAAGAGGGATGCACACACGCTTCCAGCTCCTGGAACCTTCGCACTTCACCGCTGTACATAACTTTAAATTGCAGTTGTTTGCGTATGAAGATCGCAACACCTCCTCCTTGTATGGAGTTGGGTCGGTCGCTTCCGACAATATTGTATTTATTGTGCCCCAATTTGTGCTTCTGGGATAGCTTTGTTTCGCTAACCATAAGCACATCAGGGGTTTGGTCTTCAAGCAACTTAAACAATACGGCTCTTCGCTCGATCCTAATCAGTGAATTCACATTCACCGCAAGGATCTCCAAGGATTGCTCCAACATGTTCGTACCCATTACGACTGAAGGTGCGTTAAGCCCGGCAGAAGTGCGTAGATCTGGTCCACCCACTTCGCCTGCTCCTGTACCTGACGTTGAAGCTGCTCCATCTTCACTTGGATAGAGAGCAAGATGGCCAGCAAGTCAGTTTGAGCCTCCGCTGCTCTAGGCGCTGGGGCCTGAGAAGCAACCTTCGGTCTTTTCTGTTCCGCGTTTCCCCGATCTGCCGCCATTTGGGCGTAGGTCACTTGGGTAGTCACGGATTGTGTTTGAATTGGAGCAGGTGAACGTTTCACTACGACCTTCTCATGACGAACCAGATTTACTTTCTTAATATACTGGAACTTAGGACAACCCCGATAATTTGCGGTGTGTCCCGAGTTCCTGCATAAAGCAAACGAGAGCTGGCTCTTATCTGCCACTCCATCCCTACCCAGAGTGCATTCCTCTGCTTTGTGGTTCTTTCCACACTTAACACATCGAGGCTGCATTTCGCAGTTCGACGCGGCGTGACCGAACCTTTGGCAGCGAACACATCGTAAAATGTTTTCGCTCCTTCTTAATTTTTCCCATGCGACAACCTGGTAGTCTAGGACTTTAATACTCCTTAGACCATCCAGCTTTCTATTGGGTGAAAGCTGAACTAGGAAGAACGGCAGTTTCCGCTTCTCCCTTTTTGCCTTAGGTGAATGGCTTGACCCCTGCGAATTGGAGCTCGTTGCACTCTTTCTCTTTAAGCAGCGCAAGGAGCGTGTCCGGATCAGTAGAAGGGTCTATCCCCCTCAGCAGCATTGTTTGCCGCTTTTCCCCCTTCGGGGTGAAGGAGAAGAACTCCGTCGTCGTGTCCTTTAACAAATCTTAAATTTTTTTTTATACTGTATTGCAGTGGATTGCAGAGCGTGCCTGTCTTCATTTAATCGTTTAATAGAAAAATTGTTGCCTATGGCCGACTTACATAGTTTAATGGTGTCCATAAGCTCAATCTTGTACGTGTTTATTGGCAGTACCCTCGCTTTTGTCGGCGTCTTCGGTTGTTGTTGCTGTTGGTTCTGCTGCGGTTGTTGTTGCTGTTGTTTCTGTTGCTGCTGCTGCTGTTTCTGCTGCTGTTGTTTCTGCTGCTGTTGTTTCTGCTGCTGCTGCGGTTGTTGTTGTCTGTCCTGCTGCTGTTTTTTCAGCTGTTGTTGTTGCTGCTGCTTCTGCTGCAGTATTTGCGGCTGAACTTGGCTTTGTCGCTGGCTTTCTGGCGGCTGCTTCTGTAGTTGTTGTTGTTGTTATTGAGCGCGCTGTAGCTCTAGCTGTCGCTCCCTCTCTCGCCTGGCCATTTGTTTGGCCCTTATGGCACGCACCCTCTGTTCTAGCTGTCTGATGCTTGTTGTCAGACTCTCGACTTCTTCTTCTTCGTCATCCGATTCGGAGGCCGCCAGAACTGCGAAGCTGTTGTTTTTGTCTCGAACGTAGTGGCCTTCCCCACCGTCGGAGACGTATGCTAATTCGCCAGAGTCATCTGACCTCTGCCGCTTTTTCTCTGCTGCTACTGTTGTTGCTGTGGTCGGCGCCCCTTCCCTCACTCCACCTGGCAGCTGTACAGCTGAAGCTGATGTGGAGGGGCGCTTTACCAAATTGGGATACGGTTTCAACTTCCTTCTCCGCTTCGATGTACCATCTGCAGCCACTGTTACTGGGTGGCCTGTTTTGACTGGCTCATCGGCTGATGCTTTGTAATCAGCTGGTCCCGCTAATGGGAGCGCGGACCGCTCACTTTCCATCGCCTGATTCTTCATTGTTTTTAACTTCGTTTACACTATTGTATTTAATTATAAAAAAAAAAAAAAGAATTTTTTCCTGGCTGGGTATTGAACCCAAGCCCCCGGGTTGACGGTTCACTACCACTCCTACTAGGCTAACTCGCCACTTGAGATCTCACTGCCTAACTTTCTACTTTAAAAACACCACGATTTTAAATGAGAAGCCGAAACACGTGCGAACTCTTTGAAAGTCCGTGAACGACTGAAGATATTATACCGGGCTACTTTTATACACATGTACTACAGCCTAAATTTTATTTGGGAAGGCATTGGAAACATTGAACTTGGCACCCTTTTATATCTCACTCATTTTCATGGCTGAATTGTTGCAAGATTTTTGTGCTAGAGAACTTGGCCCCTGCATATGTGACCATTTGAAATAAAATAAATGGTTCTTTAATCTACTTATTAGCTCCTGAAAATGATATATCGCATGATGATACGTCGCAATGAATAGTATATGGCCCGAACCGCATATTTTTAGGAAAGGTTAAATATTCTATCTTTGTCTGTATCCCAAGTACTGCCTCTGTAAGGAATTCAAATGCTCACATTTGACATTACTGCAAGGTGAAACCGAGGTTCTTAGTTGAATGAAATAGAAATTAGGAATTGTAAATTTTATTGTAATTTGCTTCTGAGATCGCTCTCCGCAATTTTGTTGTATAGTTTTTATGACTGCGAGCCAGAACAATTGTAAAAATGGACTCCACTTTAGTAAAAGTGGTAACTTCGGCGTTTTAGGCTCTAATTGCTGATCGGGACTTAAGATAAGCTGAGTCGAGAGGTATTCGCGATCAATTTTGATCTTAGACGGGTATGATGGTATTCGATTTCGAACAATGAATAAGTTCTAAGCTTGCATACAACTTTTTTTCTTTTTTTTCATCGCACAGCACACAGTGTTTAAAAAAAAGTGTTTTTTGTTGTTGGTCCAAGGAATCATCTATCGATCTACAATATTGTAGACTAAAATGTGATTAAACGTGGGTATGCAATTTATAATTGGCTCATTACTACTGTCGTGAAAAAATAGAATTTCATGGCAACAAATTTATTTTAAAGCATCTCTTCTTCGACTTTCGGTTGTTGGCAAGATTAATTTAAAAACGTAAAAAACAAAATTAAATTGACAACTAGTAAATATTCACTTCCACGCCATCTACGTCTTGTCGTCGGTAATTTATTTCATTCGTTCACATCTCAGCCCCCGTGAAGTTCCCTCGTTATCGAGGCTTCACCACCAAAGCCATCAAGCGTTGACAGTATCTGGTCCGTATGAGATTCAACCGGCAGCGTGTCCTTTTCCGTCATGACGTCAAGCACTGCCAGCTTTGATGCTGGTCTTCTTAGGATACCTCTGCTGGTACGAACATTCGCCACTCATACCTGTCCATCTACCTCTGGATAGATACTGCTGACTATTCCTTTTCGCCACTGGTTTCGTGGCAATCCAATTTCGACTATCAGGACCACATCTCCAACTTCCAACGGCATCTCTCGCCGGAACCACTTTACCCTTCGGGTCAATGTTGGAAGGTATTCTTGCATCCACCTCTTGCAAAAATGATTTTTTAGTTGCATGGCTATGCGATATTGCTTCCGAAGGCAAAGCATCTCACGAACGCACCCACAAAATTTGTACCATTGTCACTTCGTATCTGTATAGGCAGATCTCGACGATTAAAAAAATTCGGAAACATATTAGGCAAGCATCTGTGGACAAGATGGCTGCAAGCTCAAAATGGATGGCATGCACAGTAAGACAGATAAAAAGAGCAACCCATCATTTCACACGGCATCGGCCAACATGCACTTCCAATAGGCCAAAATAGCCCAGCTCTACGTCCGAAAATGGTATCACAAATGATGTCAATTGTTCTGGTGGCAACTGTCAAAACAAAGGCTGTCTCGGGAGCATATGTTTGCAAACGTCTTGGCTTTCTTCACCACGGCACCCAGAAATGCTTCCATATCTCGCCGGCGATCAATTCTGGGTTTTGGTGATGTATGTAGGTCCTTATGATAGCTGGCTACTATCAGTCGAAACAATTGATGTTCCCGTGAGAGGATAATTGGATGCCGAATGTTTTCTGGGAGGCATGTGGCTGCATGGATTCTTCCTCTCAGGCGCAAAATCAAATATTTATTAAGGAATGGCGTAAGATCAAAAATTGGGCTTGACTTTTAGACCATAAGGTCTTACTGGCACTACTCTGAAGAGTAAGATGGATTCTTGAGGAGGTTCATTGGCTTTACAACTCAAAACTGACTTTGAACCTTGGATCGGCTTTGGCTCCGTTGGCTTGATCTTATCAGTGATGTGCAATATACGATGGTGTAAGCGCTGACAGTACCACACTACCTTCTACTTCGGCATTTAAATATGTTGTGACCAGGTCGTAGGAAGGAAAAACACAACCTGTCACTCTTCACACGTTCCCATTTGGAGCCAATCGACATATTTTTGAATGATGTACAGTCTGGTAGCCAATGACCACCTTTGCACACTATGCAACTTATTTCGGAAATAATACGCAAAACGGGCTTCCCTCATTAAAAGTGATTCAAGCACTACCTTGCGATTCCTTTGAGACATTTTTACAGTCACAAGGTTGAGTACCCATATTTCTGGTTGACTCTAGGAACGTTGAGAAAAAAAAGGCCAATCCTCTACTCGGTCGCTAAACTCCGGCAGGTTATACAGTCTTCATTTGTCTCGCCAAATATTGTCATTGTACCTATGGGAATGCATTTGAGATAAGTTTTCCTATGTTGCATGCGGAGCTGTTGTCCACTGTGTTAATAATGGCATTGTATAACCTTGTGGCGTAGTGGCGGTGACCCAGTCCCAGCTTATAAAATATCTAATGACCGGCAGTATGGTTTTCGTACCAACAGGTACACTGGTAATTTGATGGCATATCTCACCGAGAAGTGGAACCAATCTCTCCATCACTTCGGCGAAACTAAGATGGTTGCGCTTGATATTTCAAAGGCATTTGACAGAGTCTGGCATCAGGCCCATTTGCCGAAAATGCGTGCATATGGCACCGATGAATCTCTTCTTCAATGGATTAGAAATTACCTTTCGGGGCGTTCAATACAAGTTGTTTTGGACGGCTTCAAGCCTGCAATTCACCAAATAAATTCTGGTGTTCCCCAAGGCTCTGTTTTGTCTCCGACTCTCTTTCTTATTTTTATACATGATCTCTTGTCTGCAACTTCTAATCCAATCCATTCTTTTGCTGATGACAGTACCCTCAGTTTTTCATATTCGTTCCCTAACTCACGTCCTCGCTCTTCGGCCATAGAAGGGGAACGGCAACGTATGTTAAACACATTAAATTCCGACCTGGACAGCATAATCAAATGGGGTTCAACCAACAGAGTGGAATTTAATGCTTCCAAAACACAATGCTGTTTTCTGTCTCTCAAGCGAAACCAAAACCCTCAACCATTATCCATGGATGGTACTTGCATCATTAAAACCGAAAGACTTGCCATTCTCTGTATGTGTATCGATAACCATCTTCGATGGAACGATCACATATTCGAGGTCGCCAAAAATGCTGCAAAATGTCTAGGATTCCTTAAACGGTGCAAGAAATATTTTACCCCGTCTGATCTGGCCTCAATCCGCCCTAAGCTGGAATATAACGCCCATATCTGGTCTGGTGCATCCAAGACCGTTCTGCTCATTCTTGATAGGGTACAAAATCGCGCGTTAAAACTTATAGGTGATAGAGACATTGTGAATTCCATACATTCACTTGAACATCGGAGAAATGTTTCATGTCTCTCCGTTTTATCATTATGCTCCAGCGAAATAGCCAGATGCATTCCTCGTTAAGTTTTTTTTAACTATTTCCAATCTAAGCTCGTGAATACCATATGGTGAATTCGAAATGATGGATGTTTATTCTAAATAGAGTCTGGCCAACGAGCAGTAGGTAGCTAGTAGCTAGATTTGCTATTACATTAAAGAAAGTACAACTTAAAGTTTGGATTCGCAATGGCGTAATAATAATGCAACGAGAAATTGAATTTATGGTCTAATAAGACCCCGAGATCTTTGACTTTATCGAATCGCTGAAGTCTACGATAGTTTATAAAATAATCATAAAGAAGCGGTATTGTCATACGGTGTGCTGAAAAAGTTTTACATTTTGACACATTAAGCTCCAAAGCGTTTCGATTTCACCATTCCGAAAACCTATTAATACCTGAAAATAAAACGTTACAGAATTGGATTACTTCATGGTTATCATTTACAAATGAATTACATATTTGTAAATATAGCAACCAAATACAGTCATAACTTGTGGCGCCAGAAGTTACTTCTATTACGCGAAATGTCAAACCATAGACCTGTACCATTTAATAATAATAATAATATTTTGGCGCTGACCACCCAATGTAGGGCATGGGCTAGCTTCTCGCATCCACTCGTGCTGTGCGCTTCACGAGCCATTACGTATAAGAAAAACTGAATTCATTTGATACAAAAGGCTAACCATTGATACAATCCAAAACGAGCAAACAATGAAGCGAAGAAAGCGATATTCATTGGAGCATTTTAGTTGTGGGATTCCTTTTTTTAGTTAGGGATTCCTTTTTTGGGGACTAATATGTGCATCAACGGCTTATTTTCAGTAACTAGTATAAACTTCCTACCACACAAAGAGTGATGAAACTTCTTTACCCCATAATGTATCGCCAGAGCTTGTCTATCTACATATTTAGAAATAGTTTTGTTGACTTCCAGTAAACTTTCTGCATGCAAACGCTATTGGAAGTTCAAGACCATTATTATATATTTGGGATAAAATACCTCCTAACCCTACCGGACTTGCATCTACCGTCAGTTTCGTTGGAAGATTCGAATCAAAGTGAGCTAAAGCTCGATTTGTTAGCAACTTTTTTAATTTTTAGCACTGCAGTGGAGTGCTCATTTATCCACACAAATTTCGAGCCCTTTTTTAACAGTTCATACAACGGTGCACATATGGTTATCAGGTTGGGGTAAAAATGTTCTAGAAAAGTTTACTTCCTAAATTTAAGAAATTAGTTCTGCCATTTTTGAAGTCCAATTGAAGTCCACGTTCATCAATTACATGAATTAAGTAATTAATTGATTTTGAGAAAACTCACATTTGAGTTGAATACCGCATCTTTCAATATATTTAGAACTCTCTTCAACCTAAACATAGGCTTTCTCCTATTGGAAACCGTTAACAAAATATCATCTAAAAATACAACAACGCCTTGCATTCACATTAATAAACTTCCCATGACTCTCTGGAAAATTACTTGAGCTGTAACCAACCCGTACACCAGCCTCGTATAGCGTTATAGACCTTTAGTTGTTGATATTGTTATATCTTTCTACTCTCGGGATCTAATTTTAATTGTTGATAAGCCATGGATAAATCTAACTTAGAAAACTCTTTTCCACCACGGAGTTGTGGAAATAATTGATCGGTAGGAGGAAACGGGATGCTTATCAATTTTTAGCTGGTAGTTTACGGTTGAGATCCCCACACATGCGGACTTGACTTTTTAAAAATTGCCACAATTGCAGTTCCCCACTAAAATTAACCTTTTCCAAAACTCCCAGACTAACCAATTTATTAATTTCGTTTTCGACCTTCTCTTTTAAGGCAAAAGGAATTTGCCTTCTTCTTATTATTAAAATTTATTGGTTTAGCACCATGTATGGAAGAGCATAACAAAACAGTGCCTTTTTAAATTTACTGAGTTCATCATTAAATAAATCACTAAACTGATCTCATAAAATACTTTCATCAATACTTTTTTGAATCATGCAAGAAATATAAATGTGGGTGAAACCTACTTTTATGAAACTACATCCAGGCAGTGGTGGACCACCCTTTTCCACGACCATAATTCCGAATTCTTATAAGAATTGTTGTAGGTTACGAGCGCAACACAAATATTTCAAGACTTCAATTTTGAACCATTATAAGTAGTTAATATCGGGTAAGTATTTTTGATTGCGTGCACATCAAAGTACTCGCGATAAGAACTCAATGAAACAGCTGACTTGGAACCGCCTGTATTCAATTCCATAGGCAAAGAAACACCGTTTAATAGGTAAAAAAATGACCTTAATTAGCTCAATATTATCACAATTATTATGTTATTTGATTTTTGGATACTTATTCTTTGCTTTGGAACATTCCGTCAGTATTTGGCTCTCTTTTTTTTGCAACATCGTACTGATGTTTGATGCATTCAATTGTGTTAGCCATCTTTATGGCTCTATCGAATGTCAATTTCGTTACTTCTTCAAGAAATAACTTTTCTTTTACCGACTCTTTCTCTAGGCCCATCGCAAACTTTATCTATCACAGCTGTTCCCAGCTCTACACCAAACTCAAAGCATACCGCCAACGATCTCACTCTTGTTGCCCACTCATATCTCTCCGTAGACTGTTTTGCCGCCAGTCGTTCACAGACCTTCGTGGAGTAAACGCGTGTGTTTCGACTTACAGTAAGTGCAAAGTAATTTTTCAAGTGGTGAAAAAGACTTCCAACTATAAGCGTCAGCTTGGTCTAGTGGTAGTGGTTTGGAGTCGTTCACAGACTTTCAAAGACTGCGCACGTGTTTCGGCTTCTCATTTAAAATCGGTGTGATTTCAAGTACGAAGTTAGACAGTGAATATTCAAGTGGTGAGTTAGCCTATAGGTAGTGGTGGTGTTTTATCGGCCCGCATAGGGCCAGTAAGTTAGAATAAGAATAGTCAAGTTAGTTAAGCTAGTTTTAAGCGCTTTTTGGGTCTAGCTATAAGTTTACTGAATTACCCAATAAAAATGCATTAAAAATGAAAAAAAGAAATGGTGGTGTTCTACCAAACCAGTGACCCTGGTTCAATCCCGGACTGGGGAATATTAAACTCTGGACCTTTTTTTTTCATTTATTTAAAATTAGTGAAAACCAAATAAATAAAAACAAACATCAGGCGATGGAGAGTGAGCGGTCCGCGTTCAAAATAGCGGCACCTGCTGATAGGGTGACAGCATCAGCCGATGTAGTACAGGCAGGCCACCCAGCAACAGTGGCTACCGAAAGTACGGGGAAAAGGAGAAGAAAGCTGAAACATTCTCCCAACCTGATAAAGCGTCCCTCCAAATCAGCTTCAGCTGAACAGCTGCCAAGTGGAGCGATAGAAGGGGCGAGGGGTACAGCAGCAGCAGCAGCAACAGATAACAAGCGTCAGAGGTCGGATGACTCTGTTGAAGTAATATATATGTCCGACAGTGGTGAAGGCCGCTACGTAGGAGATGAGAATAACAGTTTCGTAGTTCTCGCAGCTTCCGAGTCTGACGATGAAGACGAGGAAGTTGAAGACATATACAGCAGCATCAATAAACTGCAACAGAGGGTGCGTGAAATAAAGGCCAAGCAAATGGCCAGGAGGGAAAAGGAGCGGCAGCTAGAGCTAGAGCGCGCTAAACAACAACATCAACAACAACATCAACAACAACATCAACAACAACATCAACATCAACATCAACAACAACATCAACAACATCAACAACAACATCAACAACATCAACAACATCAACAACATCAACATCAACATCAACATCAACAACATCAACATCAACAACATCAACAACATCAACATCAACATCAACATCAACAACATCAACATCAACAACATCAACATCAACATCAACAACATCAACATCAACACCAACACCAACATCAACACCAACATCAACATCAACATCAACATCAACATCAACATCAACATCAACATCATCAACATCAACATCAACATCATCAACATCAACATCATCAACATCAACATCAACATCAACATCAACATCATCAACATCAACATCATCAACATCAACATCATCAACATCAACATCATCAACATCAACATCATCAACATCAACATCATCATCATCAACATCAACATCAACATCATCAACATCAACATCATCAACATCAACATCATCAACATCAACATCATCAACATCAACATCATCAACATCAACATCATCAACATCAACATCATCAACATCAACATCATCAACATCAACATCATCAACATCAACATCATCAACATCAACATCATCAACATCAACATCATCAACATCAACATCATGAACATCAACATCATGAACATCAACATCATCAACATCAACATCATCAACATCAACATCAACATCATCAACATCAACATCATCAACATCAACATCATCAACATCAACATCATCAACATCAACATCATCAACATCAACATTATCAACATCAACATCATCAACATCAACATCATCAACATCAACATCATCAACATCAACATCATCAACATCAACATCATCAACATCAACATCATCAACATCAACATCATCAACATCAACATCATCAACATCAACATCATCAACATCAACATCATCAACATCAACATCATCAACATCAACATCAACATCATCAACATCAACATCATCAACATCAACATCATCAACATCATCATCAACATCAACATCATCAACATCAACATCATCAACATCAACATCATCAACATCAACATAATCAACATCAACATCATCAACATCAACATCATCAACATCAACATCATCAACATCAACATCATCAACATCAACATCATCAACATCAACATCATCAACATCAACATCATCAACATCAACATCATCAACATCAACATCATCAACATCAACAACATCAACATCAACAACATCAACATCATCAACATCATCAACGTCAACATCATCAACATCAACATCATCAACATCAACATCATCAACATCAACATCATCAACATCAACATCATCAACATCATCAACATCAACATCATTAACATCAACATCAACATCATCAACATCAACATAATCAACATCAACATTATCAACATCAACATCATCAACATCAACAACATCAACATCAACATCATCAACATCATCAACATCAACATCAACATCAACATCAACATCATCAACATCAACATCATCAACATCAACATCATCAACATCAACATCATCAACATCAACATCATCAACATCAACATCATCAACATCAACATCATCAACATCAACATCATCAACATCAACATCATCAACATCAACATCATCAACATCAACATCATCAACAACATCATCAACATCAACATCATCAACATCAACATCATCAACATCAACATCATCAACATCAACATCATCAACATCAACATCATCAACATCAACATCATCGACATCAACATCATCAACATCAACATCATCAACATCAACATCATCAACATCAACATCATCAACATCAACATCATCAACATCAACATCATCAACATCAACATCATCAACATCAACATCATCAACATCAACACCATCAACATCAACATCATCAACATCAACATTAACATCATCAACATCAACATCATCAACATCATCAACATCAACATCATCAACATCAACATCAACATCAACATCAACATCATCAACATCAACATCATCAATATCAACATCATCAACATCAACATCAACATCATCAACATCATCAACATCAACATCATCAGCATCAACATCATCAGCATCAACATCATCAACATCAACATCATCAACATCAACATCAACATTAACATCATCAACATCAACATCATCAACATCATCATCATCAACATCAACATCAACATCAACATCAACATCAACATCAACATCAACATCAACATCAACATCAACATCAACATCATCAACATCAACATCATCAATATCAACATCATCAACATCAACATCAACGTCATCAACATCAACATCATCAATATCAACATCATCAATATCAACATCATCAACATCAATATCAACATCATCAACATCAACATCAACATCAACATCATCAACATCAACATCAACACCAACACCAACATCAACATCAACATCAACATCAACATCAACATCAACATCAACATCAACATCAACATCAACATCAACATCAACATCAACAACATCAACATCAACATCAACATCAACATCAACATCAACATCAACATCAACATCAACATCAACATCAACATCAACATCAACATCAACATAAACATCAACATAAACATAAACATCAACATAAACATCAACATAAACATCAACATAAACATCAACATAAACATCAACATAAACATCAACATCAACATAAACATCAACATAAACATCAACATAAACATCAACATAAACATAAACATAAACATCAACATAAACATCAACATCAACATCAACATAAACATAAACATCAACATAAACATCAACATCAACATCAACATCAACATCAACATCAACATCAACATCAACATCAACATCAACATCAACATCAACATCAACATCAACATCAACATCAACATCAACATCAACATCAACATCAACATCAACATCAACATCAACATCAACATCAACATCAACATCAAGAACGATTGCACGGGTGTCTGCCTGATTGACTTGAAGAAGGCCTTCGACACCGTATGGCTAGAGGGACTCTTCTACAAGCTAAGCAGGCTGGGTATAAGCAAACCACTGCTGTACATACTTCATAACATGCTCACCAGTAGACAGTTCATTGTCAAAAATGGTAATGTGACTTCTGCTGGAACATTTCTAATTAAAAACGGTCTGCAACAAGGTGCGGTTAATTCACCGATTCTTTTCAACATTTACGCGAGCGATCTCATAGGATCACTTCACCATGCCATAGCGTACGCAGACGACTTGATCGCGTACAGATAAGGACCAAAAATCGAGGTCATTGCAATTCTCTTGCAACGTGACTTCGATAAGATTCAGCGATATTGCGATGAATGGAAGTTGAAGATCAACTTCCAGAAATCGGAAACCATTCTTTTTAGGATGCCGTTGTCTGGGGTCTCTAGGGATACCAGAAAGAATTGGCGAAAGTACTCAATAGTTGGACCGAGGGCTTTGGTTAGACCAATATAACTCCTTCGTCGTTTCCTCCTAATCCAGGGTAGCCTGTTGATAAAAGTTAGCTGTTCTTGCCCATGGCCGACTTACATAGTTTAGGTTTAGGTAGTTTAGGTAGGTGTAGGTAATAATTGACAAAAAAAAATATCCACAGTACTTGGATGAAAAAAAAAAATTAAAAAAATCAGTCGATAAAAAAAAATTAAAAAAAAAAACAAAAAAAAAATTTACGTAGAAAATACGCAAGGCAGAATAAGATAGGCTAATTTAGAATAAGACAGTTTTTATAAGAATAAAAAAACAAAAAAAAAAAATTAATTTACTAAGGTTTTTGTATAATAATTTTCTTAGTAACAATTAAAATTAAAAAAATTAAATAATTAAACAATTTCAAGTTCGTTACGTCGAAAGACATAGTTTTAAGTATTAGGTTTAACTTAGAGCGCCCGCATAGGGCCAATAAGTTAAAATGAGAATAGTTAAGTTAGTTAAGCTAGTTTTAAGCATTTATTTGTCTAGCTATAAGTTTAATTGAATTACATAATAAAAATGCATTAAAAATGAAAAATGAATGTAGTGGCAGTGGACCGTCGAGCGGTGGTCACGGGTTGAATTCCCGCAAATATCAAACTTTTTTTTTTTTTCTCTTTAAGTTTAAAGAATAATGTTGTTACACTTAATGTTTAATTAAGTGTAACAACACGTGATGGGAGACATTGAAAAGTCCGCACTCCAAGTAGCGGACAAACAAAAATCAGCCGATGAAGCTGCAACGTCCGGGAAAAGGAGGAAAGTGAAATCTACCTCCAACGTGGTAAAAGGCCCCTCCATAACAACTTTATCTGAAAAGCTGCCGGGTGAAGTGATGGAAAGGGCGCCTGGTACAGTAACAGCAACAGAAAAGAACAGGCAAAGGTCATCAGATGACGATGACCAATACCCAATACCCCGGTGGTGAAGGCCATTATATGGGGGACAGCAACAACTTCGCCGCTCTGGTCACGTCCGAGTCAGAGGACGAAGACGACGAGCTGGAATGCCTTAATACGAGCATAAGGCAGTTCCAGCAGAAAGTATTGGCCATAAAAGCCAAGCAAATAGCAAGGCGGGAGAGGGAGAGGCAGGCTGTGCTCCATAGATCCCAAGAGCAACAGCAACAACAACAGCCACAGCAAAAACAAAAGCAGCCGCAACAACAACAAAAAATGAAGCAGCCGCAGCAACAGCCTCAGCAGCAGAAGAAGCAGCAGCCAAAGCAACAACAACAGCAGCAGCAAAACAGCAGCAGCCGAAACAGCAACAACAACAGCAGCAACAACAGCAAACACAACAGCAGCAGAAAAAGCCAGGGAAGGTGCGAGTTCCACCCATTAATACATACAAGATTAATCAAGGACACCACAGAACTGTGTAAGTCGGCCATAGGCAATAACTTTATAATTAAACGGTACACTGATAGTAGACACTCCATCCAGTGCAATACGGTGGAGCAGCACAATAAAATTAAGAATCTGTTAACGGACTCGACGACGGAGTTCTTCTCTTTCACCCCGAAACGGGAAAAGTTGCAAGTTGTGGGGTTTTCTTGAGTTTCAAAGCATTAAAACAGCAAATCTGGCTCGTAAGTAGAAAAGTGCAGTGAAAGTCCCACCAGGTCTTGTTCAAAAAGCAACCGTTACTCCCCAAATCACCTACGCCCAAATAGCGTCTGGTGGGGGAACCACGGTACAGCAACAACCGAAGGTAGCTGCACAGGCCCCAGTGAATAAGGTACCCTGAGGCACAAGGCGACTTGCTGACTATCTTTCTCTCTATCCAGGGCAGATGGGACAGCTACAGCGCCAGTTACAAGAACAGGCAACTCGTGTGGACAGGATCTACGCGCTTCTGTCTAGCCTAACGCATTTTCAATCGTGACGGGTACGACCGCGACTGAAAATTCCTTGAAGATTCTAGCGGTGAATGTAAATTCATTAATTAGGATCGAACGAAAAGAATCTCTCTATAAGTTACTCGACGACCAAAGCCCTGATGTGTGTCTGGTTTGTGAAACTAAGCTAACCCAGAAACGCAAGTTACCTCATAAAAACTATAATATAGAAAGAAGGGACCGACAAAACTCCACTCAAGGAGGAGGTGTAGCGATCTTTATTCGTAAAGAACTTAGGTATAAGGCCGTGTACAGTAGTGAAGTGCGAAGGTTCCAGGGGCTGCAAGCGTGTATTGTGTACATCTCCCTTCGTAGTGGAAAGAAGATGTATGTGGTAGCGCTTTACGCTACTGAAGCTGCTCAATCTACTTTATTTATGTCAGAGCTCGAGACATTGTTTCGATGCCTAAGGCTGGAGTCGGGGGAGAATTATTTCCTCGTGGCCGGAGATCTAAACGCTAGGCATAGAGATTGGGGAAATAATACACCAAATCCTAGAGGGAACTCACTATTCAATTGGTGGGGTCGGCACAGTGTCGAGTATAAACTCGATTTGAAAGCAACAGATAGTCCGTCGTTTCCTAGAAGCGGCTCCTATCTGGATCTTATGCTTTTCGACGTACGGTTACAACTGACCGACATGGACCGACAAACTATAAACTGCCTGCACACTTTCGTGTATGACAGTGACCATTGCGGACTCAGTGCCGTAATAACGATTCACAACGAAATTGCGGAGTTGGAGGAGTTTGTCCAAACGTACTCCTACAATTATAGTAGGATACGTTGGACTCGCTTCTCTAGAGTTTTGACAAGAGCGCTCTCCTCGAATTCGCTCTACCCACCGTCCAATAGGAATCTGTCAAACGAGGAGATTGACTGGTACCTAAAACAAATGGACGAGACAATTAAACGGACTATGGACAATACGATACCTCGGTGTCAACATACTGACAATGCAGACATATTCCGTAAAAGGGGGAAGGATACTTCCAATCCGGCAAATCTGCGGTCGATAAGTCTCCTTCCGAACGTATTCGAGAAAGTGATCAATAGGGCCCTGCTTAAGTGGACTGAGAACAGTAATATAATTCCGGATAACCAATTCGGTTTTAAGGCGGGGCATGATACAATACACGCCGCGTCTAAACTGGTATCGGATATCCAATGGAACAAAAGCAAGAAACAGTGCACGGGTGCCTGCCTGATTGACTTGGAGAAGGCCTTCGATACCGTATGGTTAGAGGGACTCTTCTACAAGCTAAACAGGCTGGGCATAAGCAAACCACTGCTGTACATACTTCATAACATGCTCACCAGTAGACAGTTCATTGTCAAAAATGGCAATGTGGCTTCTGCTGGAACATTTCTAATTAAAAACGGTCTGCAACAAGGTGCGGTTAATTCACCGATCCTTTTCAACATTTACACGAGCGATCTCATAGGATCACTTCACCATGCCATAGCGTACGCAGACGACTTGATCGCGTACAGATCAGGATAATGTTGAGTTTCGGCTCGATTTGAAGGCGTTTCCCAGAAGTGACCATAGCGGACTGACTGCCGAAATAACGATTCCCAACGAAATTGCGGAGTTGGAAGAGTTTGTTCAAACGTACGCCTAGAACTACAGTAGGACTCGTTGGACTCGCTTCTCCCGAGAATTGACAAGAGCACTCTCCTCGAACTCGCTCTACCCACCATCGAATAGAAATCTGTCAAACGAGGAGATTGACAGGTACCTTAAACAAATGGACGAGACAGTCAAACGGACAATGGACAGTACGATACCTAGGTATCGACCAACTGAAAACGTGTTCCGCAATGCAACAATCGACGCACTGCACGTACAAAAAAGTAGACTGCTTACAAGACTAAAAAATCTGAAATCGTTGATAAAGAACCTCCAAATACTAATTAGAGCAAATTATAGGCGGTCGGCTAATTTGCACCGGGGCAACAAGATTCTGGCTATCAAGTCTGATAACCCGAGTATGTTCCCCCAGATTAATAAAATATTTCGGAGGAACGATGTCAACGAACTTCCGTGTCTGGAAATATCCCGAACAACGAACAATGAACGCTTACTTACAGCATGATCCAAGGGACGCTGTCGATGACGACGACTTTTTTGTGATCGAAGATCCGCGGGAGACGGTGGAGGCCATTGGAACTATTTTCGAGGATGTGTACAAGGTAAATGCTAGCATTCGCCTGAACCACGACCTGGAGAATAGAGTCCTTATGCACAACTTCTACCTTCGAAATGATATAGAGCACTGGCGATCAGAGAATACTGGTTTTACCGGGTTCAATGACGAAAACTTGGCAAACAATGCCATCGCCAATGAAAGGGTTCACCCCCCGTACGTATCGAAGGTAGAACTCCAAACGATCTTCGAATCATTGAGAAAGAAGAAATCAGTGGGAATCGATGGAATATTAGGTGGCCGTGGTGTAGTGGTAACATCATCGCTTGTCACGCTGTTGATTCACGGTTCGAATCCTGATGTCAAGAATCATCTATTTATTTCGCATGAAATAAATAAAAAAGTCGATCACTTGCGAAAGCGAAGCCAACTCTACTGTGAAGGCATACAATTTTTCTTTTTTCTGTAAACTTATAGCTAGACAAAAAAACGCTTAAAACTAGCTTAACTAACTTAACTATTCTTATTCTAACTTACTGGCCCTATGCGGGTGCTTTAAGTTAAACCTAATACTTAAAACTATGTCTTTCGACGTAACTAACTTAAGATTCTTTATTTATTTATTTTATTATTCTATTGGCTATTACTACTAAGAAAAACGTTTAATTAGATGAAAAAACTTAGTATATGAATTTTTTTTTAATGTTCTTATATATAAAACTTACAATCTACCTTAAAATAAATCTTAAACTATCTTATTAAACTTTTTTTATGTTATGAGATCAGGTTGTTCGTCGAGCTCATTGCTTTTGCAATGTGCCTTCTGAAAACCTTGATAACGAAATTATCCACTCTTATCAGGTTAGCCCTGTTGTACAGGACCTCATTGGGATAGAATTTTATGTACTGCGACTCTGGTGTTCTGAACAAATAAAGGCAAACCCGAAGTAAGCCCTCTCAAACACCCGAATCTTTTCCAACAAGCTTGCTCCCACGTTGAACCACACGGGGCATCCATATACGAGCATGGGCCTAATGAGAGCAATGTAGCAGATTACCTTTGCCCTTGCATCGAGTTGCTTGCTATAAAAAAGTCTCTTTGTAAGAGCAAAAGCACCTTTGGCTCTGGCCAGAGCAGCATATATATGTTTTTTTAAAATGTAGATATTGGTCTAACCAGAGCCCAGATATCTGACTACACTTTGACTCGCAAGTGGCTGTCCGTGCGGTCCAACTATTGAGAACTTTCGCCAATTCTTTCTGGTATCCCTAGAGGCACTAGACAACGGCGTCCTAAAAAGAATGGTTTTCGATTTCTGAAATTTGATCTTCAACTTCCAGTCATCGCAATATCGCTGAATCTTATCGAAGTCACGTTGCAAGAGAATTGCAATAACCTCGATTTTTGGTCCCGATCTGCACGCGATCAAGTCGTCTCCGTACGCTATGGCATGGTGAAGTGATCCTATCAGATCGCTCGTGTAAATGTTGAAAAGGATCGGTGAATTAACCGCACCTTGTTGCAGACCGTTTTTAATTAGAAATGTTCCAGCAGAAGTCACATTGCCATTTTTGACGATGAACTGTCTACAGGTGAGCATGTTATGAAGTATGTACAGCAGTGGTTTGCTTATGCCCAGCCTGCTTAGCTTGTAGAAGAGTCCCTCTAACAATACGGTGTTGAAGGCCTTCTTCAAGTCAATCAGGCAGACACCCGTGCAATCGTTCTTGCATTTGTTCCATTGGATATCCGATACCAGTTTAACCGCGGCATGTATTGTATCATGTCCCGCCTTAAAACTGAATTGGTTATCCGGAATTATATTACTGTTCTCAGTCCACTTAAGCAGGGCCCTATTGATCACTTTCTCGAATACGTTCGGAAGGAGACTTATCGACCGCAGATTTGCCGGATTGGAGGTATCCTTCCCCCTTTTGGAGATGGGTTATATCACTGCTGTTTTCCAATGCGCTGGATAATGTGCATTATTCAGTGCATTGTTAAACAGAGTGGTGTAAATGTCCACCGCTTCTAGAGGCAGATGATTGCCGCAGATTTCTTCCTCCTCAATGAGTAGAAGATCGCTTGGACCTCCACCTTCAATATGAACGGGGGATGTACCCTTTCATCGGCGATGACATTATTTGCCATGTTATCGTCATTGAACTCGGTAAAACCTATGTTCTCGGATCGCCAGTGCTCTATATCAGTTCGAAGGTAGAAGTTGTGCACAAGGACGCGATTTTCCAGGTCGTGATTCGGGCAAATGGTATCATTCACCTTGTGCACTTCCTGGAAAGTCGCTCCTATAGCCCTTACCATCTCCTGCGGATCTTCGATCACAAAGAAGTTGTCATCCTCTACTGCGTTAACTGGATCTATACCTGCTGTTATTAGTATTTGTCCATTGTTCGTCGTTCGGGGCATCTTAAGACACGGAAGGTCATTTTGATTATTCCTCCGAAATATTTTATTTGCTTGCGGCAACTCGAGTAGTTGTTGGATTTTACAGCCCGAATTTTGTTGTTCCAATGCAAATTTACAGAAAGTCTGTAATTTTCTCTAATTAATTTTTGGAGGTTTTTAATCAACGACTTCAGCGTCCTAACCTCCTAGTTTTATCTGTCAGTAAACTGTCTGTACAAGGTTTTTAGTCTCGACAGCAGTCTACTTTTGTGTTGGTGTAGTGCGTCAATTGTTGCATTACGGAATATGTCTGCATTGTCAGTATGTTGATACCGAGGTATCGTATTGTCCATAGTTCGTTCAATTGTCTCGTCCATTTGGTTTAGGTACCAGTAAATCTCCTCGTTTGACAGATTCCTATTGGACGGTGGGTAGAGCGAAATCGAGGAGAGTGCTCTTGTCAAAGTCCGTGAGAAGCGAGTCCAACGCGTCCTACTATAATTTTAGGAGTACGTTTGGACGAACTCCTCCAACTCCGCAATTTCGTTGTTAATCGTTATTACGGCACTGAGTCCGCAATGGTCACTGTCATACACAAATGTGTGCAGGCAGTTTATAGTTTGTCGATCCATGTTGGTCAGTTGTAACCGTACGTGGAACAGCATAAGATCCGGATAGGAGCTGCTTCTAGGAAACGACGGACTATCTGTAGCTTTCAAATCGAGTTTATACTCGACACTGTGCCGACCTCACCATTTGAATAGTAGGTGCCCTCTAGGTTTAGGTGTGTTATTTTCTCAATCTCTGTTTGGCGTTTAGATCTCCGGCCATAATGAAATAATTCTCCTCCGACTCCAGCCTTAGGCATCGAAAAAGTGTCTCGAGCTCTGAAATAAATAAAGTAGATTGAGTAGCTTCAGGTGCATAGAGTGCGACCAAGTACATCCTCTTTCCACTACGAAGAGGGATGCACACACGCTTCCAGCTCCTGGAACCTTCGCACTTCACCGCTGTACAAGTTAATAGAATTTACGCCGAAATTATAAAAAAAAAATACTTTTCAGGGCAGATTGCCCTGTCCTTTATTGTATGAAGTATCGATTAAGACTAACTTAAAAATAAAGAAGACTCGTACAAGTAAAATTATTGAAGGTTGCATTTTCATTAGTTTATTGCAATGTTGATTTCCCTAGCTTGCATTTTATTTCCCAACGTGAATTTCCCTGGAAATTCGTTTCTCGCCCCAGACGCTAGGTCAGCATTTCCGCTGCGCGTGCGAGTGGTTGACGATGTTAACTCTTCCCCCTTTAAATGCGATGGTCCTCAATCGCCTAAAAGTAAGGAAGGTCGTTGAACTTTGTTTGTTGGATTCTTCCTTTTGGTAAACTTTCAGTGTGTGGTGGAGCTTCGATGTTCTTAATTTCTTGCTGCTGGATCATGACTCTGGTTTCATTACTTGAATGCCTTGTTATGATTCTATAGATGGTGATAATTACTAGGATAATCCCGATGAGACTTATTGTTCCGCAGCTGATGAATGCGTAAGCTTCGTTTTCGCTTTTGAGCAACTCGATACTTTTGGTATTGTTGATGTGGAGTTCGCCCATCATTTCGAGCGACAATAGTCGATGGAATCTGTTCTCTATGGGTGTTGGCTGCAGTATGGCTGGAAGAACGGTGTGTGTAGAAGCTTCGTATGCCGCAAATACTCTATTATTTATCGTTATGTTGGTTTTCTCGTATTTAATAAGGAAGGTACCAGTAAGGTTCCGAGGCGTGGATTCGACTTGGAGAGTTCCGTTAAAGTCGTTAAGCAGGATCATTCCACTTGTTATTTCCTCGATCGACGGGATATGCTGACTATTCACTTTATTACATGTTGCTATTTTACTATTTAATAGGTTGGGAATACATGCTGAGTTAGCAATATTTATAAGATCTCTTTTATTACAAATTGAAACACTATTTATTACTTTACAATCATTAGTTACGCCAAAAATTTCGTTTTTGTTTCTTACAACTTCTTTATAGTCTATTTCTATGGCTACTCCATTTCTCTTCACAGGTTTTAATAATATTCGTTCATATGTGGAAGGATCGGTAGTAGGGATATTAACAATATAAAGTATGGAAGCTGTGTTTGTTATTATCTTTATTTCAGCAAAATTAAGAGCTTCTTCTATAGTAGTGAAAGGGACATTCTCTTGATTTAGTGTTTTTACAGCTAGGCTTATTTCTTCTTTTGATAAAATCATTGAATTAACAATTCCTAGTTTCGCCCAATGTATGGCCAAATTAATGTTAACTAATTCTTCTTTTAAAATTTTAAATTTGCATTGAATATTTAATATTACATCTCTGTTGAAATTTTTATTGGTTTTTAGCATTGATTCAATCTCATTCGTAATCTTGGTTATGTTATTAATTCTTTCATTATGCAATTTATTTATTACAACTTGATCGTTAGAGTTAGTAAGTAGGTTATTCATTTTTCTTTTGATAGTAATGAAATCGTTGTGGTCGGGATTACCGGCAATCCACTTCCACGTCGAACCTATAAAATCTAGAGATCTTCTTACCCTTTTTGGTTTTAGGTTAGATATCAAATTTTTTATTTGCTCGTGCTCATGGGAAAGGTATAGGAAAAGGGAATCGTTCCTTGTTTCGTTAAGTTTAAGCATTGGAGAAATTTTGGTCAAGAGTTGGTCGTATTGGTCGAGGTCAATGTCATGGATTAATTTGAAATTTCCGTTCTGTATCTTTGTTTGTCCAGTGTGTATTGAAACGAATTGAGAATTAGAGAAGTCCAAAATTTGGATTTCCGCTTCCGCGATGCATAATGCATGTCTGAAAAGAGAGATATGAAATTTATTGTTCAGTTCCTAATATTGCTTTTGTGGATCGTTTTGCCGGATTCAGTCACGACAGTTGTATTTTTGTTTTCCTTAACTACTTCCTTTTTATATCGGACGGTGAGTTTAGAACCAATTCTTTTGTTATGCTTTATGTAAATGACGTCTCCAGGATGGTACATCTTACATGGTTTCCTGGTTTGGTTATGATAACTTAAATCTTGTTCTTGTTTTTGGATAATTTTATCTATATTATTCTGCCTGGTTTTATCAAGTTCTTCGGGGGTTATTTGTGGAGATCGACCAAAGAAGAGTTCGACCGGTTTTTTTCCTGTTGTGGAGTGAATTGTAAAATTATATTCGTTAGTGGCTCTTTCGAGCAGTTCCTCGAAGGATCGGGATACCTTTTCAGCCTTGAGGCATCTCATGATCTCTGAGAGAGTTGAATGAAACCGCTCAATCTGCCCGTTTACTTCGGATTTGTAGGGTGGTGTTCTGTGAATACGAATGCCCAACTCGTCTTCCATCATGGATAATATGGATACCGAATTAAGGGCTTTTTCGTTGTCTATGACAACACTCTCGGCAATGCAGAAAGAGAATAAGATTTCTCGAAGAGGTTGCCTGAGGTCGGTTATTGCTCTTGACTTGATAATTTTAGTCTTGGCGAACTTGGTGAGCTTGCATATGGCGGTTAATACCAGTTTTTTTTCCGTTGAATAAATATCTAAATGCAGAGTGTGGCCAGGATAATTAGGGATTGGAGTTGGTTCAAGGATAGGTTTATTTGGGTGTCGTTCATATTTGTTTTCTTTGCAAATTCTACATACTTTTACTAGTCTTTTGATTTTTGATGCCATTTTCGGAAAATAAAAATGTTGAAGAAGTTGTATGCGGTTTTCTTCTGGATTACGGTGTGCCCTGCGATGGATACTTAATATTTTTTCTTCCTGCTCCGTTTCGTTGGCCAGATCTTCAACTATTGTTTGAGTGTATCTAACTTTGTATTTGGAAAAATGTTCGGGATAAATGTTTTGTATTCGGCCCATTATTTCTTCTTTTGTTTGCAAGCCATTTATTACACTGGGATTTAAATATTTTTTAAAAATTGAAATGATATCTGAGTTGCTATAACTGGGTTGTACAAAAACGTGTCTGTGGTACGTGGGGAATGGAATTAAGAATTGATGGCTAGTTGTGTCCCCGATTTCTAAAATCAGCTGATTTCGAAAAACGTTAATGGGTACTTCAACTGCTGGTATCAGGTTATGTGAAGAACTCTCATCACTATGTTGCGTCATGGTCATTGAATTTATTTGTGTTTTTTGTGGCAGTCGAGATAAAGCATCGGCAACTACATTTTCCTTTCCTGGTTTGTACTTGAGTTCGTAGTTGTACTCCTCCAGAATTGCCTTCCATCGCTTCATCTTGTGGTTTGTGTTTCTATTACTCAGCGCATATGTTAATGGCTGGTGGTCCGTATAAATATTTACCTTTTTTGATCCGTAAAGGAAATTCCTAAGCGAGTTTAGAGCCCAGATGATGGCGAGCATCTCTTTCTCGTTAGTGGCGTAGCTTTCTTCTGTCTTTGTCAGTGTCCTTGAGAGAAATGTTATGGGTTTTCTGTCCTGGGATAGGACAGCACCAATTGCATAGTCGGATGCGTCCGTCGTGAGTTCGAAGTCTTTGTTAAAGTTCGGGTGAGTGAGAGTTACTTCTTTGGAAGTTAAGGAGTCTTTAATTTGGTTAAATGAGTAAATGCAATTTTCGTCAAGATCTATCTTTTTATTTTTAGAGAGATGTCTGGACACTCGTCCGTCTTCCCCTCTTAAAAGGGATGTCAGGGGTTTCGCTATTTTCGCATAATCTCTGATAAATCGGCGATAATACCCTGACATACCTAGAAAAGATCTCAGGTCTTTGAGCGTTTTTGGGGGTGGTAGCTCTGTAATGGCATGAACCTTTTTAGGGTTAGTCTTAATGCCATCAGTGCTGATGATGAATCCTAAGAATTCCACCTCGGTCTTGAAAAATTCGCATTTATCCAACTGAATCTTCATGTTGGCGCGTTCTAGAGTATCAAAGACGGCTTTCAGGTTTTTAAAATGTTCAGCCTTGTCTTTTCCAAAGATGACAATATCATCGATGTAGACGTAACATCGTTTTCCGATGTGCTCTCTTAGGATATCGTCGAGAGCTCTTTGGAAAATCGCCGGAGCATTTTTCAAACCAAAGGGAAGACGAGTGAACTCGAATTTCCCGTTATTGATAGAGAACGCCGTTTTCTCAATATCGGATTCTCTGAGCTTGATTTGGTGAAATCCGCTCTTCAAATCTATGACAGAAAACCATCTGTTGTCGCCGAGGTTAGCTAGGACCTCATTGATTTCCGGAATGGGGTATCTGTCGGCAATGGTGACCGAGTTAAGTTTTCGGTAGTCGATCACCATTCGATATTTTTTTTCGCCTGAAGCGTCCAATTTTTTGTTGACGATCCAGACTGGCGAATTATATGGAGATTTCGACGGCCTGATAATATTATCATTTAGAAGTTGGTTGATTTGTTTTTCAACTTCTTCTTTAAGTCCTCTTGGGTAGGGGTAGGATTTCGAATAGACTGGTTCGTTACCTATTGTACGAATTTCTCCTTTCACAGTTGTCGCATAAGTAAGTTTCTCGTCAGGATCAGAGAAGAGTTTCGGAAAAGACCCAATAACTTTAGTGAGATAGTTAGAGTCTTCGTCATTCAAATGGGATGTTCGGATATTTACGCTATTTACGGTTTCAGTTAGATGCTGTTTAAGTTCGATAAAAGTGTTCTGGTGAACTTTCATATAGTTATCATTTATGTGAATAACCGCATTCAGGCTTTTAAGGGTATCGTTCCCTATAATGCCGTCGAATGATATAAGGGTAGGAAGTATAAAAAATTGTAAGGGGCCTATTTCAGTACCAAAAAGAGGAATAAGACTATGGTGGGTTATTCTAATGTTTCCCCCTACGGAATTAGCATAGAAAATCTTTTTGTTGGGGAGAGGATTGCGTATATGTCGTGGTTGAATGTAATTTTTGTTCGAGCCTGTGTCAATTAGAAATTTATACACCTGTCCACTCTTTGCAACGTGCTCGAAATAAGGAAGCGAAGAGTGTTTTAATCTAATAAAATATATGTCATCAACTTGTTGCGGTGGATCAAAATATTGTTCGTCTGTTTGGTCGTCACTGTATTCCGTAAGTGTTTGTTCGTGGTTTTGATCTTCTTGGTTCATCGTGGCTTCGTATTGTTCTATTTCTTGTTCTTCGGCGACGGCTTCTTCAGTATGGTAGACTCGTTGCATTTTATAGGGTTGATGAACTTGTTGTGAGTGCTCTCGCTTCTGTGCAGTAGGCTGGTTTCTTGGTCTATTTAGGTAATTTACCCTCTGAGTTCTAATGGAATGATCTATGTCCATAGGCTTGGGAGGAAGTTCGCGTTGGTTTGGTGGAAACCGTTGCGGTTGGGCTTGTTGGAAAGACCTAGAGTGATATTGTGGTTGCCTGTGGAATTGGGGTTGCTGAGGTTGACTAGGGTTATGAAGCAATTGTGGAAAGAACTCTCGCCTTGGGGCTGGAACAGGAACTGGGTGTGGAGGATTGAATCTTCTAGGAGGAACCGGTGGAGGTGTTTGCTGGAAGGTTTTCCGAGCTGTTGATTGGGAATTATTGGCGTGTTGAGTTCTGAAGTCAACATTTTGGAGTTTAAGACAAAGATGCAGAGCCTGCGGCAAATCTGCGGGTTCCCTTATACTGAGTAATCTGGGAAGGTCGCCTTTCAACCCTCTAACGAAAGTATCAAGTGCCTTATCTCTATAACATTGAGTCATGTTATTTAACGACTCATGGCTCATGTCAATACAACCGAGTTTGTTAAGAATCAGAGATAAATGATGATAAACTGCTTGATAGAATTCGGGTATTGTATTGTTACCCTGTACCAAAGTCGTCATTTGGTACTCGAGTGTCCCTAGATCCCTTTTATCTGCATAATGCAGAGTCAAACATTTAGAAATCTTTTCCCAGTTTAAAGGGGTATTATATGATTCGAGCGCTATATCGGCATGGCCTGTTATTTTATTTCTAATAACGGACAAGATGCCATAATATTTTGGAGTACCCTTGAGGTGCTCGTAGATCTTAAGTATTCTTTCAACACTTTTCTTCCACGAGTTGAACTCCTGAGCTTCACCTGAAAACTCGCGCAAACTCTTAACCACATCTGGAACTTTGTCCATGTCGGCAAGATTCTGATCAGTGGTGTTAATCGGTTGATCAATATCATTATTGATATCTGAGGCTGGATTCATAATTGAATTAAATATCTGTCGTCCCTGAATGTGTAGTGTTTCGGTTACGAGTCTGGTTATGAGATGTACCAAGTTATCGTCTATTTGGTTTGTAAAGGAGGGGGCAGGAGGAGCAGGAGGAGCAGCATTTTCTCCTGGTACTTCTAAGCGGGCTGGTCTGATTAAGTTATTTGGGTTCGACATTTTGAAATTTTTGTGATTGAAATTAAGTCAATGAATGTGAACCGAGATTCGCAATTGAAATTGAATCAAAAATAATTAAAATGGGTCTTAATCTAGATGAGTCTTAAGTTGTTACACAAATAATTACGAATTATGTATAAAAAAAAAAAAAAAAATGTTCTTACAGAAATTAAAATTTGGATCTTATTCTAGTTGAGTCTTAGGATGTTACAAAATCGATTACAAATTACAAAGGACAAAAATATTCTTACAGAAATATAACGGCTTCAATTCTCATAACGAAGATGGGTTCTGGACCGTGGCTGTTGGTTGGGGCGGCTGTTCGCTATTCCGGAACTCCTTTTTATCCCTGTTTTACAGGATTACTCGGGGGCCTCTTTTCCCCTACACAATTACTAATCAGTCTCGTGGCCTGGTGTCCACGTTACGAAACTTGTGGCTTGGTGTCCACTTTGTTTTACACGCACTATCAATAATTTCGTGGCTTGGTGTCCACTTTACACAACTTGCGGCTTGGTGTCCACTTTTGTTGCTTACACGCACTATAGTGAAAATTTCGTGGCTTGGTGTCCACTATGAAACTTGCGGCTTGGTGTCCACTATTTTGTCTCACGCACTAGCGATGATTTCGCGGCTTGGTGTCCACTATATTTTTCTCACTAGCACTATTTCCACGATTATTTTAGTTTATAAGTGCGTTTATTATTCGTACGCGTATTGACTATTTAGTAAAACCGCACGGTCCCTGCTCGGGCGCCAGTTAATAGAATTTACGCCGAAATTATAAAAAAAAAATACTTTTCAGGGCAGATTGCCCTGTCCTTTATTGTATGAAGTATCGATTAAGACTAACTTAAAAATAAAGAAGACTCGTACAAGTAAAATTATTGAAGGTTGCATTTTCATTAGTTTATTGCAATGTTGATTTCCCTAGCTTGCATTTTATTTCCCAACGTGAATTTCCCTGGAAATTCGTTTCTCGCCCCAGACGCTAGGTCAGCATTTCCGCTGCGCGTGCGAGTGGTTGACGATGTTAACTTACATTACTTTAAATTGCAGTTGTTTGCTTATGAGGATCGCGACACCTCCACCTTGTGTGGAGTTGGGTCGGTCGCTTCTAACAATATTGTATTTATTGTGCCCCAATTTGTGCTTCTTGGATAGCTTTGTTTCACTAACCATAAGCACATCAGGGGTTTGGTCTTCTAGCACCTTAAACAATACGGCTCTTCGCTCGATCCTAATCAGTGAATTCACATTCACCGCAAGGATCTCCAAGGATTGCTCCACCATGTTCGTACCCATTACGACTGGATGTGCGTTAGACCCGGCAGAAGTGCGTAGATCTGGTCCACCCGCTTCGCCTGCTCTTGTACCTGACGTTGAAGCTGCTCCATCTGCCCTTGGATAGAGAGCAAGATGGCCAGCAAGTCAGTTTGAGCCTCCGGAGCTCTAGACGCTAGGGCCTGAGAAGCAACTTTCGGTCTTTTCTGTTCCGCGTTTCCCCGACCTGCCGCCATTTCGGCTTAGGTCACTTGGGGAGTCACGGATTGTGTTTGAATTGGAGCAGGTGGACGTTTCACTACGACCTTCTCCTAACGAACCAGATTTACTTTCTTAATATACTGGAACTTAGGACAACCCCGATAATTTGCGGTGTGTCCCGAGTTCCTGCATAAAGCACACGAGAGCTGGCTCCTATCTGCCACTCCATCCTTACCCAGAGTGCATTCTTCTGCCTTGTGGTTCTTTCCACACTTGACACATCGAGGCTGCATTTCGCAGTTCGACGCGGCGTGCCCGCACCTTTGGCAGCGAACACATTGTAAAATGTTTTCGCTCCTTCTTAATTTTTCCCATGCGACAACCTGGTAGTCTAGGACTTTAATACTCCTTAGACCATCCAGCTTGCTATTGGGTGAAAGCTGAACTAGGAAGAACGGCAGTTTCCGCTTCTCCCTTTTTGCCTTAGCTGTGGTGAATGGCTTGACCCCTACGAATTCGAGCTCGTTGCACTCTTTCTCTTTAAACAGCGCAAGGAGCGTCTCCGGATCAGTAGACGGGTCTATCCCCTCAGCAGCATTGTTTGCAGCTTTTCCCCCTTCGGGTTGAAGGAGAAGAACTCCGTCGTCGTGTCCTTTAACAAATCTTTAAGTTTTTTTTATACTGTTCCACTGTATTGCAGTGGATAGCGTGTCTGTCTTCATTTAATCGTTTGATAGAAAAATTGTTGCCTATGGCCGACTTACATAGTTTAATGGTGTCCATAAGCTCAATCTTGTACGTATTTATTGGCGGGACCCTCGCTTTTGTCGTCGTCTTCGGTTGCTGTTGGTTCTGCTGCGGTTGTTGCTGCTGTTGTTTCTGCTGTTGCTGCTTTTTCTGCTGCTGTTGTTGTGAAGGCATAACACTGGCAGTAGGGTGGTCATATGGCTAAAATGCAACTGGTTCGTGATGATGACATCAGGACGACGGAAAAAAATACTGTAAATCATAAGCAACGGCAATAATAGCGAAAACAAACAAAATACTTCCCAGTTATCTGGAGTTTACAGAAACTTAATACCACCTGAGTTTCTCTCTGTCTCTTCCCCTTTCCACAAAACGCACGTGTTCTAAAAATTAGTATAAGAGTATTCATATCCCCTTTAACACGTGCAAATTATAAAAAAAAAAAAAAAAAAAAAAAAAAAAAAAAAAAAAAAAAAAAACATTGTGCTTCGACATCTTCCTCTAGAAGCGGTGGAAATTTATGCCGCCCTGTTCAATAATGCACTGAATAATGCACATTATCCAGAGCATTGGAAAACAGCAGTAGTACAGCCGATCCCCAAAAGGGGAAAGGACACCTCCAATCTGGCAAATCTCCAGTCGATAAGTCTCCTTCCGAATATCAGCAAGGTATTCGAAAAAGTGATCAATAGAGCCTTGATTAAGTTGGTTGAGAACAATAATATAGTTCCGGGTAACCAATTCGGTTTCAAGGCGGGGCATGATACAATACATGCCGCGTCTAAACTGGTAACTGATATCCAATGGAACAAAAGCAAGAACCAATGCACGGGTGCCTGCCTGATTGACTTGGAGAAGGCCTTCGATACCGTATGGCTGGAGGGGCTCTCTTACAAGTTGAGCAGGTTGGGCATAAGCAAACCACTGCTGTACATGTTACTTAATATGCTCACCAGTAGAAAGTTCGTTGTGAAAAATGACAATGTGACTTCTGTTGGGACGTTCGAAATTAAAAATGGTCTGCAACAGGGTGCGGTTAATTCACCGATCCTTTTTAATATTTACACGGCTGATCTGATAGGATCTCTTCAGCATGCAATAGCGTACGACGATCGACGTCATTGCAACACTCTTGCAGAGTAATGTCGATAAGATTCAGCGATATTGCGATGACTGGAAGTTGAAGGTCAACCTTCAGAAGTCGGAAACCATTCTGTTCAGAACGCCGTTGTCTCTGGCCTCTAGGGATACCAGAAAGAATTGGCGAAAGTTCTCTATAATTGGACAACACCGGCGTCCACTTGCGTGTTAAAACGTGGTCAGATACCTTGGACTTTGACTAGACCAAAATCTATATTTTAACAGACATGTAGATGCTGTAGATACAACTCGATGCAAGGGTAAAGGTAATCTGCTACATGGCCCTCATTCGGCCCATGCTCGCATGTGGATGTCCCGTCTGGTTCAACATAGGGGCAAGTAGGATGGAAAAGATTCGGGTGTTTGAGATGGCCTGTATTCGGGCTTGCCTTCACTTGTACAGAACACCAGAGTCTCAGTACAAAAAATTCTATTCTAATGAGGTCCTATACAATAGGGCGGATCTGATAAGAGTGGACAATTTCCTGATGAAGATGACTCGAAGGCGCATTGCAAGAGCAATGACCTTGATGAATAACCTGATCTTCGGGGCTTATTACCCCAACCATAGGTACCATGAGAGGGTGCGCCTTAACGGCTTTGTCCCTCCAGAAGCATTCCTCTATTTCGGTGTCGTTAATCTTCCACGTTGCTCCCTCGTCTATCCATTTTGATATTTTGATATTTTGATCCGGGGTCCAGTACGGCAAAGTTGGCCGCTATATTTTTGTCTCGGCCGGCTTACACAGTTTTTAGGTGTCTAGGTTAAGTAGTTTAAGTTTATTTATACGAAAAAAAAAAAAAAAAAAAAAAAAAAAACTGCACTTTGATATGTCAAACAAAATTTTTTTTAAAAAGTGCATATTTGATTATGCATGTAGTTAAGTTAGGTTAAGATTTATTTTAAAGTAGCATTTAAGTTTTATATATACGATCAAATAAACAGTACCGTTACTAAGTTTTTTAAAATGGAACATTTTTCTTAGTCATAATTGTTATTTAAGTAAAATAGTAATAAGTAATAGATCAAGTCGAAAGACATAGATAAGGATTAAGTTTAGCTTACAGCGCCCGCATAGGGCCAGTAAGTTAGACTAAGATAGTTAAGTTAGTTAAGCTAGTTTTAAGCGTTTTTGTCTGGCATGTAAGTATAAATGAATTAAATTAATAAAAACTAAAAAAAAAAAACTATTTTGCCGCCGAATAAAATTGATGACGTTCAGCAAATCCCGAAACAATGGGTTTAAAATGTACATTAAAAGATGCACTTAATTTATTTTTAATATCTGCTACTTCAATTTTCTCTGGATGAATCAAACTTTGGAATAGTTTATATGAACTTTCACTTAAAGAAGTCAGAAAAACGGCATTCTTTTTATTTATTTATTTATTTCCATTAACCGGCTTAGGTTAACAGATTACGAAATAATAAATAAAGGAGAAAAGAAAATAAAGAGGGAAAAAAAAAAGACAAGATACAAATGAATAAAGTTAAGTGCAAAAAAAAAAAAATAATAATAATAATACAATAATATAAATAAATAACATAAAAAAATATATATAAAAAATTATAAAGTCAAAGTAAAGTTGAAAATATGAACTTAATTTGTAAACAAACTTAAAACAATGTTTGTAAAGCACTCCCTTGAAATATGAAAATCAACATGTCTATATTGTACTATGTGCCGATTGAAAAATCAAATATAGTTATCTTAACGACCGTTCCAGACCATAAATGTGTAACATACTCGTAGATAATAGAAAGGGACTACTGATGCGGTAACACAGTACATCTCTTACAGAGTCGATGTACACAGTAGTAAGTATCTTGTATTGTAAGATGGTTCATCATTCCAACGCATTTTGTATAAGACGTATTTTGTAAAGAGCCTTTGCACTCTTTCAACATGATCGGAATGGGTCTGATCAATTGGGTTCCAAATAACTTTGGCATATTCAAGTATCGACCTGGTTGGTTGGTTGGTTTAGGCCTCCATTGGACCCGTTGTGTTCCCCTCATCTATGCAACTTTTGGGAATAGTGCTGTGCTTTGGGAATTACGTGTTGAGAGGATTTAGGTATTGGGATCATGGGTAGTATCAACGGGAAACTATATCGTATAGTGATCGGGGAATCGTAGTGTTTGTCTGGCGAACTCCAATATATCCCTGATTCCTTTCTTACTGAGGTGTGTAATATCCGGTATCCTTGGAGGTCCCAGAACTTTCAGTCTTAACCGCGCTGTAGTAGGGCAGTGGAAGAGGAAATGTTCTATATCTTCCTCTTCCTCCTCACAGTTGGCACAAATTGTTGTATCAGCTATCCCGAGTCTGAACGAATGTTTGTTGAGATTGATGTGCCCTGTTAAAAGTCCCACCATCAATCTCAATTGTGTTCTGCTTGAGTTAAGAACTCCTTTTGCTGTGTTGTTACTCGGTTTTGTTATTACAGATCTAGCCACCTTGCACGTGTCTAGATTCGTCCAGTAGTTATTGAACTTCTGTCATATCTTTTCATTGATTATTGTTTTAATAGTTGTCAGAGGAACCCCTATTGTATTATCCGGGTTCAGTTCTGCTTTACCATCTACTTTTTCGTTACCCGGTACACCTTCATGCCCCGGTTTTTGCGTCTGGCAAGTAAGTTCAATTTAGTTTTGCACTCCCTTACTAGCCGTGATTTCGACATGGGGTTTGTAATCGCGCTAATTGCTGCTTTGCTGTCCGAGCAGATGTCGATTTGCTTCCCTTCGCTGGTGTCTTCTACAGTATTTTAGTTGCCTTTATAATAGCATAGACTTCTGCTTGGAACACCGATACAAATGGTTCTAGGTGAATCAATCGGTGGGTTAGCACTAAAGATGCCAGCCCCTGATTCCCCTGATATGTTAGAGCCGTCTGTATATACCGATATCCCATTGAAGTTTCTTGTCGTTCTTTCATACGTCCAATATTCTCTTGCGGGGAAAATCGTTTCGAAGTTGTTGGAGAACAAGCCGATAGTTCTAAGCCGTGAGGCTGAAATGCCGGCAATCTTCTTCGCTTCGAGGTGCACTGGTAGAATGTTTAGTATCGCTTCCATGGCCGCGGTTGGTGTTGAGGATTGCGCTCCTGTAATACCCAGGCAGACCATACGTTTCACCTTAATTAGCAAGTCTCTTGCATACATTTTGCTCATCACTGGCCACCATAAAACTACACCGTAGGAGATGATAGGTTTTATTACGTATTCGTATATCCAGGGAACCTGTTTCGGTTTCAAACCCCATGACTTCTTGTTTCGTCTCCCAGTGAAGCTGTGATAATGCGGTTTGTAAGCATGTGTTTATTATTTGGTTTTTACAGTATATCGAGAGTGACTCCACAATTTCTTGAGTTTTCACATTGTTAAATGTCCCTTCGATATCTAGAAAAACGCCTGCTACTGATTCCTTGGTTTCAAAAGCATCTTCTATTGTGGATACATCCTGGTGTAGTGCCGTCTCAACGATCGACCTAACTAGTGCGATAAAAATTGTCGGAAAAATAGTTTGTTTCTTTTAATAAACCCAACTAGTGAATTGACCTTCATTACTATGTAATCCGCGTGGGAAGTAAAAGTAAGTTTTGTGTCAATTATGACACCAAGGTCTTTTACTCTACTTACTCTTTCCAATATAGTAGTTGTAGGAAGATTGCATTAGAGTTCTTAAAAAAGAGATACCCAAGTTATATAAATTGTTAAGGTCTGCTAGTATCTTTATGCAATCATCTAGGCTTTTTATCTTAAAAATATATTGATATCATCGACATATATTAAACAATAACAAAACTTAATGTTTTGAACTTTATCATCAATAAAAATAATGACAAGCAGGGGGCCTACATAACTACCTTGCGGAGCTCCAGAAATACAAGAGATAATTCTTCAACAATAGTTATCGATGAAGACTTTTTGGATCCTTCCAACTAAAAGCAGCATTCATTAGCAACAACTCATGATTAATAGAGTCAAAAGCTGTGCTAAAGTCTGTATAGATGGCGTCAACCTGGCATCCATTTTCGACAGTATTAATTACAAAAGATGTAAAGTGGGAAAATTTAGATGTTGTCGAACGACCCGGAACAAAACCATGCTGAAACTCAGATATATGTTCTTTAATGTGAAACTTTAATTTGTTTTTAATGACACTTCCGAAAAGCTTAGGTATAGCAGATAGTTTGCAAATCCCTCCATAGTTTTCAACATTGTTCTTGGGACCAGATTTTAAAATAGTGCCTATTTTTAAAAAAAGAAAATATTCCAATCGTCAAGGAAAATACCAGATAATAGCGACGTGTTAAATATTTTAAGGAAAGGCTTGCAGATAAAACTACCCCAGTTTTTTATGATTATTGAAGGAATACCATCAGCTTCTGGCTTAGGATTAGGTTTACGGCGACTAACGGTAGTCTCAATATCGTGATGATACCTGTACTTCCAGCGTCAGCAGAAATGAAGATTTGCTCAACATCCAAAAGTGACAATGGAATTTACTTGGAGGAAAACATTGACCGAATGACAATAAGTACTCCTCCGTTACGTTCTTCAACTTATTTACATAGAAATACGTTGAGCTTTCGAAAATTTCAGATGAATGCCGTCATAAAACCAGGTTTTCGTAATTATGATCACATCATAATCATTGTGACTAGATTCAAGAAACAAAGGCGATATCTTCAATCTACATCCACTTGCATTATGGTAAAAAAAAAAACTTTTAAGGGTATCTGATGTATATCACCACTATTATCATTAACATTTTTTGGCCAATCGGCCAGAAATTCCCGTCGTAGACTAAGTTTGCATAATGAGTGGGTACTATAACTTTGAAGTTCACACATTTAAGTGATTGCTCATTTTTGAAGAGATTAATTAACTTAAACGCGAAATACAATGAGATTTAGCATTTAGTTTCGCTGATACATACGAAATAATAGCGTCCGTAGTAGTGTCGGGGTGCAAGCTCGAAATGTGAAACTACTTTAATTTACGAATGACATGGAGATCAGGGTTAAGCTCACTTGTTCCTAAAATGGCTTCAGGACGCTTATTTACTTTAGCGTTGGTAGCCATAACAACAAGCCCATTGCCACCATCACCAGAACCAGCAGCAGCAGTAGAATTATCGGCCAGAGAAACCATATCATCAGTGTAGACTCATCTTTAATGCCATTAGCTATAAAGAACTGGTCAAGTTGGCACTTAAAAACTGATCAATCATTATCATTATGATCGAAATTTTGCACAGTTCCAAAATAAGATATTTTAGTATTATAGTGACTTTTTCTTTATATGACAATCATGCGCGTCTTAAGGATTTTTCCTCGTCGCCAATTTGGTAACCGCGTGTTAAGTAAATGTCATTGCTTCGTGAATCAAATGCCTTGTGTTTATACAATGCTTAAGCTAATTGTGACCTGATGTGCTCGGAAAGAGTAATAACAATTCGTATAATGCTATTAATAGTAACAATTATAAAGGGTATCCCAAAATTCACGCAAGAAGTAATTGTGATAGAAAACACGGTTTTTAATTAAAAATTGTAAATGTTTTACTGATTCATAAAGTTACAGTATAGGGATATGTATGGAATAGTATATCGGGTAAATGGCCTCCACGGCTTTGCTGACTTCAAAAAATCCCAAAGAAAAAAGTCCAACGGCGTTAAATCACATGATTTGGGTCACCTCCGTTCCTCTTCGTCTTTTTTCTAAACGCCCGCGCCTTGAAACAGTTTAAGAGTATTCATATTCTCTTCGGCGCGCGCAAATTACAAAAGAATTAACTGTTACTGCCTGACCAGCCGCATTCTCAAAGGAGGCCCAAAACCCGCACCAAACAGTAACACGTTCTGGATGAATTTGTTTTTCAACAACCAATCGTGGATGATTAACAAAGCCATCAAGATGAAAAAGAGCCTCATCGCTGAAGATGATTTTGTTTGAAAAACCAACATCAACTTGTTGTTCCATAAGCCATTCAACGAACTCTCTTTGTTGTGCGTGATCAGTAGGCTTCAGTTCTTGAGTCAACTGCACTTTGTATGCATGAAGATGTAAATCTTTCGTAAGAATACGCTGTATAGAGCTTCTCGAAATGAGCAATTCTTGACCACGGTGCCGAATTGATGTTCCTGGACTGTCAACAACACTCTACCAAACTGCTTCGATGTTTTGTGTTGTCAAAGATCACTAGTTAATCCGATCTCCCTGAATTTTTGAATTAATCTCTTCACAGGTGATGAAGTTGAATCACTATTCCGACCATGTTTTGTACGAAAATTCCGAACTGTAGCTGCCAATTTTTCATTATTTTTAAAATGTTAGGTTAGGTTAGGTTGAAGTGGCTGTCAGCAAAAGAAGCCAATACACTTAGCCCAATAATAGGTCCATTGTGATACCACATGTGTTTGAGACGCGGCCTCTAGCCTACTCGTTGAACCATTTAGATCTTCTGATGAAGAGTAGAATATACCTAACGTCAATATTATTCAGATCAACTAGGTCATTGAAACTCCTAAGTGGAGTTTCCTTCTTTGGGAGAGAGCTGGTCAGGTGCAAAGAATGTGAAGAATAGTCTCTTCCTCCTCCTCGCCCATGCAGCTTCTGCAGAAATCGTTGGAGAATACGCCAAGCTTTATTGCATGCTTGCCTATTAGACAAGGTCCAGTAATGACAGTCATAACAGCACTAATATGCTTCCTATTTAGAGAAATCAAATTCCTAGAACGTTTCAGATCCAGCATGGGCCAAATCTGTTTTGTCGCTAGACAAGTTGTACTCCTTGTCCACCTAGAATTTGTCTTTGATTGCGGCTTGGCTGTCTGAAAAAATGCGGATATCAATAGCCGATATCACGTTTTCCTTTAGCCAAGACAAGTCTTCCCTTATTGCCATTATCTCCGCCTGGAACACGCTACAATGGTTTGGGAGACGAAAAGAGAGGTTTAAATTAACTCTATCAGAGAAGACACCACCACCCACCCCGTCGTTAGTTTTTGAACCGTCGGTATAAAAATGTACCGACTTATCTTCCGTGAAGTCATCTTCTTCCCAGAATGCTCTTGAAGGGATGTTATCTTGGAAGTTTTTGTCAAAATTTAACTTGGGGATGGTGTAGTCAATGTCTTCAGGGAAAATGTTAAATTTATTTAACATGGAGGCGTGGCCATACATTTTTTTAGACCAATGTGAAGTAGCTTTAAGGCGAATAGCTGAGTTAGCTGCCATTTGCCTGCCATAAATATCAAGGGGTGTTAAATGAAAAAGAATGTCCATAGCTGCGGAAGGTGTCGTCCGCAGTGCTCCACTAATGCACAGACAAGCTGAACGTTGGACTTTGCTTAATAACTTCTGGTTTATTGCCTTATCCACGGCAGTCCACCAGACAACTACCCCGTACATGAGGATTAGTTTAATGACCGAGATATAGAGCCAGTGAGTTAGTCTGGGTTGTAAGCCCCATTTGCACCCGATTGCTTTTTTGCAAGAGAAGAGTGCGACAGTGCCTTTCTTAACTTTTTCCTGTCTATTAGGTTTCCAGCTTAGTTTCCTATCCAAAATAAAACCCAGGTATTTTGCTTCGTTGGAGAAAATTAAGCTTGTTCCATTAAGGGATGGAAGGTCAATAGGTGGGATTTTGTATTTCCTTGAGAAGAGGAATAGTTCGGTTTTGTGGGGGTTAACTCCTAGACCACACTGAAGTGTCCATCTAAATAGCTTATTCAAAGCGTTTTGTAGGAGCTCTTTTAAGGTAGTGAGGTGTTCACCGGAACCTGCTATAGCAACATCGTCCGCGATAACTTCGCAACCCTCAGCTTCCAGGATTAACAGTAGTTCCCACCAGATTCCAAAGAAGTGGGGATAGGAAAGTCATTGCCATTAAGACTTTTAATGACCTTGCACTCATTTAGTGCTTAGATTTCTACCCCGAATTTAAGTGATTACAACTGTGATAATGTCTTTAAGAATAGTTCCTTCTGCAATGATAAATTTTGTATTGTTCACCAAAATCTTTAAAGTATGAGAGACAATTTTTCATCTCTTGTCACTCACCTTGATTCTCTTGCTTACGTTCCAGATATTGTTTTTGTATCTGAAATTTGGATCTATGAATTAGAGATTAACGATTATTTTATTCCCGGGTTCAAGTTTATTGCTAAAACAAATGAAAATTACGCTGCAGGTGGAGTTGGTTGTTTTGTGGAAGAGGGCCACTTGATTCTTGATGTCTTGTGCGTTGACTTATTGAGTGCTGATGTTCTAAAGGTTTCCGTTGAAATTAACCATGTAATGTATGTGTTTTTTATGTGTCTATAGACTGCATATGATTAATGTTTTGACTTTTTTAAATGAGTTGTCTGATCTCTTAACTAGGGAAATATCGAAAAATTGTATTATTGTTGGTGATTTCAACATAAACATTTTGGAATTTTGGATGGTAATGAAACGGTCTCTAGTTACTTAGATTTACTTGCTTCGCACGTCCTAGCGTGCTTTATTAATGAGCCCAGTAGGCCTGCTTCGGGGAGCTATCTAGATTATATTTTTGGGCATCTTAGTAATGTTGCATTCAATGAGTGCGTAAAATGTGACTTTGATTTGAAAATTACTGATCACTGTATGACGGGACTCTTAGTACCAAACTTAGAAACTAGAGGTTGTGGATCTTCTAATTCCTCTCAAAGTAGAGTGGAAGTTGACTTTAGTAGACTGAAAAATAATTTACGCTATGAGTCTTGGGAAAATGTTTATCCTGTTCCTCATTTCTCCCTTCCAAAAAATTAGTTAAACGACTTAAACCTTGGATATCTAGATTAATATTAAACAAAGTTATAGGTAAAAACAAACTCAGAATAAAGTGCAATAAGTATCCTGATAACCAGGGTCTAAAAAGAAGGTATAAGAAATTGTGTGTAGAATTAAAAAAAGAGATTCCTATTTGCCGCGATAACTATTACCGTGCTCAATTCATCTCTGCACAGGGAATTTTGAAAAATGAATGGCGAGTAGTAAATAGCTTACTGAATAAATCCACGGCTTCTAAAAAACCTACTGTTTTACATGTTGATAACTCTGAAGTATATGACAAACTCGCTATTGCTGATACTTTTAATTGTTATTTTGCTAATGTTGGCTGCAGTCTTCAACCGAGTCCTGTCCAATCGATTTGTTGTACTTGTCCTTCCATTTGTGGACGTACTGAACCGTTACATATGTAGTAGTAGTTTTGTTTTTCAGCCCATAACTTCTCTTGAAATCTTGAAAGTTATTGGTACTTTACCTAATTCGACTTCATGCGGAACTGATGGTATTTCAAATTGTGTACTTAAAAAAATTGTAGGTTTCATAGTGGATGTTTTGGCAATTGTCTTTAATCGTTGCGTGTTTGAAGGTGTCTTTCCTGAAGGTCTTAAATGTGCAGATGTCATTCCTTTACTCAAAAAAGGTGAACTAGGAAGAACGGCAGTTTCCGCTTCTCCCTTTTTGCCTTAGCTGTGGTGAATGGCTTGACCCCTACAAATTCGAGCTCGTTGCACTCTTTCTCTTCAAGCAGCGCAAGGAGCGTCTCTGGATCAGTAGACGGGTTTATCCCCCTCAGCAGCATTGTTTGCCGCTTTTCCCCCTTCGGGTTGAAGGAGAAGAACTCCGTCGTCGTGTCCTTTAACAAATCTTTAAGTTTTTTTTATACTGTTCCACTGTATTGCAGTGGATAGCGTGTCTGTCTTCATTTAATCGTTTGATAGAAAAATTGTTGCCTATGGCCGACTTACATAGTTTAATGGTGTCCATAAGCTCAATCTTGTACGTATTTATTGGCGGGACCCTCGCTTTTGTCGTCTTCGGTTGCTGTTGGTTCTGCTGCGGTTGTTGCTGCTGTTGTTTCTGCTGTTGCTGCTTTTTCTGCTGCTGTTGTTGTGAAGGCATAACACTGGCAGTAGGGTGGTCATATGGCTAAAATGCAACTGGTTCGTGATGATGACATCAGGACGACGGAAAAAAATACTGTAAATCATAAGCAACGGCAATAATAGCGAAAACAAACAAAATACTTCCCAGTTATCTGGAGTTTACAGAAACTTAATACCACCTGAGTTTCTCTCTGTCTCTTCCCCTTTCCACAAAACGCACGTGTTCTAAAAATTAGTATAAGAGTATTCATATCCCCTTTAACACGTGCAAATTATAAAAAAAAAAAAAAAAAAAAAAAAAAAAAAACATTGTGCTTCGACATCTTCCTCTAGAAGCGGTGGAAATTTATGCCGCCCTGTTCAATAATGCACTGAATAATGCACATTATCCAGAGCATTGGAAAACAGCAGTAGTACAGCCGATCCCCAAAAGGGGAAAGGACACCTCCAATCTGGCAAATCTCCAGTCGATAAGTCTCCTTCCGAATATCAGCAAGGTATTCGAAAAAGTGATCAATAGAGCCTTGATTAAGTTGGTTGAGAACAATAATATAGTTCCGGGTAACCAATTCGGTTTCAAGGCGGGGCATGATACAATACATGCCGCGTCTAAACTGGTAACTGATATCCAATGGAACAAAAGCAAGAACCAATGCACGGGTGCCTGCCTGATTGACTTGGAGAAGGCCTTCGATACCGTATGGCTGGAGGGGCTCTCTTACAAGTTGAGCAGGTTGGGCATAAGCAAACCACTGCTGTACATGTTACTTAATATGCTCACCAGTAGAAAGTTCGTTGTGAAAAATGACAATGTGACTTCTGTTGGGACGTTCGAAATTAAAAATGGTCTGCAACAGGGTGCGGTTAATTCACCGATCCTTTTTAATATTTACACGGCTGATCTGATAGGATCTCTTCAGCATGCAATAGCGTACGACGATCGACGTCATTGCAACACTCTTGCAGAGTAATGTCGATAAGATTCAGCGATATTGCGATGACTGGAAGTTGAAGGTCAACCTTCAGAAGTCGGAAACCATTCTGTTCAGAACGCCGTTGTCTCTGGCCTCTAGGGATACCAGAAAGAATTGGCGAAAGTTCTCTATAATTGGACAACACCGGCGTCCACTTGCGTGTTAAAACGTGGTCAGATACCTTGGACTTTGACTAGACCAAAATCTATATTTTAACAGACATGTAGATGCTGTAGATACAACTCGATGCAAGGGTAAAGGTAATCTGCTACATGGCCCTCATTCGGCCCATGCTCGCATGTGGATGTCCCGTCTGGTTCAACATAGGGGCAAGTAGGATGGAAAAGATTCGGGTGTTTGAGATGGCCTGTATTCGGGCTTGCCTTCACTTGTACAGAACACCAGAGTCTCAGTACAAAAAATTCTATTCTAATGAGGTCCTATACAATAGGGCGGATCTGATAAGAGTGGACAATTTCCTGATGAAGATGACTCGAAGGCGCATTGCAAGAGCAATGACCTTGATGAATAACCTGATCTTCGGGGCTTATTACCCCAACCATAGGTACCATGAGAGGGTGCGCCTTAACGGCTTTGTCCCTCCAGAAGCATTCCTCTATTTCGGTGTCGTTAATCTTCCACGTTGCTCCCTCGTCTATCCATTTTGATATTTTGATATTTTGATCCGGGGTCCAGTACGGCAAAGTTGGCCGCTATATTTTTGTCTCGGCCGGCTTACACAGTTTTTAGGAGTCTAGGTTAAGTAGTTTAAGTTTATTTATACGAAAAAAAAAAAAAAAAAAAAAAAAAAAACTGCACTTTGATATGTCAAACAAAATTTTTTTTAAAAAGTGCATATTTGATTATGCATGTAGTTAAGTTAGGTTAAGATTTATTTTAAAGTAGCATTTAAGTTTTATATATACGATCAAATAAACAGTACCGTTACTAAGTTTTTTAAAATGGAACATTTTTCTTAGTCATAATTGTTATTTAAGTAAAATAGTAATAAGTAATAGATCAAGTCGAAAGACATAGATAAGGATTAAGTTTAGCTTACAGCGCCCGCATAGGGCCAGTAAGTTAGACTAAGATAGTTAAGTTAGTTAAGCTAGTTTTAAGCGTTTTTTTCTGGCATGTAAGTATAAATGAATTAAATTAATAAAAACTAAAGAAAAAAAACTGTTTTGCCGCCGAATAAAATTGATGACGTTCAGCAAATCCCGAAACAATGGGTTTAAAATGTACATTAAAAGATGCACTTAATTTATTTTTAATATCTGCTACTTCAATTTTCTCTGGATGAATCAAACTTTGGAATAGTTTATATGAACTTTCACTTAAAGAAGTCAGAAAAACGGCATTCTTTTTATTTATTTCCATTAACCGGCTTAGGTTAACAGATTACGAAATAATAAATAAAGGAAAAGAGAAAATAAAGAGTAGAGAAAAAAAAGACAAGATACAAATGAATAAAGTTAAGTGCAAAAAAAATAATAATAATAATAATACAATAATATAAATAAATAACATAAAAAAATATAAAGTCAAAGTAAAGTTGAAAATATGAACTTAATTTGTAAACAAACTTAAAACAATGTTTGTAAAGCACTCCCTTGAAATATGAAAATCAACATGTCTATATTGTACTATGTGCCGATTGAAAAATCAAATATAGTTATCTTAACGACCGTTCCAGACCATAAATGGGTAACATACTCGTAGATAATAGAAAGGGACTACTGATGCGGTAACACAGTACATCTCTTACAGAGTCGATGTACACAGTAGTAAGTATCTTGTATTGTAAGATGGTTCATCATTCCAACGCATTTTGTATAAGACGTATTTTGTAAAGAGCCTTTGCACTCTTTCAACATGATCGGAATGGGTCTGATCAATTGGGTTCCAAATAACTTTGGCATATTCAAGTATCGACCTGGTTGGTTGGTTGGTTTAGGCCTCCATTGGACCCGTTGTGTTCCCCTCATCTATGCAACTTTTGGGAATAGTGCTGTGCTTTGGGAATTACGTGTTGAGAGGATTTAGGTATTGGGATCATGGGTAGTATCAACGGGAAACTATATCGTATAGTGATCGGGGAATCGTAGTGTTTGTCTGGCGAACTCCAATATATCCCTGATTCCTTTCTTACTGAGGTGTGTAATATCCGGTATCCTTGGAGGTCCCAGAACTTTCAGTCTTAACCGCGCTGTAGTAGGGCAGTGGAAGAGGAAATGTTCTATATCTTCCTCTTCCTCCTCACAGTTGGCACAAATTGTTGTATCAGCTATCCCGAGTCTGAACGAATGTTTGTTGAGATTGATGTGCCCTGTTAAAAGTCCCACCATCAATCTCAGTTGTGTTCTGCTTGAGTTAAGAACTCCTTTTGCTGTGTTGTTACTCGGTTTTGTTATTACAGATCTAGCCACCTTGCACGTGTCTAGATTCGTCCAGTAGTTATTGAACTTCTGTCATATCTTTTCATTGATTATTGTTTTAATAGTTGTCAGAGGAACCCCTATTGTATTATCCGGGTTCAGTTCTGCTTTATCATCTACTTTTTCGTTACCCGGTACACCTTCATGCCCCGGTTCTTGCGTCTGGCAAGTAAGTTCAATTTAGTTTTGCACTCCCTTACTAGTCGTGATTTCGACATGGGGTTTGTAATCGCGCTAATTGCTGCTTTGCTGTTCGAGCAGATGTCGATTTGCTTCCCTTCGCTGGTGTCTTCTACAGTATTTTAGTTGCCTTTATAATAGCATAGACTTCTGCTTGGAACACCGATACAAATGGTTCTAGGTGAATCAATCGGTGGGTTAGCACTAAAGATGCCAGCCCCTGATTCCCCTGATATGTTAGAGCCGTCTGTATATACCGATATCCCATTGAAGTTTCTTGTCGTTCTTTCATACGTCCAATATTCTCTTGCGGGGAAAATCGTTTCGAAGTTGTTGGAGAACAAGCCGATAGTTCTAAGCCGTGAGGCTGAAATGCCGGCAATCTTCTTCGCTTCGAGGTGCACTGGTAGAATGTTTAGTATCGCTTCCATGGCCGCGGTTGGTGTTGAGGATTGTGCTCCTGTAATACCCAGGCAGACCATACGTTTCACCTTAATTAGCAAGTCTCTTGCATACATATTGCTCATCACTGGCCACCATAAAACTACACCGTAGGAGATGATAGGTTTTATTACGTATTCGTATATCCAGGGAACCTGTTTCGGTTTCAAACCCCATGACTTCTTGTTTCGTCTCCCAGTGAAGCTGTGATAATGCGGTTTGTAAGCATGTGTTTATTATTTGGTTTTTACAGTATATCGAGAGTGACTCCACAATTTTTTGAGTTTTCACATTGTTAAATGTCCCTTCGATATCTAGAAAAACGCCTGCTACTTATTCCTTGGTTTCAAAAGCATCTTCTATTGTGGATACATCCTGGTGTAGTGCCGTCTCAACGATCGACCTAACTAGTGTGATAAAAATTGTCGGAAAAATAGTTTGTTTCTTTTAATAACCCCAACTAGTGAATTGACCTTCATTACTATGTAATCTGCGTGGGAAGTAAAAGTAAGTTTTGTGTCAATTATGACACCAAGGTCTTTTACTCTACTTACTCTTTCCAATATAGTAGTTGTAGGAAGATTGCATTAGAGTTCTTAAAAAAGAGATACCCAAGTTATATAAATTGTTAAGGTCTGCTGGTATCTTTATGCAATCATCTAGGTTTTTTATCTTAAAAATATATTGATATCATCGACATATAATAAACAATAACAAAACTTAATGTTTTGAACTTTATCATCAATAAAAATAATGACAAGCAGGGGGCCTACATAACTACCTTGCGGAGCTCCAGAAATACAAGAGATAATTCTTCAACAATAGTTATCGATGAAGACTTTTTGGATCCTTCCAACTAAAAGCAGCATTCATTAGCAACAACTCATGATTAATAGAGTCAAAAGCTGTGCTAAAGTCTGTATAGATGGCGTCAACCTGGCATCCATTTTCGACAGTATTAATTACAAAAGATGTAAAGTGGGAAAATTTAGATGTTGTCGAACGACCCGGAACAAAACCATGCTGAAACTCAGATATATGTTCTTTAATGTGAAACTTTAATTTGTTTTTAATGACACTTCCGAAAAGCTTAGGTATAGCAGATAGTTTGCAAATCCCTCCATAGTTTTCAACATTGTTCTTGGGACCAGATTTTAAAATAGTGCCTATTTTTAAAAAAAGAAAATATTCCAATCGTCAAGGAAAATACCAGATAATAGCGACGTGTTAAATATTTTAAGGAAAGGCTTGCAGATAAAACTACCCCAGTTTTTTATGATTATTGAAGGAATACCATCAGCTTCTGGCTTAGGATTAGGTTTACGGCGACTAACGGTAGTCTCAATATCGTGATGATACCTGTACTTCCAGCGTCAGCAGAAATGAAGATTTGCTCAACATCCAAAAGTGACAATGGAATTTACTTGGAGGAAAACATTGACCGAATGACAATAAGTACTCCTCCGTTACGTTCTTCAACTTATTTACATAGAAATACGTTGAGCTTTCGAAAATTTCAGATGAATGCCGTCATAAAACCAGGTTTTCGTAATTATGATCACATCATAATCATTGTGACTAGATTCAAGAAACAAAGGCGATATCTTCAATCTACATCCACTTGCATTATGGTAAAAAAAAAACTTTTAAGGGTATCTGATGTATATCACTACTATTATCATTAACATTTTTTGGCCAATCGGCCAGAAATTCCCGTCGTAGACTAAGTTTGCATAATGAGTGGGTACTATAACTTTGAAGTTCACACATTTAAGTGATTGCTCATTTTTGAAGAGATTAATTAACTTAAACGCGAAATACAATGAGATTTAGCATTTAGTTTCGCTGATACATACGAAATAATAGCGTCCGTAGTAGTGTCGGGGTGCAAGCTCGAAATGTGAAACTACTTTAATTTACGAATGACATGGAGATCAGGGTTAAGCTCACTTGTTCCTAAAATGGCTTCAGGACGCTTATTTACTTTAGCGTTGGTAGCCATAACAACAAGCCCATTGCCACCATCACCAGAACCAGCAGCAGCAGTAGAATTATCGGCCAGAGAAACCATATCATCAGTGTAGACTCATCTTTAATGCCATTAGCTATAAAGAACTGGTCAAGTTGGCACTTAAAAACTGATCAATCATTATCATTATGATCGAAATTTTGCACAGTTCCAAAATAAGATATTTTAGTATTATAGTGACTTTTTCTTTATATGACAATCATGCGCGTCTTAAGGATTTTTCCTCGTCGCCAATTTGGTAACCGCGTGTTAAGTAAATGTCATTGCTTCGTGAATCAAATGCCTTGTGTTTATACAATGCTTAAGCTAATTGTGACCTGATGTGCTCGGAAAGAGTAATAACAATTCGTATAATGCTATTAATAGTAACAATTATAAAGGGTATCCCAAAATTCACGCAAGAAGTAATTGTGATAGAAAACACGGTTTTTAATTAAAAATTGTAAATGTTTTACTGATTCATAAAGTTACAGTATAGGGATATGTATGGAATAGTATATCGGGTAAATGGCCTCCACGGCTTTGCTGACTTCAAAAAATCCCAAAGAAAAAAGTCCAACGGCGTTAAATCACATGATTTGGGTCACCTCCGTTCCTCTTCGTCTTTTTTCTAAACGCCCGCGCCTTGAAACAGTTTAAGAGTATTCATATTCTCTTCGGCGCGCGCAAATTACAAAAGAATTAACTGTTACTGCCTGACCAGCCGCATTCTCAAAGGAGGCCCAAAACCCGCACCAAACAGTAACACGTTCTGGATGAATTTGTTTTTCAACAACCAATCGTGGATGATTAACAAAGCCATCAAGATGAAAAAGAGCCTCATCGCTGAAGATGATTTTGTTTGAAAAACCAACATCAACTTGTTGTTCCATAAGCCATTCAACGAACTCTCTTTGTTGTGCGTGATCAGTAGGCTTCAGTTCTTGAGTCAACTGCACTTTGTATGCATGAAGATGTAAATCTTTCGTAAGAATACGCTGTATAGAGCTTCTCGAAATGAGCAATTCTTGACCACGGTGCCGAATTGATGTTCCTGGACTGTCAACAACACTCTACCAAACTGCTTCGATGTTTTGTGTTGTCAAAGATCACTAGTTAATCCGATCTCCCTGAATTTTTGAATTAATCTCTTCACAGGTGATGAAGTTGAATCACTATTCCGACCATGTTTTGTACGAAAATTCCGAACTGTAGCTGCCAATTTTTCATTATTTTTAAAATATTAGGTTAGGTTAGGTTGAAGTGGCTGTCAGCAAAAGAAGCCAATACACTTAGCCCAATAATAGGTCCATTGTGATACCACATGTGTTTGAGACGCGGCCTCTAGCCTACTCGTTGAACCATTTAGATCTTCTGATGAAGAGTAGAATATACCTAACGTCAATATTATTCAGATCAACTAGGTCATTGAAACTCCTAAGTGGAGTTTCCTTCTTTGGGAGAGAGCTGGTCAGGTGCAAAGAATGTGAAGAATAGTCTCTTCCTCCTCCTCGCCCATGCAGCTTCTGCAGAAATCGTTGGAGAATACGCCAAGCTTTATTGCATGCTTGCCTATTAGACAAGGTCCAGTAATGACAGTCATAACAGCACTAATATGCTTCCTATTTAGAGAAATCAAATTCCTAGAACGTTTCAGATCCAGCATGGGCCAAATCTGTTATGTCGCTAGACAAGTTGTACTCCTTGTCCACCTAGAATTTGTCTTTGATTGCGGCTTGGCTGTCTGAAAAAATGCGGATATCAATAGCCGATATCACGTTTTCCTTTAGCCAAGACAAGTCTTCCCTTATTGCCATTATCTCCGCCTGGAACACGCTACAATGGTTTGGGAGACGAAAAGAGAGGTTTAAATTAACTCTATCAGAGAAGACACCACCACCCACCCCGTCGTTAGTTTTTGAACCGTCGGTATAAAAATGTACCGACTTATCTTCCGTGAAGTCATCTTCTTCCCAGAATGCTCTTGAAGGGATGTTATCTTGGAAGTTTTTGTCAAAATTTAACTTGGGGATGGTGTAGTCAATGTCTTCAGGGAAAATGTTAAATTTATTTAACATGGAGGCGTGGCCATACATTTTTTTAGACCAATGTGAAGTAGCTTTAAGGCGAATAGCTGAGTTAGCTGCCATTTGCCTGCCATAAATATCAAGGGGTGTTAAATGAAAAAGAATGTCCATAGCTGCGGAAGGTGTCGTCCGCAGTGCTCCACTAATGCACAGACAAGCTGAACGTTGGACTTTGCTTAATAACTTCTGGTTTATTGCCTTATCCACGGCAGTCCACCAGACAACTACCCCGTACATGAGGATTAGTTTAATGACCGAGATATAGAGCCAGTGAGTTAGTCTGGGTTGTAAGCCCCATTTGCACCCGATTGCTTTTTTGCAAGAGAAGAGTGCGACAGTGCCTTTCTTAACTTTTTCCTGTCTATTAGGTTTCCAGCTTAGTTTCCTATCCAAAATAAAACCCAGGTATTTTGCTTCGTTGGAGAAAATTAAGCTTGTTCCATTAAGGGATGGAAGGTCAATAGGTGGGATTTTGTATTTCCTTGAGAAGAGGAATAGTTCGGTTTTGTGGGGGTTAACTCCTAGACCACACTGAAGTGTCCATCTAAATAGCTTATTCAAAGCGTTTTGTAGGAGCTCTTTTAAGGTAGTGAGGTGTTCACCGGAACCTGCTATAGCAACATCGTCCGCGATAACTTCGCAACCCTCAGCTTCCAGGATTAACAGTAGTTCCCACCAGATTCCAAAGAAGTGGGGATAGGAAAGTCATTATTGCCATTAAGACTTTTAATGACCTTGCACTCATTTAGTGCTTAGATTTCTACCCCGAATTTAAGTGATTACAACTGTGATAATGTCTTTAAGAATAGTTCCTTCTGCAATGATAAATTTTGTATTGTTCACCAAAATCTTTAAAGTATGAGAGACAATTTTTCATCTCTTGTCACTCACCTTGATTCTCTTGCTTACGTTCCAGATATTGTTTTTGTATCTGAAATTTGGATCTATGAATTAGAGATTAACGATTATTTTATTCCCGGGTTCAAGTTTATTGCTAAAACAAATGAAAATTACGCTGCAGGTGGAGTTGGTTGTTTTGTGGAAGAGGACCACTTGATTCTTGATGTCTTGTGCGTTGACTTATTGAGTGCTGATGTTCTAAAGGTTTCCGTTGAAATTAACCATGTAATGTATGTGTTTTTTATGTGTCTATAGACTGCATATGATTAATGTTTTGACTTTTTTAAATGAGTTGTCTGATCTCTTAACTAGGGAAATATCGAAAAATTGTATTATTGTTGGTGATTTCAACATAAACATTTTGGAATTTTGGATGGTAATGAAACGGTCTCTAGTTACTTAGATTTACTTGCTTCGCACGTCCTAGCGTGCTTTATTAATGAGCCCAGTAGGCCTGCTTCGGGGAGCTATCTAGATTATATTTTTGGGCATCTTAGTAATGTTGCATTCAATGAGTGCGTAAAATGTGACTTTGATTTGAAAATTACTGATCACTGTATGACGGGACTCTTAGTACCAAACTTAGAAACTAGAGGTTGTGGATCTTCTAATTCCTCTCAAAGTAGAGTGGAAGTTGACTTTAGTAGACTGAAAAATAATTTACGCTATGAGTCTTGGGAAAATGTTTATCCTGTTCCTCATTTCTCCCTTCCAAAAAATTAGTTAAACGACTTAAACCTTGGATATCTAGATTAATATTAAACAAAGTTATAGGTAAAAACAAACTCAGAATAAAGTGCAATAAGTATCCTGATAACCAGGGTCTAAAAAGAAGGTATAAGAAATTGTGTGTAGAATTAAAAAAAGAGATTCCTATTTGCCGCGATAACTATTACCGTGCTCAATTCATCTCTGCACAGGGAATTTTGAAAAATGAATGGCGAGTAGTAAATAGCTTACTGAATAAATCCACGGCTTCTAAAAAACCTACTGTTTTACATGTTGATAACTCTGAAGTATATGACAAACTCGCTATTGCTGATACTTTTAATTGTTATTTTGCTAATGTTGGCTGCAGTCTACAACCGAGTCCTGTCCAATCGATTTGTTGTACTTGTCCTTCCATTTGTGGACGTACTGAACCGTTACATATGTAGTAGTAGTTTTGTTTTTCAGCCCATAACTTCTCTTGAAATCTTGAAAGTTATTGGTACTTTACCTAATTCGACTTCATGCGGAACTGATGGTATTTCAAATTGTGTACTTAAAAAAATTGTAGGTTTCATAGTGGATGTTTTGGCAATTGTCTTTAATCGTTGCGTGTTTGAAGGTGTCTTTCCTGAAGGTCTTAAATGTGCAGATGTCATTCCTTTACCCAAAAAAGGTTCCGCTGCAGAAATCGGTAACTACAGGCCTATCTCACTTCTTTCTGTTTTTAGTAAAATTTTTGAAAAACTAATGAAAAATAGAATAGTGAGTTTTTTTAGAGAAAACTAAGTTTTTCAATCCCGTTCAATTTCGTTTTCAAAGAGGCAAATTAACGGAAGATGCGCTCTTACAGTTTTGCTAACAAATAATGTCACACCTTGATGGGAAAAAATTTACGGCCGGTTTATTTATTGACATTACCAAAGCATTCGACATGGTCAACCATAATTTCTTGTTGAGGAAACTGGAAAAAGCTGGATTTCGTGGTTTCATGTTCCACTGGTTTAGGTCGTATCTTGAAAACAGGTCGCAAAGAGTGAAGACAGATGATATAAGGAACGATATAATGTTCTTTAACCTCGGTGTTCCTCAAGGCTCCGTTTTAGGTCCAATTCTGTTTTTGGTCTATATCCATTCACTATTTGCTCTTAGTTTTAAGGGTTCACCAACAGCTCTTGCTGATTACATTGGTTTCACTTATAGCTTAAACTGTCCTTTAGACCTAGTTTCTGATGTTAATTGGGATCTAAGTTTATTGAGACACTGGTTTGCTGAATATAATTCAGTAATAAGCTCAAAAACTAAGATAATGTTCTCCGGCTTATCTTCTGCATACAACTTGGAAGCAAATGTGTACTTCCACGCACCTGAGTGTCTTAAATATAAACTGTCTAATTGATATTGTTTGTCTGGTTCCTCCTCTCCCTCTTTTTGTCATAATCTAACCTGTAGTGATAAATGTTTCCAAGTAGAGATTCTAGGATGAGTTTTGCGAATCATGCTGATACCTTAAAAAAGTGTTTCCGATGCACCCTTCGACGTTTTTATTATTTGCGTAACTTATGCTCAACCAAGTTTTTAAGCATAATTTACTATGGTATTTTCCATTCCAAATTGCAATATGGAATTGCTTGTTGGGGGGGTGCGTATCGAAATAAAATACAACCACTGTTGATTTTGCAGAAAGATGTCTTAAGAAAAATTTGTCGAAAATCTGGTAGACATTCTAGCTTTCCTTTGTTCTGTGCCCTGAAAATTCTTCCTGTTTGTCATTTGTATTGTCCTAAGGTGTTAAAAATTTTCTTTATGAAGTCTGGCAATGTTAATTTTTGTTTATTTTTTTGTTATAATCTTCGTGGAAACCTTTCAAACTTTTTATCTGTACCCTATTTCCGAACCACTGCATATCGAAATTTTTTTTCAATTTTGTCTTATCGGTTATTTAATGAACTCCCTGAGTCAATCAGGACAATAACAATGCCTGAAATGTTCTTAAAAAGCGTAAAGTTGTAGTTCTTCGTCTTTGATTAGGTGGTGTTAGAAACTCGTATTTCTGATGTTTTGGTCTAATCTTCGTCTTCATTATTTCCATTCTCGTTTTGCATTTTTTACAATTACTATCTTTTTTATTTTTTTATTTTTGTTCGAATTGAATTATTTTTGGATTATGTTTCTTGAAATGTTTAAAGTTTATTTTTTATTTTCTTTTACTTTGAATTTTTAAAGGGTCACCCCACCCAAAAATGTTGTTTGTATTGCTTTAACTAATTGAAGTGGCATTCAACTCTATTTTTTACTTGTATATAAATAATGAATGTCACCAACCTTTCTTATATTTTGTTCCTAAGAACTTGAACTGTTTTACATTGATTATATTATTTACTTGTTTAATGAATTTATAAGAAATAGATACATCATACATACATACATACATACATACATACATACGTACATTATATCTGGAACCTCCTGACGGTTTCTAATAAATGTAGGTTCGTTACCGATGTTACACAAAATGAGGTTAGTTTTTAAAATACAGTCAAATGTCAGAGCTACCCCACGCGGAGTGGTGAGCATTAGCATCACAGCCAACTATGACTCCCGTTTAACTTTTTTCAGCACCTGCGACCAGCCGTGCCATATTGGGTCCAGGTAGGTCTATGATGTCGTGGGCGAGATAAGCTGATGCTAGATAGTAGGAGCGTTTGCTTGTTTCTAGCAACGCTACCGTTATATCCCGATCACTGTAATTAGGAAGTAATTAGGGAATAGTATCCAGGAGTCCTGAGTCCATAAACCAGGTTGTTAACAACCCAAGGTTCTTGGATCAGGACAATATTTTCCCTATCCTTTGAGAGACGGAGAAGAAGGCCGGCCGAAGCCATTTCGGAGTGATGGAGGTTAATCTGAACTAACTGCAGCATTGTTGCTACAATCAGACAGAGAAACCTCCACCACATTGGTATTCAAGACCTCCGAGTCTGAGGATAAGCCAAGAAGTTCATCCTCAGTCAAAGGTGCTTTGTTTGAGATATCAACCATCTCCAAGTCTGATAGCGAACCGTCATCGACTAAAGATGGTTGTATGGTAGACTGAGTCATCATCCTCCATAGAAGGGAAGGAGATTGATTTTTCAGTGTCTACAATACCTACAGAAGGGTCTGAAGGATGAGGGGGAAGTTTTTCAACAATAACCTCGACCTTTTTGTAGACTTTCAAGGTTATGGCATCGAACCCATAGCTAGTCACACCTTCAGTCTTCGCCAGAGCAGCAAGAGATTACTTATTGATCACAATTAAGCATCTGTAAAGTCATCTCTGCTCCTCCAGCTTGGGGAATTTCCAGTTGTGAGTAAGAAGCGACGGCTTGCTGATTTGGAGCATCCGGGTAATGTCCTCCGTATTAGAGGGTTCGGCTGGGATCCAGGTGCGAGTTCTTGGCCTGCATGGGATATCCTCCTTAGCTACAACCTCAAGCTTAGCACCAGGTCAAACCTCTCCTAGTTTGCTAATCGCTAGCTTATAGAGATCACAGGATCTCTTGCCAGCACAAGCGATCAGCTCGACATGGCCTTGATGCCAACCGCCGTCACGACAGTTGGGAGGAGGGCCGGGATTTTCCTTCATGATATCAAGGAAGTAAGTCGCCAGTTTGGCTAGAATCATCCTCCATTTATCCGGAGTGATTCTACCATCGACATCGTTCTTATCAATAACAGCCAGTATAAACCTGTCCTTGAGTACTTCACTGTATGACTTCGATGTGACGTTGGATGGCCTGGAGGAGGTGCTGGTGTTGTGCACCTTAGGTCTTTTTGAATCCTACTCGGATTCTTCCAACGATCTCTGTCTTTTAGACGTGAAGTCTCTGCTGGTCTTGTCAGGTTGAGTACTGACGATCTTTTTGGTCCAATCCTTCATTTTATTCTCCGAAAATTTGCCGAATTTTTTGAGAATAAGGCCAGCTGAGCGACGATATTTGTACGTCTGTTTTGAAGGAGCTACTTGTCGTGAGCCGGAGCTACAACCCGCTCCCGAAGAGTCTTTATTAGTTTGCAAAGTAACTTGGCTAGGCTGCGTGCGGCTTTTGGCAGCAGAAGGACCATGTGAATTCACCTTTTGCTGTCCAGTGCCTTTGGAGTTTTATCTGTAAACAGCTTGATCGCCGTGCTACCGTCCGGTTTTAAAGAAGGACCGGTCTCATCTTGAATATTTTGTATATTAATGTTGGTAATACCGGTAAACAGTTTAATTGCCGTGCTACCGTCCAGTTTCAAAGGAGGACCGGTCTCATCTATTTTACTTTTTGTATTGGTTTTGTTCGTATGTTTACTTTTATGCATGTTCCCAAGAGTAAGCCGGTATGAAAACTGTCCATCGCAACATAGCCGGTTCTGCTGCGATAAGGCAACTTACGACAGGTTCTTGCCAGGGCACCTGAAGGAGCTCGTTCGTGATTGATTTGACCCTCAGCCTTGCATCCTTGGGTACGGTTTACTATCTGCTTACACCGCCACTGGAATCAGGTTGATTACTCTTTAGCTTCGGGCCTTCCTCTGGAGACAATTACAGCTTGGGTGATCCTGCTGCAATCGCCCTCCAGGATTGCAGCAGGGTATTTTAAAATATTGCTCAACAATGAAAACGCGTTGCTTTTTCATGTGTAGTGAAATTCTTATAGTCTGAGGCGGAAATACCTGGCCAGAACACAATCGGTGGAAAAGATGTAAACAGATAAACAATGAAACAAACGAGAAACGATTCATGCAGAAGTGCAACAAATGTAAAACATCAGCAATTTCGAAATGGGAAAAGCAACACAGCAGCAGCAAATGCAGAGAATAATAGCAAATATAGTACATATACTCGTATATACAGAGCAAGCAGCCGATGGAAATTCATGTAGGATTAAAAGGTTTTAATTATTAAATGAAATACTACTTTATTCAAATGTAGAATTTAGTACAATACCTCTTAAATTAATGAATGAATTATTTTGTTTAGCATGTTAATGAAATAACTTAAGTACTTCTTATATCAATAAAATGTTTATATTTTTTTCATAAAACTATTTTTAAGTAAAATTACATTACATATGAATAAGAAAAAAAAAACCGTCTAAGTGCACCAATGGTTTGAAATTTAAAAAAAAATAGAAGAATGTAGAATCGAATTTAACAAGTTTTTAAATGCGGCTTTAAAATTAATCCCAGATTTTAATGGTAAAACTGAAAACTTACAAAGTTTTTTACATTTTTAAAATTTGGTTGAATCAATCCAAGAAACTCATGAACAGGTACTCGTGGCAGATGAGTTAGTGAAAACTAAACTCAAGGGTATAGCACGAAATTTAATTTCGAATGAGTCTTCATTGCAATAAGTTATAGCAAAGCTAAAATCATCAGCTAAAATTATGAGTGTGAAACAAAATAATAAGCCCGCTAATAGTTATGCAAAAGAAATTAAAGACTTGGCAAAATCTTTGACTAATGCTTATACTCGTATTTGTGATGGATTAACCAACGAGCTAGCAGAGAAGTACTTAACTCAAACAGCAGTACGCGCGAGAACAAAGAACGCAACGAACGAAAAGGTCAAAATTGCAATGCTGGCCAATTCACTAATATAAATGAAGCTGTGGCCAAATTTGTCAATAGTTGTACCGAAGCCTTTGGTCAGTCGAATGCTATTTTATATTTCAACAGAAAAAACAATTATAATAATAACCAAATCATGGTTGCAGCAATGGACGTGGCCAAAACCGAACATTTTACCGTGGCCGTGGAGGTTTTCAGAACAGTAGCCGCTACCATGTTAATAATCGAAGCAACCAGGGCAATATTAGATACACAAACAACGTTCAAAATTTAGGAAACCCGAACAGGCCCCTAAATACTCCAAACAATCAGTAAATATTGCGAACAAAATCCTCAATCTCAATAGCTTTATAGCAATAAGATCAAGCTTAAATAATAAATTTTCGACCTTTCACGGGAGCGGATATTGCTCTGATAAAAGAGACAAATATTAAAAACAATGTCTTCGTGGATGAGGGACATAAAACTAAGTGGTATAGGCCAGGGTGTGATTAATACAATAGGTATAGTTAAAGTTAACCTACAAGTTGAAAATATACGAATACGTATACCTCTGAAATTCCAGGTTGTAGAAGCTGATTTTTCCATACCCAGTGATGGTATACTTGGTCTAGACTTTATAAAAAGGTATAATTGCGAATTAGACTATCAGTATAGTCAGGACTGGTTGATCTTACGCCAAAATAACTTTCCTGAAAATGTTGGCATACCAATGAATATGGCTACGTGTCCAAACTCATTTTCAATACCAGCAAGATCAGAAGTTATAAGACTAATATCTATTAACACCAAAGAAGATGAGCTTTTGTTACCAACCCAAGAACTCGAAACCGAAATTTATATAGCCAGTACAATAACCAATGTTAAAAAAAACTATTAGTGCGCATAATCAATACGAAAAACAACAATACAACATTAAACAATTGTAATGTAATAGCAGAAAATCTGTCCGATTATAACATTTTTCAAAGTAGAAATTTGGAAGAAGTACATAAAGAAAAAGTTCTTGATAAGTTACCTAAAAACTTCCCTCAATTCATAAAAACAGAATTGACAGATCTATGCAGTGAGTTTAATTATGTTTTCGCCTTCGAAACGGTACAAATTTCGTGTAATAACTTTTACACACAAAAGCTTCTACTAAAGGTCGAATCCTCGGTTTACATAAAAAATTACAGAATTCCTCATTCACAAAAAAAGGAAATAATCAAACAGGTTGATAAATTGATTGTAGATGGTATAGTTGAATCATCAACTGCTGAATATAACAATCCGGCCTTATGGGAAAAACGGTGGAGACTTGTAGTTGCCTACATGCAAGTAAACAAAAACTAATTGCGGACAAATTCCCATTGCCAAGAATAGATGATATGGAACTGGCCAGAGCAAAATATTCTTCTTGCCTTGATTTAATGTCTGGTTTCCACCAAATTGTCAAAAACTATCCAACCCCCCAAAATGCGAACATTCACGCCATCTGTCACGACTTTGTCGAAAGAACGTTTCATTCATATGGACTAATGAGTGTGAAACTGCATTTTAATATCTCAAAAACCGCCTACTTAGTCCGAATATTCTGCGATATCTGAATGTTGCCGCCACTTAAGACCACCATACGACAGCGAAGACATCTATTGCCGATAGTATTAAAATGGAGAAATGTCATCGCTTGGCGCCTTTTATGGAAAAAGGAAGAAACGTGGCATTCGATTTCTTTGGTTGTTGATTGTTTAACCACGGTTTCTTTGTATTTTTTAACCGCGCAATAAAAACCTAGTTTTCTAGAGTACACTACAGTGTCAGTATTAGAATTAGTTCTTTTTTATTTTGTTTCCTGTTCCTTGCGCGAACAATTCTTCAAATAACTAGATAGTTAACTTACACGCAAGTCAATTCTTCGATATATTCTCGGACGCCACAATGTCGCAAAATCACGCCACTTCCACGCCGAATCACAATTGCTATGCAAAGAACCCGACATTCTCGACATGGTACAGTGCGATAAGTGTGATCTTTCGTATCACTTTGCATGTGAGTCAGTTCAGCAGTGGCAGATGTGAGTTGGATGTATGAGGGATGTTTAACAAAGGTTCCCAGCCAGCAGCAAGCGAATCCACCAGTAGCGCCGAATATTCCAGACGATTCAGATGACAAGTCCTCAATATCAAGCCAGTCCGCAGGAAAAAAACAAGTAGTTGCTTTTGCACCGCTTGGAGGAGGAGAAATTGTTGTGGGATAAAAACAACCAACTCTACCTTCAACAGAAGTACGAAATTCTTGCTCAGGATTCTGATGACGAGGAAGATGATGACCCCAGCCGCTGCCAACAACCGCGGCAACAACACCAGCATAAAAAACAACAGCAGCAGCCGAAATGAACGACCCAAGAAGTACCAGCTCCACCGCATGTAAGTGGAACATTTCAACTTTCTTCCACTCAATTAGCAGCGAGACATGCCATTCCGAAAGACTTCCCTGTGTTCAGCGGCAACCCTGAAGAGTGGCCTGTGTTTATCAGTTGTTACGAATAGAGTATATACCTCGCTTGGTTTTCAAATGGCAAAAACCTAATCCGACGACAGAAGTGTCTTCGTGGAAAAGCAATGGAAGCTGTCAAACATCGGCGTCCATGGTCCCAGATGTCATTAGAATGCTCCGAATGCTGTTCGGACGACCGGAGCACATCATCCACGCATTGATTACAAAGGCCAAGAACATGCCACCTCCCAAGGATAAAAAGCCGGAACCGTTGATTGAATTTGCCTTGGCAGTCAAAAACGTGTATGCAACGATGGAAGCGACGAACTTAACAGCACATCTTAATAACCCGAAGCTTTTAAAGGAATTTGTCGAAAATCTATCACCACATCTTCTTCTGACTTGGGCACTTCTTGAACTTACAGCCTGCCACTTTGGTTGATTTGAGTAATTGACTGTACGACATAGCAGAGGCCGCATGTTCAGTAACAATGCTACCTGTGGCCATATCAGCTTATGAGAAACGTCCAGCTTCATCTACCGAGAATCGTACTCCAAAATCGTCCCTAACGCTTTTGGATGAAGAATTGGTTGACAAATTGGGATTTTCGGGAAGAACGGAGGAACTGTGCTTGAGGTGGACATCCGACACCACACGCACTGAAAATAGTTCACAAATTGTTTCTCTTGGAATTGCAGGAATGTGTGATGGCAGTTGTAAGTATCAGCTAGACAATGTGCGTACCATGCGCAGCCTGGATCTACCAACGCAAACAGTTTCTAATCAGATGTTGGCGAGGCAATATCCGTTTTTAGCTGATCTACCTATTCCATCATATCAACAAGCGCAGCCTAAAATTTTGATGGGTATGGGTAATTGCAAACTGGGTGTTCCGCCAAAGGTCTTTGAGGGCAGTTGTTCACAGCCAATCGTAACCAAAACCAGACTTGGATGATCAAACTTTACATGGCCTTGATACATGCAACAAAAATGAAGATACTACAGATTCACCTCGACTTCTTGTGTGTGAGTACAATGATGACAGAGAACTTCACCAACTTGTGAGCGGTTTCTTTTCAATTGAGAACGTCGGCATATGCATTCCTACCCAGAAAATAATCTCTGCCGAGGAAAAAAGAGCAACAAAGATCTTGGAAGATACCTGCTTACGCACCGATGGACACTTTGACGTAGGTCTATTATGGAAATTCGATGACATTTTCCTACCAAATGGTCACGTCGCCGATTTTATCACTTGCAAAAGAGGATCGGAGGAGATGAGGAGCTTCGCAGCAATCTGAAGCAGCGGATAATAAATCTGGTAGCAAAAGGGCATGAGAAGAAGTTGACGGTTGAAGAAATGAACATCAGGCATGATCGAGTTTGGTATCTGCCTATTTTCATAGTACAAAATCCCAATAAACGCTCAAAGATTAGGCTAGTCTGGGACGTAGCAGCGAAATGCAATGGGACTTCATTAAATGACTTTCTTTTGAAAGGCCCCGACCAGCTAGTACCATTGACAACAGTCTTGTGTGATCTTTGTTGTGGCAAGATTGGTATTTGCAGAGACATCGCTGAAATGTTACACCAGGTGCGAGTTCGAGAGGCAGACAGACATTTGCAGCGGTTTCTATGGAGTGTAGCGGATGACTTGCAGAATCCTAGTGTTTTCGAAATGAACGTTATGACCTTCGGGGCGGCTTTTTCACCATGTATAGCCGACTATGTAGAGAACCGAAACGCTATGAGCTTCGTAGGCAGCAAACCGAGGGCAGTGAAGGCTGTACCTGGACACCACTATGTTGATGATGTCATAGATAGTGTCAACATTGAAACGGAAGCAATTCAACTGGCGGAAGACGTCAAGTATATCCATCAAAATGCCAGGTTTCACATTAGAAACTGGATATCGAATTCGGCAGCCGTGCGTGCAGCACTTGAGGAAGACAGCGATGGACCACATAACAAAGCATTTGGTGTTGACAAAACTGCTTCAACGGAAAAGGTTTTGGGACTTCATTGGTGCACTTCAGCGGATGCTTTCACTTTCGTCCTAAAGTTGTAAAGTTTCGTCCACAATTCTCATGTCGGTTTTTGATCCCATGAGATTTCTATCATATTTCTTCATTTGCATCAAAATATTACTATAGGAAATCTGGAAAGAACCAATTGGTTGGGACGACAAGTTGCCTGCAAGCATGCTGGAAAGATGGCTACAGTGAAGAATGTTACACCGTGACGGAGGTAAGAGTTCCAAGGTGCTACTCAAAATTACTGAGTCAAGCAAGTGTGTGTGTGCAACTGCACACTTTCGTGGACGCAAGCGAAAATGCACACGCAGCCGTATCTTACTTCCGGATCGAGTGCCAAGACAACACTGATTTGACGATAGTATGCGTGAAAGCAAAAGTTGCTCCTCAGAGCCCAATATCAGTTCCTCGTCTAGAACTTCAAGCAGCAGTACTGGGTACACGATTAACATCCTTTATCTGCAGTTCACACAAGTTTGCGATAAAGCAAAAGTTCTTGTGGACTGTTTCCAAAACTGTACTCGCATGGCTGCGAGGAGACCCGCGTAAGTTCCAGCAATTCGTCATGTTCAGAGTCGACGAAATCCTAGATGCATCGCAGATTTCTGAGTGGAGATGGATTCCCAGCAAGCTCAACATAGCTGACAAGGCTACGAAATTCCACCAGAATTCCACGTCACCAGTGAATGGTTCAGCGGTCCAGTCTTTTTGCGGAACTCGAGACTGACCTCGAAGATGATCAGACGATCGCAAGCGGCACTATATCGTCAAGCCCAATTTACAGCTTACTCGAATGAAATTGAATTACTGCAGAGAAATCAATCGCTAGAGAAAGCAGTTCGTCTATCAAAAAACAGCCCACTAACCAAACTCACACCATTTCTGGACGTGGACGGTGTTTTGAAGATACGTGGTCGCATTGCATTGACAAACTGTGTGCATTAGAGCTGTAAAACTGTAAACAGTTATTTTGCCAAAGCTTCATCGCATTACCTTTTAGATAGTCGACTCTTACTATCGAAAATATCAGCACTGCAATCATGAGACTGTTCTTAATGAATTTAGACAGAAGTATTACATCGCTAACTTAAGAACTTTACGCTGTCAGTTGTGTAAAATCCAAACAGCTAAGCGTATTGTACCAGAAATGGCAAGCCTGTCCATCGCACGGATGAGTGCCTTTAGAGATGGGGAGTCTAACGATACGAGCGTTAGCGAGGAAAGAGCGGTGTATATAGAGCTGGCACATAGTCTGACTACGGATTCCTGCATCATAAGCCTGAAGAACTTTATAGTGCGATGAGGCACGCCGCTGGGAATTTATTGTGACAATGACACGAATTGTAGAGGTGCGGAGAAAGAACTTCGAGAAGAGCTGGTAAAAATTAATTTGGATCAATTGGCTAACGAGTTCACTACGACTGACACAAAGTGGAAGTTTAACCCTCCATCTGCTCGACATATGGGTGGCGCTAAAGACTGGTGCGGTCGATCAAATGTGTCTTACACCGCATTTTTCCGAGTAATAAGGTTGGCGAGGAAACACTGCGAAATGCTCTGGCAGAAGTAGAGAACACCATCAATGCGAGCCCCTTACGTTTGTGTCGCTGGAATCGGCGGAGGGCGCGGCACTAACGCCTAACCATCATGTGACTTATATGAAACGGACTTGAAACGCAATTGGAAGTATTCTCAAATGATAGCTGATCTCTTTTGGAAGAAGTGGATCAAGGTGTATCTACCTAACTTGAACAGACGAGCCAAATGGTTTGAGAAGGTGATACCGATCGAGAAAGGAGACCTGGTAATCATTGTCGCTGAACATTTTCCCAGGAATTGCTGGCCGAGAGGCATTGTTGTCAACACTGTGGTAGCTCAGGACAGACAAGTCAGAAGACTGGATGTTAAACCGAGTGATGATTGAAGGTGTAATACGAAAATGAAGGGGACTTCAGATCCGCTTACTGGGGGGAGAGTTGCCGCCATCTAAGACTACCATACGACAGCGAGGATATCTATTGCCGATAGTATGAAATTGGAGAAATGTCATCGCTCGGCGCCTTTAACGGAAAACGGAAGAAACGTGGCATTCGTTTTCTATGGTTGTTGATTGTTCAACCACGGATGCTAGTAAGCATGCGTGTGGTTCTGTAATTAGTCAAGAGTATAAAGGAAAATAACTTCCTGTTGCGTACGCTTCAAGAGATTTCACGAAAGGTGAAAGAAATAAGTTAACTATAGAACAGGAGTTGGCAGCTATCCACTGGGATATAACTCATTTTAGACCATACATGTTGTGTAAAAGAAATAAGAAGGCATAACAAATTAATGTAAATCCATTTAATATGCACTTCAAAAATAAAATTATGCAAAAGGAAAGAGTTAGATGTATTACTTACACGACAAAGGAAAAAGAACAAGAAAGAAAAATGTGACATATACGTGACGTTGAAGATCGGCGACAATTTGAACTCAACGAGTCGTTAAGTTGCGAGTGCGTTCAGTCTACATTTCTCCCCCATTTGCCTTAAAGAACCAATCGCTCTGGTGGTTTTCGCTGCCGCAAACTTCTCCGCAATATCGGCTCATGGCTTCCGCTACTAGGTGTTAACTGCTCCTCTTGAGTACATCCTCCTTTGACCAACATATTCTGTTCATGTTGTACTGTTTGTGGTGGTGCTGGTGATTTCTTGGTTTCAGGGATAGATGGTGACAGTGTTGATGCTTTCTCGGACCTACCCTCGACTGCTATCCTGCTACGGGCATCAATATTTGACCTCGACCCTGAACTGATAGCATTACCATCTGAAAATCCTTTGTGATGCTGCACGTTGGAATTACTTCGACTTCGCAATTCATCAGCATGTCTCCTTCGGTGGACACCGTCGGCTGTTTCTACCACATAAGAGTATTTATTCGTCCTTTTTATGACCTTACGCCTGCGTCCGGCGTTGTTCCAAATGTGTTTTACAGTACACATTTTGTTGAGGTTTAAACTCTCTGATGTTTCCTTCACTCTGTTTGATTTGTTGTTTAACGTTCTTATATTAGAGTGATTTCTGGATGTTTGGCTTCATGTTATCAAATATGACAGTTATGCGTCTTTCGAACATCATTTCTGAGGGGGGTTTGCCCGTTGCACCGTGTGGTTGTGTTTCTGATTTGTCGTTTCTCTCCTTCTTGATCGTATCGGCTCGCTAACATACTCGATTTGAACGTCCTCACAACTCTTTCGGCCAAGCCGTTCGTTCTCGGATGATATGATGTATGTCTTATCGCACGTTGGTTGCAAAAATCTTTGAACTTTTTAGGGGTGAACTGGGCTTCATTGTCTGACACAATCATATTCGGTAGCCCAAAGGTAGTAAAGATTTCGTCCAAAGCATCACAAAGGTTATCTGCTGTCATAGCCCTCATAGGTCTAACTTCTATCCATATCGACAATGCATCAACGACAATCAGCCACGTCTTATCTTTAAATGGCCCTGAAAAATCGACGTGGTCTTTCTCATACGCGAAATACGAATGGACCAAGAGTACACTGGAAGTTGCGCCAAATTTGGTCGATTTTCTTGGCAACTCCGACAAATTCTTTATAAAATTATCTATGTCTTTGTCAATGTTACTCCACTAGACATAATATCTTTTGCTAGTGCTCTCATTCCAACAACACTTGGAAGTCCTTCATGTAGATGAAGCAATACCTTCTTTCGAAGCTTCTCCGGAATGACCATATACCCCTGCCATATTAGTATGCCCCTTTCTCTTGATAATTCTTCCCGCTTATCATAATATGGTTTTAACTCCTGCCTTAAAATCGATGAGTGCCATTTCGTGTTCATTTTCCACATAACCTGTTGGAGGGTCTTGTCCTGCTTTGTAGCTTGCGTTAGCACTCTTTCTGATAGCTGTATATCACTGTATTTCTCATTATGTTGTATTTCATTAATTAGGCCGATTAATTCTCTTTACCCGTGCATTGACGGGTTAAGAATATCACTGCAGCGCCCCCCACAAATACATAGCGCTTGTCGTAGAAGGCGACTAAGGGGAAAATCACATCTAGGAAATTTTTAAAATATCCAGGTGAGCCTACCGACACACATACCATCTTAAAACTGTCCTGCAAGTGTGCATGCGAATCCGTGGGTTGACACGACTGGAGATCACCGGTGTTGTAAAAGTAAGATCAAACATAAATCAAAAAATCAGGAGCATGCACGTGTCAAAACCAAAAAAAACGCTTAAACCCTAGCATTATGGAAAAGTACGTTAAAAATAAAAGCACTACCCCGCCAGGCACTACCAATGCCACGCATGGCTGTGATCCTGGGACGAGCAGAAATGCTCGGGTCAAAGCTATTCGGTTTCCGGGGGATAGCAAAATAATGCAACGGCTTAGGCGTAACCTAAGAGTCGCGAGTTGGAACCTTGGAAGTGTGAAAGGTCGCAGCTACAAGCTTGAAGAAATGATGATTAGAAGGCGAATGGACATCTTGTGTGTACAAGAAACGAAATGGCGAAACACCAGGAATCGGGTGCGTTTCTTGGACGTTAAGACAAAAGCATACAAGATGTACACTATGGATCGGAACAAGGTAAAAACGGAATTGCTATCAAACTCGCGGCAGAGCTACTTGGCAACATCTTGACCATTTCAAAATCCAGTGACCGTTTGATGTCTCTCAAATTGGTGATACAGGGTGAGGTGTGGAATATTGTAAGCGCATATGCTCCCCAAGTTGGATGCGAACAGAGACAAAAAGATGCATTCTGGCTGGATTTTCACAACCTCATCAAAAACATCCCAAAGGAAAAGCTTTTGTTTGTTGGCGGAGATTTGAACGGACATGTCGGGAAAACAAATGAAGACTGCCACGGAGGACTGGGGTACGGCACCAGGAATTCTCCAGGTGAAGACATCCTAAGCATGTGCAAGTCATATGGTTTTATCGTGCTAAATATTGTGTTCGTCAAACAAAGCCGGCACCTGATCACTTACAGCAGTGGTGGAAATGAAACACAGATTGACTACCATTTGGTAGCCAGCTTCATGAAGCCCCGGGTTAAAGATTGCAAAGTGATCCTGGGAGAGGCGATCACCCAGCAACACCGTCTCCTCCTGACAGAAATTTTTATGGAGACGGGGAAGAAAACGAATAAGCAAAGAAAGGTGGCTGAGAAAATCAATTGGTACAAGGCGAAGTTTTTATTACCAACATGACAAATTACCTATTTACCATCATCGATGAGGTCGGTGATCAGGAGTGCAGAGCACAAGATATGTGGGATTCCCTACAGCGATCTTGCTTGGAGAGAGCCAAATCACTGCTTGGAACGTCGAAAGGCCCCTGCCAACACGCCAAAGAAACATGGTGCTGGACAGATGAAGCTAAAGTAGTGATACGGGAAAAGAAAACGGCTTTCAAGGCTTGGTCAAAGTGTTCTTCTATTAATAGAGATGAAAAAGCTCGCCTTGAAGTGATATATAGATGTTGCAAAGGTCTCACGAAGAAGTGCGCCCAATTACAAGCAAAAAGTATGGAAGGCCTCTATCGGGAGTTGGAGGAAATATCGTCTTCGGCGTCTGATAGGAACCAGGCTATCCAGGAGCTTCGACAAAACAACTTGAATAAGGGAGCAACTATCTTCAAAATAGCAGCCCAGAGAAGAAGAAATGCTCAGGAGATTCGTTCCCCAAAGTTCATTAACAATGCTCAAGGCCAGCTTCTTGTGGAAGACGACAAAATTCTCCACAGATGGCGACAGTATTGTGAAAGACTTCTGAACGAACAGTTTCCCCGGGTACACTTTCCAAGAGCCGCTCCTAACCATGACGAAATATCCGACATTACTGTCGAAGAAGTTAGGAATGCCGTCAAATACTCCAAAAAAAGAAAAGCGGTTGGGCCAGACGAGATACCCTCTGAGTTCTGGAAAAGGATGGGAGACATGCGACTGCGGAAAATAATAATAATAATAATCTGATGACCAGTGCGGGTTTGTCTCAGGTAAATTAACAGCAGATGCAATCCAAAGTATAAGGATCATAATGGAAAAACATCGTGATTCCTTAAAGGACTTGCATATGGTGTTGGTTGATTTTGAAAAAGCCTTTGATAGACAACCAAGAGATCTCTTATGGGTGGCGCTAAGACAACGAGGAGTTCAAGAAACCTACGTGCGCATGATCATGGACATATATGAGGGAGCAAGGACAAGAGTAAGATGTCCCGCAGGAGTCACCGAAGAGTTCCCAATCAAAGTCGGTGTACACCAGGGAAGCGTCCTTAGTCCTTTGCTATTTATTGCAGTCCTTGATTATATGCTAAAAGGAAAAGTAACGGACCCCAAAGTGCATCAGTTATTCTTTGCTGACGATGGAGCTATCATAAGCGAAGATCAAATGGCCTTGCAACGAGCACTTGATGTATGGGTGGATGTTTTGGAGGGAAATGGGTACCGTATTAGTTCGAAAAAGGCAGAGTATCTATGCTGCCCGTTCTCTGATCCACACCGGCCTATTTCAGACATTTGCTTGAATGGAAAAGTGCTTCCCAAGTGTGAAAAGTTCAAATATCTGGGATCTATAATCAATAGCGAAGCAACTTGTGATGATGACATCAATCATCGCGTAAGCGTAGGGTGGATGAAGTGGCGGGAAAACTCCGGTATCTTCTGTGATCGAAAAATGCCCCCTAAGCTTAAAGGAAGACTCTACACCGTAGTTGTACGTTCGGCGCTCACATACGGTTCACAATGCTGGACAATGTACAAAAATTATGAGGCCAAATTAACGGCAGCTGAAATGAAGATGCTTCGCATGACAGCAGGAGTAACGAAGATTGATAGAATAAGAAGTTCAAAGATTCGAGGAAGCCTTCATGTAAAGGAACCCATCACAAGCAAGATAGAGCACGACCGGCTCAGTTGGTATTGTCATGTTCAAAGGAGAGATCCTTCGAACCCCGTCAAAAAGGCAATATCAATCAACGTTCCTACGCAATCGCGCAAAAAAGGCAGACCAAAAAATAACTGGATCACACAAATGCAAAAACACCAGCATTTGATTGGCCTCAGTGACGAAGTGATCCGAAACCGGGAAGCCTGGCAGTACTTTCTGGGGTCAAACCGGCAAACCCCACAAGCGAACCAATAGGGATGCAGTAAAGTGAGAGGGTTGTGATCCTTCTACTCCGGATCATAAGTTCGCCGTAAGAAGAAGATTCTTCTTCACTTGATGGTTTTTCCTTGTTGTTGGGAAGACGTGACAGGCAATCCGCAACTGTGTTAGACGTGCCCTTTCGATATTTTATTTCATAGTCATATTGCCCGACGTATAACGCCCAACGGATCAAGCAATTATTTACGAGCTTCGGTAGATTCCTGTTCTCTCCTAGCAGATGTTCAAGAGGCTTATGGTCCGTAAGCAACGTGAACTGTATTCACCTCAAGTATTGATCAAATTTCTTGACAGCAAAAAATATGGCCATCGCTTGTCGATCTATAACTGTATATTTTTCCTCTGCAGCTGACTTGATGCGAACGCAATTGGCAGTTCAGTTACCTTTGCATCCTTATGAAATAATACTGCGCCGAGGGTTTTCTCGGAAGCGTCGCACGCCAGATAAAGCTTCTTCGTAATGTCAAAAGGAAAGAGTGTGTGTATCTGTGAAAGCTTCCCTTTGACGTGGTCAAATTCTTTCTGTTCAAGACAACCCTACTTCCATTCAGATTTCACCCTAGTTGCTGAGTGTTAGTCTGTAGAAATTCCGTGCAAATTTGGGATGAATTTCTCGTAAAAATTCACAAGTCCTAAAAACGGTCGCAGTTCGGTTTTATTTTTTGGAATCGCCGCATTTCTGATTGCAATTAATTTAGATTCGGATGGTCTTATCCCTATTTTACTAATCGTATGGCCTAAATATTCAATGGTGTGGGTGAAAAATGAACACTTACTGCGTTGGACGGAAAAGCCTGCTGTTTTCAGTATGTCGAAAACTCTTGCTAAATTTTGCAGATGTTCCACATCGTTTGCTCAGGTGACGGCAATGTCATCAAAGTAGATGGCAGTGTGTGGAATACTGGCCAAAAGTTGCTCCAGATAACGCTGGAATATCGCCGGTACATTGGCAAGGCCAAATGGTAGCCTATTATATTGGAAATAACCCATGTGTGTAGAAATAACCAGGTACTTTCTTGAAGCTGGTACTATTTCGAACTACAAGTAGGCATCCTTCAATTCAAAGAAATTGGATTGATCGTAGTCCTGAAATCTCCACATATTCGGATTCTTCCACCCTCACATCAACCGTAGGCGTAGCCCACTCTACAGGCGTTGTGTTAGGATCAACAGGCGATATAATGCCCTTCTTCAAGAGTCGGTTGACTTCCATTTCTACGTTGCGCTGTATTATGAATTCGATAGGTCTGGCTGGAATATGAATAGGATTAGTGTTGTCCTTAATGTGTATATTTACCTGAAAGTCTTTAATTGAATTTTTAGAACTTTCAAACAGTGTGGAATTTTTTGCAAGTAAGGTTTGTAGTACACGTCCATGTGTCGTACAGTCACTCAAATGAGCCTTAGTTGACGTCTCTGTGTTGCTTGGTGCCTGTTGTACCGAATAAAGGGTGGCCGTGGTGTAGTGGTAACATCATCGCTTGTCACGCTACAGGTTCACGGTTCGAATCCTGATGTCAAATTTCGCATGAAATAAATAAAAAGTCGATCAATTGCGAAAGCTTATGTCAACTCTACTGCGAAGGCATAACACTGGCAGTAGGACCGTCATATGGCTAAAATGCAACTTGATCGTGATGATGGCATCAGGAGGACGGATGTGAATCCATGAGCAACGACAAAAGCAAAAACAAACAAGCTCCCCAGTTATCTGGACAGCCACCCTTGGAGTTCACTGAAACTTAATAGAAGCTGAGTTTCAAACCAACTACACCAATCTGTCTTTCTCTCTGTCTCTTCCCCTTTCCTCAAAAACGCCCGTGTCCTAAAATTAGTATAAGGGTATTCATAACCCCTTTCATACGTGTAAATTAAAAAAAAAAAAAAAAAATAAATAAATAAACTGCTGTTGGGAATTCCATCCCGAAAGCCTCACACCATGGGAGCCCGAATAACATGGGACTGGCCTTATCGAGTGCTACCACTGGCAATTGTTTTGATATACCACTTAGATCGACGGTTACCATACATTTTCCCCTTAGGTTGTAATTTATGGTCACCATACGCCCTTAGTTGCGGGGCTTTTACTAGCTGCGGAGATCCAATACTCGACCAAAATTTCGAGCTAATAATTGAAAATGAAGCGCCCGGATCCCAGTCCATTGTGCATAATCTGTTGTTAATTCGAACATCTATTTGTATGTTACGACTAGCTCTCGTGATATGACAGATGTTCTCGTTGTCACTGTCAGAGTGCTCACTCTGATTTGCTGCAGCTATGTGATTTGTTCTATGAAATTTCCGGTGTAGTTTTCGATCACTGTCTGGTCCTGGTTTGGTGATTCTCGCACGACCCTTTGTAATGCAGCAGGATCCATAATGTCCTTTTTTTCCGCAGGCTTCACAGATGTGATCACGTGCACGACACACTTTCCGAGAATGTATTTCATTGTCACCACATGATTTGCATTGGTTAAGTAGAAGTTCGCGAATATGTTTGCCTTTCTGGTTCTTTTTCTTTTTCTCAGTAACGTACTTGACAGATTCACTGTCACTTGGAATGTCACAGTCCTTCTCAGCTGCTTCTCTCGATTGTGCCACTGCAAACACTTCCGCGAATGTGACCTCCCGCTCAGGAGCACCATCTATTGTTTTAAGATCTGGCTATTTTTGCTTAAGTTCGACAAGCGTTTATGTTTTACTCCCGTTGCGAATCTATCTCTCAGCTGTCTGTCTAAAATTGAAGCATCGTAACCACAATCGCGACTGATTTCTTTCAAGCGGTTTGCGTACGCTTCGAAGGTTTGATGACCACCCCTCACGCAATTCCATAACGTGGTAAGGACCTTAAATCGTGTTGTTTTTTACTTGATATAACCGAATGAATTTTGCTTTAATCGCTTCCTATTTTTGTTTCTCAAATTCCTCTGTGGCGTCCGCGACGAGGGACGATAGGAATAATTCCTTTTTCGCGTTCAAGTATTCTTCGTCGGTTGGATGCTTGTCGAGACCGTACATGCGACAACGTGCTTCAAAACAATCCACAAAAGTTTCAGCCGATATTCGTTCATTTCACTGTTGCTTGTATTTTCGTTTGGGTTGTTGTCAGATGTCCAACCAAACGATTGATGAGGTCCCGTTGCAGTTGTATGAACTCGGGAAATTGTGTGGCATCCATCGTTTGAGGTTACTTTTCACGATACTGCTGACTGGATAAAATCCGTAAAATTCTCAGCAATCGTTGGTTCGATGTGAATATAATTTGAGATCCTCGTCGCCAGAATGTTGTGTAAAAGAAATAAGAAGGCATAACAAGTTAATGTAAATCCATTTAATATGTACTTCAAAAATAAAATTATGCAAAAGGAAAGAGTTAGATGTGTTGCTTACACGACAAAGGAAAAAGAACAAGAAAGAAAAATGTGACATACACACGTTAAAGATCGGTGACAATTTTAACTCAGCGAGTCGTTAAGTTTGCGAGTGCGTTCACTCTACATATGGCAAAAAATTCTTGGTAAAGAGTGTGATCATAGACCACTTTCCTACCTTTTCTCAATGAAAAATCCATCCTCAAAACTGACAAGTATGAAATTAGACTTGGAGGAATATGATGTCTAACTAATAAGATAAGAAAATACTTCTACTGGAAAAACATGACCAGAGACATAAAGCGATATGTCAAATCATGTGACTAGTGCAAAAAGAATAAAGCTTTAATAAAAAATAAAGAATAACTAACAATTACCCCAACCCCACAAAAGCTTTTTACAATAGGCCCACCGCACAAGTCAACTAAGGGTAATGGTACGCTGTTACCATAACATGCGAACTTAGTAAGTATCTCGTCGGAATACCAACTGTAGACAAGAAAGCTACAACAATAGCAAAGGCCATATTTGAACAATTTGCACTATTGTAGTTTATGGCCCTATGAAAGGGGTCCGAACAGACTTAAGAAAATAATATAAAAACAAAACCTTCGAGCAGGTTCTAAAATTCCTTACTGTGACTCATAAGATCTCAACAGCATATCATCACCAATCACTAGGTGCTGTAGAACTTTCAACGATAAACTTTCTTATATAAACAATGACAAATCTGATTGACTCTGTTTCTTTGTTTATTGCTATAATACAACTCCATCAATCGTACAAGGCTATTGTTCCTTTGAACTGATTTACGGTAAACTATCGGATACATTTGATTGCGTTAGTACGGGAAAATAGAGCCCCCATATAACATAGAAGCATATGACAAAGAACTGAAATATCGTATTCAATTTGCTAACCTTAGAGCAAAAGAATTAGTCCAAAAAAACAAACTTACTATAAAATCAACACACCACCAATCTGGTAGACCACAAACTAGCTAATGACGTAGTACTAATAGAAAACCAACCTAGGCATAAGCTGGATCCAACTTTTAAAGGTCCATATACAGTAAAAGAGGTAAAACTCACAAATTGTATACTTATTGATAAGAATAATAAAGAGATAATGTTCATAAGGATAAAATAAGAAAAACTACATGGTTCTAACTTAATGAAGTAGAGGTAAGGTATAAGTACATAAATATAGCACAGTGCACTTCTACTTTAACCGGTTAGATCATCATTAAGTCGACATTTCTGGTTCTGTTAGCTATAATTATAATTGTAGTTAATGAATAATAAAAAAATAATAATTAGATCATAATTAGAGTTAAAAGTAAATCTAAAACTGTTAAATTTCTAAGACAATTCGCAGTCGCAAGCGAGAACGTCGCAGTCGGTGATTGATTTTAAAACGAGATTGTTTTGTTCTGTATAGTAAAAGAAGTAAGGTCATATTTATTACAGTATGTCACCAGACCTTGAATTTTGAGCTAAGAAGATGCAATTTCTTAAGCTCAAAGTAGTATATGTAAGTATAAACATTGTCGAAATCCTCTCACAAATATACCCACTTTTAAATAAATGGCTTTTTTCTCAATATTTTTACTAGATATTGAAAAAAAAAAACAAATATTAAATATAATATGTAGTCGCTGATAATCTGTTCAATTTTCCCATATACTATTTAGAGTAACGTCCACCCTTAAGGGCCGTTTCGTTCCAAACAAAAAAAAAAAGAAATAAATCAAAAGCTCATTGAAATAAGTAGTTTCATATACCTAAGACTTTATACATACATTTATTTATTTATATCGTCTCTGCGAATGCAAAATCCGACAAACAGAAAAACAGAAGTTAGACAATGAAAATACAATTTGTAAGTACTTATCTTTTATAGAGAATCGTATATTTGTACCCTACCCCATAGGGTCTATTAATGTGTATACTCTACCTATAGGGCATATTAATTTTGATACATAGTTTGTAAGATAGAGAAATAATAACGACAAACCCCCAAAAAGTATATGTCACCAGTATCAAAAGTTATGTCGGTCTAGCCATGTCTGTCCCTCATCCAATGCCATTAGATGCTGTGCGGCGATCTTTATATATAAGGATAAACAATAAATAACGGATATAAGAGTCTCAGATAAGAAAAAAAAACCGCTTATAAAAAACACGAGCATATTCACCGTGTCTTTTCTCAAATATCTCAGTATAAAATAAGATCTACGTATATTAGAAAAACTTTATTATAAGATAAAAAAATTATATAAGAAATTTGTTTCAAAAAAACCCACGCTTATAAGAAATATGCATCTTGAATTAGTTTTTCATATACATACAAACAGGAGTAATTTTACAACAACGTATAATTTAATTAAAATTGAAATTGAAAAAATAAAGTTTAAAGATATACGAGTAGCATTGTTGGCTGAATTTAAGCCTCTTTCCGAATCAATTTAAAGCTTTCTCCAACCAATGTAAATCTTATGCAGACTAACTTATAGTATTTTCGTACTGATTTAAAAAAAAAAAAATAAGGAGAAGGAGTTTTGATTTGATTTTATGAACATTTCTAACAATAGAAGTACCGACGAAAATAAAGTGTTTCTCTCAAATCTTTCTGACTGTTTCCATGTAAAGAGCTGCCTGGAAATTAATTCGAAACTGTTATTTCCAGCTGCATAAGAAGGTACATATGTACATAGGTACTTAAGTTCGGCCAATTTTGAAAAAAATATACTCCCGAAATTTAAAGCTTCTTACACTTTTACAATTTCAAAGTATACCGAATTCATAGCCATGAACTTAAAATACTCAAAAAGTAAAAAACGACAATCTGTAGTTTTCTCATAGTTATGAAAATGGTTCAGTTTTTTTTTAACCTTGAGGTCGACATCTTAAAAATAGGATCTTGTTCTTAAAAATAGGTTTTAATTAGCTTGCAATATGTTTAAGTTAAGCGGGCAATACTGTATAAAACTCACATTTTTCATACGTTTATCTATAGATTGCTTACAATTTTGTTGGTTAGTTTGAAGTAGGCACATACTGCTATACAAATATATATATATTTTTTATTGTATATATCCTTTGCTTTCACATGAGAATTTCTTATATCTGTTGTTTGCATATAAGAAAAACACTGATATAAAAAAGTAGGTCCGCGGATTTTATAACTTTCTTTCCCTGATCTACTCTAATACATACGAATTTTTTGATCGCGCGAAGTCCCCGGAACGCAGAACACAGATTGCTTTTTGTGTGGCGAATGACACCAATCCACACCTTTCACGTTGAGCTTCTGGTTATAAAAACTATTCTGTTAAACACAATTTCCAGGTTTAATTTTACTGATCTACTGACTGCATGTCATCTACATAAATCAAGGTAGAGTGTGAAAAGAACAGACGCAGTTAACAGTTTTGTTAATTGTATAATTTAATTTGCTGAAAGCACAATCTATTCCATAAAAAGGACATATAAATTTAATGTGGAACTATATTCACATTTATTTAGAAGCACTTACTGTTACAATCTCCAACATTTCTTGTCGGGATATGTAGCCATTTCCATCTAGATCATACATCGAAAACGCCCACTTTAACTTTTGCTCCAATTTGCCCCTTGAAGTCACGCTAAGAGCACACAAAAATTCACGGAAGTCAATAGTACCGTCTCCATTGGAATCGAAAGTCCGAAATACATGCTCCGCAAACTATGATGTATGAAGAAATTAAATATCAAAATTATTAAAGAACGTCAAAAGAAAATACTTAATTTCATAAACAAATAGTAATAGTATACAAAATAGTACTAAAATGCATTATTATTACAATTTAATTTAAGACCGACACACGTCAGTTTTATAAGATATTATTTTTTAAATAATAAAAAAAAGTGGTTTAGTGCCTTTAAAATGTCGACACTACCAAATAAATACATAACTGTCACTTGACCTCAGTTGAAAATTCAAACAGAATATTGAAAAACCCAACATTTCCATCTGAACATCTGTAATATTTTCTGGAAAGCCAAACAACTACTGAAATATTTCAATTCCTAACCCTTAGATGCATGATTTTTTTAAATCTAACGAAAAAAATATAATTATATAAACCTGAACTCTTAAAACATTCCCTTATCAAAGTTTTTACATTTTTTTTTATTTAAACAATAATAGGGTAAAATACTTTTGTGCCAAATACGGCACACTATGCACTGAACACATGCTGAAATTAAAAAAAAAAAAAACATGTTAATGTTTGAAATGATGAACTAAAGTTATTCCTGTAATAAATTATCAGAAATGAAATACTCGTTCGTTCCCTTTGTTTTTAATAATTTTTATTTTTAAATAGTACGGCCTTTTAATGTAACTTCAAAATATAGAAAAAAAAAAGTTAATTAAAAATATTCGTAATGTAATTAATAAATAATTCATGGACGTGTACATTTTATTATTGTTCGTGAAATTTTTGAAAACAGTTTTTATCTTTATTCAAACAGAGAGCAACAGCACATTTTCGGCAGTTTATATATGTTTTTGATTCACACGATGGATATTTATATCTTATGCGGTCTTTGCCCCAAATAGGCATATGATTTGTTGCATCATGTCTCACATCTTTGCTTGGTATGGAAGCTGCTGGTCCTCGTCTTTTTTTTCGATATGTAATGCGGATACAGATGGGCTTCCTGAAGGTCTTCCACGTTGTATTCCAATTCAATTCGAAATCGATCCTTATGTAGATGCTTCTGACCACTAGCTCTGTTATACATAAGCCATGAATTTATGACGGCCAAATCGAGGAAATGGTAAAAAAGACGCATGTACCATTTCTTAGATTTCATTGAAATCTTGACCCTTCCAATAAAGCTACGACGCCTCCCATATGGCGATTATATTCTTTTATAACCGCTGGACACTTTATTGAAATTTTTGATTTTGTACTTCTATCGAATCTGTTTACCACTGTCACCGGCTCAGAACCGACAAAGGTTAACAGCATGTTGACACATTTGTTGTCTTTCCAAGTTGAATTTGAAATATCCACACCTTGGAAATTGGCCACATATTCAACGGATGGTCCTCTTGTTTCTTTTTTTCATTTCAGCATCACTCGGAAGCTTACAGTTTGGTATTCTGTTTTGTCTCACTGTTCCTAATGAAAATATGCCAAGTTTCGCCAAATAATACTCAAGTTGAAGAGAAGTATAGTAATTATCGAAGTATAATTTGTAGTTCGATCCCCGAGGGACATCTCGGCATAATCGCACAACTACGTTGCTGCTTGCTCCCAAGTCTGGTTCTTTAAATCTTTCACGTTGGGCAGCATTATTCTCAAGTCCAGTACATACTTCAAAGTTGTATGCAAAGCCAGAAACTCCGCATAAAACAAAAAACTTGTAGCCCCATTTTTGTGCCTTAAGCGGCAAGTACTGCTTTAAGTGGTGCTTGGGCTTTGATGCGCAAATTTGCTCGTCAACAGACAGATGTTCTTCCATCGGAATCGACAAACACTTACTTCTAAGTCCTTCAATAACCGGATGAAGTTTGAAAAGCTTGTCATAATCCGGTGCAGTCTTATCAGCAACAATCTTGGAATTTTCGTTGAAGTGAAGTACAGATCGAATTTTTTCAAAACAATTTAGAGTCATTGTCTTCTTTACTAACTCAAGACCGACATCTGTATCCCAATAATGTCTTGTATTTGAAAACCTACCAACAGATGACAGAATAAGAATTCCGAAATATTTCAATATGTCATTATTCGTGACGGAAAACGAATTCTCAATATTCTTAGTTCGTGCGTAAAGGTTTGTCTGCTCCACAATTCTTGATACAACCTCATCATCAACAAAATAACGGAAAAATGCGTAAGGTGTTTCAAGTGCAGATACTGTTTGCGGCAAATTAGTTGCACCATTAAATTTCAACTGATCCTCAGGTATACTGATATGCTTCTTTTTCCAACAGACATTTTTTAATTTGTTCGAAATTTTCGCTGTCGTTTTGATCAGATGCACTTAATGGAATAGTACTGGGCTAATTTTCTAATAGGGAACAATCGAATTCTAAGAAATTATCATCTCCGAGAAGCTCCTCTAGTAATTGCTGGTTCAAAGGATCGTCCAATCGCTTCATACCTTCATCCGCATCATAATCATCGCTTTCCATTTCATCTTCACTTGCACTAGGTATTTCGGTTAACATTTTAAAGACCTCTTCACTAGAAATAACTTTCTTGCTACCACAAGCCTTAGAAGTATCGGACATCTACAAACGAAATATTTATATACATACATACATATGTTAATGCATAATGTGCCATATATAGTACAAACAATCATTTCAATACTATAAACAAACGCAAACTTACCGTGATATGTTATACTCACTGAATTGTAAAATATTGTATTCATTAAAAATATGTTTTTTAATAAACAAATTTTGTCCCTTAATACACCACACGATCTTCACTGAACTGATACTTACTGATAGACTGAAACTGAGATGGCAGTTACGAATATACTCTTTTCTTCGAAAATTATAGCGGTAAATCCATGAACGTAGCATTTTTCCATCCACAGATTGTGCCAAATATGGTATTCAATGCATTCACATGGAATTATTGTAAACACGTCCATATATTGACAAAAAGTCGGTGTGTGCCAAATGTGGCACACTATGCATCTAAGGGCTAATATCCGTCAACAAAATTAATAGAGATTAACTCCCGATCCCACTTAATACCGCTCAACAATTTAACCCTGACACACCGGAATTGGATGAGCTTGAAACGCACTCATGCCAACGCTACCACTTTGACACCGCAATCAAATTTATTTTAATTAATTATTTTAAATTTGCTGATATAGGTACTCATATATTTTTGGTTAATAAAGAAAGGGGAAGAAAAAACGGTGATATTTTTTTTTTTCAGTTGTTCCTGTTCACTATCATAGGAAAGTATTCAAACAAATTGAAGAGAAGGATCTTTAGTTATTAGTTATTTATTATTCAATGCAGAAGTAAACTGCAATTAACTTTTCAATATGTTAATAAATTACAATAAAATATCTTGTGTTCCGTTTTTTTTTTTCTTTTAAAAAATTGTGATTTGTCTTAAATAAATGGAAAGGATGGAACTTCTTGAAAGACAGTAATGTCCCATGCGAGAGATTTTCAATTCGTTTAGCACCATCAGAAGCCGATAAAATAATCTCAGCGATATCTCAACCCTAAACAAAATTTTTTTTTTAATTTTTGTCCGATTAGGAGGTATATTATTTCGATGGTCAATTGGGCGCCTAATTTAATATTATTATTAATATTTTTTTGTTTACCTTATTCTTAAATTAACCATTATTAACCATTAATCACTTTGGTCCCTTCCCATCTTTCAGCTGCCTTGTCGTGGCGGGAAGGCTTAAGAGTTAAAGATCTTAAGGGACTGAAAAGACATCCGACTTTGACGTTAAAAGAAGAAAAAGTATGAATGGAGAAAACAAATGATATAACTACTCCAGGTGGCACTCGCGGAAGCGAAAATCCACCCGAGGTCTTCTCGACTGCTGCTAGGGCAAGGATTCTGGGGGTCCTACCCATCATACCCTCTGCCGCCAACACTGGCGCGTATATAGCAAAAATGCTGGATTCTGAAGACTCCTGCAGCTCTCTTCTCGACACGTTCGGCAAGTTGAGCTGGCAAGGTAGAGAAAATAGCGGAGAGGTCCAACTTTATACGCTTAATCTTCATCTTAATGGACAGAAGGCTGATTGTAGCGCTGCTGCTGAAAACTTGACTCGGGAAACTGAAAAAGTTGAACGAGTTCCAGAAGCGGCACGCTCTAATGGGCTCCCGTCCAAAAGCCAGAAGAAGAGGAAACGAAGAAAACTGGCGGCGGCGAGGCGCAAAGTGATTGCAAAAGTTGAAGGCGCAAGTGCTGACAACAGTTCTTTGGCAGAGACGATAGAAAGAAGCAGGTCGGTGGAAGTTACTCCAACCGAAACTGGCAAGTCACTTGGACCCGACGCTGCCTCCTCTTTAAATAGCTCGAACCGAAGCAAACAAAGAAAGAAGGCTGCAAGCTCTCCTGCCGGTAGGCATATGCTCGCACCTCATGTGCGTGCGTCTTCCGAGAGACCTCAAGCCGATGGCATTGCATGCGCACAAAGACTGAAGGCGGGCGCTACAGCCAGTAATGGCGGTAGTGCCGGTGGACAGAAACTGGATGTCGCAGGGAAATCCACGAACTTGAATGTTTCTTAAACCCCTCTTATTGGTAGCGTTGCCCGCGCATAAATTCCGAATGACACCGATGATACAACCAATTGTATTCCCAGTGAACGAAATATGGCTGTCGCGGACAAATCTACTGAGAATGAGAAAAACCCGGTGGTTAGGGAGCGAGAAAATCAGGTTCCTTACAAGAAAGCTGTTATATCCTCTTTATCTGTCCGAATCGGGAAGGCTGGCAATGACAACAGCATGACCGATGCGGAGTGCAAACACTGCGAAGTTCGTCTATTAGAGCTGGCCCAGGCAACGAATGCTTTCATTCAGGTGGAGGGCTGTGAGTTAAAGAGCGGAACCTTTATGGTGAAGTGCTCTTCACAGCAAACCTCTGACTGGATTAGCAAGTCGGTGCCGAAAATTGAGACCGCTACTTTTGAGGTCTTCACGACAACTTAACAGACGCGCGCCGTCTTCTGGATCCCGGGGAAATTTGGGAAACCGGCTGATGTGCTAGCGCGCCTGCGTACCCAGAATCCTAAACTCTAGACGACCAAGTAGACTATACATTCACACAGGGAGAGAGAAAGAATCGTCAAAATAAAGATGGTTCTACTCTGGTTGTGAGTTTGGATAAGGGTTCTGCCGAGGCCATTAAGTCTAGGTACGAAATTCGACCATATTTGCATCTTGGTAGGATTCAGTTCCGCTTCGATACCAAGTAGTGCGAATAATGGTCGAAAAAACCCCTAGTATTTAATGATATTTACTCAGATCAACCTACAACACTGCAAGGCTGTCACTGCTCTTATCAGTAGCAGACTTGCAGCTAGTAGAACAAAACCTCACATAATATCTATCCAGGAGCTTTGGGTGCGGAACAAGCGCATTTGTGGCCTTGGAAGTATGCGTGATATCACGGTACATTATATTGAGCGGTCCGAAAGGCCTAGGGTTTGTCTTATTGTACCAAATTCCATCTCAGCAACTAAGTTTAGACAGTTTTGTGGCCAGGACTTAGTCGCTGCAGCTATAAGCTACAAGACGAACGGTAAATGGGAAACCTACGTTGTTGCGTCTGCTTACTTCCCATATGACTCGGTACTACCCCCACCACCAAGGGCAGTGGTCGAGCTCATAGAATATTGTGATACCAGAAAGATAGGTCTTGTCATATATTACGATGCTGATGCTCAAAACTCTATTTGGGGCAGAAGCAAATGCAATGCACGGGAAGTTCGTCTTCTGGACTTCATACTATCGTCTGATCTTACCATCAACAATGTTGGCTCACAACCAACATCTGTTACGGCGCAAAGACAGAAAGTGATTGACTTGACCCCGTCCAACGGGTATTTTAAGTCTATTACCAACTGGAGAGTTTCGCCAGAAATTTCCCTCTCAGACCATAGATACATAGAATTTCAAATCGAATGCGAAGCTACACATTTGCAGGAGAGGAGGAATCCGAGAAAAACCAACTAGATACGATTTAAGGAAGAGTTAGGCAAATCTATAAAGATCTACCTAAACTTAGAGCGAGGCAAAAGGTAGAGGAAGCCGTTCAAGACTTGAATAGCACCCTTACCAGATGATTTGAACTAAAGTGTCCGCTGACAAAAAACCACTGCAGACGGCCAGTACCGTGGTGGAACTCAGAACTGGAACGAATTCGTAAGGAAACCAGAAAACTTCTAAATAGGTCACTCAAGACAAATTCGGAGGTGAACTAGAACCTTTACCGATCGAAGCAAATAGATTATATGAGGTTAATTAGAACTTCGAAACGTACCTCGTATAGAGATTTTTGTGGCAAGATCGAAACTCTCGATGAAACCAGCAGGCTGGTCGAAGTTCTCAAGAATGGAAAACCAAACAAGCCGGAATCACTTAGGAAACCTGATGGTATAATACTTTCACTGAGTCAAAAGCGGATGCTTTCAGTCTTCTGCTGGAGACTCACTTCTCAGGAAATGACGAGATGACTGCTCTCTCGCCAAGAGCATCAGACCTATTATTCTGACGTCCTTCCTGCTGAAAAGCATGGAAAGACTGGTTGAACTACATGTGCACAAAGTTGCTTTGAGGGTACATCCTCTGTCAGAGATGCAACATGCCTATCAACGCGGAAAATCCTGCTAGACTGCGCTTCAAAATCTGGTCAGCAGAATAGAATGTGCGCTTGATAGGAAAGAATACGAGATAAGCGTTTTCATAGACATTGAGGGTGCCTCTGACAATGCGACTTTTCACAGCATGTGTAGCTCTGCCAGAAATCACGGATACGAGAGTTTGTAATAGCTCGGCACTTGCTGACGTTGAGCTCTAAAAAATTACTATGGCACCAGACTCAAAAATCAAAAACCAGTTTAAATCATCTTGCAGTGAGAGAGAGTCGGCACGAGATGATATGATTCTAAAGATTTTAATATCGTCCGCATATATAGAAAGGTGGGAGTCATTGATGATACAATCAACATCGTTAATTGTCAAAATGAAGATCATTGGACAAAAAGATGGCTGCCTTGAGGGACTCCCGATGTGGCTTTAAAAGGATCAGAAATTGAAAATCGGAAGTGGACTTTATATTGGCGTTTTTCCAAGTAAGATTTGATCCATGAGATAAACCCCCATTGAAAACCAAGAGCTTTAAGTTCGAGAAGAATGATTGCATGCGAAATTTTGTCGAAGGTTTTGCTGAAGTCGGTGGCAACTACATCGACTTCATTACCACCTCCAAAAATGCACAGAGTGCTAGATACAAAATCGGTAAGGTTGGTGGTTGTTAATTTGCCCTTAAGGAATTCATGCTGGTGCGGTGAAAGGAAAGTCTTGCAGTGAAAAACCATTGTGTCATAAACAATGCTTTTAAAGAGAGTTTAGGTGTTCAGGACATTTTAGCGACGGGCTGGTAGTTGGATATTTCACTTTTACAACCTTTTTGGTGAATGGGGATTAAGTACTAATTTTTTCTAGTTTTCGGGGAAAACTCCCCTGGATTTTTTCAGAATTACAGCGACAGGCCATCAGGGCCGGGGGAGTATTCGTCCTTTAGTTTGTTAATTTTATCTACTAACGACGCCGAAGTTATATCAATTGTAACTACTCGTAAGAAGGTTTGGAGACAGTTGTCTAAGTAGCGGAAGAAGTTATGATCAGGTGATCCGTAAACGATTGGCTGAAAAACTGAGCGAACAGGTTTGCGATTATTTTAGGGTCTGCCGAGGATTTATTAGGAAGTTTCAAAGTGGATGGATAGCTATTAGATTTCCGTTTGGCATTAATGAAGTAGTTTTTTTTTTTTATATAATTTGCACGTGTGAAAGGGGTTATGAATACTAATATTAGGACACGATCGTTTTGAGGAAAGGGGAAGAGACAGAGAGAAAGATAGATTGGTGTAGTCGGTTTAAAACTCAGCTAGTATTAAGTTTCAGTGAACTCCAAGGGTGGCTGTCTAGATTTTGTTACCAAGTGAGCGTAGCTCTTTATTATATCATGGCGGGGCTGACGTAAAGTTCTTCTGAAGCACAAAAGGGACTGATTGAATGAGGCAGGTGAAAATTTGATCGTAAAAATACGCTAGAGCATTGTCGATGCTGTGAACTTAGATATGACTAAAATTAATGTTACTGAGAAGATTATTAAGTTAAACAAATTCTGTCTTACGAAAATTAAAGCTATATGAGTTCTCACAGTGAGGAGTTGTACTTAAGTTGTCGTACGAAAACGTTAGGAATAGAGGTGGATGAAAGCGATTTAATGTGGAGAGAAGATAGTTGCTTGCAGTTACTATGCAATTGGCGGTATCGGAAGATTAGGTCTAGTTGCCTGCCCACATATGTAAGTTGTTAATAATGCCACTAATTTTGAAAAGGCCAGAATCAGAGAGACCAGAGAACCAGAGAGAGAGGTAGAGTTTGCAGCAACAAAATGGGACTCATCTTCAGACTGGGCCCATTGGAGATGGGGAAGATTGAAGCCTCCCAGAATCATGACGTCGTAGCAGGGGACCACAGCGTCATATAGGGAATAGATCGCATCTATGTAGGATAGATAGATAGATAAGTATAGCATTGTAAAATAATATTAAGATATTAACTCCATTAACTTTTCCAGAACTTGAATCAGAGACGATTCTATTATATAGCTCGTTCGTCATCCTTGCTTCGCCATATTCCAGGAAGATCACATAACGGTACCGAGTGGGTGACTAAGAACCCACACACGCCAGCGTAATGGGGTGAATTGCACTGCTGGTGGTGTGGTCCAGATGACCCAGTTAAAGTTGCGAATAAAAGCGAAGACATATAGTATCGATGGCGATACTGGAAAAATGGCAAACTATAGGAAGGTGGTAATAATCGTTGCGGCGGCATGTGGAATCGGAGCTGTGTGGTCGTGGGTCGCCCGAGCGTGGGCCTGGCACAGAATGCTGAATAGGCTAAACATCTGGTCGCTGTGGTGAGGCAAGTTGACGGATGGGCGAAGGAGCTGGGAGTTGACTTCGGAACGGAGCGGTCCTCGGCGGTAGGCGGTAGTCTGGGAAAATCGTAATAATTTTGTACCCTTGTTTTGTAAAAGTATTGTTCTCAATTGAATCTTTCTATTTAATAAAATATAATTTTCCTACATTTGGGGGCTCAACCGGGATCTCGATTTGATACACAACCGGTAATACAAGTCAATGTTTTTTTGTAGATAGAAAGAAAAGGTGAAGAAGTGATAAGACGCAAAGTCGATACGGTAAAGTAAGAAGGTTAAGAGAGATAAGGAGGATAAGAAGAAAAGAGGATACGTTGAAGTAAAAAGGGCGTTCCTGAAAATGGAAGGTATATCACAGCAGACCAGGCGACCGCGAGTACAGCACTTTTTTATTTTTTTTATAATCTGCGCGCGCCAAAGGGAGTATTGATACAATTTAATTGTTTCAGGGCACGGGCGCCAAGGAAAAGGGGGAAGAGGAACAGAGGAGGTACCTATGCACGTTGGGTTTGAATGTTTGAAGGTTGTAGTGATGGGGAAATACATAGCCTGGTAGATCGTTCCACATTCGTGTTGTTCGGCTTATAAATGAATCCCTATATTTGAAAGAACGAGCGAAGTTTGGCTTTAGGGTAAACTGATGTGCATTCGAAGCATGTCGCGTATTGCGGGTGAAATTTTGAAGGGGGGGAATGCAACTGTCTATTTCGCTGGAGCTTTTTTTATGGAAAAAAACGATAAAACAGGGAGAGACAGGAGACATTTCTCCGATGTTCTAGTGAATGAATGGAATTTACAATATCTCTATCACCTATAAGTTTTAACGTGCGATATTGTACCCTAACAAGAATGTGCAGAACAGTTTTGGGTACACCGGACCAGATGTGGGCGTTATATTACAGCTTAGGGCGGATGAATGCCTTATAAATTGAGACCAGATCAGACGGGGTAAAATATTTCTTGCACCGCTTAAGGAATCCTAGACATTTTGCAGCATTTTTGGCGACCTCGAATATGTGATCCTTCCATCGAAGATGGTTATTAATACACATACCGAGAATGGCAAGTCTTTCGGTTTCAATGATGCAAGTACCATCCATGGACAATAGTTGAGGGTTTTGGTTTCGCTTGAGAGACAGAAAGCAGCATTGTGTTTTGGAAGCATTAAACTCCACTCTGTTGGTTGAACAGCATTTAATTATGCTGTCCAGGTCGGAATTTAATGTGTTTAACATACGCTGCCATTCCACTTCTACGGCCGAAGAGCAAGGACGTGAGTTAGGGAACGAATAGGAAAAACTGAGGGTACTGTCATCAGCGAAGGAATGGATTGGACTAGAAGTTGCAGGCAAGAGATCATTTATAAAAATAAGAAAGAGAGTCGAAGACAAAACAGAGCCTTGGGGACGCCAACATTTATTTGGTGAATTGCAGACTTGAAGCCGTCCAAAACAACTTGTATTGAACGCCCCGAAAGGTAATTTCTAATCCATTGCTTTGTCTAGGGAGCTGACAGCTGGAAAGTCATTGTAAATGAGCATGGGGATAGCAGACGAGGCAGAATTTTTAATATTTTTGACGAATGACCAAAAATTTTTACTACCTTTGGGACATTGTAGGATTTTTTGCCTCAATTTTTGGTCATGTAAGAATTTTACACGTCGAATGTGGGCATTGCAGTCTTTTCTGGCTTGTTTAAACTTCTTTCGGTTTTAGTCTGATTTGTTGGCTTTATTAGACCGAAAATTTACTTCTTTCAACCTGATAGCCTCTTTACAGCTCTGGTCAAAGCACGAGCTTGCCTTAGGTTTAATGCTCTTTATTCTGTTAGGAATAAAGCCATTCATACCTAAGAGTATAGCGTTAGTGATCATATCAGCAGCTGCTAAAGTTGGCTTTCTCGTATTGCCATACTTTTCTTTTAGGAGTTTTTCTTTAACTGAGTGGTCGGAGTACGCGAGTTTAGCTGATACGATATTATGGTCAGACCGACCTAGAGGCGCTAAAACATCAATAGTGTATTTATTAGGGTGCGAAGTAAGAAACAAGTCCAAAGTGTTGGCGGAATGACTTTCAATGTCCGATATACGTGTAGGCTCATTTACACGCTGGGTCAAATTGCTTATCGCTGTCACATCTAGTGGCGAACTATCCGGACAAGGCGACCAATTTGGGCACATCTCGCCAAACTGTCCAGTGAAACACGATTACCGAACTCCCCCTTCAATAGATCAATTGTTTGACCAGCTGTGTAGCATGTGGCAACATCTCGTTGGAACCACATATCACTGATGTCAAGTCCATCCCATTCTGGCCAAAAATAGTCTTCCTACATAGCACAGTAGCGAACTCCATTGACCGTAACATGGCGATCATTTTTATCGACGAAAAAATACGGTCCAATCACACCTCCGGAATGAAATTCACACCACACAGTCACTTTTTGTGGATGCAATGGAGCCTCTTGAAGCACATGTGGATTTGTTGCACATATTTTGTTTATTGACAAAGCCTTTAAGCCAAAAATGAGCTTTATCGCTGAAAATGATTTTTCGATGAAATTCAGGATAGCCTTCAAACTTTTGCAGAGCCCAATCGGTGTTTCAAATGTTCAAAACGCTTCAGTACTTAAGTTAATTTTATCTTGTAAGGGTGTAGGCTTTCTTTATGCAAAATTCGCCACAATGTGGTCTGAGAGATTCTCAATTCCTGTGAACGGTGTGGAATCGACTAATTTGGCTCATTTTGAACTGAAGCACTTACGGCTGCAATATTTTCAGTACTTCGACCGGTGCGCTGTCTCACTGGCCCAGGAACATTCAATAGTGAATATTGAATAATTTATCCACTGTCAAAATTGGAGTAACGGTCTTAAAGTTGCGACCACCGACTCAGTACTTCGGTAGTAATTTTTATTAATTTCCAAACGTTGCTCGTGAACTTCACCATGATCAAAATGTAAACCTTGGTTGACGTTTTGACATTGGCAGATCATAAAACAAGTTTAAGGGTGCGTTTGTATTAAAATACAGAATTGTTATGTCTCTATCGAAAAACCTTTTATTATGAAGCAACATAGTGTTGAGAGAACCTACAGATTCTTCAATGTTATATCATTCAATGATTAATTAAAAAAGCGAGAAGGCGGTACTTTATATAATGTTAAAAAGAATAGCTTATATTCAACTTTCTGTAATATTTTAATTTTACACACCATTATCATGTTACGCGGAGAAAGGAGAGTGACATATTTGGGACCAACACCGATAGGGTGTCTTAAAAGGGTGTCTTGCTAATTTAGGGATGTTCTTCTCATTAATACATAGCGTCATTTTAGTTCATTGCTATTTTTATAACAGCCCTAATTGGGACATATTTTCAAGGCTTCTCAACCATATTTATGGGGATTTTCAAAATCATTAAAAACCCCAAATCCAGACGTCACGATTGAGTGGGTCAAGGACGATAAAATCAAAGCGGAAATCTTTGTTGCTCATCTGGAAGAAACTTTTAAACCTTTCGATGGACAAGTGCTTATTTTAAATATCAATGCGCCGGACATAACAACGCAACGCTAAAGGAACTTAAGCAAATAATAAAGAAACTGAAACCTAAATAATACAACTTAATCACAGAACAAATTCTTAAAGCGTTGCCTAAAAAGGCTATAATTGAGCTTCTATACAGTGCTGGCACGCTAATTAGCGCACCCTCATAAAAGAATAAACTTGTGCCTTATTTCATAATACAACATAATTTATAAATTATTATATGTCCATATTACATATTTAACAATCTCTAATCACATTTTGAAATGTTCAAATTTTGAAATTTCAGTAGGCTTTGCTTTATATTTTATTTATTTTTAAAATAGATTGCCTTTCGCATTGGCATTTTAATTAGCACACCCAAACAAAAAATTGCGTTTCATTTAAAGCCGTTATTTTTCATTCATCCTATTGTTGTGGTGAGTTATAAAGTATTATTTTGAAGTGTTTAAGTGCATTTAGAAATGTTATGGGATTAAACAAGAGTTCTACGCCGGAGGAGAGGAGGTTAATATCGCTAATGTTCCAGAAGGAAAATTGCACGGAACATAGATTGTTCGCGAAAAAAAGTGCAAAACGCTTTGAAGCATTATGAAACCCATGGAACATTTGCGGATAAAAGAAAATGCAGACCTAGAAAAACAACGAAAAGAGAGGATTCCATTATAGTCCGACATGCTCTTAGAGATCATTTTGCCACTTCTTCTGAAATTAGAGCGCGCATGGAGCAAGAATATGGTGCAAACATCGCGGCTATAACGGTGCGACAACGGCTTTTGGAGAACAACCTTCGAGGATGTCAGAGTCTTAAGAAACCGAAGGTAACAGATGGTAATAGGAAGAAGCGAATTGCATTCGCAGGAGGCCATTTGGATTCTCCTTCATCTTTATGGAATTCAGTGATATGGAGCGATGAATCCAAATTTAATATCTGTGGTTCTGATGGAAGAACTTTTGTACGACGACCTCCAAACAAGCAACTAGATCCCAAGTACACCAAAAAGACGGTAAAGTTTGGTGGAGGAAGCGTAATGGTATGGGGTTGTTTTAGCTCTCATGGTGTTGGACCTCTAGTCCTTATAAAAGGTAAATTAGATGCTCTAGCATATAAGACTATGTTGTCGAACCACCTCATACCATATCTTGAGAGTTTACCGCTATCATTGTACCGGGAAGCTGTTTTCCAGCAGGACAATGCGCCTTGCCATAAGGCCAGGTCTGTAAAAGAGTGGTTTGAAGAACACCAAATATCGGTAATGGATTGGCCCCCTCAGAGCCCAGACCTAAGCCCAATCGAAAATTTGTGGGCTATTATTAAGAGACGTGTCATGGCTTTAAAACCGAGAAATGTGAAGGAGTTATGAGACACAATCCATGAAGAATGGTTTAAGATACCAAAGGAAGAGTGCGCACGCCTCACGTGCTCCTTGAATAAACGATGTGCCGCCGTAATTGCCCAAAAAGGGTACCCAACTAAGTACTAGGTAAGTTTACATAAGTTAATTTTAATTTTAACTTGTTATATTTATTTTTTTATATTTTCAGATGTCTTTGACGAGACTCTGGCGTGTTACGAAAACACATATTTTTTTATTTTTTTTTTATTGTTTTTTTTAAATTTTTTTTTATAAGTTAATTAAGTATTAATATCAATAAAAGCAAACATTGAAGATCCTTATTAAATTGTTTTACTTTAACATTCGTTTTATCTTATCATAACTTTGTATGATAGGGTGTGCTAATTAGCGTGCCAGCACTGTATATAGGTATAATAAATGCTGCGCTTATATTAGAATATGTTCCGAGCCAATGGAAATTTGCGGAAGTCATAATGGTTCTAAAACTAGGAAAACCACAAAGTAACAAAAAGTCATATAGACTTATTTCGCTTCTTCCGATTATGTCAACAATTTTTGAGAAGACATTACCATCAGTTTAGATTCAGAAGCAAGCACTTTACAATTGATCAAGTACATAGAATTTCTGATATATGTAGGTAATTGAAAAAGCTCTTAAAGAAAAAAAGTTCTGCTCAAGTGTATTTCTTGACGTATCTCAAGATTTTGACAAAGTACGCCACGAAGGTTTTAAGTACAAATTACGCCAAGTTCTTTCTGAGCACTTATGTAACATTTTGAAGACATACCTCGCAAAAAGATTTCCGCGTCAAAGACGGAAACGAGTTTTCGGATTTTTAAGATATTACGACAAGGAAGCCTTCTTGGCCTGGTTTTGTATCTATTATAAACTCGTGATATACCACAAGAAGAAGGCACTCCCATCTTGGCAATAGGTAAAATAATCGAAAAGACTAGTGGCAAATTGCAAGAAGCATTAGATAGATTAAACGAGTGGACGTATATTTGCGAATCGCAATTAATAAAACCAAATCTGTTCATGTAATGTGAATAATTTGCCTATCTTTACTAATTCGGACCGAATTCCATTTGCAAACGAGGTTATATATCTCGGAATGACGCTTGACTCCTGGTTACCTGGAAAATATTACATGCTTAACATAGAGAACAAATTGCTTTTACGCAAGCCAGTGCTAAAGCCGGTTTGGACATATGGAATATTTTGGAGCTGTACCAAAAGAAAGCAACATTAGTATTTATTTTATTTTATACTTTGAGCATTGTAACTCTTAGCTTTAAGTTAACGAGATCGTAAAAGATGTACATATGCAGTACTGTTCGTCATACACAAAATTGCAGTTTGCTTTTGTTGCAAATTTTCATAATAAGATGCGTATCTAAATTGAATATTGAGACCTTAAAATATTAAAGCTCATAAAGTATATATTTTTTTGTTCGCAAAATAAATATGATAGGCTGAACAATTTATTTCTGCTATAAAAAATATTCTCAATGTCATTGGATGTAAACCAAAAGAAGCCAACACACTTAGACTAATAATAGGTCCATTGTGATACCACATGTGTTTGAGACGCGGCCTCTAGCCTACTCGTTGAACCATTTAGAGCTTCTGATGAAGCGTAGAATGTATCATACCCAGTAAACTATTGCCCGGAAAGATGTGTATTGCTGTTCCATGTCTGGCAAGTTCGTCGGCCTTACAATTCCCTGGAATATCCTTATACCCCGGCACCCAAATTAGGTGAATATTAAACTGCCCCGCCATCTCTATAAGAGACTATCGGCAGTCTAGAGCTGTTAAAGAATATGTTGAAGATGATTCCAGGGATTTGATTGCGGCTTGGCTGTCTGAAAAGATGCGGATATCAATGGCCGATATCACGTTTTTCTTTAGCCAAGGCAACACTTCCCTTATTGCCATTATCTCCGCCTAGAACACGCTACAATGGTTTGGGAGACGAAAAGAGAGGTTTAAATTAACTCTATCAGATAAGACACCACCACCCACCCCGTCGTTAGTTTTTGAACCGTCGGTATAAAAATGTACCGACTTATCTTCCGTGAAGTCATCTTCTTCCCAGAATGCTCGTGAAGGGATGTTATCTTGGAAGTTTTTGTCAAAATTTAACTTGGGAATGGTGTAGTCAATGCCTTCAGGGAAGATGTTAAATTTATTTAACATGGAGGCGTGGCCATACATTTTGTTAGACCACTGTGATGTTGCTTTAAGGCGAATAGCTGAGTTAGCTGTCATTTGCCTGCCATAAATATCAAGGGGTGTTAAATCAAAAAGAATGTTCATAGCTGCGGAAAGTGTCATCCGCAGTGCTCCACTAATGCACAGACAAGCTGAACGTTAGACTTTGCTTAATAACATCTGGTTTATTGCCTTATCCAAGGCAGTCCACCAGACAACTACCCAGTACATGAGGATCCGTCTAATGACCGAGATATAGAGCCAGTGAGTTAGTCTGGGTTGTAAGCCCCATTTGCACCCGATGGCGATTTTGCAAGAGAAGAGTGCGACAGTGCCTTTCTTAACTCTTTCCTGTCTATTAGATTTCCAGCTTAGTTTCCTTTCCAAAATAAGACCCAGGTATTTTGCTTCGTTGGAGAAAATTAAGCTTGTTCCATTAAGGGATGGTGGGTCAATATGTGGGATTTTGTATTTCCTTGAGAAGAGCACTAGTTCGGATTTGTGGGGGTTCACTCCGAGACCACACCGAGCTGTCCATTTAGATAGCTTATTCAAAGCGTTTTGTAGGAGCTGTTTTAAGATAGTGAGGTGTTCACCGATAACTTCGCAACCCTCAGTTTCCAGGATTAACAGTAGTTCATTAACCACCAGATTCCAAAGAAGTGGGGATAGGACGCCCCCTTGAGGGGTACCCCTACTGACATATCTTCTGACAGATGACCCACCCAGCTTTGAGTTGATCATCCGACCATTAAGCAGTAAAATAATCAGCTCGCCAAGTGAACTATCTATCTTCAGATTTGACAGTGCTTTGATTATCACAGATGATTAGACAGTTGTTAAAAGCGCCTTCAATATCTAGAAAAGCTACCATAGTGTACTCCTTATGATACATGGAGTATTTGATTTTATTGGCTAAAGTATGCAATGATTTTTCGACTGATTTGCCCTTACAATATGCATGTTGAGCCATGGACAGTAATTGTGTGTCAATACTATCACGTACGTGGATATCAACCAGTCGTTCTAATGTTTTTAGAAGGAAAAATGCTAGACTAATAGGTCTGAGGTCTTTTGTACTGGCATGTGAATATTTACCAGCTTTGGGTATGAATACCACATTAACTTCTCTCCCTATATACGGAATATGAACCAGATTCAGACAGCTCTTAAAAATATTTTTTAGAACTGGCAGGATAATGTCAGATGACATTTGTAGTTCAGCAGGTCGTATGCCATCTAGTTCAGCGTATTTATATGGTTTGAATGAATCAGACTTGAAAGGTTGGTTTTCTGAGCATTTGACTTGATAGTCAATATTGTTGGCAGTCAGGGAATTACTTGGGAAGTGTGTATCAATAAGTAAATTTAATTTGTCTACACTAGAAGTTGTCCAAGACAAATCTGTTTTTAGTAAACAGCTGGGCAGTGAAGGATTTGTCGAGAGGAGCCTAAACGCGTCAGAAGATTCTTTTATTTTACCACAAAAGAGTCGAAGAATTACGTTTGGCTTTGTTTTTTAGGGATTCTTTGTACGAGTCCCAGTCAGATGCATCTCTTTTACTTTTGCCTTTGTTGAAAAATTTCTGCAGGTATTCCTGAGTGGTCCAAGATCAGAGGTCCACAAGTGTGGTTTTTTCTTGCCCCAACCCTAACCGAAGGACAAGAGGAAGACAACGCTTTATTGAGGGCCAAAGTGAGGTCCTTGACCATGCAATCAAGCTTTTGAGTATTATTCGGGGACTTTAGATTGTCGGAATTTAGATTGAAGGTATCGGTGGTCAGAAAAAGAATGTTCATCAGATACCTTCCAGTTCTTGATCATTTGATTAATGTTGTCGGAGACAAGAGTTATATCTAGAACCTCCTGACGGTTTCTAATTATAAATGTAGGTTCGTTACCGATGTTGTACAAGATTAGGTTAGTTTTTAAATTTTAGTCAAAAAGTAACTCACCTCTTTCGTTAATGTCAGAGCTACCCCACGCGGAGTGGTGAGCATTAGCATCACAGCCAACTATGACTCCCGTTTAACTATTTTCAGTACCTGCGACCAGCCGTGCCATATTGGGTCCAGGAAGGTCTATGATGTCGTAGGCGAGATAAGCAGATGCTAGATAGTAGGAGCGTTTGCTTGTTTCTAACAACGCTACCGTTATATCCCGATCACTGTAATTAGGAAGTAAAATTACTTTAATGCTACTTTTTACCAATATGCACGATCTAGGTTTACCTTTATCCTTGACATACAGGGAATAGTATTCAGGAGTCCTGAGTCCACAAACAAGATTGTTAACAACCCAAGGTTCTTGGATCAGGACAATATTTTCCCTATCCTTTGAGAGACGGAGAAGAAGACCGGCCGAAGCCATTTTGGAGTGATGGAGGTTAAACTGAACAAACTGCAGCATTGTTGCTACAATCAGGCAGCGAAACCTCCACCACAGTGGTATTCAAGCCCTCCGAGTCTGAGGATAAGCCAAGAAGTTCATCCTCACTCAAAGGTGCTTTGTCTGAGATATTAGCCATCTCCAAGTCTGATAGCGAACCGTCATCGACTAAAGATGGTTGTATGGTAGACTGAGAGTCATCCTCCATAGAAGGGAAGGAGATTGATTTCTCAGTGTCTATAATACCTGCAGTAGGGTCTGAAGGATGAGGGGGAAATTTTTCAACATCCACCTCGTCCTTTTTGTAGACTTTCAATGTTATGGCATCGAACCCATAGCAAATCACACCTTGACTCTTCGCCAAAGGAGCAAGAGATTCCTTATTGATCACAATTAACACCTTCCAGTTGTGAGTAAGAAGCGACGGGTTACTGATTTGGAGGATCCGGATAATGTCATCCTCCATTTATCCGGAGTGATTGTACCATCGATATCGTTCTTATCGATGACAGCCAGTATAAATCTGACCTTGAGTACTTCACTGTATGACTACGATGTGACCTTGGATGGCCTGGGGGAGGTGCTGGTGATGTGCACCTTAGGTCTTTTTGAATCCGATCCGGATTCTTCCAACGGTCTCTGTCTTTTAGACGTGAAGTCTCTACTGGTGTTGTCACGTTGAGTACTGACGATCTTTTTGGGCCAATTGGATGTACACTCCATCAATAATTTAATTTTATTTTTGTTAAATTTAGATTTTTATTACAAATGATCAAAAATAAATGAAGGGCATAATTGCAACTGCGTCGCAGCTAACGATATTTAACTACTGTCGTGTTTCATTGAAAATCAGAAGATTTGTCGTCAGAATCTATAAGCGCACTTTTCAATGAATCACTTCTTATTTTTTTTATTTATTCGTTTATTTCTTTATTAATTAATTAATTAATTTATTTATAAGGTTCGTCAAGTTCTTTTCATAATAGCCACTGATCACAAAAACAAAAATCTAAATGTGTACTTTTTCATTTAACACCCCTTGATATTTATGGCAGGCAAATGGCAGCTATCTCAGCTAAACAAACTAAACAATTCATCTTGAAAAATGATAAAAGTTTTAAGGTAGGTTCTTAGTGATGCGCACCCCACGACAATCAAGAGAATAACCGATAACTCTTGTCTCCGACAACATTAATCAAATGGTCAAGAACTGGAAGGTATCTGGTGAACACTCTTTTTCGGACCACCGATACCTTCAATTTAGTCTTGACGACGATCCTCCAGGCCCATTGGTTTACAGAAATATCCGTAATACAAACTGGCCCAAATATACGGAAACTTTAAAAAAAATTAGTTAATTCCGACACTCTAAAGTCCCCGAATAATACTCAAGAGCTTGATTGCATGGTCAAGGACCTCACCTTGGCCCTCAATAAAGCGTTGTCTTCCTCTTGTCCTTCCGTTAGGTTTGGGGCAAGAAAAAAACACACTTGTGGACCTCTCAGGAATACTTGCAGAAATTTTTCAACAAAGGCAAAAGTAAAAGAGATGCATCTGACTGGGACTCGTACAAAGAATCTCTAAAAAACAAAGCCAAACGTAATTCTTGGACTCTTTTATGGTAAAATAGAAGAATCTTCTGACGCGTTTAGGCTCCTCTCGACAAATCCTTCACTGCCCAACTGTTTACTAAAAACAGATGGGTCTTTGTTGTTGTAATAATCCAATTCCTTAGTATTATGCGGATGAATTATTCCAATATACAAAGAACACGACTTGCAGGTTTGATAATTGAAAGAAGAGTGAGTTTTATTTAATATAGAAAATGTGACATTAGCAAACACAATATTAAAAGATGATGAGACACTAATAAGCAAAGTTATTTTACAACAGCCTCACTAGTGTTTCAATCATTAAAGAAATAAAAGAAAATATAACGTTATAATAATTAACAAAAGAAACATATTCAAACAAAATTCAATTGCCTAATCCAAATTCTGAAACAAATTTGTTTATTTTTAAAAAATTAACTGATTTCGTTAAGATGTCCGCAATCATTTCGTATGTTGGTTTGTATTGCAGATTCAGACCAATCTCTTCTTCGTTTCTGTTGAAAATTACATCTATTTGTCCCTTTTTACATATGTATATATCATTAATGTTCTCTCTCTTCATTATAACTATGTCTTTCTCATTTTGTAAATTCAAATTATTCTAAGTTTCAGTTGATCCTTGAAATTCGTTACAAAAGGTCGTGTTTATACCTTATTTTCAGTCTATGTTCCCCTTTTTCTTTTTTGTCAGTTTAATTATAATTACAATAAAGCGTAAAACTAAATTTCGGTTAGCCTTTTTTTTATAATCGGTTACTATTATTTTACATTTGGTGCCGTAACACGGGAATTATCGGTTATCTATAAAGAACGACAAAGCAAGTCATCATGGAAGTAGCTACACGGGCTGCATATCGGGGTCAGCTAACGAAAATAGTGAACGCTGCGTTAACCTATCTAAAGCCCGCGGATTCGCAGTTGGACAATGATGAAACCATCGGCGAAGTCGAGGAACAGCTCACTACATTTATAGAACGCTTAAAGGCGGTGCATGGAAGTCTGTGCGTCACAAATAAAGATATTGCAGACAAAGAACTCATTAAACCTGAAGGATTCGAACAGGAAATTGTCAAAATTACAGAATACGAGGATTCCGCAGTATCGACCCTATCACGTCTAGAGTGTCGGCTGAAACGGCTAAAGGAAAAAAACACACCACATACGCCTGTCTACACAGAAGCAACAATCACTCCAACAAATCAGCATCAAATTAACGCAAAGTTACCGAAGCTTCAACTGAAAAAATTCGACGGCAGTATGAAAGAGTGGTTGCCATTCTGGGAGCAGTATCGTACATCAGTTCACGAAAATCCAAACCTAACTCCATCGGATAAATTTAATTACTTGGAAGCGGCTTTAATCGGCAGTGCAAAGAAGGCTGTAGCAGGATTTACACCGTCGGGCACATGCTACGACGCGGCTGTTGCGTTGCTACAGGAGCAGTATGGCGACACAGAAAGGTTAGTAGACAATCACATTCAACAGTTAGTTACGCTTCGTTCAGTACATTCACGTTCAGACTTGATCAGGCCCATCACTCAATAGTTTCTTGTTGACTGGAACGAATTTGCTTGCTGATGTTCAGGAAATTTTACTCAACTTCCGAATGGGACCGTTTGCTATTGTGGCAGACATAGAAAAGGCTTTCTTGCAAATTATGCTCGACGAAGAAGACAGAGATTCTCATCGTTTTATTTGGTTCACATCTTTAAAAGATGGTCAGTATCGAGATTATCGGATGACCGTGTCACGCTGGGGTGAATTGTAGTCCATTTTTGCTGTCAGCAACAATAAAGTAACATCTGCGACAAGAAGAAGGGAGGTATCCTGATACCTGCAAGGCCTTAGAAAGGGCGTTTTATGTAGATAACCTGGTTCTCAGCGTGAACACAGAGGATGAAGGACAAACAATTTATAAAGAATCTTCGGAAATTATAGCGCGAGCATCTATGTCTTTAAGGAAGTGGCACTCGAACAGCAAAAAGGTACGTGAAACAGTTCAAACTAAAAGTTTTCCAGTCAGTCAAAAAGTCTTGGGTCTTACATGTTATGTAGATGCTTCTGACCACTAGCTCTGTTATACATAAGCCATGAATTTATGACGGCCAAATCGAGGAAATGGTAAAAAAAGACGCATGTACCATTTCTTAGATTTCATTGAAATCTTGACCCTTCCAATAAAGCTACGACGCCTCCCATATGGCGATTATATTCTTTTATAACCGCTGGACACTTTATTGAAATTTTTGAATTTGTTCTTCTATCGAATCTGTTTACCACTGTCACCAGCTCAGAACCGACAAAGGTTGACAGCATGTTGACACATTTGTTGTCTTTCCAAGTTGAATTTGAAATATCCACACCTTGGAAATTGGCCACATATTCAACGGATGGTCCTCTTGTTTCTTTTTTTCATTTCAGCATCACTCGGAAGCTTACAGTTTGGTATTCTGTTTTGTCTCACTGTTCTTAATGAAAATATGCCAAGTTTCGCCAAATAATACTCAAGTTGAAGAGAAGTATAGTAATTATCGAAGTATAATTTGTAGTTCGATCCCCGAGGGACATATCGGCATAATCGCACAACTACGTTACTGCTTGCTCCCAAGTCTGGTTCTTTAAATCTTTCACGTTGGGCAGCATTATTCTCAAGTCCAGTACATACTTCAAAGTTGTATGCAAAGCCAGAAACTCCGCATAAAACAAAAAACTTGTAGCCCCATTTTTGTGCCTTAAGCGGCAAGTACTGCTTTAAGTGGTGCTTGGGCTTTGATGCGCAAATTTGCTCGTCAACAGACAGATGTTCTTCCATCGGAATCGACAAACACTTACTTCTAAGTCCTTCTATAACCGGATGAAGTTTGAAAAGCTTGTCATAATCCGGTGCAGTCTTATCAGCAACAATCTTGGAATTTTCGTTGAAGTGAAGTACAGATCGAATTTTTTCAAAACAATTTAGAGTCATTGTCTTCTTTACTAACTCAAGACCGACATCTGTATCCCAATAATGCCTTGTATTTGAAAACCCACCAACAGATGACAGAATAAGAATTCCGAAATATTTCAATATGTCATTATTCGTGACGGAAAACGAATTCTCAATATTCTTAGTTCGTGCGTAAAGGTTTGTCTGCTCCACAATTCTTGATACAACCTCATCATCAACAAAATAACGGAAAAATGCGTAAGGTGTTTCAAGTGCAGATACTGTTTGCGGCAAATTAGTTACACCATTAAATTTCAACTGATCCTCAGGTATACTGATATGCTTCTTTTTCCAACAGACATTTTTTAATTTGTTCGAAATTTTCGCTGTCGTTTTGATCAGATGCACTTAATGGAATAGTACTGGGCTAATTTTCTAATAGGGAACAATCGAATTCTAAGAAATTATCATCTCCGAGAAGCTCCTCTAGTAATTGCTGGTTCAAAGGATCGTCCAATCGCTTCATACCTTCATCCGCATCATAATCATCGCTTTCCATTTCATCTTCACTTGCACTAGGTATTTCGGTTAACATTTTAAAGACCTCTTCACTAGAAATAACTTTCTTGCTACCACAAGCCTTAGAAGTATCGGACATCTACAAACGAAATATTTATATACATACATACATATGTTAATGCATAATGTGCCATATATAGTACAAACAATCATTTCAATACTATAAACAAACGCAAACTTACCGTGATATGTTATACTCACTGAATTGTAAAATATTGTATTCATTAAAAATATGTTTTTTAATAAACAAATTTTGTCCCTTAATACACCACACGATCTTCACTGAACTGATACTTACTGATAGACTGAAACTGAGATGGCAGTTACGAATATACTCTTTTCTTCGAAAATTATAGCGGTAAATCCATGAACGTAGCATTTTTCCATCCACAGATTGTGCCAAATATGGTATTCAATGCATTCACATGGAATTATTGTAAACACGTCCATATATTGACAAAAAGTCGGTGTGTGCCAAATGTGGCACACTATGCATCTAAGGGCTAATATCCGTCAACAAAATTAATAGAGATTAACTCCCGATCCCACTTAATCCCGCTCAACAATTTAACCCTGACACACCGGAATTGGATGAGCTTGAAACGCACTCATGCCAACGCTACCACTTTGACACCGCAATCAAATTTATTTTAATTAATTATTTTAAATTTGCTGATATAGGTACTCATATATTTTTGGTGAATAAAGAAAGGGGAAGAAAAAACGGTGATATTTTTTTTTTTCAGTTATTCCTGTTCACTATCATAAGAAAGTATTCAAACAAATTGAAGAGAAGGATCTTTAGTTATTAGTTATTTATTATTCAATGCAGAAGTAAACTGCAATTAACTTTTCAATATGTTAATAAATTACAATAAAATATCTTGTGTTCCGTTTTTTTTTTTTTCTTTTAAAAAATTGTGATTTGTCTTAAATAAATGGAAAGGATGGAACTTCTTGAAAGACAGTAATGTCCCATGCGAGAGATTTTCAATTCGTTTAGCACCATCAGAAGCCGATAAAATAATCTCAGCGATATCTCAACCCTAAACAAAATTTTTTTTTTAATTTTTGTCCGATTAGGAGGTATATTATTTCGATGGTCAATTGGGCGCCTAATTTAATATTATTATTAATATTTTTTTGTTTACCTTATTCTTAAATTAACCATTATTAACCATTAACCACTTTGGTCCCTTCCCATCTTTCAGCTGCCTTGTCGTGGCGGGAAGGCTTAAGAGTTAAAGATCTTAAGGGACTGAAAAGACATCCGACTTTGACGTTAAAAGAAGAAAAAGTATGAATGGAGAAAACAAATGATATAACTACTCCAGGTGGCACTCGCGGAAGCGAAAATCCACCCGAGGTCTTCTCGACTGCTGCTAGGGCAAGGATTCTGGGGGCCCTACCCATCATACCCTCTGCCGCCAACACTGGCGCGTATATAGCAAAAATGCTGGATTCTGAAGACTCCTGCAGCTCTCTTCTCGACACGTTCGGCAAGTTGAGCTGGCAAGGTAGAGAAAATAGCGGAGAGGTCCAACTTTATACGCTTAATCTTCATCTTAATGGACAGAAGGCTGATTGTAGCGCTGCTGCTGAAAACTTGACTCGGGAAACTGAAAAAGTTGAACGAGTTCCAGAAGCGGCACGCTCTAATGGGCTCCCGTCCAAAAGCCAGAAGAAGAGGAAACGAAGAAAACTGGCGGCGGCGAGGCGCAAAGTGATTGCAAAAGTTGAAGGCGCAAGTGCTGACAACAGTTCTTTGGCAGAGACGATAGAAAGAAGCAGGTCGGTGGAAGTTACTCCAACCGAAACTGGCAAGTCACTTGGACCCGACGCTGCCTCCTCTTTAAATAGCTCGAACCGAAGCAAACAAAGAAAGAAGGCTGCAAGCTCTCCTGCCGGTAGGCATATGCTCGCACCTCATGTGCGTGCGTCTTCCGAGAGACCTCAAGCCGATGGCATTGCATGCGCACAAAGACTGAAGGCGGGCGCTACAGCCAGTAATGGCGGTAGTGCCGGTGGACAGAAACTGGATGTCGCAGGGAAATCCACGAACTTGAATGTTTCTTAAACCCCTCTTATTGGTAGCGTTGCCCGCGCATAAATTCCGAATGACACCGATGATACAACCAATTGTATTCCCAGTGAACGAAATATGGCTGTCGCGGACAAATCTACTGAGAATGAGAAAAACCCGGTGGTTAGGGAGCGAGAAAATCAGGTTCCTTACAAGAAAGCTGTTATATCCTCTTTATCTGTCCGAATCGGGAAGGCTGGCAATGACAACAGCATGACCGATGCGGAGTGCAAACACTGCGAAGTTCGTCTATTAGAGCTGGCCCAGGCAACGAATGCTTTCATTCAGGTGGAGGGCTGTGAGTTAAAGAGCGGAACCTTTATGGTGAAGTGCTCTTCACAGCAAACCTCTGACTGGATTAGCAAGTCGGTGCCGAAAATTGAGACCGCTACTTTTGAGGTCTTCACGACAACTTAACAGACGCGCGCCGTCTTCTGGATCCCGGGGAAATTTGGGAAACCGGCTGATGTGCTAGCGCGCCTGCGTACCCAGAATCCTAAACTCTAGACGACCAAGTGGACTATACATTCACACAGGGAGAGAGAAAGAATCGTCAAAATAAAGATGGTTCTACTCTGGTTGTGAGTTTGGATAAGGGTTCTGCCGAGGCCATTAAGTCTAGGTACGAAATTCGACCATATTTGCATCTTGGTAGGATTCAGTTCCGCTTCGATACCAAGTAGTGCGAATAATGGTCGAAAGAACCCCTAGTATTTAATGATATTTACTCAGATCAACCTACAACACTGCAAGGCTGTCACCGCTCTTATCAGTAGCAGACTTGCAGCTAGTAGAACAAAACCTCACATAATATCTATCCAGGAGCTTTGGGTGCGGAACAAGCGCATTTGTGGCCTTGGAAGTATGCGTGATATCACGGTACATTATATTGAGCGGTCCGAAAGGCCTAGGGTTTGTCTTATTGTACCAAATTCCATCTCAGCAACTAAGTTTAGACAGTTTTGTGGCCAGGACTTAGTCGCTGCAGCTATAAGCTACAAGACGAACGGTAAATGGGAAACCTACGTCGTTGCGTCTGCTTACTTCCCATATGACTCGGTACTACCCCCACCACCAAGGGCAGTGGTCGAGCTCATAGAATATTGTGATACCAGAAAGATAGGTCTTGTCATATATTACGATGCAAATGCAATGCACGGGAAGATCGTCTTCTGGACTTCATACTATCGTCTGATCTTACCATCAACAATGTTGGCTCACAACCAACATCTGTTACGGCGCAAAGACAGAAAGTGATTGACTTGACCCCGTCCAACGGGTATTTTAAGTCTATTACCAACTGGAGAGTTTCGCCAGAAATTTCCCTCTCAGACCATAGATACATAGAATTTCAAATCGAATGCGAAGCTACACATTTGCAGGAGAGGAGGAATCCGAGAAAAACCAACTAGATACGGTTTAAGGAAGAGTTAGGCAAATCTATCAAAGATCTACCTAAACTTAGAGCGAGGCAAAAGGTAGAGGAAGCCGTTCAAGACTTGAATAGCACCCTTACCAGATGTTTTGAACTAAAGTGTCCGCTGACAAAAAAACCCCTGCATACGGCCAGTACCGTGGTGGAACTCAGAACTGGAACGAATTCGTAAGGAAACCAGAAAACTTCTAAATAGGTCACTCAAGACAAATTCGGAGGTGAACTAGAACCTTTACCGATCGAAGCAAATAGAATATATGAGGTTAATTAGAACTTCGAAACGTACCTCGTATAGAGATTTTTGTGGCAAGATCGAAACTCTCGATGAAACCAGCAGGCTGGTCAAAGTTCTCAAGAATGGAAAACCAAACAAGCCGGAATCACTTAGGAAACCTGATGGTATAATACTTTCACTGAGTCAAAAGCGGATGCTTTCAGTCTTCTGCTGGAGACTCACTTCTCAGGAAATGATGAGATGACTGCTCTCTCGCCAAGAGCATCATTGAGGGTGGCCGTGGTGTAGTGGTAACATCATCGCTTGTCACGCTGTTGATTCACGGTTCGAATCCTGAAGTCAAGAATCATCTATTTATTTCGCACGAAATAAATAAAAAAGTCGATCACTTGCGAAAACTAAGTCAACTCTACTGTGAAGGCATAACACTGGCAGTAGGGTGGTCATATGGCTAAAATGCAACTTGATCGTGATGATGACATCAGGAGGACGGAAAAAAATACTGTGAATCATAAGCAACGTCAATGATAGCGAAAACAAACAAAATACTCCCCAGTTATCTGGACAGCCACCCTTGGAGTTTACATAAACTTAATACCACCTGAGTTTCAAACCACACCACTCTGTCTTTCTCTCTGTCTCTTCCTTTCCACAAAAACGCACGTGTTCTAAAAATTAGTATAAGGGTATTAATATCCCCTTCAATACGTGCAAATTATAAAAAAAAAAAAAAAAAACCCGGAAAATCCTGCTAGACTGCGCTTCAAAATCTGGTCAGCAGAATAGAATGTGCGCTTGATAGGAAAGAATACGAGATAAGCGTTTTCATAGACATTGAGGGTGCCTCTGACAATGCGACTTTTCACAGCATGTGTAGCTCTGCCAGAAATCACGGATACGAGAGTTTGTAATAGCTCGGCACTTGCTGACGTTGAGCTCTAAAAAATTACTATGGCACCAGACTCAAAAATCAAAAACCAGTTTAAATCATCTTGCAGTGAGAGAGAGTCGGCACGAGATGATATGGTTCTAAAGATTTTAATATCGTCCGCATATATAGAAAGGTGGGAGTCATTGATGATACAATCAACATCGTTAATTGTCAAAATTAAGATCATTGGACAAAAAGATGGCTGCCTTGAGGGACTCCCGATGTGGCTTTAAAAGGATCAGAAATTGAAAATCGGAAGTGGACTTTATATTGGCGTTTTTCCAAGTAAGATTTGATTCATGAGATAAACCCCCATTGAAAACCAAGAGCTTTAAGTTCGAGAAGAATGATTGCATGCGAAATTTTGTCGAAGGTTTTGCTGAAGTCGGTGGCAACTACATCGACTTCATTACCACCTTCAAAAATGCACAGAGTGCTAGATACAAAATCGGTAAGGTTGGTGGTTGTTAATTTGCCCTTAAGGAATTCATGCTGGTGCGGTGAAAGGAAAGTCTTACAGTGAAAAACCATTGTGTCATAAACAATGCTTTTAAAGAGAGTTTAGGTGTTCAGGACATTTTAGCGACGGGCTGGTAGTTGGATATTTCACTTTTACAACCTTTTTGGTGAATGGGGATTAAGTACTAATTTTTTCTAGTTTTCGGGGAAAACTCCCCTGGATTTTTTCAGAATTACAGCGACAGGCCATCAGGGCCGGGGGAGTATTCGTCCTTTAGTTTGTTAATTTTATCTACTAACGACGCCGAAGTTATATCAATTGTAACTACTCGTAAGAAGGTTTGGAGACAGTTGTCTAAGTAGCGGAAGAAGTTATGATCAGGTGATCCGTAAACGATTGGCTGAAAAACTGAGCGAACAGGTTTGCGATTATTTTAGGGTCTGCCGAGGATTTATTAGGAAGTTTCAAAGTGGATGGATAGCTATTAGATTTCCGTTTGGCATTAATGAAGTAGTTTTTTTTTTTTATATAATTTGCACGTGTGAAAGGGGTTATGAATACTAATATTAGGACACGATCGTTTTGAGGAAAGGGAAAGAGACAGAGAGAAAGATAGATTGGTGTAGTCGGTTTAAAACTCAGCTAGTATTAAGTTTCAGTGAACTCCAAGGGTGGCTGTCTAGATTTTGTTACCAAGTGAGCGTAGCTCTTTATTATATCATGGCGGGGCTGACGTAAAGTTCTTCTGAAGCACAAAAGGGACTGATTGAATGAGGCAGGTGAAAATTTGATCGTAAAAATACGCTAGAGCATTGTCGATGCTGTGAACTTAGATATGACTAAAATTAATGTTACTGAGAAGATTATTAAGTTAAACAAATTCTGTCTTACGAAAATTAAAGCTATATGAGTTCTCACAGTGAGGAGTTGTACTTAAGTTGTCGTACGAAAACGTTAGGAATAGAGGTGGATGAAAGCGATTTAATGTGGAGAGAAGATAGTTGCTTGCAGTTACTATGCAATTGGCGGTATCGGAAGATTAGGTCTAGTTGCCTGCCCACATATGTAAGTTGTTAATAATGCCACTAATTTTGAAAAGGCCAGAATCAGAGAGACCAGAGAACCAGAGAGAGAGGTAGAGTTTGCAGCAACAAAATGGGACTCATCTTCAGACTGGGCCCATTGGAGATGGGGAAGATTGAAGCCTCCCAGAATCATGACGTCGTAGCAGGGGACCACAGCGTCATATAGGGAATAGATCGCATCTATGTAGGATAGATAGATAGATAAGTATAGCATTGTAAAATAATATTAAGATATTAACTCCATTAACTTTTCCAGAACTTGAATCAGAGACGATTCTATTATATAGCTCGTTCGTCATCCTTGCTTCGCCATATTCCAGGAAGATCACATAACGGTACCGAGTGGGTGACTAAGAACCCACACACGCCAGCGTAATGGGGTGAATTGCACTGCTGGTGGTGTGGTCCAGATGACCCAGTTAAAGTTGCGAATAAAAGCGAAGACATATAGTATCGATGGCGATACTGGAAAAATGGCAAACTATAGGAAGGTGGTAATAATCGTTGCGGCGGCATGTGGAATCGGAGCTGTGTGGTCGTGGGTCGCCCGAGCGTGGGCCTGGCACGGAATGCTGAATAGGCTAAACATCTGGTCGCTGTGGTGAGGCAAGTTGACGGATGGGCGAAGGAGCTGGGAGTTGACTTCGGAACGGTGCGGTCCTCGGCGGTAGGCGGTAGTCTGGGAAAATCGTAATAATTTTGTACCCTTGTTTTGTAAAAGTATTGTTCTCAATTGAATCTTTCTATTTAATAAAATATAATTTTCCTACATTTGGGGGCTCAACCGGGATCTCGATTTGATACACAACCGGTAATACAAGTCAATGTTTTTTGGTAGATAGAAAGAAAATGTGAAGAAGTGATAAGACGCAAAGTCGATACGGTAAAGTAAGAAGGTTAAGAGAGATAAGGAGGATAAGAAGAAAAGAGGATACGTTGAAGTAAAAAGGGCGTTCCTGAAAATGGAAGGTATATCACAGCAGTATAATTTGAAAATTGAATTGGTGGAGAGGATCCACAACACATTTGGCCTGGGAAACGTTAATATTGAGGACGTATTAGAGGCCACCAGGGAAGCAGACGACCAGGCGACCGCGAGTACAGCACTTTTTTATTTTTTTTATAATCTGCGCGCGCCAAAGGGAGTATATATGATACAATTTAATTGTTTCAGGGCACGGGCGCCAGGGAAAAGGGGGAAGAGGAACAGAGGAGGTACCTATGCACGTTGGGTTTGAATGTTTGAAGGTTGTAGTGATGGGGAAATACATAGCCTGGTAGATCGTTCCACATTCGTGTTGTTCGGCTTATAAATGAATCCCTATATTTGAAAGAACGAGCGAAGTTTGGCTTTAGGGTAAACTGATGTGCATTCGAAGCATGTCGCGTATTGCGGGTGAAATTTTGAAGGGGGGGAATGCAACTGTCTATTTCGCTGAAGCTTTTTTTGTGGAAAAAACGATAAAACAGGGAGAGACAGGAGACATTTCTCCGATGTTCTAGTGAATGAATGGAATTCACAATATCTCTATCACCTATAAGTTTTAACGTGCGATTTTGTACCCTATCAAGAATGTGCAGAACAGTTTTGGGTACACCGGACCAGATGTGGGCGTTATATTCCAGCTTAGGGCGGATGAATGCCTTATAAATTGAGACCAGATCAGACGGGGTAAAATATTTCTTGCACCGCTTAAGGAATCCTAGACATTTTGCAGCATTTTTGGCGACCTCGAATATGTGATCCTTCCATCGAAGATGGTTATTAATACACATACCGAGAATGGCAAGTCTTTCGGTTTCAATGATGCAAGTACCATCCATGGACAATGGTTGAGGGTTTTGGTTTTGCTTGAGAGACAGAAAGCAGCATTGTGTTTTGGAAGCATTAAACTCCACTCTGTTGGTTGAACACCATTTAATTATGCTGTCCAGGTCGGAATTTAATGTGTTTAACATACGCTGCCATTCCACTTCTACGGCCGAAGAGCAAGGACGTGAGTTAGGGAACGAATAGGAAAAACTGAGGGTACTGTCATCAGCGAAGGAATGGATTGGATTAGAAGTTGCAGACAAGAGATCATTTATAAAAATAAGAAAGAGAGTCGGAGACAAAACAGAGCCTTGGGGAACACCAACATTTATTTGGTGAATTGCAGACTTGAAGCCGTCCAAAACAACTTGTATTGAACGCCCCGAAAGGTAATTTCTAATCCATTGCTTTGTCTAGGGAGCTGACAGCTGGAAAGTCATTGTAAATGAGCATGGGGATAGCAGACGAGGCAGAATTTTTAATATTTTTGACGAATGACCAAAAATTTTTACTACCTTTGGGACATTGTAGGATTTTTTGCCTCAATTTTTGGTCATGTAAGAATTTTACACGTCGAATGTGGGCATTGCAGTCTTTTCTGGCTTGTTTAAACTTCTTTCGGTTTTAGTCTGATTTGTTGGCTTTATTAGACCGAAAATTTACTTCTTTCAACCTGATAGCCTCTTTACAGCTCTGGTCAAAGCACGAGCTTGCCTTAGGTTTAATGCTCTTTATTCTGTTAGGAATAAAGCCATTCATACCTAAGAGTATAGCGTTAGTGATCATATCAGCAGCTGCTAAAGTTGGCTTTCTCGTATTGCCATACTTTTCTTTTAGGAGTTTTTTTTTAACTGAGTGGTCGGAGTACGCGAGTTTAGCTGATACGATATTATGGTCAGACCGACCTAGAGGCGCTAAAACATCAATAGTGTATTTATTAGGGTGCGAAGTAAGAAACAAGTCCAAAGTGTTGGCGGAATGACTTTCAATGTCCGATATACGTGTAGGCTCATTTACACGCTGGGTCAAATTGCTTATCGCTGTCACATCTAGTGGCGAACTATCCGGACAAGGAGACCAATTTGGGCACATCTCGCCAAACTGTCCAGTGAAACACGATTACCGAACTCCCCCTTCAATAGATCAATTGTTTGACCAGCTGTGTAGCATGTGGCAACATCTCGTTGGAACCACATATCACTGATGTCAAGTCCATCCCATTCTGGCCAAAAATAGTCTTCCTACATAGCACAGTAGCGAACTCCATTGACCGTAACATGGCGATCATTTTTATCGACGAAAAAATACGGTCCAATCACACCTCCGGAATGAAATTCACACCACACAGTCACTTTTTGTGGATGCAATGGAGCCTCTTGAAGCACATGTGGATTTGTTGCACATATTTTGTTTATTGACAAAGCCTTTAAGCCAAAAATGAGCTTTATCGCTGAAAATGATTTTTCGATGAAATTCAGGATTGCCTTCAAACTTTTGCAGAGCCCAGTCGGTGTTTCAAATGTTCAAAAGGCTTCAGTACTTAAGTTAATTTTATCTTGTAAGGGTGTAGGCTTTCTTTATGCAAAATTCGCCACAATGTGGTCTGAGAGATTCTCAATTCCTGTGAACGGTGTGGAATCGACTAATTTGGCTCATTTTGAACTGAAGCACTTACGGCTGCAATATTTTCGGTACTTCGACCGGTGCGCTGTCTCACTGGCCCAGGAACATTCAATAGTGAATATTGAATCATTTATCCACTGTCAAAATTGGAGTAACGGTCTTAAAGTTGCGACCACCGACTCAGTATTTCGGTAGTAATTTTTATTAATTTCCAATCGTTGCTCGTGAACTTCACCATGATCAAAATGTAAACCTTGGTTGACGTTTTGACATTGGCAGATCATAAAACAAGTTTAAGGGTGCGTTTGTATTAAAATACAGAATTGTTATGTCTCTATCGAAAAACCTTTTATTATGAAGCAACATAGTGTTGAGAGAACCTACAGATTCTTCAATGTTATATCATTCAATGATTAATTAAAAAAGCGAGAAGGCGGTACTTTATATAATGTTAAAAAGAATAGCTTATATTCAACTTTCTGTAATATTTTAATTTTACACACCATTATCATGTTACGCGGAGAAAGGAGAGTGGCATATTTGGGACCAACACCGATAGGGTGTCTTAAAAGGGTGTCTTGCTAATTTAGGGATGTTCTTCTCATTAATACATAGCGTCATTTTAGTTCATTGCTGTTTTTATAACAGCCCTAATTGGGACATATTTTCAAGGCTTCTCAACCATATTTATGGGGATTTTCAAAATCGTCCAGTAAGAACTTACCTTCAACCCTCAACAGTGGAAAAAGATGCCAATTATTCGCTTTGGAAAGCTATAAAAGACATTAAAAACCCCAAATCCAGACGTCACGATTGAGTGGGTCAAGGACGATAAAATCAAAGCGGAAATCTTTGTTGCTCATCTGGAAGAAACTTTTAAACCTTTCGATGGACAAGTGCTTATTTTAAATATCAATGCGCCGGACATAACAACGCAACGCTAAAGGAACTTAAGCAAATAATAAAGAAACTGAAACCTAAATAATACAACTTAATCACAGAACAAATTCTTAAAGCGTTGCCTAAAAAGGCTATAATTGAGCTTCTATACAGTGCTGGCACGCTAATTAGCGCACCCTCATAAAAGAATAAACTTGTGCCTTATTTCATAATACAACATAATTTATAAATTATTATATGTCCATATTACATATTTAACAATCTCTAATCACATTTTGAAATGTTCAAATTTTGAAATTTCAGTAGGCTTTGCTTTATATTTTATTTATTTTTAAAATAGATTGCCTTTCGCATTGGCATTTTAATTAGCACACCCAAACAAAAAATTGCGTTTCATTTAAAGCCGTTATTTTTCATTCATCCTATTGTTGTGGTGAGTTATAAAGTATTATTTTGAAGTGTTTAAGTGCATTTAGAAATGTTATGGGATTAAACAAGAGTTCTACGCCGGAGGAGAGGAGGTTAATATCGCTAATGTTCCAGAAGGAAAATTGCACGGAACATAGATTGTTCGCGAAAAAAAGTGCAAAACGCTTTGAAGCATTATGAAACCCATGGAACATTTGCGGATAAAAGAAAATGCAGACCTAGAAAAACAACGAAAAGAGAGGATTCCATTATAGTCCGACATGCTCTTAGAGATCATTTTGCCACTTCTTCTGAAATTAGAGCGCGCATGGAGCAAGAATATGGTGCAAACATCGCGGCTATAACGGTGCGACAACGGCTTTTGGAGAACAACCTTCGAGGATGTCAGAGTCTTAAGAAACCGAAGGTAACAGATGGTAATAGGAAGAAGCGAATTGCATTCGCAGGAGGCCATTTGGATTCTCCTTCATCTTTATGGAATTCAGTGATATGGAGCGATGAATCCAAATTTAATATCTGTGGTTCTGATGGAAGAACTTTTGTACGACGACCTCCAAACAAGCAACTAGATCCCAAGTACACCAAAAAGACGGTAAAGTTTGGTGGAGGAAGCGTAATGGTATGGGGTTGTTTTAGCTCTCATGGTGTTGGACCTCTAGTCCTTATAAAAGGTAAATTAGATGCTCTAGCATATAAGACTATGTTGTCGAACCACCTCATACCATATCTTGAGAGTTTACCGCTATCATTGTACCGGGAAGCTGTTTTCCAGCAGGACAATGCGCCTTGCCATAAGGCCAGGTCTGTAAAAGAGTGGTTTGAAGAACACCAAATATCGGTAATGGATTGGCCCCCTCAGAGCCCAGACCTAAGCCCAATCGAAAATTTGTGGGCTATTATTAAGAGACGTGTCATGGCTTTAAAACCGAGAAATGTGAAGGAGTTATGAGACACAATCCATCAAGAATGGTTTAAGATACCAAAGGAAGAGTGCGCACGCCTCACGTGCTCCTTGAATAAACGATGTGCCGCCGTAATTGCCCAAAAAGGGTACCCAACTAAGTACTAGGTAAGTTTACATAAGTTAATTTTAATTTTAACTTGTTATATTTATTTTTTTATATTTTCAGATGTCTTTGACGAGACTCTGGCGTGTTACGAAAACACATATTTTTTTATTTTTTTTTTATTGTTTTTTTTAAATTTTTTTTTATAAGTTAATTAAGTATTAATATCAATAAAAGCAAACATTGAAGATCCTTATTAAATTGTTTTACTTTAACATTCGTTTTATCTTATCATAACTTTGTATGATAGGGTGTGCTAATTAGCGTGCCAGCACTGTATATAGGTATAATAAATGCTGCGCTTATATTAGAATATGTTCCGAGCCAATGGAAATTTGCGGAAGTCATAATGGTTCTAAAACTAGGAAAACCACAAAGTAACAAAAAGTCATATAGACTTATTTCGCTTCTTCCGATTATGTCAACAATTTTTGAGAAGACATTACCATCAGTTTAGATTCAGAAGCAAGCACTTTACAATTGATCAAGTACATAGAATTTCTGATATATGTAGGTAATTGAAAAAGCTCTTAAAGAAAAAAAGTTCTGCTCAAGTGTATTTCTTGACGTATCTCAAGATTTTGACAAAGTACGCCACGAAGGTTTTAAGTACAAATTACGCCAAGTTCTTTCTGAGCACTTATGTAACATTTTGAAGACATACCTCGCAAATAGATTTCCGCGTCAAAGACGGAAACGAGTTTTCGGATTTTTAAGATATTACGACAAGGAAGCCTTCTTGGCATGGTTTTGTATCTATTATAAACTCGTGATATACCACAAGAAGAAGGCACTCCCATCTTGGCAATAGGTAAAATAATAGAAAAGACTAGTGGCAAATTGCAAGAAGCATTAGATAGATTAAACGAGTGGACGTATATTTGCGAATCGCAATTAATAAAACCAAATCTGTTCATGTAATGTGAATAATTTGCCTATCTTTACTAATTCGGACCGAATTCCATTTGCAAACGAGGTTATATATCTCGGAATGACGCTTGACTCCTGGTTACCTGGAAAATATTACATGCTTAACATAGAGAACAAATTGCTTTTACGCAAGCCAGTGCTAAAGCCGGTTTGGACATATGGAATATTTTGGAGCTGTACCAAAAGAAAGCAACATTAGTATTTATTTTATTTTATACTTTGAGCATTGTAACTCTTAGCTTTAAGTTAACGAGATCGTAAAAGATGTACATATGCAGTACTGTTCGTCATACACAAAATTGCAGTTTGCTTTTGTTGCAAATTTTCATAATAAGATGCGTATCTAAATTGAATATTGAGACCTTAAAATATTAAAGCTCATAAAGTATATATTTTTTTGTTCGCAAAATAAATATGATAGGCTGAACAATTTATTTCTGCTATAAAAAATATTCTCAATGTCATTGGATGTAAACCAAAAGAAGCCAACACACTTAGACCAATAATAGGTCCATTGTGATACCACATGTGTTTGAGACGCGGCCTCTAGCCTACTCGTTGAACCATTTAGAGCTTCTGATGAAGCGTAGAATGTATCATACCCAGTAAACTATTGCCCGGAAAGATGTGTATTGCTGTTCCATGTCTGGCAAGTTCGTCGGCCTTACAATTCCCTGGAATATCCTTATACCCCGGCACCCAAATTAGGTGAATATTAAACTGCCCCGCCATCTCTATAAGAGACTATCGGCAGTCTAGAGCTGTTAAAGAATATGTTGAAGATGATTCCAGGGATTTGATTGCGGCTTGGCTGTCTGAAAAGATGCGGATATCAATGGCCGATATCACGTTTTTCTTTAGCCAAGGCAACACTTCCCTTATTGCCATTATCTCCGCCTGGAACACGCTACAATGGTTTGGGAGACGAAAAGAGAGGTTTAAATTAACTCTATCAGATAAGACACCACCACCCACCCCGTCGTTAGTTTTTGAACCGTCGGTATAAAAATGTACCGACTTATCTTCCGTGAAGTCATCTTCTTCCCAGAATGCTCGTGAAGGGATGTTATCTTGGAAGTTTTTGTCAAAATTTAACTTGGGAATGGTGTAGTCAATGCCTTCAGGGAAGATGTTAAATTTATTTAACATGGAGGCGTGGCCATACATTTTGTTAGACCACTGTGATGTTGCTTTAAGGCGAATAGCTGAGTTAGCTGTCATTTGCCTGCCATAAATATCAAGGGGTGTTAAATCAAAAAGAATGTTCATAGCTGCGGAAAGTGTCATCCGCAGTGCTCCACTAATGCACAGACAAGCTGAACGTTAGACTTTGCTTAATAACATCTGGTTTATTGACTTATCCAAGGCAGTCCACCAGACAACTACCCAGTACATGAGGATCCGTCTAATGACCGAGATATAGAGCCAGTGAGTTAGTCTGGGTTGTAAGCCCCATTTGCACCCGATGGCGATTTTGCAAGAGAAGAGTGCGACAGTGCCTTTCTTAACTCTTTCCTGTCTATTAGATTTCCAGCTTAGTTTCCTTTCCAAAATAAGACCCAGGTATTTTGCTTCGTTGGAGAAAATTAAGCTTGTTCCATTAAGGGATGGTGGGTCAATATGTGGGATTTTGTATTTCCTTGAGAAGAGCACTAGTTCGGATTTGTGGGGGTTCACTCCGAGACCACACCGAGCTGTCCATTTAGATAGCTTATTCAAAGCGTTTTGTAGGAGCTGTTTTAAGATAGTGAGGTGTTCACCGATAACTTCGCAACCCTCAGTTTCCAGGATTAACAGTAGTTCATTAACCACCAGATTCCAAAGAAGTGGGGATAGGACGCCCCCTTGAGGGGTACCCCTACTGACATATCTTCTGACAGATGACCCACCCAGCTTTGAGTTGATCATCCGACCATTAAGCAGTAAAATAATCAGCTCGCCAAGTGAACTATCTATCTTCAGATTTGACAGTGCTTTGATTATCACAGATGATTAGACAGTTGTTAAAAGCGCCTTCAATATCTAGAAAAGCTACCATAGTGTACTCCTTATGATACATGGAGTATTTGATTTTATTGGCTAAAGTATGCAATGCTGTTTCGACTGATTTGCCCTTACAATATGCATGTTGAGCCATGGACAGTAATTGTGTGTCAATACTATCACGTACGTGGATATCAACCAGTCGTTCTAATGTTTTTAGAAGGAAAAATGCTAGACTAATAGGTCTGAGGTCTTTTGTACTGGCATGTGAATATTTACCAGCTTTGGGTATGAATACCACATTAACTTCTCTCCCTATATACGGAATATGAACCAGATTCAGACAGCTTTTAAAAATATTTTTTAGAACTGGCAGGATAATGTCAGATGACATTTGTAGTTCAGCAGGTCGTATGCCATCTAGTTCAGCGTATTTATATGGTTTGAATGAATCAGACTTGAAAGGTTGGTTTTCTGAGCATTTGACTTGATAGTCAATATTGTTGGCAGTCAGGGAATTACTTGGGAAGTGTGTATCAATAAGTAAATTTAATTTGTCTACACTAGAAGTTGTCCAAGACAAATCTGTTTTTAGTAAACAGCTGGGCAGTGAAGGATTTGTCGAGAGGAGCCTAAACGCGTCAGAAGATTCTTTTATTTTACCACAAAAGAGTCCAAGAATTACGTTTGGCTTTGTTTTTTAGGGATTCTTTGTACGAGTCCCAGTCAGATGCATCTCTTTTACTTTTGCCTTTGTTGAAAAATTTCTGCAGGTATTCCTGAGTGGTCCAAGATCAGAGGTCCACAAGTGTGGTTTTTTCTTGCCCCAACCCTAACCGAAGGACAAGAGGAAGACAACGCTTTATTGAGGGCCAAAGTGAGGTCCTTGACCATGCAATCAAGCTTTTGAGTATTATTCGGGGACTTTAGATTGTCGGAATTTAGATTGAAGGTATCGGTGGTCAGAAAAAGAATGTTCATCAGATACCTTCCAGTTCTTGATCATTTGATTAATGTTGTCGGAGACAAGAGTTATATCTAGAACCTCCTGACGGTTTCTAATTATAAATGTAGGTTCGTTACCGATGTTGCACAAGATTAGGTTAGTTTTTAAATTTTAGTCAAAAAGTAACTCACCTCTTTCGTTAATGTCAGAGCTACCCCACGCGGAGTAGTGAGCATTAGCATCACAGCCAACTATGACTCCCGTTTAACTATTTTCAGCACCTGCGACCAGCCGTGCCATATTGGGTCCAGGAAGGTCTATGATGTCGTAGGCGAGATAAGCTTATGCTAGATAGTAGGAGCGTTTGCTTGTTTCTAGCAACGCTACCGTTATATCCCGATCACTGTAATTAGGAAGTAAAATTACTTTAATGCTACTTTTTACCAATATGCACGATCTAGGTTTACCTTTATCCTTGACATACAGGGAATAGTATTCAGGAGTCCTGAGTCCACAAACAAGATTGTTAACAACCCAAGGTTCTTGGATCAGGACAATATTTTCCCTATCCTTTGAGAGACGGAGAAGAAGACCGGCCGAAGCCATTTTGGAGTGATGGAGGTTAAACTGAACAAACTGCAGCATTGTTGCTACAATCAGGCAGCGAAACCTCCACCATAGTCGTATTCAAGCCCTCCGAGTCTGAGGATAAGCCAAGAAGTTCATCTTCACTCAAAGGTGCTTTGTCTGAGATATCAGCCATCTCCAAGTCTGATAGCGAACCGTCATCGACTAAAGATGGTTGTATGGTAGACTGAGAGTCATCATCCTCCATAGAAGGGAAGGAGATTGATTTCTCAGTGTCTATAATACCTGCAGTAGGGTCTGAAGGATGAGGGGGAAAGTTTTCAACATCCACCTCGTCCTTTTTGTAGACTTTCAAGGTTATGGCATCGAACCCATAGCAAATCACACCTTGACTCTTCGCCAAAGGAGCAAGAGATTCCTTATTGATCACAATTAACGCGCATTTATAAAGTCTTCTCTGCTCCTCCAACTTGGCGACCTTCCAGTTGTGAGTAAGAAGCGACGGGTTGCTGATTTGGAGGATCCGGATAATGTCATCCTCCATTTATCCGGAGTGATTGTACCATCGATATCGTTCTTATCGATGACAGCCAGTATAAATCTGACCTTGAGTACTTCACTGTATGACTACGATGTGACCTGGGGGAGGTGCTGGTGATGTGCACCTTAGGTCTTTTTGAATCCGATCCGGATTCTTCCAACGGTCTCTGTCTTTTAGACGTGAAGTCTCTACTGGTGTTGTCACGTTGAGTACTGACGATCTTTTTGGGCCAATTGGATGTACACTCCATCAATAATTTAATTTTATTTTTGTTAAATTTAGATTTTTATTACAAATGATCAAAAATAAATGAAGGGCATAATTGCAACTGCGTCGCAGCTAACGATATTTAACTACTGTCGTGTTTCATTGAAAATCAGAAGATTTGTCCTCAGAATCTATAAGCGCACTTTTCAATGAATCACTTCTTATTTTTTTTATTTATTCGTTTATTTCTTTATTAATTAATTTATTTATTTATTTATAAGGTTCGTCAAGTTCTTTTCATAATAGCCACTGATCACAAAAACAAAAATCTAAATGTGTACTTTTTCATTTAACACCCCTTGATATTTATGGCAGGCAAATGGCAGCTATCTCAGCTAAACAAACTAAACAATTCATCTTGAAAAATGATAAAAGTTTTAAGGTAGGTTCTTAGTGATGCGCACCCCACGACAATCAAGAGAATAACCGATAACTCTTGTCTCCGACAACATTAATCAAATGGTCAAGAACTGGAAGGTATCTGGTGAACACTCTTTTTCGGACCACCGATACCTTCAATTTAGTCTTGACGACGATCCTCCAGGCCCATTGGTTTACAGAAATATCCGTAATACAAACTGGCCCAAATATACGGAAACTTTAAAAAAAATTAGTTAATTCCGACACTCTAAAGTCCCCGAATAATACTCAAGAGCTTGATTGCATGGTCAAGGACCTCACCTTGGCCCTCAATAAAGCGTTGTCTTGCTCTTGTCCTTCCGTTAGGTTTGGGGCAAGAAAAAAACACACTTGTGGACCTCTCAGGAATACTTGCAGAAATTTTTCAACAAAGGCAAAAGTAAAAGAGATGCATCTGACTGGGACTCGTACAAAGAATCTCTAAAAAACAAAGCCAAACGTAATTCTTGGACTCTTTTATGGTAAAATAGAAGAATCTTCTGACGCGTTTAGGCTCCTCTCGACAAATCCTTCACTGCCCAGCTGTTTACTAAAAACAGATGGGTCTTTGTTGTTGTAATAATCCAATTCCTTAGTATTATGCGGATGAAATATTCCAATATACAAAGAACACGACTTGCAGGTTTGATAATTGAAAGAAGAGTGAGTTTTATTTAATATAGAAAATGTGACATTAGCAAACACAATATTAAAAGATGATGAGACACTAATAAGCAAAGTTATTTTACAACAGCCTCACTAGTGTTTCAATCATTAAAGAAATAAAAGAAAATATAACGTTATAATAATTAACAAAAGAAACATATTCAAACAAAATTCAATTGCCTAATCCAAATTCTGAAACAAATTTGTTTATTTTTAAAAAATTAACTGATTTCGTTAAGATGTCCGCAATCATTTCGTATGTTGGTTTGTATTGCAGATTCAGACCAATCTCTTCTTCGTTTCTGTTGAAAATTACATCTATTTGTCGCTTTTTACATATGTATATATCATTAATGTTCTCTCTCTTCATTATAACTATGTCCTTCTCATTCGGTAAATTCAAATTATTCTAAGTTTCAGTTGATCCTTGAAATTCGTTACAAAAGGTCGTGTTTATACCTTATTTTCAGTCTATGTTCCCCTTTTTCTTTTTTGTCAGTTTAATTATAATTACAATAAAGCGTAAAACTAAATTTCGGCTAGCCTTTTTTTTATAATCGGTTACTATTATTTTACATTTGGTGCCGTAACACGGGAATTATCGGTTATCTATAAAGAACGACAAAGCAAGTCATCATGGAAGTAGCTACACGGGCTGCATATCGGGGTCAGCTAACGAAAATAGTGAACGCTGCGTTAACCTATCTAAAGCCCGCGGATTCGCAGTTGGACAATGATGAAACCATCGGCGAAGTCGAGGAACAGCTCACTACATTTATAGAACGCTTAAAAGCGGTGCATGGAAGTCTGTGCGTCACAAATAAAGATATTGCAGACAAAGAACTTATTAAACCTGAAGGATTCGAACAGGAAATTGTCAAAATTACAGAATACGAGGATTCCGCAGTATCGACCCTATCACGTCTAGAGTGTCGGCTGAAACGGCTAAAGGAAAAAAACACACCACATACGCCTGTCTACACAGAAGCAACAATCACTCCAACAAATCAGCATCAAATTAACGCAAAGTTACCGAAGCTTCAACTGAAAAAATTCGACGGCAGTATGAAAGAGTGGTTGCCATTCTGGGAGCAGTATCGTACATCAGTTCACGAAAATCCAAACCTAACTCCATCGGATAAATTTAATTACTTGGAAGCGGCTTTAATCGGCAGTGCAAAGAAGGCTGTAGCAGGATTTACACCGTCGGGAACATGCTACGACGCGGCTGTTGCGTTGCTACAGGAGCAGTATGGCGACACAGAAAGGTTAGTAGACAATCACATTCAACAGTTAGTTACGCTTCGTCCAGTACATTCACGTTCAGACTTGATCAGTCTTCGACATTTGTACAATCGCATAAATACATGTAGACGATCGCTCACAGTTTTACAAATACCACCAAACCAATATGACGTAATGTTGAAATCCATACTGCTACGCTGTTTACCAAATGAACTTCGAGTTGACTATCACCGCACAAGAGAAAAAGACGGATACATAGAGAACGACGTCAAAGAGGAAATCCAGACGATGCGATGCGAAAACAACAAATACAACAGCGGCAAATTTAGTTACTTTGAACGAGAAGGATAAAAGTATATTTTGCCATTCCTCCCTTCACTACACAAAGGATTGCAATTATAATCTATCCATCGCACAAAAAAGAGATGTATTAATAAAGGCTGGAAGATGTTTCAGATGTGCAAAAAAGGGACACTCATCCAGAAAATATAGGAACGCGAATTGGGTAAAATGTGATAAGTGTAAGGGAAACCACCTAACTTCAATGTGCGATCCAATGTACAAGAAATCTTCTACTGGGACTGTGGTAGCGAGAAAGGAGGAAAAAGAGGAAGAGAACAACGTCGCCTTGAATTTGTGTAATTCCAACAGTGCATTCTCAAACGTTTTTCTCAAAATTGCACGCTGTATTGGAGTTGGACAAAAGGAGAAAGATAATTTGTTACAGCGAGTGGTGATCGACGACGGTAGCCAAAACACCTACATATGTGAAAATATTGCGAACAAACTCGGACTCATCGAAATTGGAAAGGTTAAAATGACAGTAATCCCCTTTGGCACGGTAGAAAAATCTCCACAAAAAATACTCAAAAAGTTGAGGATTCTGTTAAAAAGTCAATACGATAACAGAACAGCAGAAGTGGAAGCGCTGGTTGTACCCAAAATCTGTATCGACGTTCTTAAAGCTCCAGACGAACGATGTACTTGTTTCTCAAATTTCAGAACCATCATGTCAACATAAGAATGGAAGATGGGCTAAGTATGTTAATTGGCTCTGATTTTTATTGGGATATAGTCACAGGCAACCAAAAAAAGATCAGCAAACGGTTGAGAGCGTTGGAAACACTTTTCGGATGGACACTTCAGGGACATCACAAAGATTCGAGTGCTACAGGGAGCAACGATGACTATACGTCTTTTGTGCCAAATGTGCTGTCAGTAGCGGATATGTGTATGGATGATTTTTCGACCATGTGGGCGCTAGAATCGATAGGTATCCGTGGAGAAGAAGCAGAGAAAACCTTTTGGACGGAGAAGCTAAGTCAGCGATGCATTCAATGGTCAGGGGATCGTTACAAGGCATCCTTGCCATGGAAAGACGACAGTTCGAGACTATTTAACAACAGACATCAGGTGCGTGCTCGTGTTGACTCCTTAGTGCGACGTCTTTCATGAGATCCAGATAAGCTTGTGGAATATGATGCTGCTGTACAAAAGCTGCTCAAAGACGGAATAGCAGAACTGGTTAATGACGAGACATCAAAGAGGGTCTTCTACCTTCCTCATCACCCAGTATTTAAAGAAGACAGTGAAACGACTAGGCTGCGCATAGTATTCGACGCGTCTTTTCATACGGAGGAACACCCATCACTCAATAGTTTCTTGTTGACTGGAACGAATTTGCTTGCTGATGTTCAGGAAATTTTACTCAACTTCAGAATGGGACCGTTTGCTATTGTGGCAGACATAGAAAAGGCTTTCTTGCAAATTATGCTCGACGAAGAAGACAGAGATTCTCATCGTTTTATTTGGTTCACATCTTTAAAAGATGGTCAGTATCGAGATTATCGGATGACCGTGTCACGCTGGGGTGAATTGTAGTCCATTTTTGCTGTCAGCAACAATAAAGTAACATCTGCGACAAGAAGAAGGGAGGTATCCTGATACCTGCAAGGCCTTAGAAAGGGCGTTTTATGTAGATAACCTGGTTCTCAGCGTGAACACAGAGGATGAAGGACAAACAATTTATAAAGAATCTTCGGAAATTATAGCGCGAGCATCTATGTCTTTAAGGAAGTGGCACTCGAACAGCAAAAAGGTACGTGAAACAGTTCAAACTAAAAGTTTTCCAGTCAGTCAAAAAGTTTTGGGTCTTACATGGTATGTCTTCAGTGACGAATTACAAGTCCCTTTACAGTCTTTCCAAAATCTCCTGCAATCCAGCTCTTTCAGAGGTAATAAAAGGAATGTGCTTCAAGCTATAGCAAGGGTTTATGATCCGCTGGGCATTATATCGCCAACCGTCATAAAATTGAAAATTTGGTTCCAGTCAATACGGAAATTGAGATTAACTTGGGATGAGACCTTGCCTGTGACTTTGTTGGAGGAATGGGAGGAGTCCATCAGGAACCTTCTTCAGCTCACGGATATGGTTATTCCAAGGTCAGCTTTGCCTATGTCGGATTCAAGTATCGTCTTCGTACACATTTTTTCGGACGCAAGCTTAAAAGCTTATGGCGCTGTGGCATATGTGAAAAGTGTAAACTCACGAGCTGACATCAACGTTTCCTTCCTATGTGCCAAAAGCAGAGTCGCTCCATTGAAGAAGAATAAAGAAGGAGAATTAATTCTTCCGAAATTGGAGCTTACAGCAACCTTGATAGCTGCCAGGTTATGTGCGTATTTGAAGCAGACGCTGAAAATAAACGTGCAGAAATATTTTCTGTGGTCCGATTCCAAAATCGCCTTGAATTGGATTTATGGAGAAGCACAGCGTTGGAAACCTTACGTCCAAAGCCGAGTGATGGAGATACGAAACCTCACAAAGATAACGGAATGGAATCACTGCAGCGGAAAGGAGAACCCTGCTGATTTACTAAGCAGAGGGGTATTAGGAGTCAAACTTCAAAAGTTAACGCTTTGGCTTCAAGGTCCTGATTGGTTAAACAAAAAGCACGGTGACGAGCAATGGAGCTAGGATTATATTCCAGATCCATGCTTCAACTTGCAGACAGCTTTATTGCTTGAAAAGGAGGCTGATGTTCCTGTATGTACAGATCCTGTATTGAACTTTAAAAACTACAATGAATGCTTTTACTAATGAAATCAGATATTTACAGAAAGGACAAGCTGTACCTAGCAAATCGAGAATTGTCCAGCTATCGCCATTTTTGGATGACCAAAACATTTTAAGATTGGGAGGCCGTCTGCAGCTTTTGGATGACGTCATGGAAATAAAGTATCCGAAGATATTGCCATCAGACTCATATCTTACCATCTTACTTGTTGACGACTATCACTTAAGAACCTTACATGGGGGTGTTAACATCATGTTGGCCTGCCTAAGAGAGCAGTTTTGGGTAATTAGAGGACGTCAACTAATCAAGAAGCGAATCAAGAACTGTGGCGTTTGCAAAAGACTATGGGGCAAACCTGCTTCTCAACCATTTGCACCTTTGTCTATAGAAAGAATCAAACTTACCAGGCCCTTCGACAATGTTGGTGTTGATTTCGCCGGGCCACTATTATACGTGGGAGTCGCGGACAACAGTATGCACAAGGCGTACATAATGATCTTCACGTGTGCTGCAGTACGAGCTATTCATTTAGAATTGGTAACCAGTTTGACCACGGAAAGTTGCTTATTGGTTATACGACGTTTCATCGCACGGAGAGGTGTGCCGTCAGCTATATTTTCGGACAACGCGAAGCTTCGTTGGAGTTAAATGAAGTCGGATCCCTATTAGATGAAGACGTTTTGCAAAGATTCCTATCCAAGAAGAGAATAAAGTGGAACTTCATCGTTGAACGAGCACCATGGTGGGGTGGTTTTTTGAAGCTATCGCCAATGACCGACCACTCACTTACGTCTCAAGCGATCCGCTGGACTTGACACCGATTTCACCAGCGAAATTTTTAATAGTATCCTGCTCTTCTACCCCTAGAGCATGTGTTGCTACAGAAACCGATAGTGACATTCAACAGCTATGGAAACATCGAGTAAAGTACAGAAATCAGCTATGGAAACGATGGCGGGCTGAATATTTGCAGATATTGCGATTATTTCACATGAACCATTCAAAGACGTCCGTTGCGTTAAAACCAGGTTACGTGGTTTTGTTGTTCGACCAGGCAGCCCCTCGGATTCACTGGAAGTTGGCAATTATTGAAGGAAGAGATGGAAAGACCCGTTCCTGTGAGATCCGCTGCGGTAATGGGAAAATATTCAGAAGGCCAGTGCAGTTATTATATCCGCTAGAACTGTCGCCTCTCGCCCCGCTGGAGGATGTTGAAAATTAATACATCTATATGTCCCTTTTTACATATGTATATATCATTAATGTTCTCTCTCTTCATTATAACTATGTCCTTCTCATTCGGTAAATTCAAATTATTCTAAGTTTCAGTTGATCCTTGAAATTCGTTACAAAAGATCGTGTTTATACCTTATTTTCAGTCTATGTTCCCCTTTTTTCTTTTTTGTCAGTTTAATTATAATTACAATAAAGCGTAAAACTAAATTTCGGCTAGCCTTTTTTTTATAATCGGTTACTATTATTTTACAGTTTCCTTGATCCAAATGCTCTTGAATGAAGTACTTGCGTACATCAATATGCTTTGTACGTGCATGATAATTTTTATTCTTTGCCAGGTGAAGTGCCCCTTGGTTGTCGCAGTACAAAACAATTTTCTTCGACGCCTCCAAAAAAAATCTCACATTCAAAGCGTTTTAACCAAAGCGCCTCTTGGATAGCTGCAACCATTGACATAAATTCGGCCTCGGTTGAAGATAATGCAATTGTTGGTTGACGACGTGTTGCCCAAGAAATTGCACCACCTTGGATTCGAAAGACATAACCAGTAGTTGAACGTCGCTTGTCAACGTCTCCGTCCCAATCTGCGTCGCAGAAGCCAATCATCTCTTCATTCCCTTTTGGATGAAATGTCAACTTGTAGTCAATGGTTCCCTTCAAATATCGCAGCACCCTTTTTACTGCTGCCCAGTGTGCACTGCCATAATTATTGTTGTATCTACTAAGACTGCTAACAGCGAAACAAATATCAGAACGACTTATTTGTGCAGCATACATAATACATCCAATCGCTTCTTGATATGGAACATTCGCCATTTCTCGATGCTCGGCATCTGTCTTTTGGCTCATCTCCTCTGATAGTTTTTGAGTTGGATCCATCGGCGTATTGACTGGATTGCAATTCTCCATGTTAAATCGCTTGATAACAGTAGAAAAGTAGTGACGCTGATCAATTGAGAGTGATCCATCTGTGTTGCGAATAATGTTCATTCCAAGCAACGATGTAGCCTCAGCTAGATCTTTCATCTTAAAATGAGCTGATAACTCCCTTTTCAACTTGGTGCACATCGTAGCGTTGCTCCCACATATCATTATGTCGTCGACCCAAACTGCCAGGATGATAGTATTTTGGTACGAATGCTTGAAATAGATGCACGGATCAATGGAAGATTGCTTAAACTTCATTTCCCATACCAAAACATCATTTAGTTTGTTATTCCAGATACGATTTGATTGCTTCAGACCATAAAGCGCTCGCTTCAGATGACAGACCTTTCTGGATTTATCATCGATCCCATCTGGTTGACGTATATAAATTTCTTCTATCAGCTTGCCTTGGAGATATGCAGTGACTGCATCCATTTGGTGTATCAGCATCTTAAACTTGACTGCCATCGCCAACAGGAACCGAATCGATGAGTAACGCGCAACAGGCGAATAAGTTTCATCATGATCTATGCCTCTAACTTGGTTGTAGCCTTTGATGACAAGTCGAGCTTTATAACGCTCGATCACACCGGCAGCATTGCGTTTTACTTTATAAACCCACTTACTATCTATCGCTTTCCGACCAGTAGGCAGCTCGCACAGCTCCCATGTGACATTGACTTTCAGTGATTCGTATTCGACTTTCATTGCTTCTTCCCACTGCTTCGTCTCCTCGCATTGCCTCGCTTCTAGATAAGATTTGGGTTCACTGACATCTTCAGTAGCACCTGCTAGCATCGCGTATAAGCTCTGGACAGCTCGCATGTTCGAAGAACGTTTCGAACTATCACTATCACTATCGCCCCCTGTCACTAGACATGGTACAACCAACAGCTCACTGGCAACAACATCGAAATCGATTTCATTCCCAGATGTATATGACGAATTCTCGCTGTCAATCGCCTCACTGAATTCGTTATCTATTGTTACAGTATTTTCGTTGATTTCGATTGCAGAAGCATTTTGAACATCTGGATCAGTGAAGATGACAGAATCATCTAACTGCTTACTCGCATTTCGACATTCATTAGTGCATGTATTCGATGGCAATTGAGCTAAATTCTTTGGAATAGCCTCACTGAAGTCATTGTCCGAATCACTATCATCACCACTCGAATCATTGTCATAAACAAAGCCTTCATAAACCACATCCCCGTTAGGCACCTTTAATGAATAAGGGAGAAAACTGAATTTTTGTGGAGTTAATGGGGTTTCTTTCGATTCAATAAAAGTGACGTCCCTACTAATGATGACTTTCTTTGCTTTTGGTTCATATAGCCGATACGCCTTCGACTTCTCACTATATCCAACCATGATACACTCAGTCGCTTTTGATGCCAATTTACTACGCTGAACTTTTGGCACATGTGCCATGGCCATACAGCCAAACACTCGTAGCATAGACAAGTCAGGCTTTCGCTTCGTCCATCGCTCCTCTGGTTTGTCATATGATAAAGTCCGACAAAGAATTCGATTGATCAAATAGGCAGTTGCGGCTTCGGCCCAAAAAATATTTCCTAAACCACTATCAAAGAGCATAAAATTGACTTTTTCCATTATTGTGCGGTTCATTCGCTCCGCCATGCCATTTTGCTCAGGTGTGTGTGGTACCGTCCGTTGATGCAAAATCCCGTGGTCGGCCGTGAATGTGTCGAATTGTTTGTTACAATACTCTGTGCCATTGTCGGTGCGGAGACATTTTATAGTGCAGCCTAGTTGGTTCTCGACAAAACTCTTGAAGTTTTTAAATATGTTAAAAACCTCATTTCTATGCTTCATTGGATACAAAAAAACCTTTCGACTGTAGTCGTCAATAAATGTGACGAAATATTTTGCACCACCAAACGAGCGCACAGGCATGCATGCTACATCACTGTGGATAACTTCCAATACCCCTTTCGCTTGGTTTTCACTTGTTCCAAATGGAGCACGCACCTGTTTGTCCTACACGCAAATCACACATTTTTCATCATTGCTTTCTAAAAAATCTACACCCGTCGCTGCTTCCTTGATTTACCTCAAGTTCGCATCACATGTGTGCCCCAAACGACGATGCCACAATTTTTTTTTGTTAACCGCCACCATTTCAACTGCTGCTCGATCCGTTGAGCAGTTTAATCTGTACAAATAAGAGGTGCCGTTACAACCAATGATTTTTTTGCGTCGAAGATTTTACAGCTATCCTTATCAAACACCAATGTGTTACCACGTTTCGCCATCTGACTAACCGACATCAAATTCGCACATAAATCTGGAATGTGCAAAACATCTTTGACCAGGACTGAATGATTAGGAGATGAGCTATCGGTGCCAACGAACATCTTAATGTCCGCAGTGCGCTTGACGGCTAAATGAGAATTGTCGCCCACAATAATTTCCCGTTTCATAGGTTCGCGCATATCTAACATGTCAGCATTATTCATCGTCATATGCGCTGAAGCACCTGAATCGATGTACCATTCCTGCGAAGAGTTACCTTGAGCAACAAAAGAACATAAAAACAGTTGCTTCTCTTTTTTATTTGGACATTTGTTGGCGAAATGGCCCACTTGGTCGCATACATAGCACGTCACAGATTTGTTTTCCCCCTTAATTTGTGCACCTGGTGCGTTTTCCTTTGCAAGGTGTTACGTTTATTTACAATAAAAGCAGCATCAGCACTCTCCGCTTTAGAAGTAACTTCTTGTAGCAAACGATTTTGCACAAAGTCTAAGGTTAATTTGTCCTTTGTGTTTTCGATAGCTATGACCATAGGGCGATATTCAACGGGTAAACCAGCCAACATGAGTGCTGCCACTCCTATTCCTAGACCTGCCTTCTTAACCTTCGTCGACATCAGAACAATTTTATGGACATATTCTTTCATTGACGAGCAGTCTATTTGTCTAAGACCAACCATTTGCTTAAGCAAATCTATACGACGACCAATACCAGTGTCCTCAAATGCAGCACATATCGACGTCCAAGCATCTTTAGCAGTTGTACACTTTTCTGTGTACGTATAAAGCGTTGACGAAAGAAGCAAATTAAGCATTTGTATCGCCAGAAAGTTCTTATCAGCATCCTGCTCCGTCCCGTCAAAGTACTTCCAATGGCCTTTCGTAGCAAGATAGGCTTTGGCTTTAACCTTCCACTCATCGAAATTACTCCTGCCTTCGAGTTTCCATGGTTTTCCCATTGCTGCGTAGAATAGGTTAGAATTGTTCTTCCACGACGCAGTATAAAGAAAAAAAAAAAACCAAAAAAAGGCCAAAAATTGTTAAAATATTAATCAAAATAATTTAATGGATATTTAATCGTTGTCCTGGGCCCATAATCTGTTGTTGTAATAATCTAATTCCTTAGGATTATGCGGATGAAATATTCCAATATACAAAGAACACGACTTGCAGGTTTGATAATTGAAAGAAAAGTGAGTTTTATTTAATATAGAAAATGTGACATTAGCAAACACAATATTAAAAGATGATGAGACACTAATAAGCAAAGTTATTTTACAACAGTCTTGGACAACTTTTAGTGTAGACAGACACATTAAATTTATTTATTGATACACACTTCCTAAGTAATTCCCTGACTGCCAACAATATTGACTATCAAGTTAAATGCTCAAAAAAACAACCTTTCAAGTCTGATTGCGCAGGACAAATTCCTTTGGGCGCAATATATAGCTTCAAACCATACAAATACGCTGAACCAGATGGCATAACACCTGCTGAACTACAGATGTCATCTGACATTATCCTGCCAGTTCTAAAAAATATATTTCAGAGCTGTCAGGATCTGGATTATATTACGCATATATGGAGAGAAGTCAATGTGGTTTTCATACCCAAAGCTTGTAAATATTCACACGGTAGTCTAAAAGACCTCAGATCTATTTGTTTATCATCATTCCTTCTAAAAACACTAGAACGACTGACTGATAACTATTTACGTGACAGTATTGACACACAATTACTGTCCATGGCTCAACATGCATACTGTAAGGGAAAATCAGTAGAAACAGCATTGTGTTCTTTAGTCAATAAGATCGAACTCCATGTATCATAAGGAGTACACTATGGTAGCTTTTCTAGATATTGAAGGCGCTTTTAACAACGTCTACTCATCTGTGATAATCAAAGCACTGTCAAATCTGAAGATAGATAGTTCACTTGGCGAGCTGATTAATTTGTTGCTTAATGGTCGGATTATCAACTCAAAGCTGGGTGAGTGATCTGCCAGAAGATATGTCAGCAGGGCTACCCCTCAAGGGGGCGTCCTATCCCAACTTCTTTAGAATCTGGTGGTTAATGAACTACTGTTAATCCTGGAAACTGAGGGTTGCGAAGTTATCGCTTATGCGGACGATGTTGCTATAGCAGTCTCCGGTAAACACCTCACTACCTTAGAAGAGCTCCTACAAAATATAAGCTATCTAGATGGACAGCTCGGTGGGGTCTAGGATTGAAGCCCCACAAAACCGAACTAGTCCTCTTCTCAAGGAGATACAAAATCCCACATATTGACCCACCATCCCTTAATGGAACAAGCTTAATTTTCTCCAACGAAACAAAATACCTGGGTCTTATTTTGGATAGGAAACTAAGCTGGAAATCTAATATACAGGAAAGAGTTAAGAAAGGCACTGTCGCACTCTTCTCTTGCAAAAAATCCATCGGGTGCAAATGGGGCTTACAACCCAGACTAACTCACTGGCTCTATATCTCGGTCATTAGACGGATCCTCATGTACTGGGTAGTTGTCTGGTGGACTGCCTTGGATAAGGCAATAAACCAGAAGTTATTAAGCAAAGTCTAACGTTCAGCTTGTCTGCGCATTAGTGGAGCACTGCGGACGACACTTTCCGCAGCTATGGACATTCTTTTTCATTTAACACCCCTTGATGGCAGGCAAATGGCAGCTAACTCAGCTATTCGCCTTAAAGCTACTTCACATTGGTCTAAAAAAATGTATGGGCACGCCTCCATCTTAAATAAATTTAACATCTTCCCTGAAGACATTGACTACACCATCTCCAAGTTAAATTTTGATAAAAACTTCCAAGATAACATCCCTTCAAGAGCATTCTGGGAAGAAGATGGCTTCACGGAAGATAAGTCGGTACATTTTTATACCGACGGTTCAAAAACTAACGACGGGGTGGGTGGTGGTGTCTTCTCTGATAGAGTTAATTTAAACCTCTCTTTTCGTCTCCCAAACCATTATATATAATGGCAATAAGGGAAGAGTTGCCTTGGCTAAAGAAAAACGTGATATCGGCCATTAATATCCGCATCTTTTCAGACAGCCAAGCCGCAATCAAATCCCTGGAATCATCTTCAACATATTCTTTAACAGCTCTAGACTGCCGATAGTCTCTTATAGAGATGGCGGGGCAGTTTAATATTTACCTAATTTGGGTGCCGGGGCATAAGGATATTCCAGGGAATTGTAAGGCTGACGAATTTGCCAGACATGGAACAACAATACCCATCTTTCCGGGCAAAAGTTTACTGGGTATGGTACATTCTACGCTTCATCAGAAGCTCTAAATGGTTCAACGAGTAGGCTAGAGGCCGCGTCTCAAACACATGTGGTATCACAATGGACCTATTATTGGTCTAAGTGTGTTGGCTTCTTTTGGTTTACATCCAATGACATTGAGAATACTTTTTATAGCAGAAATAAATTGTTCAGCCTATCATATTTATTTTGTGACTTTGTGAACAAAAAAATATATACTTTATGAGCTTTAATATTTTAAGATCTCAACATTCAATTTAAATACGCATCTTATTATGAAAATTTGCAACAAAAGCAAACTGCAATTTTGTGTATGATGAACAGTACTGCATATGTACATCTTTTACGATCTCGTTAACTTAAAGCTAAGAGTTACAATGCTCAAAGTATAAAATAAAATAAATACTAATGTTGCTTTCTTTTGGTACAGCTCCAAAATATTCCATATGTCCAAACCGGCTTCAGCACTGGCTTGCGTAAAAGCAATTTGTTCTCTATGTTAAGCCTGTAATATTTTCCAGGTAACAAGGAGTCAAGCGTCATTCCGAGATATATAACCTCGTTTGCAAATGGAATTCGGTCCGAATTAGTAAAGATAGGCAAATTATTCACATTACATGAACAGATTTGGTTTTATTAATTGCGATTCGCAAATATACGTCCACTCGTTTAATCTATCTAATGCTTCTTGCAATTTGTCACTAGTCTTTTCGATTATTTTACCCATTGCCAAGATGGGAGTGCCTTCTTCTTGTGGTATATCACGAGTTTATAATAGATACAAAACCATGCCAAGAAGGCTTCCTTGTCGTAATATCTTAAAAATCCGAAAACTCGTTTCCGTCTTTGACGGAATTGGCGTTACATAAATGCTCAGAAAGAGCTTGGCGTAATTTGTACTTAAAACCTTCGTGGCGTACTTTGTCAAAATCTTGAGATACGTCAAGAAATACACTTGAGCAGAACTTTTTTTCTTTAAGAGCTTTTTCAATTACCTACATATATCAGAAATTCTATGTACTTGATCAATTGTAAAGTGCTTGCTTCTGAATCTAAACTGATGGTAATGTCTTCTCAAAAATTGTTGACATAATCGGAAGAAGCGAAATAAGTCTATATGACTTTTTGTTACTTTGTGGTTTTCCTAGTTTTAGAACCATTATGACTTCCGCAAATTTCCATTGGCTCGGAACATATTCTAATATAAGCGCAGCATTTATTATACCTATATATAGAAGCTCAATTATAGCCTTTTTAGGCAACGCTTTAAGAATTTGTTCTGTGATTAAGTTGTATCCAGGAGCTTACTTAGGTTTCAGTTTCTTTATTATTTGCTTAAGTTCCTTTAGCGTTGCGTTGTTATGTGATTGACAACCGGCGCATTGATATTTAAAATAAGCACTTGTCCATCGAAAGGTTTAAAAGTTTCTTCCAGATGAGCAACAAAGATTTCCGCTTTGATTTTATCGTCCTTGACCCACTCAATCGTGACGCCTGGATTTGGGGTTTTTAATGTCTTTTATAGATTTCCAAAGCGAATAATTGGCATCTTTTTCCACTGTTGAGGTTTGAAGGTAAGTTCTTACTGGACGATTTTGAAAATCCCCCATAAATATGGTTGAGAAGCCTTGAAAATATGTCCCAATTAGGGCTGTTATAAAAATAGCAATGAACTAAAATGACGCTATGTATTAATGAGAAGAACATCCCTAAATTAGCAAGACACCCTATCGGTGTTGGTCCCAAATATGCCACTCTCCTTTCTCCGCGTAACATGATAATGGTGTGTAAAATTAAAATATTACAGAAAGTTGAATATAAGCTGTTCTTTTTAACATTATATAAAGTACCGCCTTCTCGCTTTTTTAATTAATCATTGAATGATATAACATTGAAGAATCTGTAGGTTCTCTCAACACTATGTTGCTTCATAATAAAAGGTTTTTCGATAGAGACATAACAATTCTGTATTTTAATACAAACGCACCCTTAAACTTGTTTTATGATCTGCCAATGTCAAAACGTCAACCAAGGTTTACATTTTGATCATGGTGAAATTCACGAGCAACGATTGGAAATTAATAAAAATTACCACCGAAATACTGAGTCGGTGGTCGCAACTTTAAGACCGTTACTCCAATTTTGACAGTGGATAAATTATTCAATATTCACTATTGAATGTTCCTGGGCCAGTGAGACAGCGCACCGGTCGAAGTACCGAAAATATTGCAGCCGTAAGTGCTTCAGCTCAAAATGAGCCAAATTAGCCGATTCCACACCGTTCACAGGAATTGAGAATCTCGCAGACCACATTGTGGCGAATTTTGCATAAAGAAAGCCTACACCCTTACAAGATAAAATTAACTTAAGTACTGAAGCCTCTTGAACATTTGAAACGCTGATTGGGCTCTGCAAAAGTTTGAAGACAATCCTGAATTTCATCGAAAAATAATTTTCAGCTATAAAATTCATTTTTGGCTTAAAGGGCTTTGTCAATAAACAAAATATATGTTATTGGACAGCAACAAATCCACATGTGCTTCAAGAGACTCCATTGCATCCACAAAAAGTGACTGTGTGGTGTGGATTTCATTCCGGAGGTGTGATTGGACCGTATTTTTTCGTCGATAAAAATGATCGCCATGTTACGGTCAATGGAGTTCGCTACTGTGCCATGTTGGAAGAATATTTTTGGCCAGAATGGGATGGACTTGACATCAGTGATATGTAGTTCCCACGAGATGGTGCCACATGCTACACAGCTGGTCAAACAATTGATCTATTGAAGGGGTAGTTCGGTAATCGTGTAATCTCGAGAAATAGTCCGGTCGAATGGCCAGCTCGCTCATGCGATTTAACCCCGATGCATTTATTTTTATGGGGTTACGTTAAGTCGTTGGTTTATGCCAACAAGCCAACAACGTTAGAGGAGCTCAGGAACAATATCGAACGCAAAATTGCCAACGTTCCGACCGATATGTGTGGAAGAATGGTGGAAAATTTGCTCCAAAGAATCGGTGTCATATGAACGAGATCAAATTTCACACTTAAATTTAACATGTGTACTACATCGGAATAAATTTCAACCCGATATCTCAAATATTCAGTTTCATTTAAATACAAAATTGTTGTGTCCTTATTGATGTATATATGCAAATAATTTAAACAACAGTAAATCGAAATATTTTTTGATGTATTTATTACGTGTTATAAGCCTAGTTTTCGTTTATCGCGATAACTGTAATCTGTCAACATTTCAAAGAGAAACTAAATACGAGTATTATAGCGATATTGAGCGCAGCAATTTTCTTCAATTGTAATACATTGTTGTAATACATCAGAAACATACACTGGTGGAGTTAAATAGTTAAAATAGTATAAATAGTTTGAGCTAAAACAAACTTCTTGCCTTATAGCTAGGAAAAGATGGACCCCCTACCGTACAATTCGTTTCTAGTTTTGGTACGCCCTATTATCTTCCAAAGTTTGATCGTCTAATTGTATACCTATAGGAATTCCGTCTATTTAAAAACTTTCTCAATTTTGCCATTTGGCTATAGTTAGTCGACTATTTATCAACTAATGACTTGCATTACCTATGGACAGGTAATTTATTTGAAATATTTACATGCGCACACTATCAAATCGGGATAACATTAATGATAAATAAATAAATATATACAATTTTTCATTACAGCCCATAAAGGGCCTGGCCTATCTTCTTGCTGCCATTCGTGCTGTGCGATACACGAATGGGAGGGACCTGCAGTATTATGCCGTCTCCGAAGTTCGATTTTTCTATTGAGAAAAGTCTCGGATGTTTGTTAAAAAATGGGAGTCTCCCTGACATAAATGATATAACCAATTAATCTAAATTTATTTGTCATTTATTTGTTGGCATATATACGTAGAAAAACATGTTTTCAGTGACGTCGACTCTATTTCAACTTGTATTTAACTGGCCTAGAGTACATTCTAAAAATAGTGCAAATTTCTTCGACAAACAGTGGCTTAAGTTTTAATAAAGCCCCGATAATCGTAATAACAAATAAAATAGAAGAAATAGAACCACAACGTCCATGTCAATTGAGTATTATACATACATACCTTACTTGCGTCACCGTAGGGAAAAAAATTTCCATATATTTTTTTGAATTCTTCTACTGATAAATGTCCACTTGGACAGTCCTTTAAAAATCCTTTATACCACTCTTGAATTTCAGCATCTATTGTGAAAGAATAAAATTAAAATTTATTTAATAAGACCACTTTGCAATACCCCGACTCACCGGTAAATTCTGTGTTTTGTTTCAAGTCTTCCAGGACCTCGGGCTTAAGTTTGCTATTTTGCTTGCCCATTATAAATATTAGAAGGCAAAACAGATTCCAATAACTTTGTATGACAATGTATGACAATTTTAATATTGAAAATATTAGTTACATATGACTAATCACAAATTCCATTTAGTCAGACCAAACACAATTGAGTTTTGTGTCAGACGTTGGCGCTCCTAAGAGAAGAATAAATTACAGATTTGTGTCACAAATTATTGAAATTTATTTTCAGTCCTAAAAAAAAATATTAGTCACAAATAGAGCATGGAGCCTAGCTTCTCGCAGGCATTTCTAATGTGCGTGTTATATTTTTCACATGAAAATTTACAATTTTATATCGTATTCGGACGGCATAAATGAGAAATTTCTTATGTGGGACCATGAAAAAACTACATATTCATCTGGAAAAAAAATTGATTTGATAAATCACGGTTTATTCATTTCGAAAAATGTTCACGCTCGAGATTATAATGAATTTTCGTATTATGTACTTATATAGCAATTAAAAAAAGTGGGCCTCGCAATCAGTGATTATACATACATATGTATACCAACCTACATGTATGTGCATGGTATTCACCATAGGGATGAGCGGTTACTGGAAAATAACCAGGTAATTTAGAAACATGTTTAACCGAAGCAAACAAATAACCGGTTATTAACCCGTTAGCCACTGAAGAATAGAATATAGGACCAGTTACTCCGGTCCTATATTCAGTATTTTCTCCACAATTGCAAAAAAAAAAAAACCTTTCAAATTGTCTCATCCATAGATCCCACAAACGATGGCCCTGAGTGAATATAGCAATGCATGTGGCTATATGAGCCGACTTTGCTTTGAGAAGTGTTCATTCATGTGTGACAATTGTGGAGTGCATGAAGCAATGTATGGAGGAAATGTTGAAGAGGACATGACAGGGATGGAAAAAGCGTGAAAGGAAATAATGGTCTGTTTTTCGCTGGCATAGCGAAACCATTGTGTGTGAAAAGGCTCTAATAGAGTGCTTAAAATAGGGAAGACAAAATTAACCGGTTAACCGACGATAATTAACCGATTATTTTTTCCCATCTCTAATTCACATTTTTGACATAGGGTCGAAAATGTTTATACTTTTTAATGTACTTTACTCTAACATTTTTGCTTTTTATCGATTTACTTAAGTTTTAAAATTGAACAATTTACGAACGAATAGCTCAAATGATCAAGTACTTGCGACCTTTATGTTTATCAGTGGCGTGGCGTCTATACAAGCCGATTCATTCGGCTTCCCTTTTCAAATATCAACAATTTTTATTCAACTCTATTCCTTTCTGGCATATATTGTAGTAGAAGTTTATTTGCGATTTCTTTGTCTAACATACATTCGCTTATGAGGAAAATAACCCGGGATTTCTCGGCTTTTGTGGATGAACATTGATGGAGGAGAAAGATTTTAATTCGAGGGATTTTTTTTTTATTGTAGGCAACAAAATAAGCCGACGAAAATCGGGTTATTGGGTGATGTAGTGGTTCGAACGGCGTTTGAGGTTTTTCTTAAACTTGTTGGATATAATTACTTTGTATAATTTTTTTTTTCCAAATTTGAAATGACAGTTGCAAATCGGTTGTGTAATTGTGCGTGATTTATTGAAAATTCGGATGCAAATTTTTGTGATTTTTGTGACTTCTAATTATTAAAAAATTTAAAAAATTTAGCAATTACATATTGGTAGTTAAGCTAGTGTTTTAAATTATTAAATTATTATAAAATAGTGAGTGAGCTAACTGAATAGTTATTAGCTATATACCAAGTAAGTAATTACCCATTGAACATTCTTATTATTCTTAGACAAGATGTCTCTAGTTAATTTTGAGTGTTGTTCAACTGACTTTCTTCTAAAAGAAACCCACGAGTTCAGTAAGCTTTCTTAAAAAAAGTTATAGAACTAGGTCGCTCGACACCATCAATGAAAATTCATTATACGCGAAAGGATGGGTATCAGACACATTTTCATGAGTCTTTTTACAAAAAGAATCCATGGCTGACTGGCAGTTGCAAATTAAATAGAATGTTTTGTTTTCCTTGTCTTATTTTTTCTAATTCTCCTAGTGTTTGGAGTCACACAGGTTTCTTTGATATAAACAATTTTATTAATTCTTCCAAAAAACATATTCAAACGGAAAAGCATATACGCAGCTGCTTGCATTTGCATGAATTTGGAGAATATCGCATAGAGACTTCTTTAGGGAATTCTTACGAGGCTCATATTAGAAAAGTTGATCGCAATCGCGATTTAATGAAGCGTTTCATAGACACTGTAGTTCTTCTAGGAAAACAAGAGCTGGTCACGACGAAAAATTTGGATCAGATAATCGCGGTAATTATATTGAAACCCTTTCATACTTGGCTAAGTACGACCATTTAATGGATTCGCATTTAGAACAAAGTTCAAGTTCCCAAAACTCCATTTTTTCCCGCCTCTTTTTCCAGACAATCAAAATGACTTGATATCAAATCCGAAATTAATGATCAAATCAGTTCAATAAAATTTGTGTCTATGATGGTCGATGAAACACCAGATGTGTTATTTTGTGCGATAAAGTTATAAATATCTTAGATAGTTTTAACTGTAAAGAAAAGTTAATAGGTCAGTCCTACGATGGTGCGGCCGTAATGTCCGGTGGCCATGGTGGAGTCCAAATAAGAATCCGGAATATATGCCCAATATTCCTTGTTATGTCCATGTTCTGAATCTAGTATTATCTAAATCGTTAGAAAGCATTCCTGAGTTGAAATCATTTTTTTGGCTTTGTTAGTAGTACGGTTAGGTTTTTTAATAAATCATCTAAAAGAACCAATTTGCTAAACACAATTGCTGATCGACGAATGCCCGGGGTATCAGAGACTCGATGGCAATATCATTCGCGTGAACGTCTTATTCAATTGCAGAGAAGATATTATAAAAACTTTTGAACAGATTTTATGTGAACCAGGAGAATGGGATAACGATACTCTGGTTATGTCCGAAAGTTTGTTGTACAAACTCCAGGACAAAGAATTCTGTTTTTTATTGCATGTTACTTCGGTCATATTTGAAAAAACAGATATTCTTTTTTGTTTAGTTCAAAATAAACAAACTGACATAGAGCTTGCGAAGCAAGAGATCGAGGGTTTTGAGTCATGGATTCATTCTGAATTTTTAAACACATTTGACTCAATCTATGAGAGCGTAAGTGACTGGTCAGAACCTCTACGCAAACGCAGACTACTTAATACTGATTCAAAAACAAATTATAGCCGATTTTTTTAGCAATTACAGATAATATTACAAGTCAGTTTAAGAATAGGTATAGTTCATTTAGTTCATACATTTTCTTTGATTTATTACACAAATCAAAATATGAATATTTTTCTAATTCAATGCCGGATGACAAAATATCTTCTTTAATTACCCTATTTCCTGGCATTTTCAATTTTACTACTTTAAAAAATATACTCAAAGTTTTATACAATACCCCTTCACTTAAAAAGCTTGATGTTTATCAACTTTATAAGCATTTTAATACGGAAATGCAGAGATACTTTTCTCAAACTCTAACATTGTGTGAAATCTTTTTAACCCTGCATTTGACTGTGGCCTCTGTCGAAAGATCTTTTTCGACTTTAAAAAGAGTCCACACTTAAGAAATTCCCAAAAAGAAGAAATACTCTCAGACCTGGCACTTTTATCTATCGAAAAGCACCTTCTTTTAGAAATTAAAAATAACTCAAATTTTTATGAAAGAGTTTCAGCAGAATTCTTAACAAAAAATCGTAGGATAGCTTTAGAGTACAAATAGGTAGTACATAATTGTAATTGCTAAATTTTTTATATTTAACAACGCTCCGAGTTATAAATAACTTATATAGATTACTTTGCCCAGAACGGCTTTCTTTCGAAGCCACTTTTTTTATGCGATGAGCTCATTGTCTACGTAAATTCCAATGACTTAAAGTATAACAAAGGTGGCTTAAGTCTGTGTTTCAAATAAGCACCAAAATGGTAAGTCTTGAATAAAACATTTTACTTAAACTTTTTTCGGCTTCCCTCTTTTGAAATTTCACCCCACTCCACTGATGTTTATTAACCTGCTTTACATCTTAATTTTGAGTATCATAATACAGTTTCCTAATAATATTTGTAGTATTTTCGCTTTAAATCAACTTTCATTTCCAATTGGATTAAATCTTTCTGCAATTGGAATTAACCTATTAGCAATTGGGTTTAATTTCGTTTAGTGTTTCGTACCAGAATCGGATAAACGGAGCAACACGGTGACTTGCTGTCCGTATGTCTCTCACACGCTTGTAACTTTTGATCAGTTTAAGCTAGAGAGCTCTATAACAGATCTTCTAACACAAACAGTTCAAGGAAACGTAACTACACATCTCAAAACTCAAAACTGAAATTTTATCAGAATCAATCAAGTGGTTCTTGAGTTAGGTGTATGAGCACTTCATTTGTTTTAAATTATTTGCAAGTGGTACTACTAACGTGTCAGACCACAAGCGAAATTTCAATGAAATCCGTTCAGGAGTTTTTGAGTTAGGCGGGTAATAAAGGTGACTTAAAGATTTGTTTAAGTAATTCTTTGGCCTGATCCTTTCAATTGCGACCTCAGCTTTATCTTTTTCTGCGAATTAACGAGAAATCAAAATAGGATACGTTAAAAAGGGTACGGGACACTAACCGCGCGAGATCCTACTCGCATTTGGCCACTTTTTTTCAATTAGATTGAAGCTTCTTACAAACAGATTTAAACTTAATGCAATATTACTTAATCGAAACGTTAATTATTTAGCACTTTTCAAGACCTTCTTAGTGAATGCTAAGGACTGTAAGGTTTCGTTGAGGCGAGAAAAAAAATTGTTCCGTAAGGACAGATTAGAATTATGACAGGCGCCTTAATTCCCAAACATGTAAATATAATACAATGTTTCTAGTATTTCTAGAATATAAATAAAATGAGCTTTCGTATAAGGGATAGAATCTTAAGGCTGACCTCTTAAATTAAAAAAGTTAATAGAATTCGTAGTTCTAAAAAAGGTCGCCTTCAGGTACGCCAATTTTATTTTAATCTATCTTTTACTATTTTTCAGGAAAAACCTGAAATGAAAATCGTGTCATTCTGCAGATGGTTTAATCCACCTAGAGTTCGAAAGGACAAAACTGCCTTCGGTGCAGTTAAACTTTTTTTTTTAACAATCCATAAATTAAATTACAGCAACCACTTCCTATCAACTATCAGTTGTGTTCCTTTGTAAAATTTAACCCCAGTTCAGAAAAATTCCGCATGGTAAACAAGAACGATAGCTGAGATTTTTTCTGAAAATTATGCTCAGTTTAGTAAAAGTTTGTCAGAAAAATAATAAGAACAATGGGTACAAAATTGAGTATAGCACAGTTTGACAACAGGTGGCGCAAAAACTGTTTCGCTCAGCGCAATTTCATATCTTTAAATTTAGAATCTAATTAATGTGGTTGTGCCTTTATTGACTGGTTCGTGTTTATGTTGTTGGTTGGCTATAATCGATTCAACCCTTTGTTGACCGAACTATTCAAAAATTAAAAAAAAACATATTATTTTTTCTGTATAACCTTGAATTTGGGAGTATTTTAAAAGCAGAAAATCATTTTGAGATTCTTCAAGGACATTTTCTGAGGGTGGTACTTATAAGTACCGTTGGGTTCGGTTATAGTTTCAAAACAAAGTATTAGATCGAAATTTCTAATATTTTATTGTTCATTTGCCCACGATACATCAAAAATATTTGTCAAAAAAATCAAGAGTGTATTCTATTGTACTCGGCAAAGCAATTGTAGTTATCCTTACATTATATTATAATGGCTGCATTAAGTATGTATAATGCTTACATTTTACTTTGTTTATGCTACACATTTCGCATCTGTCCCTCACATCATCAAACTTCGACCAGAACCCCAAAATTTTCCAGCCTCGTGCTTTTCGAAACGGATTCTGCTTTGCCTGTTTGTCTTTGCTTCACTAAAATAACTCATCACTTTCATTTGAGAGTCTTCCGCGGTAGTAATCTAGTGGTCATAAGCCTTTTTTATTGGAGAGTGATTTTTTTTCTAAGTTTGGGAATATATGACGTATGAATTGATAAACGATATCTTTAGCATTCGAAGCCGGCGTGATCAATCCCACGCATGAAAGTACTGTAATCCTTTCCAGTTGTGGGGCAACTTATACGAGTATCATGCTGCACACCTTTTTGATTCCTCTACAGTTATACAAAGGTCATTGCCAAGGTAGTGTGTTGTCAGCAATGCGACTTTGTTGTCTTTCCATTTGAAGAAGCTTATCCCATCGTTTGAGACTCGATAATAATTTTCGGATTGCCTTTTCTATTAGTCCGTATTATGTTAGATGCTAAGGTTTTTTCTGTTTTTAGTTTCAATCTCAGGGGAAATGACAATTGAAAAATATAATTCTAATATTCCTCCCTTCTTTTTTCGGTCATCTACAAAGCAACTCTTTCCACGTGACCTAAGAATTGGTATTTACTTTCTAATTGTTCATCCCTTCCCTGGAAGTGTGTCAATTTTTTTATGTAATATTTCGGATCAGGCAAACACCATATTTTGCAGCCTCTTTTGACAGGCTTTATTGGGTTATATCATTTCATTTGGGTTATATCATCAACCACCGCTTCAATAGTGCTTCCAGCTCGGAAATTGATCGTATCTCATCAGAAAATGTATTCGTATAAACGACAGATGTTCATCTGTGTTTTGGACAAGAGTACAAATTTTATTGGTAAACAATATTGTCAATAATACCCTCAAGAAAAGTGAGGAAAAAGTCGATAGCCGTAGTACAATTTTCAAACATATGTACCTCCAACATAACCTTCGGGTTATAAGTACACCGAATAGGTTCTTCTCGTCTCTGCAGAAGTTCCTCCAATAATATTGGTCCACACATTCAAGCAAGACAAATTGAGAGTTTGACAGAAAACCCAACTGATGGAGCAAAAGTAGACATCAAAGAGTTCCGCTCACAAAATGCAAGCACTCCAAACTTTAAAAAGAAAACAAACTCACGTACCACTGCAATTAAAATACTTATCAATGCCAAAAAGTTACAAAATACAGGAATTCGAGTGCACTGCGATGATATGCCTTTGTCATTAGGAGAAAAAGAAGCAAGATTATTAAAGTTTTAGAGTTTGTGCGAACTGAATTGGAACTCAACTCAATTAAACTTCGCGACGACAAACTATATTTAAATGGCAAACTTTTCCACTGGGACCTTATTTCTGGACTCCAATAGGGAAGTAATGACATATTGAAACTATAAATAACTACCATGTAATTGAATTTCTCTAGCACATCACATTGATGTAATAAGTATTTTTGATATTCCCTAAAATTCTTTTTATTTCAATGCAGTATTTGTAAACGTACACGAAATTTATTGTGTTCCGTATTTACCTCTGTATAAGAAAGAGATAGAAATCTACTGTTTACTACAATTAGCATCTCTCATGAAGTAGCGCAAGAGCAGTGCTTCTTCTGAACAAGTGAGCGATGGGCGTGTGTGAAGTTATTTATATTTTATTTGTTTACTGAATATACGAGTAAACCTTTACAATACCTTTTAAATTATTTAAGATTCAAGAAAATGTCACATGTAAGTATGTAAAAATTCACCAGACAATTTTTGTTACGTTTGTGATGATTTTGTAGTAGCATTACATCCTAGAAAATTGACACCCACCTTTAATAAAAAGGGCTTACTAATATTATTTTCTGTTGTTTCTGTTGTTTTCTCCAGATCATAGGACAATTAAATCGTAATGATTTTTTAGTCCCTTTCAACCAACCAGTCAGAGCTCATGTTTTGCAACATATATTTGGCAACCAACTTTTGTCTCTTTCATCTGTTTCTGAACCAAAATAATATTAGTAAACCCTTTTTATTAAAGGTGGGTGTCAATTTTCTACGATGTAATGCTACTACAAAATCATCACAAACGTAACAAAAATTGTCTGGTGAGTTTTTACATACCAACATGTGACAATTTCTTGAATCTAAAACAAATACAACAATACATTGTTTTGCTCTTATTTTGATGCGACCAGTGTAATTTAAGCTTAGTGAGATTTATTCATCAATAAAGTGCGGTCTTTAAGAGCATGTTTCAGGAACATGTATAACTGAAGATAATCTTGTCCATTTAGAGTTCTAAGGAAGTAGTAGTAGGCATTCGGATTAAGTAGCCCAGTCATGAGGACTTCAAAACCAGGCTGATCACATCACGAGGAGTTGCATATTTGTCATAAGACTGCAATTGAAGTGCATGGTTGGGGAATTCTGTCCAGTGGTTTTCCTTAAGCTTAGCAAGAATTATATTGTGAACTTTGTTACATTTAGACTTCATTGCCCAATAAATTTAATTGCGCATTATTGCGTCTGTTAAGCGGTAGTATATTTTCGGGAGATGCTACTACTTTCTGAATATGTCCGAGTATATTGAAAATGTAGTTTTAATGTGGTTAGGCTTTCGCGAGGTCTGTTTCAATGTTAAGGACATAGTCGGTTGTGTTGTTTGATAGACGGAAACATTTGTTTATAAAGAAGTGTTGTAATTTTTTAGCTTGCATGCGTTCGGAATATCTCCACTTTTTTAGATATTTTTGTTACTGATTAGATTGGACCATATGGCATTTATTGAATTTTTTGATATTGCAAGCTGTTAAGAGAGATATGTCGGCTAAGACATGTTATGAGTTAAAATTATTCCTAGGTATTCACTCGCATATTTGTTCGTAACATTTATTTCGGTGTCGTTAAAAAAACATTTTTTAACAGCTGCCCTGTGACCTACGCTCCGGAATATTAATATTTCTGTTTATCCAAATTTACCAGCAAATTACATTTATGACAGTATGTGATAAAGCTATCGATCATAACTTGAAGGGAAGCAACGCTGTCCGAACGTATTACTCGTACTACCTATATCTCATCGCCATGTAGGTATGTACATAAATAGTAATATCTTTACGCACAGATCTTCGATGGTTATCCCGCAAGGGAATTCGGAGTGAAGATCATTTAAAAACATGATAAAGAGCAGAACACATAGAACGCATCCCTGCTTAACGTCCTTGTTAATGAGGAACAAGTCACTCATACTTTTTCCATTCCAAACTGTTGCAACTCTATTTTGGTAGAGAGCCTTTATAACACAGCAATCATCTTTGAGAAAATTCCTAGCAGTGAGAGTTCATAGAACAGGGCTTCTCTATTGATGTTATCAAATACAGCATTTAGGTGGACGAATAACGCGTATTACTTTTTCTTTCGGCATAATTGAAGCTGGATGGGGCAGGAGAAATTATAAATTTGGTCTACGATAGAATAATTGTTTCTACATGCTGCTTGAAATTCGTTAAGGCTACGATTTTCTTCTACACATGTATTAAGCCTATTCAAGAGTACTATTACAAATATCTTGTAAATGGTGTCTAGTAACGACAGACATCGGTAGTTGGCGACAACATTGGGATCTCCTTTTTTCAATAAAGGGATTGTTATTGACTTTTTAAAGGGGAGTGGTGTAGTCTCTGTTCCAAATACATCACTTATTTTAGTCGATGAATTTCAAAAACTAAGCTTGGGGCCTTTTTATAAAATTCAAGTTCGATTCCAGGAGTAATATCGCGAGTGGTTCCATCGAGTTCGATTTCGCGGGCAAGAGTAGGCAGCTGTGAGCAGTGATGCATTTATCGGTAACGTATTAGCGGATAAATTTCATAAATTCGAAGGCAGTGCTGTCAGTTGTGGTGCTAAGAACTTTACTGTTAATTGCTTTGGCTGGCAACCAATCTTCGGTTGAAGTTACTGATGTTAGTCGATGTATGGTATTTGTATAATGTTCGTGCTGTTTGGAGTAACACAAAGTTTTATATTTCTCATAGGACTCCTGGTAGTTTTTCCTGAAGATATCAAGATTATATTTCCTGAAGTCTTTTAGATGCACAAAAACAATTTTGCTTGCTACGTGGTTTTAATAGGTAGAGTTGGTCGGAATTTGATCTTGACGATTGCGCTGGTTCACACATATGTGGCGACGTGTCAACATGCGGACATGCCCTTTTGTGACACTTCCTTTTATGACACTTCCTTTTATGGTATTCTTAGAATTATGGAGGTCAACGTTTTTCCGGTTTGAAATGCAAAAGAAAATTCAAATCGCTCTCTTGTGTTTGGGTTGGCATGCGGTGCGGTCACATTTAGCTCATTTAGACTAAGCATTTAAAACATTAAGTGTTGAGTATTTAAAGTAATAAACGTATATGTAAAGGGTCATCCGCGTATGTTTATTTCGTAACATAACATTCTTTTGAAATAAACAGTTATTTACAGTTTGGATGCTTATTCCCACTATACCATCTATCACACAACATCTTATGCAGCTCGTTGTATAGAAAATCAACAACATCAATTTTATTTTAGAAGTTCCCATAGGTAAACCTGTCGTGTATACACTATTTTTCAAATGCGGGCATGCATTTTAATTCACAGAGAAGGATCCAATTCGTGTAAATAGGCAATAGTCTTCTTTTCTTCTTAAGACCATCTTAGCTATTATTATGGATATACCCAAAGAGCTTAGCTCACCAACAGATTAATAATTGTCATCGATTGTTTACTAAAGTTGTTGTTTTCACATCATGTAAATATAACGTTTAGTAAACATAATTCACTGTAACTAAAATCACTACAGGTTTTTTAATATATCAATTCTATATTTAAATTATTTAAAGTAGATTTATAAAATAAGAATTGCCAAACAGTTTGTAGGTAATTTATTCACAATGCAAATATGATAGGTGTTGCAGACTTTTTTTTATGTAATATTGTATAGAAATTTTTATATTTGAATATAATAAAAATTATTTAATAAGAAATAATTTGAAAAATAAATGATCTTTTGGAATGGTTATATCAACAACTGATTCATTGTGTTAGTGGATGAAATATTATTAATTTTCGATCAGTTTTCGAAAGTATCAACATTTTAATTTTGTGCCGTTTTCTGTGCTCATTTTTATATAAATTTATGTATTTAGTACTAAATTAGTCTAACGGTTTTATGTTGATAAAAATATTATGATTATTAGTGAAATATTTAAATATTATAAAATATATTTACAATAAAATATAATATATTTATAAGATATTTCAACAGACTTGTCGTCAGTTCGATACATCGATCAATTAATATGTTTTGTTACAAACGGGGATAGTCTTAAACTATTGTATATAATAATGAATTGTAATGAACCAAAATTGAAATAATAAGTGAAGTCTTGACATGACATGAAAAAAAATTGTGTAATTGTTACATATTAAGTCCAACTAGGCCAGTCAAATTATCCTTTTTTACTTGAAAAAATGTGTGTAACTCGAAATTCGAAACACCAAAATCCCATTTTAAAAGTCTACAAGATGAATTAAGTCCAACTGGCCAGTAAAATTATACTTTTTACTTAAAAAAATCTGTGTAACTCAAAATACCAAAATCCCTTTTTCAAAGTCTACAAAATGAACATCCATCGTTTTAATAACACTTGTTTTAAAATTACTCGTTTACTAATAATTTTGGCACTAGAATTTAAAAAAAATAAAAACGAGGGATTATTTTTTCAAATTTCCTATCAGTGTCTAACATTTAACGTATAAGAAAAGTTAATTAAAAAAAATCTCTAAACGCTAAAAATCATCTCAAAAAGACGTGAATCTAGTTCAGTACTGACTTTTTTACAATATCCATTGCGCAGCGATAATCAAAAAAAAAAACTGATTTTATATACAATTTCAAAGAAAAAGTAAACTTGTAGTAAAAAAAGAGTAACCAATCTCTCACACGTCCACGTTTTTGATAATTCTTAATTAGTCAACTTTAAGGGGTTCCGGTTCTTACAAGGTAAACAAATGTAAGAATTGAACACTTATAGTGAAATTTAGTTATCTGTCTATCCGTCTGTCAGAGCCTCATAACTTTAGAAATGTTAGACGCAGAAGGTTGAAATCATCAAGACAAATCAAGAGTAACATTTTGGAAAAGTTTTGTAGGTTAGAGTAAAATTCAAAAAAAAAAAAAATTGTTTTATATGCGCTGAAAATATATAATTCTGTTACTTATTATCAGGTTTCGAGGAAAATCTAAAAAGCTACTAAACTCACCTTTAAACAATTACAGGAAAACTATTTTAATTTTGATATACATATACGTATGTCGGTTTTCAGAAGATGTGTACAAATGTGAGTGATAGACAAAATTGTATCTACCGTCCGCCATCTTGTTTTTTTTCCGAGCAGCCGAATATTTATTCTCACAATAATAGACACTCACTAGAGATAATACGATGAATCTATTAATACCCTTTTTATAAAAATGGGCCCAGATGTGTAGACACTAGGAAGTAAAATATGTGTACATTATTACAATCGCATATGCAATCATGTGAAACACATATGTACAAATTCTGTTGTCTTGCCCGTAGTTGGTTAAATCAATAAATTTATATAAACAAAAATTTGAGAACAGTGCATATGGTGTGCATAAATAATAACTGTAGTAATAGGTATTATCGCTTTTGCTCCGAGGTATTTTAGCAATATCACAATGATACTCGTAAATATTTTTGTATCTCGATGGAATAAAAATCTGAAATCTGCATTGTTAGAGCACAAAATTTGGGTAAGAGCCTTGTGTTTTACCATAAATTGTTCATACTCCATGATTTTCAGGAAAACTTCTGAAAAAAAAAATACAAAACTCAATGAAGAGGATAAGAATGAGGTAACCAAAACACAATTTTAGTTTAATAGCAGTTCATTGAAAAAAAAAAAACATGAACATTTTAAAAGCGTTAAAACGTCTTAAAACGTAATTATACATACTATATTTCCGCAAATACCCAATGCCTTGCAACAACTTGTAATTAGAAAAGCAAAAGCCTTATCCTGTTACAACAATCTTTCCTTTACTACAACTCTGCAAAGTAACAGGTTTCGTGTCTTCCATGATAGAAAAAACTTTTTATAGAATTTTTCATGTGGAGCACATACTTGAGCATACATACATACACTGCTGTGCAAGATAATTAGTACACATGTGTTCCTGTAAACATTTCCTTTATTTAACTGCGGGACATAATAAACAAACTAAGAAGCCTAGGAGAATCACTAAGGGGTATTGCCAAAAAAGTTGTATGCTCTTTAGGAATGGTAAGGAATGCATTGAAATACCAATATTCTGAAGAAACTCGGAGTCGAAAAAGCAAAACATCCCCTAAAATTCATCTTCGTATAGTTAGATGTTGCTAAAAAAAATCCATTTACAACATCGAATCAGATTAAAACCGATTTAAATCTGTACATCGATACATCGGTTATTAGGAGACGGTTAAAAGCTTACCATCCAAAAAATTATCCTCTTCCAGAGAAATGGCGAAATGTACTGTGGTCTGACGAGACGAAAATTAATTTGTTCGGGCTGGACACAAAAAAAAAAGTATGTAACAAGGCAGTCTGCAAAAGAATATGATCCCAGGTTTACTGTAAAAACAATTAAACATGGTGGCGGAAACTTTATTGTCTGGGGAGGATTCTTCTATTCTGGAGTTGGACAAATTCACCGGATCCAAGATATTCTAAATATATATATATATATATATATATATATACTATATATATATTCTATTCTGGAGTTGGACCAATTCACCGGATCCAAGATATTCTAAATATATATATATATATATATATATATATGTATATATATATATATATATATATATATATATATTTAGAATATCTTGGATCCGGTGAATTGGTCCAACTCCAGAATAGAAGAATCCTCCCCAGACAATAAAGTTTCCGCCATATATATATATATATACATATATATATATATATATATATATAGATCTTGAAAACAGTAATGTATCCATGCAGATGACAGCATGCCGTTGGTTTGGCAGTTTCAACAGGATTAATACTAGTTTACTTAGTTTTACACTTTTAGTGTTTATGTAAATATTTTCATTTTTTGTGAAATGTGCTAATTTTTTGCATAGCTAAAATCGTTGGTGATTTGATATATTTTTTTTTAATTGTATTATTTGAGTTCTATATTTGTGTGTGGAGTTTTATAGTAAAATAGATTAAAAACAGAAATAAATTAAATAGTAAGCATTTACTCGTTGTTTTGATTTTAATCTTTGGAATTCATTTTTCTGACATGCCTGTGCTTATTATTTTGCACAGCAGTGTATGTATGTATTTTCAGCAATCAGTTTATAGTTTTTTAAGTCGTGTCGTTTTTGAAATTTTATTCGATAACATCGACATTGCAAGTTAGTTATTCCATAACATACATGTACGCTCCAGAACGAATGTACAGTAAGCCATAAAAGGCTCAATAAAGTTGATTAATTCTACAATATTTGATTTGATTAAGTAACAAAATGATTAGCATCATAATATTTTTGAGTTGCAAGACGAGAAAATGTATGTGCAACAAAATCCAACCCACTAGGTTTACCGAATATAAAGCTAGCGACAACATTTCAAATTATTCTTTTGAAGCGTTGTCTAGATAAAACTCTATATAGTCTTTCTCTATCCTTTTTGTCGGTGCTAACCTTGGATGATTTTACATTTTATTTAATTTCATATAATCAAAATTCCCACGATTTTCTCACAAAGCGTTCGATTTTATAACAATGGTATCGATTCTAATCTGTCAGAATCAACCCTGATCATGTGAAATGTTAAGATTGTTAGGCTATGACAATTGGTATTTCCCTTCGCAACTTTATATACGAGTATGTAGGTACAACAAATTGAAAACCAAAATTAAAGCATTCGTAGATCAAATTGTGTTTGGTTTTATAATGCTAATAGTTCTTTCGACGATTTAAGTCTACCAATCGGTTGTAAACGAAGTATTTTATTGATATCTGATTTTATTGCTGAAGAAGGATTTTAATTTATTAGTGAATAGCTCACCTAATAGGTAATTATGGATTTAGTCTGCAATCTTATTGTAATAAATTCTATGATACAGCGGCTGTGTACCTTTCTACGAGTAACTTGATAATCTTGCATTGTAAATGCTACATATATGAGCTACTCAAACATTCACTCCGCACTTCTTTAAAGTAAACAGATACATTAGAAAATCTCATCGGGGAGGAGTTTGCTGATCTGAAAAGGATTTGAACAGGCCGTGATTTGAATGCTATATTCATGTTGAATAACTCAAACCTAATTGTAATCCGTTAACTCGTTCGAATAACAATTCAGAAGAGTTTTGCCCTGGCCATCAAATAATAATTTGACGTCTAGTTTGTTCTGTTCATTTTCACGCACACCATTCGGAAATTATTAAGTTTTAGTTAGGACTACATCCAAAGTTAACTGTGCTACAGATCCATTTTTTTTACGAAAAAATAACGACAAAGACTGGAAATCTCCTGTGTACTTTGAAGAAAGTTGTATTGAATTGTATTCTAGCTCAAATTGAACTTCCACACAGAGACTAAAAAGGGACATTGAGAGCGCGGAAAGGCTTACGAGTCGGCGATCCTAAGGGTCTGAAAAGGGCTGTAAGCGTCTTAAGTTTGGCGTTAAATACGTAACTATGTATGTTGGCACAACCAAAGGCTATTTCTACTCCAGGTGGTACTCGGAATAGAGAAAATCTACCCATGGTCCGCTCGACCACGGTTGGTTTCTGGAGTGTCCAACCAACATACTTCAACCCCATGTCTACTTAGGCGTTGACATAGGAGTTGTGAGAAAGTCTGCCTCTGGGGACTCCTACAGCACTCTCTCCGACACGTCCGTTATAGAGGAGAAAGCCGGCGTATTGAAGTTTGGACTCGGAAGCGGAAGGTATTAGTGGTTGATGATGACGAAAAAGAATAGGAATCTACTGGTCTTGCAAATTAATTTGCATCACTAAAAAGCAGCATCCGACAACATTTTGCTATTTATCAATGAAGAGAACGTAGTTGATCCAATAACCTGGGATTTTAAATAATAGGATACAGGGTTTAAAGTTAAAACTAAATATGTAAAGTAAGAAGCTGCATTGTTGCAAAGAAAACTATTAATATAGTATGTTCTTTCTCCCCAGATTTAGTAACGGATTTACTGTGGCAGTAACGTGGGGACCAGGGCGAAAAACTTCCTCCTGGTCTCTGCGTACATGCCGCACAGCATCGAATATCCACCGCCAAGAGCAGTCCGAAAACTGGTTAAATATACAACATCACGGAACACATCTTTGGTGATGAGACGCGACGGTAATGCTCATCACACTCAATGGAGCAGCAAGGACGTCAATGAAAGGGGTGAGTCTATTTTTGAGTTCATTCTTTCAACAAATCTAGTATTGTGTCACCCGACCACCATAATAGAATCAGAGAAGAAATCTAAGACTTCACCTTAATGAGTTACATTAAAACTCTTTTTGGAACCTCTTTAGGGTCCTCTTTTCAATCAACATCAATCCTACGATACATAAGGCATTTAGAGTCAGAGTACGCAAAATGGATTGACAAACGGACACCACCCCATGTGAGGTCACTACTCCGAGCAGTCAATCCATCGACTCGAATCTTCTTCTTCTTTTGTTTACGGCGAAGTTATGATCCGGAATAGAAGGATCACAACCCTCCCACTTTACTGCATCCCTACTGGTCCGCCTGTGGGGTTTGTCGGTTTGACCTCAGGAAGTACCGGCAGACTTCCCGGTTTCGGATCACTTCCTCACTGAGGCCTATAAAATGCTTGTGTTTTCAGCATTTGTGTGATCCAATTGTTTTTCGGTCTGCCCTTTTTGCGCGATTGTGTAGGAACGTTGATTAATATTGCCTTGTTGACGGGGTTCGAAGAATCTCTCCTTTGAACATGACAGTACCAACTGAGCCGGTCGTGCTGTATCTTGCTTGTGATGAATCTTTTACATGAAGATTTCCTCGAATCTTCGAACTTCTTATTTTATCAAGCTTATTTTACTCCTGCTGTTTTGCGAAGCATCTTCATCTCAGCTGCCGCTAATTTGTCCTCATACTTTTTGTACACTGTCCTGCATTGTAAACCGTATGTGAGCGCCTTCCTTTCAGCTTAGGGGACACTTTTCGATCACAGAAGATAGTGGCGTTTTCCCGCCACTTCATCCACCCTACGCTTGCGCAATGATTGATGTCATCATCACAAGTTGCTCGCTATTGATCATACAGTGCGTGTCATATTTATAACCCACATGCGAGTTAGACTTTTAGCTTCCAATATAATTTTAGAACGGTTGCAAACTGAACAGAAAATTAAGAGAGAGTACACTTATAGCACAGATAATAAACTTACCCAGATGTCGCATCCCCATACAAAAAAATGTTGATCTTTTTTGCGATGAGTAAACAACGATGGGCAAACAAAAAGCTTTTCTGCTTCGCAAAGAAAAAAAACGGAAAATAAATTTTCTGTGCGAAAAGCTTTTTCTTTTGCTACTCTTTGTACCGTCTGCGACCCGCGAGACACAATTTCATTTATACATAGATATGTACATATGTACATATATTCATATGTAATATGTACATATGTACATATATTCATATGTAGATACGTATTTTCCCTTTTCATTTTGCTATATTGACCGAAGTTTCGATCTGTATAGATCTGTGGTGTGGTAAAAAATATTTAAATTGTATTTTTTCGAAGTAAAAAGTGATATTTTACTGTATGTGTCCAGTAAAAATTTTGAAGAGTTAATCCAGGAAAGGTAAAATATATTATTTAAGTTTATTTCAGGTTGATTAGGTAACTTGGTACTTACAAAAACAAAAAAGTTGGGAAAAAAATCGACTTAGAGGAAATGTCGTGGCGAATAAAGTGCACTATTGTATGCTGCAATGCAAAAACTGCCCAATTTCTAAGAAATGTAATGACTGGCTAACACAGCCAGAAGAATCCCGTGATAATGTTGAAAATCATAAACGGTCATACATTTGTAGTAAACATTTCGATTTGAAATTTTTTGGAAAAAAAAAAATTAAAACACGACCCTGTTCCTACACTTTTTATGAAAAGGAGTGAAATGTTTTTGGAATCTAATGAGAATGAACTTGCTTTTGATCCGAGCCAAAATAAACTACTCTAATCACGAAAGATTAAAAGTGCAGACGAGTACCGATATATCCATTGATGAACTAAATGAAGTTTCAGCACTTATAGACTGCAACAGATCTATAGATTCCATAGAATCTGTATGCAAGAAATGCGAAGCGAACACAAAAAAGCATTTTTTTTTATATTCAACAAATAAGTAGACTGACAGAAATTAACAAAATTCTCAAAGAGAGGGCTAAACAAAGTCTAAAATTCAGAAATATCCTGGCAATTAAAGTCTGCAGGCTAAAAAAAGATAAAGCACAGCTTAGAAAATATCAAAAGCAAACAATAGAAGAAAAAATAAATTTCTTGCATGATATAAATAAGAATTCGAAAACATTTTGCAAACTCATTTTACCACAAGGCAAACGACAATTTACCAAAGAAGAAAGGTGGATTTGCCAATGTATATTTTTCCGCTCGTCATCTGGATATATATATTAATAATTAATAATTTTCTTCGCGATCAGCTGCAATTGCACTTGCCTCATCCAGCTTCATTGCATAGATGGATAAAACTTAAAAGTTTATCTCCTGGTCTAAACGAAAATGTTTTTGAGGAAATATGAAAAAATGTTTTAACATTGGAACCAAAACACAAAGAAGTCATTTTAATATTCGATGAGATGACTATCCAGGCGAATTTAACACACATCAAATATAAAGACATAATCGAGGGCTTTGTTGATTATGGAGAAAATCAAAGATTAGATTTGTGTGCGAAATCAGTTTGCGTGTTCATGATTCGTGGTATATGTGGTAAATATAAACAAGTGCTTTATCATATGACCTGTCCAAGCAATATACCAACAAAGCAGCTCGAAATTGAAGTATACAACTGTATTGACATATGTAGAAATCTGGGACTAAACGTAAGAGGCATTTGCTGTGACCAAGGCCCTACGAATCTAAGCCTTTTCAATAAATTAAAGCTGGATAAGGAAAACAGTTCCTTTCTTTATAAAGAAAAAAAAGTGTATGGAATGTATGATGTGCCACATTTAATCAAAAGTGTAAGAAACAATCTTTTAAGATCAGACTTACAAACTCTGGATGAAGTTGTAAGCTGGAAAATAATTGAGTATATCTATAATACAGAAAGAAATAATACCACAGATATGTGTTCAAAACTAAAATATGCTCCACAGAATTTCAAAAAGTGAATGTGAAACTAGCGGTACAAGTACTTAGCAGATCCGTGGCTTGCGCAATTAATGCATTACAGTGCTGGAATAAATTTTCAGAGAAAATTGCACAGTTTGCGCCACCAACAGCAGAATTTATAAATAAAATCAATAAAATATTTGATTTATTGAATGGAAGACCTGCACTTATTCGAAATGACGCAAATATTGGATTTTTAAAAGAAATGCAATATTTAAAACAAATTTAGCCAATCAATGCAAAATGTAAACCCTTCTGCTTTAAGGACCTGATTATGACAATTGAAAGTATTTTAATGATAAAAAAAGAATTATTCAATGATTACTGTGAGCTACATTGCTTACACTTCAAAACCTTTTTGGAAAAATAAGAGCAAGAAATTCTAATAACAATAATCCAAACGCGTCTGAATTTGGCTCATTACTGGCCAAAATTATGGCTCTAAAATTTTTGTTTAAGTCAAAATTTTCCAATTGTGAAGAAGAAGATTCTGAATATTTAGTTAGACTGGAATGCTGTGTTGGATACTGAAAATAAAAAAATTAAAACATATTCGATCTAGCCAAATGTTGTGAATCCGAACTTCTAGCGACCAGATGAAGACACGATTTCAATAAAAATGACACAAATGAATGACATAGCCACAAGGTATTTTGCAGGTTACTGTTTTTTTAAAACACTTAAAAAAATTAATACAGGTGTGAGAACTGGGTCAAAGAAATGACAAAAGACAAAACCAATTTCGATCACACGGAAATATTGATCAAATTGAAAGAATATGAACACTCGAATGAAAATCCAATACTTGTTTGGCCATCAGACAAGTACTTCAAAATATGTCAACTTCATATACAAGTATTTACCACTTGCTTTCAGAAATGTCCATTTGGATCTAATCTTAGAGAAAATATAGTAAATCAATGTATCTCAAAAACAAATTTGCACTATCCAGATTGGGTTGAAACGACAAATAAATGTTATTCGCACAAAATTGATACAGTCAATTTCCTTGTGGTAGTTCTTATGTAGGTATACATACATATGTAGGTATATTTCTGCTCTGTCTGTTCCTCACCGTGCCAAAGTAGCAGGCCAGGACAAAAATACGAGAATACAAAACAAAACAAAAAATATATTTCGCTGTGCGTATGTCACAAACTCTACGCTAGTGGTGAAAGCTTTTCGCAAAGTAAAAGAAAAAGCTTTTAGCACAGAAAATTTATTCTCCGTTTTTCTTCTTTGCGAAGCAGAAAAGCTTTTTGTTTGCCCATCGTTGTTTGCTCATCGCAAAAAAGATCAACATCTTCTTGTATGGGGATGCGACATCTAGGTAAGTTTATTATCTGTGCTTGTAGTATGACATCAGTCAACACTACCGTTATTTTCCGTTTTTCTTTGTTTTAAAGAGAGGAGAGACATTTTAGGAGATAGCATCGTATTGGTATATAGATTAATGCGTTTCATATTTATAACTCAATTCACAATAAACTCGAGTGGCGAGAACTACAGATCGTGCAATTGTATAATTGGTGTCACATCCGGTTGTTTTTTTTAAAAAATGACACGTGGTACGTCATTGTCCGATATTGAGAAAGCAAACATTTTAGCTTTCGCTGACAAAAGTGTGAAAAACCAAGGCTTGGAGAATCATTAAGAGAAATTCAAACCTAGTCCGGTCTAAAATGAATTCTTGTCCACGTCTCCTAAGTCGCCACAAAGCTGCCAGGTTGGAATTTGCCAATAACAATATGGCTACAGATTGGACATCTGAATGTAAAATCGGAATTTTTATTTATTTGGATAATCATAAATAATTTTGTTTTAAATTTATTTCAAAGGTCATATTTTCCGATGAAAAAAATGGAATTTGGACGTGCCGGACGATGTGCACTATTATTGGCGAGATTTGCGAAAGGAGCCACAATATTTCTCAACTAGAAATTTTTGGGGTGGTTCGGTGATGATGTGGGGTGTATTCTCTTCAAAAGGATGCCTAAAAATACACTTCACATCTTCAAAAATGAAGAGTGCAGATTACATTCAAGTTCTCCAAAGCAGCCTAATTGAATTTTTGGGCTATAATAGAGAAAAAAATCGAATTTTTCAACAGGATAATACCAGGATTCACGCCAGCAATGAGACGATGAGTTGGCTTAGATCTAATTCGATTGATGTAATGAGTTGGCTGGCATGCTCCCCGAATCTGAATCCAATAGAAAACATTTGGGGATTATTGGTCAGGCGAGTATATTCGGAAAACCGACAATTTGCGTCACTTGCAGAGCTAAAACAAACTCTTGTTGAAGAATGGGAAAAAATTGAGCCTGAACTGATCGAAAACCTGATAAAATCAATACAAAAGAGGCTATTTGAATTAATTCTTGCTAAAGACTCTCAAATAAATTATTAGTCTCTTTTTCGTTGCTTTCTGTTTATTCACAACCTTAAACATGGGTTATACATATGTAACGCCTGAATTCATAGTTTTTCAATAAAACACAAATAATTTTTTTTTTTAAAATAAAAACGACACTGTTTCTTTTCGGTTTGCATTTGAGTTCATGATAACTAGTAAGCAAAAAATGTGAAATTTTGTTATAAGTATTGAGATATTCCAAAAAGATAGTATGGGTTATATATATGAAACGATATTTGAATTTTTCGCACTTGGGAAGCTCTTTTCCATTCAAGTAAATGTCTGGAATAAGCCGGTGTGGATCAGAGAACGGGCAGCACAGATACTCTGTTTTTTTTTTTTACTAATACGGTACCCATTTCAGTCCAAATTATACACCCATATATCAAGTGCAGGAACGTTTGATCTTCACTTGTGACAGCTCCATCGTCAGCAAAGAATAACTAATGCACTCTGGGGTCCGTCACTTTCCTTCAAGCAGATAATCAAGGACTGCAATAAATAGCAAAGGACTGAGGACTCTTCCCTGGTGTACACCGACTTTAATTGGTAACTCTTCGGTGATTCCTGCGGGACATCTTACTCTTGTCCTTGCTCCCTCATACATATCCATGATCATGCTCACGTAGGTTTCTGGAACTCCTCGTTATTTTAGCGCCACCCATAAAAGATCTCTTGGTTGTCTATCAAAGGCTTTTTCAAAATCAACCAACACCACATGCAAGTCCTTAAAGGAATCACGATGTTTTTCCATTATGATCCTTGTACTTTGGATTGCATCTGTTGTTGATTTAGCCGAGACAAACCCGCACTGGTCATCAGATAGAGGTATTATTATCCGCAGTCGGTCATCTAATACCCGTTCAACGATCTTCATGGTGTGTGACATCAGCTTGACAGAACGATAGTTATCGCAGTTTTGCTTATCGCCCTTTCCTTTGTACAAAGGAAGAAGATAGCTTTCCCTCCACTGATTAAGCATTTTATTAAGCTCATAAGTTTAAAGATAAGAATCATGTGTCAACTGGACCCGATGTCTTCCATCTTTTTCCTGAACTCCGAGGGTATCTCGTCTGGCCTAACCGCTTTTCTTTTGTTGGAGTATTTGACCGCATTCCTAACTTCTTCGACAGTAATGTCGGTTACTTCGTCATGGTTAGGAGCGGCTCTTAGAAAGTATACCAATCCATCGACTCTAACGTACAGTTTTTAACCGATACGATTAAAAAAGCCTATAAGAAATTTTGTCCCATACTCATATATGTAAGCCCATGAAAGAAACATCAAGAAACCTAAGAATAGCCAAAATAAAATCCTGGAACACTTTCCGTTAATCCATCCAGAACACGAGTGACGCGGCCAGGCAGAAAGATTCGGTGACCCCAGGATACATTACACGTCCGAATGGCTCCTGAATGGAATCTGGTCAATAATCGCTACAACTCTTGATGGAAACTCACTTTCCAGACATGCACAGACCTAGAAGACTTGGAATATAGAACACCACCCGTAACTAGTTGCATTCTTGGACATATGAGCTCTTAGTAACGTGAAAACTGACTCTATTAAAGCCACTGTATAGGTATATGGGATAGGAGCTAGAATAATGATAACGGAATGGATTGAAACAATGCTAAACAGCAGAGTTATCAATTCATAGATAGGCGAGGGTACAATAAAGAAAACAGTTACGAGGGGAACTCCACAGGGAGGAGTTATATCTTGTGGTTACTTATCGTTAACGAAATGATCTCTCCTCATGGGCAAGTCAACCCAGGGAAAACCGAACTGGTTCTATTCACCAGAAGAAGGAAAATAACAATTTGCAATCAACCAAAAATTAATGGAACACCTCTGAAACTCTCCAACGAATCTAAGTATCTTGGAATCATTCTCGATTCAAAGCTTACTTTAAAGCGAAACACAGAGGAACGTATGAAAACAGCACTCTGTGCGTTCTACGCATGCAAGAAAATCTTCGGTAAACGCTGGGGAATGCGACCGCATATAATCCACTGGATATACACAGTGATCATTAGACACATACTTACCTACGGAGCACGGGTATGGTGGAATGCAATGGAAAAAAATGAGCTATCGCAATAACTTCACTAAAGTACAAAGATTATCATGCATAAGAATAACTGTAGCACTGAGATCAACACCAGAAACAAGGCTGGAAATAATACTTTACCTTCTTCCCTTGTATGAGTACATAAAAAGACTGACAAGCAAGAAATACTCCGTCCTTATTCCCAAAAGACAATAACATTAATAAATGAACCAGACGGGGCTAAAATGAAAATAGGAACGGGAGCAGGGGTATTCTGTAAATCTCTACAGATTAGCGACTCGTGCAAACACCCAGATGAATGCAGTGTCTTTAAGCTTAAATCTTCGCCATAAATAGAGCAGCGTTGACAACCCTCAGAGAGAAAATTAATCCATCTCCGATAACAATCTGTGTATAGTCAGGCAACAAGGCACTGGACAGCAAGGCTATAAAATGTAGAACAGCATGTTAACATACACGTGGTCAAATTCTGTACATAGTAATATGGAAAGGAACGAGATAGCGGATGAACATACTCACATACAAATAGATATCCCTATTGGTGTAGTGAAAGGAAAGATAAATCTTAGCATCGGGGAACTAATCAACACCGCTTGGATATCGGGAGGTTATTGTGTTGTACCCCGCAGCCTATGGCCATATTTGAAAGAGGGAAGAACCAAAACCTTTTTAGCTATGGGGAAAAATGAAATCCACATCTTGATAGGGGTACTGACAGGGCATTGCGCGATAGACACTCTGGCCAATAGACTAGGTATAATCTCCCCAGACTACTGCAGGAGCTGTCAGGGTGAGGAAGAAATAGAAACCATCAAACACTTGCTCTGTGACTGCCTAAATATCCAAAACCGTCGCTTCCTTTATATTTGGAGCGATTCATAAGAAGCACACGCTGGTTCGAGCAAAAACTAGCTAACCAGAAAGGATGTTAAACGAAGTCAAATTGAATTGAAAGGGGCCTGTTGTAGGCACTCGTCGTGGTACACATCCCTCCAACCTAACCCAAACTACAAAACGAAATAATTCAGTAACGCTACCACCATCAGAACACATTCTGGGGCAGCAGCAAATGCATCATACGAGGAAACCATCACCTGGATTGTAGAATATGCTATTTTGAACTTGAATGGCTACCTTACCAGATGTTTTGAACTGTCGTGTCCAATAACAAAAAAACCCCAATAGATCGCTAGTTCCGCAGTTCTGGTGGAGCGCAGATCTGCAAAGACTACGTAAAATAACCCGAAAACCTTTAAACAATTCTTTGAAAACTAATTTGGAGGAAGAATTGGAATCTTTACCGATCAAAGCAAAAAGAATATAAGAGACTAATTCGAGCAACTTATAGGAATTTTTGCGAATAAATCGAAACACTGAGTGAAACCAGTAGTTTGCTTAAGTTCTCAAGAAGGGCAAATCAGGCAACCCGGAATCACTTAGAAAAACGGATGGTACCTATACTGAAGCATATGCGAAAACTTTTAGTCTTTTGCTGGCGACTCATCTGACCCGATCACCGAGGCTGAGAGTAAACAAAGCTAAATATGTGAAGTTGAAGTTGATGTGAAGTCATTTGATAGCTTCAAGTCACTCGGTAGTTATGAAATACACCCCGCTATGATACAAGTTATGACACACCTAGATACCAACACCCTGGGGAACAGTTAGAGTGGCGTTTATACCTAAAATTGATAGAGATGACTACTTGCTTCAGACCAACAAGTCTGACTTCATTCTTGCTGCGTAAAGTTGCTTTAAGATTACATTCTCTGTTTGAGATTATAGGCATCAACGCGAAAATCCTGTGAGACCACAGTCTCAGAATCTAGTCGGCTGAATTCAAAGCCCCTTGATAGAAATGAGTACGCTATGTGTATTTTCATCGACATTGAGCGTGCTTTTGACAATGCTTGACAGTATACGTATGTGCGATTCTGCCAGATAACACGGCGTAGACGAACAATTAGTGTCGTGGATTGAAGCAATGGTAATGAATAGAACGTTGGTTGTAGACGCGGATAGTGGTCGACATGTAATGGGAGGGGCTAACAGGGGTTGCCCACAAGGTGGCATTCTTCCGCCGCTGTTATAGTGCACTGATCTATGAATGGTGCACCTGAGGTTGTTTTCTTTACAAGAAAGATGAAGTTGAGCATTCTGACTCAACCAGTGCTTAAAGTCGTCATTACCCGAATCTGAAATGAAGCTAAGTATTTACGAGAAATCGTTGATAGTAAAATTCGTTGGTCAAAATATGTTGAGTCGAAGACAGCCAAGCCGCTTTCAGTTTATTGGAAGTGTAAGGGCGCTTTCGGCAAGTCATGGGGCTTATCACCAAAAAGGGTCCTGTGGACCTCACGACTATGATAAGACCTTTCTTAACATATGCTTCGGTTGTTTGGTGGAAACTCAAAACCACTTCTAAATATTGTTTTCTTTCAACAGATAATTCAATCTATAGATATTGGTTTTGAATCCCTAAATTGGCCAGAAAAGAGCCCTGATCTTAATATAATAGAGAACTTGTGGTCAATAATCGGTCAGAAAGTACCCAACAAGGCACCTAAAACAATTGTAGAGCTGAAAACAGTCATAGACGAAATGTGGGCTAAAGATATAACAACAGAGGAAATTCAAAAACTTTATGACTATGCCACGAAAGTTCCAAGTAGTTATTTAAACTACAAAGTACTAAGGAAAAATAAAAACCGGATTCCTAGTAATAATGACCAATTAGTATTATTCAATGTTCCCGTAATTACTTTTAACAAAAAAAAAAATGGAAAAAACTACCTTAATATTTTTTTTATTGATGTGTAATACCATAAAAATTCATATTTTTACCCTTTTCTGCTATCGTCTACCTGCTCTTGCACTTTAGTCGCATTTGTGGGAAAACAAATAGGTAGTTAGTGTTAGGAAGCACAGTACCTCATAAAAAGATTAAAGATACATTTAAATTTCAGTGATATACAATACGTTTTAGAAAATATGCATAGGTGTGGAGTTTTTTGTTGGCAAGGAGGATAGGTATGTACATATTTATTTCTTCTATGGATCATACAATGCAATATTATATTTTTGTATAACAGAAACTAAAGACACCAATTTTATAACTCCTTAATGGATTGACATATTAATTTAGGTTTTTTTTTTAAAGTGCATAAGGCTCGAAAAGAATGAATTAAACAAAAAAAATAAAAGGCACGACTAGGCCGCACGTACATGATTGATCCGTATGTGCTATTCGTTTTGAAATTAGAAAGAATCGGTAAGAAACAACATTTGTTCGTAATATGAATATGTCCGCTAATAAGTAAAGTACCGTTATTAGTTTTTTTTAGGGAAAAGTGAGTAGCAATTCATTTTACTCTATATACTGTAATATAGAAAAGTAGAATAATTAATTAACACATGTAACGTCTCGGTTGGGCATTCTACTACTTTTGGGCGATCGACACGAGTTATCTGACAGCCCAAGATTCAGCCAATGAGATCGCTCGTTCTATCGTCCAATGAGATCGAATGATCTATCGAGGTCCTCGAGGCTTTTGAAAACAAATGGAGGAATCTGGAGAGAACCACCAAAGTGGGAAGTTGTACTATATTTTTTTTTTTTTTTTTTTTATAATTTGCACGTGTGAAAGGGGTTATGAATACCCTTATACTAATTTTTAGGACACGGGCGTTTTTGGGGAAAGGGGAAGAGACAGAGAGAAAGACAGATTGGTGTAGTTGGTTTGAAACTCAGCTGGTATTAAGTTTCAGTGAACTCCAAAAAAGAATAAATATCTCTTGATTAAAACTCAGCTGTGGGGTATATACACCCAAGTGATAAGTGCATAAAATATAAAAAAAATAAAAAATAGCAACAAAACACGTTAACATGCCTGACCGCCTGACAAAGACGGAGCTTCTGAATGCCCTGCGAAACGCTGGCATTGACGTACCCCAAAGTGCTGCCGTCTCTCGGTTGAGAGAAATGCACGAAAATGTAAGCATAATTACTGTTGGCCCGAGGGGCAAAATCACCGATGCCGACGAATACACTCCAGAAAATCCGGGCGCCGCTGCGCTATATGCCCAACTGATGCCACTGCAGACACAAATCGTGACGACGGTCTCGACATATATGTGGATGCACAACGCGAACCAGATGACAAATGTAACAAAGATCCTGCTGCCGTCAAAGATGCCGAGGTCGAATTGGACCGTAAGCTAAGCTGTTGCGCAAGCGCCATGAAGTCCTTACATCGCAGCAGTCAATCGCCAGATTGGAACGAGGTGAGTTGCCGCCGGCGCCATACGCGGCACAAACATCTATGCCCTCTGCCATCTCAACGACCCGATTGACCTTCCGAGACATCGAGCACGTCATCACTAAGTTCGACGGTGAATCCAGAACCTATAACGTACATGACTTTCTACGGAACTTCGAGAGAGTTATGCGTATGGTGGGAGCCGATGACCTATTTCGCTATACATCTCTATGCAATTCATTAATGGGCACTGCCAAACTACTCCTCAACAAAGATGCGCTTGATTATGGCGAATTAAAGGCAATACTGATAAGAGAGTTCGGTCGTGCAATTAGCCGCAGCGATATATACAAGGTCTTGACCAATCACCGATGGAATAAGAAGGATAACATCCGCCGTTACGTGTTGGAGATGGAAAACATAGCTGCCCGCTGCAACTACATCGATGAATTCGAGTTAATTGGTTTCATCATCGATTGTATGCATGATACTTCGCCTGAATCGTACCTGGTGATGAACTCCCGAACAATGGATCAGTTCAAGGAGTCACTAGATCTGTACGAGCAACGTCGTGCAAACCGATTGTCCGTCAAACCCGAAGTCGCCACCAATGTGAGACAAAAAACACTGACGTCCAAACTTTATTCAAAAACTGAAGCAACCAACGCAACAGAAGTCCGATGTTACAACTGCACGCGGATGGGACACTACCAAAGCAAGTGCCCATACGAAAAGAAGCCAGAGAACAGCTGTTTCCGCTGCTGGAAGACGGGGCATGATCACCGCAGCTGTCCAAACCCGAAGAAGACCCTGAACCTTGCAAAAAGAACCGCCGCCGCCGTTGTCGATTCCAGAACCGACGTCATCCAGGTCACAAATTACCGCAGCCAAGATGAAAATGACTTCTGTAGTATAGTAGATGCTATTAATCTGGTAAGTGTTGCCTATTACATTAATCAAGTTAAGTGAAAGAAATTTAAAGACTGTTTGTCTATTTTTGATACCGGTAGTCCGCCTAACTTTATACGTAAATCCGATGTGCCGCATAACATAAAAAGCATTGCTGTCAAATCAAAATATAGTGGTCTCGGGCGACAAACACTGATGACATATGGAAGGATTAAAGCTGAAATTAGATTTAGAAGCCGTAGTCAACAAGTGTTCTTAAATGTAGTGCTAGATGAAACGATGGCAATTCCATTAATTTTAGGCCGTGATTTCTTACATGAATTTAATATACACTTATGTCAAACAAAAAAGAAATTAAAACCTGTATTTTTGAAGTCGTTAAATAAAGATTCTTTTGACAAACGATCTCATTTCTCTGCACTTGACTTGAGTCTTACTCATAAAGTTGAAGGGTAGAGGGTTGAAGAGGTAGAGGGTTGACAATAAAAATGATATTCAACCTAGTAACCAAAGCAGCGAAGTCGATGCGAAAACTGTAGTACAGTTGGTAGGGGTTCGCGACGTAAGTGATGAACCTTTGAATGAAATTTTGTCAATTGAGACGAGTGTTGTGCCAGCCGAAGTAGACATCAATCCTGTTCTCGACAAACGGTGTTCTGAAACACTAGAAGACATAATTAGGGACAATTATTTGGAACCAAAGCAAATCGAATCGAAGCCATATGATTATGAGATGAACATTAGGCTAACTCATGACACACCCTTTCACTCTCTGCCCCGCCGCTTATCGTTCTACGAGAAAAATGAATTAAGAAAAATCACCGATGAACTGTTAGCAAAGAATATTATTAGGCCAAGCGACTCCTCATATGCGTCCGAAATAGTGTTAGTGAAAAAGAAGAATGGTGAAATCCGAAAATGCGTGGATTACCGCCCGCTGAATAAGTTGACTGTTAGAGACAACTACCCATTGCCTCTAATCGAGGACTGTATAGAGTACTTAGGCGGGAAGAAATATTTTACAACCCTTGATTTACGAAACGGATTCTTTCAAATATGTTCGGTTTAAAGAATGCGCCTTCCGTGTTTCAGAGATACATTTATAATATTTTTAGAGACCTAATTGACAGCGGCCTTATCATCATTTACATGGATGATATTATTATAGGAACAGTCGACTTCGAAGCACACCTGCAGCTGGTGGCAAAGGTCTTAAGAAGGGTGAAAGAGAAGGGGTTTATAGCTGAAGCTGAACAAATGCAAGTTTGGTTACGGTGATAAAGAAAATTTAGGTTATCTTGTCAATTTAAATGGCATATGCCCAAGTGACGCACATATAGACGCTATTCGGGTGTACCCAACACCCACCAACCAAAGGGAGGTAAAGACCTGCTTGGGATTATTTTTGTATTTCAGGAAATTTATCCCAAATTATGCAAGGATTGCGAGGCCATTGCGACAGTTGACTCGTGATGGAGGTGAATTTCTTTTCACGGATGATTGCGAGCGCGCGTTCACTGAACTGAAGGGAAGGCTGTTTTTAGCGCCAGTGCTCTGTATATTTGCCCCGGGGAAACAAATTGTGTTACATTGTGACGTAAGCTCGGCTGGGTTCGGCGCAGTAATTTTACAGCGACAATCGGATGGAAAGCTGCATCCGGTGATGTATTTCTCCAAAGCCACGACTGCTGCAGAAGCTCGTTATCATAGTTTTGAGCTAGAAACTTTGGCAGTTATATATGCCTTGCAATTCGCTCATATTAACCCTGAATAAGAAACAACTTAATAGAAGGATAGATAGGTGGGCATTAGAGTTAGAAAATTATAATTACACGATCCAACACCGGGCTAATATGGGTCACGTTGATGCGTTGAGCCGCTGTCACTCCGCTGGAACTGCCGACCCAGTGGAGTCCCTTACTGGCACCGTAAGCGAGTGTATTAAGAGCGCGGATAGTCGATGTGAAATAGTGTACGCTATGGACTCTGACGAGATTGATTTTCATATCCAAGTTACTCAAAATCGTGACGAAACTATAAAGCAATTGCGTGATAGATTAGAGAAAGAAGTCGTGATAGGCGATTAGAGCTAGTAGACGGCCTAGTTAGTTTAGAAGTGTTGCAGGTATATTGCAGTTGTTTGTCCCTAGCGAAATGGAGAGTAACGTAATTAAACTGGTGCATGATAAAATTGGCCACTTATGTACCGAGAAGACGTGTGATCAGCTGAAGAAAAATTATTATTTCCCAAAAATTACGGAAAAAGTAGTTCCCATAAACTCAAAGCGTAAACACATTCTTGTCGTAATCGACGCGTTTACAAAGTATGTCCGCCTCTATGCAGTGAATTCCACAAGTACCAAGGAAGTAATAACCTGCCTTGATAAGTATTTCAACTACTATAGCCGACCGAGGCGTGTCATAACCGACCGAGGTTCTTGTTTTACGTCCCTTGTTTGAAGCATATCTGTTGAAAAACAATATTTCCCATGTCAAGGTAGCTGTCGCCTCTCCGCAAGCGAATGGGCAAGTGGAACGTGTAAATAGAGTTATTAAGCCCATGCTTAGCAAAATAAGCGAACCCGTCAGTCACGCCAATTGGTCGCGTATGCTAGGCCGAGTTGAATATAGTTTGAATAATCCCATGCATTCTACAACAAAACAGACACCCAGCGAATTGCTGTTCGGGTAGAGCAAAGAGGTGAGATAATTGACGAGTTAACAGAATATCTTGAAGGAAAATGTGAGGGCTCTTCGGAACGCGATTTAGAAAAAATGAGGTCGTCTGCTTCGGAGGCTATCGTCAAGTCCCAGGAGTATAATCTGAAGTATTTCCTTGAACGAAGCAAACCCGCGAAGGCTTAGATACGGTCGTCGGGACTAACAAGAAGTTTATGCCAAAGTACCGCGGTCCATATGTGATCCATAAAGTTTTGTCACATGACCAGTATGTGATAAGGGATATAGAAAATTGCCAAAATACTCAACTGCCATACGATGGCATAGTTGAAGCTTCGCGTATTAGGAAATGGCTAACAGACTCACTGAATGATCCGACGCCTCTTGACGTAGGCAACATTTGTTAGTATGTAAGTAGTCGTAAGTCTAGGATAATTTTAGCATATTATCATAATCGAGGTCGATTTTAATGTCAGGACGGCCGAAGTTGTAATATAGAAAAGTAGAATAATTAATTAACACATATAACCTCTCGGTTGGGCATTCTACTACTTTTGGGCGGTCGACACGAGTTATCTGACACCAAAGTGGAAAGTTGTACTATATATTTTCATTAAAAAGAATAAATATCTCTTGATTAAAATATGCATTTGTGGCTTTTTATGCTTGTAGCAAAACATTCGGTAAGAAATGGAGACTCCGTCCGAAGATGGTCATTTGGATGTATACTGCGGTGGTGCGCCCTATTCTTTCCTAAGGATCGCTAGTTTGGTGGCCGGCGGTTAATAAAGCATATATTACAAAACTCATCAACAAAGTACAAAGGACTGCGGCTCTAGGTGCTACAGGGGCGATGAGAACATGCCCAACTGAAGCCTTGAACGTAATCCTTCACCTTATACCACTCGACCTTCATATAAAGTACATATCAGCATGTAGTGCAGTTAGATTAAGAGAAACAGGTAGCTGGTGCGATAGTCTCTACGGCCACAGCAGCATCCTTAATTTGCTACCTCGGGAGTTGGCGGCAAATCCGACCGACTACATAATTCCCAGGGTGAACTTTCGAAATGATGTCACTGTGAGATTCCCTTCCATGGCGGAATGGAAATGTGGCACGGTGACTAACGAGTTCAATACAACCATTTTCACTGACGGGTCGAAAATGGACTGCGGGGTAGGAGCGGGAATCTTTTCTGAATCCCTCAATATCTCTCTTCATTGATAGCCAGGCCGCTATCAAAGCCATCGTATCTGCGGCTTCCTCCTCCAAACTTGTGGAACAATGCAAGGAGGAGCTTGCCGTACTCGGTCAATGGTCTAGGATCAGCCTCATCTGGGTGCCTGGTCATAGTAACATTGACGGAAACGAAAGGGCTGATGAATTGGGGAGACAGGGATCTGCCCTTGATTGCTCCCGTGCGGAGGATGTCAACATTCCGTTAGGGGCCCTTAAGGGTAGAATCTTTGCTCATTTCCTTACAGATGCTGGTAATAGATGGCAAGGGTTGCAGAACTGTGTCATATCCAGGCAGATGTGGCCCAAGTATAACTGGCGCAGAACACAAGAGCTATTAAACATAAGCCGGGCAGATATTGCTAGAGTTCTGGCAATTAGCACTGGCCATTGGGTCCACGCAGCCAGACTGGGCATTACTTTTAATGCACATTGTCGTAGCTGCAATGTGGCCAACGAGCCTGAAACAATCCTTCACTTCCTTTGTAAGTGTCCGGCCCTTAGTAGGGTTAGACACCGTATACTTGGCATACACCTTTTTGATAATATTAGTGAGTTAGCGGAGACAAGCATCGGGGACATCATCAGTTTCCTCAATGCCACGGGGTGGCTTTAAATAATCTTTTCTCTCCTTTCCCACAAGTCCAACGTCAGTTTCTACAACAATTTAGGTCACTTGAGTTGTGGTATTAAAACGGCGCCTCTGCGCTGATTATGTTTCAGCATAGCATGCTGTCACAACAACACCTACCTACCTACCTACCTAATATTAAGATTAATCAAAATTCGAGATCGAAAATTTTCACGAAAACAATACCAATAGGAGCAAGTAAAAAAAAATCAAATATTTATCGAATTTTTAAAGTTTGCACAAGTAGCTGTTGTCTAATTACTATTAGATTATACTTTGAATTATTGCCATCACGGTTTTTGAATAATATTTCCGTCTACTTCGAGCTTAGGAAAGGGAAAATACAGTACTAACTGCACAATGACGGTGACCACTCTTTAGTGGGTAGAGTGTTTGCTTGTTACTCGAATTGCACAGGTTCGAGCCTGAACGATGAACAAACAAATAAAATTTAAATTTCTCCAGCCACTACACCAAAAACGGGTTTCAGTCTGCAAGTAAAATGGACCGAAAATCGAGTCTGAGTGCTCGGGGATTTGGAAATTTCGTTCTTTAAAAAAACGGTTTTTTACAGTAAAACTACCACCAGAAGAGACCCTGGCAGCACTGACAGAGTGTATATACTTTAGAGTGGAATTTGAGAAATGTGGAAGGGGAGAATTGGGAAAGTCACCACTTAGAACTCGAACATCACCTGGAGGAGGTTAACACGGCTACAACGCAGGCGTATGAAACTAGCTCCCTTATTAGCAACAACAAAATATAAGAGGATGTTCCATAGTGGAATAAGACGCTAGACGAATTAAAATCCAAGGTGCGCATGCTATTTAATAAAGCCAGGTATGGTGGAGACTGGCTACGCTATATTGTGGATTTGAGAGAGTACAATAAGTAAATTAGAGCAAAGAGCAAAGAACTGTTCTCCTTTTCGAAACACAATTTCCGGGTAGCACCGCATCCAATAATGCAATTTTTATTCCGAAAGTGAGGAAAAAATACATCACCTCACCAAAATTCTGTAAACCAACCATGTAAGAATAACAGTGTTAGAAAGAATACCTCTCCACCACAACCAATATGCGTATGGGACTGGAAAATCCACCGAAACCGCATCATACCAGATGACAAGTCTAGTTTAGAATGCTATTAACGGCGTAGAAACGGCCATATGCTCTTTTTTGGATATCGGGGAAGCTTTCGACTACTCATGACGCAATTAGGAGCCCCCTCGGAAGAAAAGGCGTAAACCAAAAACACATGATAGCTTGTCCCACAGCGTCACTAGAGCTGATATTGATTAACCCCCCTACCTTTACTGGTAAAAAGAATCGCCAAAGAAACTATACTAAGAATATTTAAAGAGGGCATCGGGAAAGGAAAATCTCACAAAGAAAATGAGAATCACTTTCCAAATCTCTCTTTTTGACTCACTAACAGAACTTAAAACTGAGCTGCAAAACAGAATGGAACAGTGAATCCGAGAGGTACCAGCTCGAACAAAGGGAAGTGGGGCAAGTGCACACACAACCAGAACCAAGTACTTAGAAGCCATAGGAACTTCCCGCAGTATTTTGCAATCAGGGGTACATACTATGGAAAGATGCGCCCAATTTAACCTCGATATGAAGTATCGCAGACAAGACACCACGATATTGTCGGACAGTTAGACCGCCATCAAACCGCTGAGCTCTAATTAAATCAGATCTACACTTGTGTGGGAGTGTCTTGCCAAGATAAATCGACTGGACCAGAACAACAAAGTCACCCTTTGCTGACTACCAGGTCAAGTGGGAGTAGAGGGAATCGAAGCAGCTGATGAATTAGCGAATTAGCAATGAAGGGATCGGAGACCACCTTTGTCGGATCAGAACAATTTTGCGGATTGAAACCGCATAAAATACTGAAAGACCGCTGCAGAAGGACCAAACTTTAGGAAACTTACAAATGGTATATTTGATGGCAAAAGGATTTATAATCAAAAAAAAAAAACAAATTTGTGGAACAAAATGTGAATTAAGAATGACTTAATAAAGTTGATTTAATATGATTTGTTGAATTTGCGATTTATTTGTGTAGAAAAAAACATTTTCCATTGACATTTACTTGAAAACCAACTTAAATTGAAATTTTTCAAAATTTCGTATGAAATGAAAGCGTGGTTTTCTTGAATTTGAGAGAATTCTTTCTAGATTGACGCTTCCCATTTTTCTTTCAGAAAATGACACGTACAGCAGAACTGCCATACAGAATATTTCGAACGAATAAAGAAAACCACCCAAGATGTCGTTTAGAAAATCAGGGGCAGAATTACCGCATCAGCGATCGAGCACTACGTGACTGAAAATTGTATGTTTGGCATAACCGCATAAGTGATCGAGCTAAGAGTACAGTAATTTAGCATTTCTCCATCAGTGATTGAGTAATTTTTTCAGACACATTCATTCGGTAGGTACGGAGCTGTCGTATGGGAAGCATTTATGAGAAAAACAGTGATACATATGTTTTTTTTTATTTTCATATGATCCTTTATTAATATTCTTACAATAATTTGTTTGAGGTGAAGCTAATTAAATAAATAATAAAATGCAATGATTATTATCTTTTTGTTGAATGCCATTTGATAGAAATCACATCTGTCAAATGTAACAAATACACTTTGTTTGATTTAAATGTAGGCACATATATTTAATTCTTTAATAAGATGATTGCACTAATTATTTAATAAATTAATAATTTTTTTTGTCAGGTCACCGTATTTCTCAGCAGAATTTCACACTAACTCCATCTAATAATTGATAGACATTGTGGTAGAATTTTAATAACATAATTCTGGTATGATTTTTAATATGTATCCGATACATGACCCATTGCATGCCATCACCCCAATGTGGCTACTTGATCATTCGACCACTAATATCACTCGCTCACTCCTCATTAACTGATGCAGGAATTCGGCCCCAATTTTATATAGGTAAAAAAATATATATTTTTTAATCACTTAAATTTTAAAAAGAAATCAAAATTAGCCACGATATAGTGATTCTGAGAACGAAATAGTTCTAATTAAGTAAAGTAAATGTTTTGGTTCCAACAGCCCATACAGGGCCTGGTCTAGCTTCTAGCAGGCACTAGTTATGTGCGCCGCACGAATGGTTGCTGAAGGTTTTTTTTTTTTATTGAGAGAAAACTTCTTATGATAATTTTACTGTCGAATGATTGTCAGACGTTCGGGAGAGGTGAAACCATAAGAAAACTTTCTTTTTTTTGTGTTGCCCGCAAGTCGAACCTTGAATCTCCCGCTTACTGATCGCGCACTTAAACATGGAGCAACGACGACCAAGTAAGTAAATTACTTAAAAGAATTTACTCAAGCTAGCACAAATACTAAGCCAATTCACTTTCGTTAAATGTACTTGAACTTGACTGAGGACTCTTACTTTAGTTTGCCTGTTTTCCCTTTTTAAACGGTACCTGGATATACATACACACACGGAAAAAAAGTATTTGCACAGATACCATTTGTTGAAACAAATGCCTCCAGTTCAAAAATAAACAAAAAAAATTATATCAATTTATAAAATTGCACAAAAAAAATGAATGCTCAGCTTAACAAATAAATAAAAATAAATATTAATCAATCAGACTTCGTTTTTTCTGAGGAAAAAGTATTGGCACATTAGTTTTTAACTACCAAGTCAGTTAAATTAACTAATAAACCTTCTTCTTTGTTCCTACATCAAGAAATCCCCCTGAGTGCTCTGTGAATTGCCGTTAGTCGAATTTTACACATTGTCATTCAAGAGTGTAGTGGCAAAGGCGAAGCATGGCAGGCGAAGGAAAGGAAACTACTTTGTGTGAAAGAAACATTATTTTGGACCTTCGTTCCAAGGGTTTCCCCTTGGAATGGCTGAAATTGGTGACATAGTGGGCAAAAGCCGATTTGCAGGTCGCACTGTTATAAACTGTTATAAATGTTCGAAAACTTTTGAAAATTCACACTGGAGTGGCCGCCCCAAAAAGCTCTCTCAAAAATAAGAAAGGTCCATAAATTAGTCCATTTAAATTAGAGCAAAAAAAATCCCCGATATTTCTTTTGAGATTTCCAACAATAAAAAACTGTTTTGTCTAGCTTGCAGAAGTATAGCCGCACGATATAAAAACAGCATTTTCTCTGCAATTTTCATTCAGTTTTTATATATAGTTTTTATAATAAGAATGCCGCGTGGTACGCATTTAACGGAAGTAGAAAAAGGAAAAATTCTGGCTTTTCGCGAGGATGGACCGTGTCATTCGAAGTTTTTTGCAAGACCCGGAGTCTTATGGCACAGCAATCCGAACTGGCCGTCCACAGAAGCTTACAAGTCAAAGCGATCAAAGGCGAATAATAAAGGCTTCATCCAATTCGGTGCATTCATTGTCAGAAATTCGGAGTGAATTAGATTTAGATGTTTCGGTTTCGACGGTTTCGCGAATATAAAACGCAGCGGATTAATCGTCCAGCCGCCCACAAGGAAAAGAGTGGAATTCGTTCGTAACAACATTTTCATTTCCTCTTTTTTTTTCAATTTGAAATGTCTTAATCTAGTACAATATTTTTTTTTTTTAAATATTATTTTTAGTGACGAAAATAAGTTGAATCTTGATGGACCAGACGGCTTTAATGGATATTAGCACGACTTACGGAAGGAACCAAGGTTTTTTCGAAGTGGAACTTCGGCGGTGGAAGTTGTATGGTATAACGGACTTTCTGCGCTCGCGGTAAGGTTTCACTTGCCTTTACCTCCACAAAAATGGATAGTGCAGCATACACCCAGCTATTCTAAGAGAACTTGGTACCATATTTAAGGCGATATCGGCGATTTCGTCATGTTTTTCAACAAGATAATGCAGCAATTCACGTCAGTCATCGAAATTTGAAATGGTTTCAAGTTCAAAACATCAGATTGATGAAGTAGCCGGCACGTTCTGCGGATTGTAATCACACGCCAAGTTTATGCCCGTAATCGGCAATTCGCGAACGTTGCTGAGCTCCGAGCATCAATTATGGATGCATGGTACTCCTTGGAGGATTCCATACTAAGAAAACTAATTCAGAGTATGCCCAATGGAGTTTTTAGTATCATTGAAAAAAGGGGTAATAAAATCCCATACTAATATCTGTAAAAACAGTTAGCCAAAATAAAAAAAAAAATTTAGAAAAATGTATTGCGGTTATACTACTGCGAGCTAGACAAAACAGTTTTTTATTGTTGGAAATCCCAAAAGAAAATATTGGGGATTTTTTTTGCTCTAATTACTTGTTAATTGATGACATACGATAAAAAAAATAATAAAGATCCTGTAACCGTTTAGAGTTTCCTGGAAAAGGGTTTTTACAGGGTGCGGTTATACTTTTGCAAAGCACTGTATTAATAAAGTTAACCAACACAAACGTCTTGACTTTGCGAAATCATATGTCAACCATGATGTGGATTTCTGGAGTAAAGTAGTCTTTGCTGATGAAAGTAAATTCAATATTTTATATTGCGAAAAGCAAATACAGCTTTAGACAAAGAAAACCTGCTACAAACGGTAAAACAATAAGGTAGTAGAGTGATGGTCTGGGGGTGTAGGACGGCTTCGGGATCTAGTATTTATCGGCGGTATCATGGATAGAATGGTTTACATGAATACCTTGAAAGAAAACCTCAAAAAAGTTTGATCTTGCGAGTAATTTCTATTTCCAGCAAGATAACGATCCGAAGCACACCGTTCATTTAATTTGTGAGTTGTTACTATACAATACTCCACTCACTTTAAAGACGCCATCACAATCTCCAGGCATGATTCCAATCGATCATTCGTGGGATCTGTTGGAAAAACGGATTCGTAAGCACCACATTACCAACAAATCCAAATTGAAAGAGATACTCGCTCATGAGCGGAACAAAATTGAGCCCGATGTCACCAAAAAGCTATGTATGTACCTAGTCCTGCCATAAGTTCTGTTACACAATTTCCAGCGCTTATCGTTCAAAATTTCTTGCGGGAATAGAATCTTTAACTTTTTTTCAGAACACATGCACTGATCAGAGAAGAATACTAGTCAGTTTGGTTTCAGTTTGCAAACTATTAAAATGGAGTGGTGCTTTAAAGAGAATCGAGTCGCGGTAATAGCGTTGCATAAGTGCGGAAAGAGTGCTGGTCAAATTTTCGAGTTGCTAAAACCACTCGGAATATCGAGAATATTCGTTTATCGGGCTATTGCTCGCTTCTGCGAATTGTCTGGAGTAGAGGACAGGCCAAGAAGTGGTCGCCCGCGCGTCGTCCGTCCAAGTGCGGTAGTAAAGGCAGTGCGTGAACGAATTCGGAGAAAACCCCTTAGGAAGCAGAAGATCATGTCCAAGGAATTGGATATATCAACCACATCCATGTCTAGGCCGATTCCGGATGATCTGCATATGAAGGCATATCGTCGGTCCACGGGTCATCTTCTAACACAACAACTAAAAAAAATTAGGCTGGAGCGATTTTGCAGTGGCACGCGGACGATGGCCATGAAAACATTCTGTTTACGGATGAGAAAATTTTTACCGTGGAAGAATTTTTCAACAAACAAAATCACAAAATTTATGCCACTTCATCTAAGGAAGCGAAAAAAGTTGTTCTAAGGGTTCAACGTGGCCATCATCCCGCTTCCGTAATGGTTTGGTGGGGGGTCTCTCACCATGGTGCCACATCCCTCCATTTCTGTGAAAAAGGCGTAAAAACTGGTGCAAAGGTTTACCAAGATGTGCTAGAGGGTGCTGTGAAGGGGTTTCACCAATACCTTTTTCAATGGATACAGTTGGATCTTCCAACAGGACTCTGCTCCAGCGCACAAAGTCAAAACCACTCAGGAGGGGCTTAGAGTCAATATTCCTGGCTTTATAGCGGCAGAAGATTGGCCGTCGGGGAGACCAGGGTTCGAATTACGACATTAGTTAACGAGTGAGTGAAATCCATACGCTATCGAGTGATCCAGTAACTACATTGGGATGATCACATAAGAATGGTCACGTATCGAGTACACTTTGAAAATTGTACTAGTACAATTCTACTACATTGAATTGAGATGGCTGACAAATGTCAAAACTATTTTTTTGTGTGAGGAAAAGTTTTGTATTTATCGTCATCAATTAAAAATTGAATATTTACTTTATTTTTCATCTTCTAATTCTGAGGATGATCGCTATAAGTGTATTGAACGAAGACTTTTAAGAGAGAAAAGCGATCCCTTTTCTTTACAAGACTCTGCGTACGTAAACAAAACTATAATTTTCTGAAAATATCTTTCACAACATACACTTTTGATTGCAGTTCTATAAAAACAGTTAGGGTAAATAAGAGTACATTCTTATTTATAATAGAGAATACAAATTTTAGAGGATGCACCTAAACCGTTGTCCCAGCTCATAAAATTTACCAAAATCTTCTTTGCAGACGATTAATTTTATTTAGACACAAGCTGAAATAAATTTCAGACAATAAATTTAAACAAACGCAAAAATAACAATAAACAAAGATATTCCTACATATTTTCTCCCAAATGCACCTCAACTCGTTAGCAGAAACCATATCGAATAAATAAATACACGATCACTGATGACAGAATACCAAATTTCGATACTCGATCTCTTAAGCGGTCATGTCAAATCAGCATTTATCAGTCATGTGTTGCTCGATAACTGATGCGGTAATTCGACCCCAGATCTGAATCCACTGGATTATGGTTTGTGGTCAGAATTGGAGAACATGGCCTGCAAGACTCCCCACAGAAATTTGGAAAGCCTTAGACCAGTATTAACCAGAGCAGCGTACACGATCTCCATGGAAACCGTACGTGCCGCTATAGCCCAATGGCCACACCGTTTAGAAGCTTGTGTTAAAGCAAAAGGCAGTCATTTCGAGTGAATCCATTTTTTTTTAAATAATCAATATTGTGGTCTAATAAATGAAACAATTTTGAATACAATATGTTTACTGTACACCGAGAAATGGTGTTTGTGCTAATACTTTTTTTCCGTGTGTATGGCTCTGTTGACAAAGCAGAAGAGCGGACAACTTTGAACAAGAACTTGCCCATTGCCTTATTTTGTCCCTTATTAAACGTTACCTAGATATATAGCTTTATTGACCAATCAGAAGAGCGGGATAAAAAGCTAACCTTCATATGCTACTGCACTTTCGTTATTTATTTATTTTTTTTTTTTTTTTTGTTTTTCTTTTGTAATGACTCTAGGTGACAAAGTATAATCAAAAATTATACCACAAGACAAGTTAGTAGATTTTGCCCCCTGACTCCGAAAATATAGCTCAAATTTCCTCATACATCTAGATTTTGTTTACTGCTGCAAATAAACAGAAAAATACAAAATAAAAAGACGTGATTTGGACAAAAGTGTTGTCTGGGTCTCTCAAACTGAATCCGAGGTCAAAATTTCAAAATACAAAGTGTCACTCGAGTTTAATTATCGGGGTTGGGGAATATAGAGAATTCTCCGAAAGCCGAGCTGCAGGCTTTCCACGGGTTGTGGATAGTCAAACGGTACATAGATATAAAGATTAGCTATTAATTAGTATTCACAAATAACGGTTCCCAAGCAAACAACGAATATCCGTGAGAAGGAATTTACAGTTTGGCTCTGAAGATTTTCTATAAAAAATTATATACAAATGTATACCTGGGTCCAATACCGGCAAGGAGAGTCGACATCCCTTCAAATAAGCATCAAGTCATTATCCCCTCCGCAGTATCTGACCTAAAATGGGCGGCCGCAAATAACAAAGCTGTTTCAATCTGGTAAAATGTATTCTTTCCTCTCTAATCTTTAATACTCCCATATAACCTTTCCTTTTTCCATCACTGGTTTAATAAATATTAAAGGACATAGAGTCTTACAAATAAAAATCTGATCACGTGCTCACTGATGCTAATATTTGCTAATGTTCATTCGAATCATACTATCATACTTCATCAATGTTCGAGCATCAGTTCCTGAGGGGCCTATTCTCAAACTCATTCAGTATACAAATAAATAATAATATTACGCGCTTTTTAATCTCTGCTTCTTATAGGTTTTAGCCCAGTTTATATTTACAGTTTTTTTTTTTGTTTTATTTATAAAGAAAATAAATAAATTCTCCATCAATAATGACGAAATCAGAAAGTACATCGAAAAACTGCTAGAACGTACAAATTATCCCAACTGTAAAATTAGAGCGCATGCATACCTGGATCTGGACAATATATGGGTTTCTACGATTGACTACGAGACGGATACAAGTAGACAACGGAAGGCACCAATAGATGCCGAAAAGGATCGAAAAGCAAAAAGTAAATTGACCTTGGCGATATATTCCGTGTGCTACGTACGCATTCAAAACGCGAAAACAGCCAAAGAATTAAGATATGCCTACGAAAACAAAGTCTGACACGTAGAGTAGGTCTACTGCGCAAATTGATCACATCTCTGTCGAATTGCGGATCCATGAATAAATACGTAAAAGAAATTATTTCAACTGCTACTACAAGAAGTTCGACCTGTTGAAGATGACTCAGCTTTCTATACAAGCAAATACCAGCAGCGTCGATCACATAACTCTGCAAAGCAACAAACAAAAAGTGCAGAAGGTGTCTGCAAACAAAAGTGAATGGTATTTCGACTCATGTATGACATCTCACATGACTTAATTTCAAGATTCACTGAGAAATGATCAAGGACCTACATGTACGGTTATCGCAGCAAACACAGGTGCGATGCAAATCAAAAGTAGCAGAATCGTAACGTTAAAAGCGAAATGCAATGACGAGCCGATCGAGACCAAGGACGTACAATACATGTACAAATCTATTGTCTATTAGCAGCATTGTAAAACGAGGGCACACAGTTGTATTCGGCAACAAGAGTGTTAAAGTTTTTGGTCTTAACCAAAACATAATCGAAAACGGATCACATACTAATGACTTATTTAGGTTAGATTTATCATCTCCAAACAAAGCATTCACATTTAGAGCAACAGCCAATTCTGAACTTTGGCACAGAAGAATAGGTCATCTCAACCACAGTACTCTCATGAAATTGAAGGGAAGTTTGACAACTGGAATCAACTTTACAAATCTACCCGAAGTTGATTGCAAAATGTGTCCAATCGGAAAACCAATAAGACTTCCATTTAGCAAATAAGGTAAGAGAGCTAGGAAAAAGTTTCGGAAAATTCACTGCAAACATTAACCCCAATTCCTCGTCACAAAAACTGTGGGCTGATATAAAAACCCTCACAGGCGACGATGCTCCTAACTCGATCAAAAAAATCGAAACGGACAACGGCATTCTTACCTGCCCAGTAGAAATTGGGAACTTTTTCGGGAAAACCTGGGAAAATTCTGCAAGCGACTCAAATTTCCATCCAGAATTTGTCGAAAAAAAAACAATCTTTTAGCCTCTCAAACGCTTTCTTACGAAATCGTTCCGTCAGCAGCCATTATCGAATCTCCCATAAAAAATCAGAGTTAGAAAGCTGCTTAATTTCTGTAAGAGGAAAAACTCCTGGCTTTGACCGCATTTCCTATACAATGCTAAAAAGCAGCCTCCTGTCTCTAAAAAACAGGCTGTTAACATTATTTAACAGAATTTTTAATTCAGTCATAATTCCTCAAGCATGGAAAATCGCGAGTATTATTCCTTTACCAAAACCGGAAAAAGATACATCGACAATATCTGGATACAGGCCCATATCTCTTCTTCCTTGTATTGGAAAAGTGCTAGAAAAAATTATTGCTCGGCGCCTCTCTTAGTTCCTCGAAAAAGAAGATCTAATTAATATTAACCAAGTGTCATTTAAAAAAGGCCGAAGCACAATCGACGCAATTCTCTCGAAGACATCTCCAAGCAGTAACACAACAACTAATTCGGGACTCCAACTCCCCACACATCGGATTCTGTAACGTCTCTACATATTTCTTCCGCCTCTTCTGCTGATACTGTTACGCTTCAAACACTGTATAGTGAGATAATCAAACTGCAAAAGCTAAACGCAGATGCTCTCACAAAAATACAGTATTTGGAAGAATGTAATGTGTCTCTTATGCGGAAGGTCGATGCACTCGAGGCAAAAGTAAATACTCTGGAACAAAAAGAGAAGCAATGTGAGGTGGATATCGTTGGATTGCCAAATGTTAACAAAGAGAACGTCACTGAGAGAGTGATGAAACTATTCAATGATGGTGTTGGCGAGCGTGTCATCTCTGCTGATCTGGACCACTGCTACATCAAGAACAGCAGGAATAAAGAGAACAAAGTGGTATGTGTCAAATTCTCCTCGTTGTCGAGAAAAGAAAGCATATTGAGTAAAGTGCGATCACAAAAGATCAAATTGAGCTCAAATATGTACAATGATCAAAGCAGCAACAACAACAGGAGAATATTCATCAATGACTCGCTCACCTATTACACTCGTTCACTCCATGTAAAAGCTAAGCAAATGAAAGCTGAAGACAAACTGAAATATGTCTGGGTGAGAAAGGGTACAGTACTAGTCAGGAAGAATGAAGGCGATAAAGTTTCTAAAATTTATTGTTTTGAGGACTTTTCAAAAATTATAACTTAATTTTTCCCTCTTAATATTTTTACTTTCTAATGGCTATTCCTTAAATTCTTTTTCCATTCCTCATAACCATTCAAATATTGTTAATTCTAATTGTTTTTGTATATTTCATTCTGACTTAAATTGTACATCTAATTTCCAAGTAATTCATCACAATATTAGAAGCATCAGAAAAAATGTTGATTTGTTCTACTTGCATCTCTCTTGTCTGGATCACTTACCAGATATTATTTTTCTCTCAGAAATATGGATTTTTAGCAATGAAAAAAATAACTACTCTATTCCTAATTATACATTTGCAGCAACATGTAACGATACTTATTCCTCGGGAGGTATCGCAATTTTCTTTCGTAGTGACTTAAAGTGTTCTATAAGTAATTTCAATGTGCTCAGTGCTGAATTATAAGTGTGGATTGCGTAATTTCTGGTGCTCGTTATTGTTTCACTGGTGTTTATAGGTTCCATAGCTGTTCTGTAAATGTGTTTTTGAATGAATTTTCTGTTTTTCTGGATAAATAGTGTAGCAACATGGTTTTATTAGGTGATTTTTATATTGATTTACTCCAGAACTCAATTACTGTGGATACATATCTGTCTACTTTGTCGTCCTTTGGTTTTGAGTCTGTAGTAAATGAATGTACACGTATTGACAGTAACTCTTGTTTAGACCATATATTTATTCGACAACACAAAAATAACCACATTAGTTACCGTTCTGCAAATTACAATCTGAAAATAACTGGCCATTGCTTAATAACGATCCAATTTGATTTCAAACTTCAAAAACATAAACAATCGTATGTTTCTGAATTTCAGAAAATTGATTTTGTTGCTTTACGTAGAGTTTTGACCTTTGAATCATGGCATGATGTCTATGTAGTAAACAATCCATCCACTGCTTTTGATCTATTTCAGTCAAAGCTCCAACATTATATTTCTAACTGCGTTAAGAAAAAAAGGAAAAGTATACACAAATTGAAAAGACTTAAACCCTGGATGAATTCTCGTTTGCTGGAAAAAATATTGGAAAAAAAAAATCAAACTCGTATTCGTATCACCAAACATCCTAACGATGCAAGGCTTAAAACTTACTATAATAAATTATGTCATGTATTAAAAAGAGAGATCCCTATTTGTAGAGATTCGTATTATAGTTCTATGCTTGCTAAACATATTGGTAACACCAAAAGCGAATGGGACGTGGTTAACAATATATTGAATAGAAAAAAACGAAACGATGAAATTTATTTAACTTAAAATGAAGTAACCATATCTCACCCTATTATAATAGCCAACATGTTTAACAATTATTTCACTAATTTGCCTACTCCAGTTCATAATCCCTCGATTTCATCTGCATACTCGTTCGATAACGCAATTATACGCGAATCAATACAAACAAGGAGTTTTTTCTTTGAACAATTTACCGCGCTAGAGATACATAAAATAATCATGTCTCTGAAAACGTCTAATTCAACTTCATATGATTGCATTTCTAGTATAATCCTCAAAAAAATATCCTTTCTTGTTTCTGACGTTTTAAGCTATATTTTTAACTTTAGTTATAACGATGGTATTTTTCCTGATTCACTTAAAATGGCAATTGTGATCCCATTACATAAAAAGGGTGAGACTACCATATTAAACAACTATCAACCTATTTCACTCTTGTCAGTTTTTTCAAAAATTTTTGAAAGAGGTTTTAAAAGAAGAACGCTGTCATACTTAGATAATTCAAATTTTTTCAGTAATTTTCAATATGGTTTCAGAAGTGGTAAATCTACGGAAGATGCTTTGCTAAAACTTTGTGGTGAAATCTATACAAGTGTTAACGAAAACAAAAACCCCTGCAGCTTTATTTATAGACATTACAAAAGCCTTTGATACGGTTGATCATGTGCTCCTGCTTAATAAGTTATATAATATAGGTTTTAGAGGTTCTTCACATTCTTGGCTTAAATCCTATTTAAGTGATCGTAAACAAAAGGTTAAAATTGGTACTCATTTGAGTGCAACCTGCTACACTAACATAGGTGTACCCCAAGGATCGGTCCTAGGCCCTATTTTGTTTTTAATATATGTCAATTCCCTGTTTGTTCAACCCTTCAAAGGCAAAATTACCACATTTGCTGACGACACTGCGTTGTCTTATTCAAATTACAACTATTTTAATTTGTATGTAGATGTCAATCATGACCTCGAAGTTCTTCGTAAATGGTTCAGTTCCCACAAACTGTCTATCAGTGACAAGACAAAGTTTATGTTATTTAACATCTCGAATAAGACTATCATAGACATGCCTCTAATGTACCATGCCCCTTCTTGTTTAAAATTTCCTCTTTACAATGACTACAACCATGATATGTGTTTTGTCTCCTTTAATAATGTTGCAAGTTGCTCTGATAATTGTTTTACTGTTGATTAGTAACGTGTTTTAAATATTTAGGTATAATTTTGGATCACAATCTAAGCTGGAAAAATCATACAACACATCTAAAGCAATATCTTAATGTTGTCGTCAGACAGATGTATCATCTAAGCCTTTACTGCAGTTCAAGATTACTTACTTTAGTGTACAATGGTTTATTCAAATCTAAGCTCCAGTATGGAATTTCGTGCTGGGGTGGTACGCACTTTGTTAAAATTGAACCTCTACTTTTAAAACAAAAACACACAATACGTTTAATTCGCAAAGTAAATCGTAGGACTTCTACCTTTGAACTATTTAAAAATCTTAAAATACTTCCTCTACGACACCTGTCTTCCATAAGGTCTTACAAATTTTCTTCCAGAAATCCGGTTATACTGCCGCCAGATTATATGGCAACTACAATCTACGAGTCAATAACTTAAATTACGTGAATGTACCCACAATAAATAAATCACTTTTTTCTAAATTTTATTTTACTACTGCTTGTCGATTATTTAACAAACTTCCTGAGAGTCTCAGATGCGAGAAGAACAAATCAATATTTTTAAAGTATATTAAACTTTGGCTTTTCTCTTTTAACCATGAAACTATTGAACATTTAATTAGTCCACTATTGTAATTGTAATTGTAATAACCCATTTATTTTCTCTTGTAATTAATTTTTCTCTTATGTATTTTTATATAAATATCTATCTAAAATTTATTCACATGAATTCCCCATCTTTAATTATTTTTAAATCCTTTTGCTATGGTGCATTCGCCTCTTGTTCTTCTGACAACAGAATGTCCTAACTATTTCATTGAAATAACATACACTCTTCTTTGTATATTATGTATTATAGCTTACTTATATATAAGTTTTTTTCATGAAATAAAGAATAAAGAATATAAAAAAAAAAAAAAATTCTTCATTTAGACGAGTTTTTATCCGCAACCTTATCCGTACAAAATCATGTTACTATTCTGACAGTCGATTTCGAAAAGACCTTTGACCGGATTAGCAGCCACGTCGTCTTAGAACAACTTTTGAAATAGAAGACTGGACCCAAGATTCGGAATTACATTATGTCCTTCCTCTCCAAAAGATGGTTTCGCATAAAAGTCAATAATACGAATTCATCTATGTTTAAGCTTAACAACGGCATCCCACAAGGATCGCCTTATCTGTGTTGTTCAAAATTGCTTTTAACGAAGACAGCAAAATTATTAAAAATTACAATAAAGTCAACCATGTACTTTACACAAACGACATAATCGTGTACTCAAAATGTAAAGACTTAACATTTTTAGCAACTGTTTTTTCAAACATTCTTAAGACCCTTTCAAATTGGGGCAAGTATTCAGGAGCGAAAATCTCCACAGAAAAATGTGAAGTAGTACACATATGTAGGAAAAAGAGTTGCCCAAAATGTATTTCTGTGCACTTAGATGACAAATTACTAGATAACGTTAATTCAACAAAAATACTTGGAATTATATTCGATTCAAAATTTAACTTTAAAGAACACTGTATATTTGTAAGAAAAAAATTGGCTACCAGGGTAAATATTATAAAGTATCTTTCGTCCAAAAAAAAGTCAATGTAATGTTAACACTATTATTAATGTAATTCAATCTATAATATTAGCAAAAATTGACTATGACCTTGCAATCTACGGGAAATGCTCCAGATCATCTATCCAGCTTATAGCAACACCACACCATGAAGCTATCAGAAGAGCTACTAGAAGCTTTCGGACAACTCCTATAGCTAATTTACTCACAGAAGCTGGTCTACCCAAACTTGGTGAAAGAGCTGATTACCTTACATCACTCGTAGTGCAAAAGATTAACTCTCCTGATCCCACTCCAATTCATGATGATGTTAAAAAGATTCTAAAACACAAAAAAGACAGAAAACATCCGTCAACAATAACAAAGGCAGTGTCATGGGCGAAAGACCTCAACATCCCCATCACCACAAACATGAATAAAAGCTCGTCTTACCCACCCTGGACTCCGGCGCGACTATCGCGGTGACGGAGCTTAAGTAGGTTATATTAGGAATCACATCGAGCAAGCTTCCACTTCGAATAAGTTCCAGTGAAGGCCGAAAACTAAGAGATAGTCATCCCAACTCCTGTGGTGGTGTGAGCTCTCAGTAACGAAACCGTGCCAGGGATGGAAGGTTGGGGAGTAAACCAACCTTAACGAGCTCACGTAGGTGCCTAGGCGAGGCCTACGTGTATCCAGCCTTACTCCGATACTCGGCGGCTCTGTCGGAGCATACTCTTATTCCCGTCCGTACTCGTGGGAACAAAATTTCACTCTTAAATAAAAAAAAACCCAAAAAAGAAAAGAACTGCAAAAGCGATGAACTGTCGCTAGATGCGATGGCACAGTCCATTAATGCCATAGCATCTAAGGCCGTCACGATGGACGAGGAGATCTCGAAGGAAATGGAGGAGCATTTACTTGCCGACCCCGAGGAGACAGTCCAAACTCACACAGCGAAAGAGGAGAACGCCAAGAGACTTAAGCTGTACAAAAAAGCCGTACACCTGAAGCGCATACTGGAGGAAAAAAGCATGCCCTCACTCTCCGTCTTGGAGAAAGAAAAATTCGCGTGGGCCGAAGACATCATCAAGAAAGATGCCTTAACGAGACCAAAGGCGGAAAATAAAAACAACGCAGCAGCTAGCTGCAAGGGTGTCATCGCTAAGATGATAGGACCGATGGAGCACGGAGGAAGTCGACATTTTTTAACATTCATCGACGATTACCACGAAAAATGTTCGCCTTTCTTGCAGAAATGCAAAGTGGTACAAGGTTGAAGAAGCTGCGGATGGACAACGGAAAGGAATACCTGAACTGGAAGTTTCAACAACTTATCAAGAAAAATGGAATTCACCATCAGACGACGAACGTTCACACATTAGAACAAAATCAACTCGCCGAAAGAAATAACTGATCAATTGTAGAGAAGACTAGATGCGAACATGTCAAAAGTGTTTTGTTTCGAAGCTGTTTCATATTCTGAAATAAAAGGATCCAAAAGCACACGAATGCAAAATGACCAGTTTTGATGAAAGCACTAAAGGCTATTTTATGATCCAGTAAAAAAAATAATTTTTAACAGCCGTAACGTATCATTTATCGGCGACAACTTCAATACTGGTAAATGTTCACCAAAATCCAGTTCAAGTTCCAAATATATTTTTTACAACAAAACATGGATGGCCCAGCGACGGCAGAAGAAGCACTGTTACACCTAAATGTGAGTCAATGGAAGCTGGTCATGGGAGAGGAGTACCAGCCGCTAGTACAAAATAATACTTGGTTTCTTGTAAATATACCGAAACATCACAGAGCCATCAAATGCAAATGGATATATCGTACCAAACGTGACATCACAGGTCAGATCGACCATTACAATTCGAGGGTTGTGACCAAAGGATATTCACAGCGGAAAGGGGTGGATTATGCGGAAACGTACTCCCCAGTAGAACGTCACAGTTCTCTGCGATATCACTTTGCATTTGCCGCTCAACTCAACCTGGAAATAGAACAGATGGATGCCATGACTGTTTTTCTACAAGGTGAACTATCTGAAGATTTGGAGCAACCCCGTTATTCGTAAACAAGAATAACGCAACCAAAGTATTCCGTCTAAATAAAGCACTATACGAACTCAAACAGTCAAGTCGTATATGGAACATGGGATAGGACCGAGCACTCAATATATTTGTATTAGAGCAATCAAGGTATGATTTATTTGTATACCATCGCATACATATATACATTTGTACATATAGACGACATTTTACTATTTCGAAATAAAAACAATTGGCTTATTAAAGTCAAGAACAACTTGTACCAGAAGTTCCAGATGAATGAAGATGGCTTGGAACAACGCACGTTCTTGGTATGAGTATCACCAAGGAACGAAATTTCATCGCACTAGACCAAGAACAATCGAAACCATTTTAGAAAAGTTTAGCATACATGTCATGCCAGTGAAGACTCCATGAATGCCAATCAAAAATTATCAAGCCAAGACCAACCGATTCAAAACGTTCTATACCAGGAAGCTATCGGATACCTCATGTATCTGTCCCAATGTAGTCGACAAGATATATAGTATGTTTCACTTTAAGCTGTTTCAACTCTAAACCAGGACAGCAACATTAGTTCGCTGTGAAACATCACATCGCTATTTACGTTAAACCTCAAAGATAAAGCTAGATTTCCACAAAAGTGACAAAGATAATATTCTGGGATACGCAGATGCTGATTCGGCAACCAACGTAGATGGTAGGAAGTCCCAACATAACAATTGGTTATGTTTTCCTAGCTCAAGGAGGAGCTATATCTTGGTGTTCTAAGAGGCAACATACCATTGCATTATTAACATGCGAAGCCGAATACATGACACTCTCGGCAGCAGTACAGGAAACACTTTGGTGGAATGGCCTCACAACTAAACTTCTGAAGAAGCAGTACCCTCTTCGAATTCTATGCGACATTCAAAGATTTCATCCAAGGACCAAACACATTGACATTCGTCATCATTTCGTACAGGATGCTCTCAACCGAGATGAAATTGAAGTCGAATATATCAGTACCGATTAACAAGTTACAGAAGTGCTCACAAAGCATTTTGACAAAGCAAAACAATAGTTCTTCCAAATAGGGAATAGGAATACAACAACAAACATCAGCTTAAGGTAGGTATTTGAATCTCCCTGATTCCATTTGATTTTGTTTGTCATTGTTTGTCTGAACATACGCTACATCTTAATGTCTAAATAAACTTGTCTTCTGCTTACCTTCTTCTGCTGTAGGACGTATGTTAAAAGTTCTCATGATTTTAGTAAGGCCGTCATTAGCTTAGATAAGCTCTACGCATTTATATGGCACATATTTTTATTGCTTTTCGACACTCTGCATTGTTTTTATAATATTGCTTCTCGCGCGGAGTGAATCATTTTATAATAATTGACGAATTCGAGGCGGAGGGAACCCCATATAACAGCATGCGATGTAATGTTACTGTTTTCTTGTGCCTCGACAATTTGTTTTATTTGCGAGACTTCCGAAACAAGCGCGGAAAAATCATCCAGGTGGTTCAGGCTTGAATTAATACATCGATCGTAACGCTTCTAGTGTTTGTTTCAAGGCTAGGATGATTTCGGTGTGTAATGTGTTATTTTCGTCCACAAACTTAGACTTTCATGTTCGATTTCTAACATTCGGGAGTAAATATTCTGAATTTCGGTCTTTATTTGACTGGTCTGTTCATCCAGTTTATTGACAATTGTGGATTCAATTTCAGGTTGATTGCTTTGAAATGGACTCACATTGTATTTGGAATTGTTTGTTCATCGCGCTCATGACGTCGCTGGAACTGCATTGTTGCGCCAGTTTTGGGACCTTAGGTGAGAGGAAACATCGCCTTTGCCTTGATTTTTGAGGATTTTATAAAATATATAGTGTTGGCCAAAACTAAAGCACGAAATGACCTCACTTTGGAAAAACGCTAAAAGACTATGAAAAACCTATGATAATTTTATAGTTTTTATTTTTATTAAATGACAATATATTAGTCTTCAATTAACAATTATTAATTTTACTATACCGCTTAACATATTAAAAAAACAACAAAATAATTCAAGACATGTTAAAAATAGCTGGACAAAACTAAAGCACATGCACCCTATTTCGTTCGTAGTTAGTAAATTTTACCATTTATTTTCAATATACTGCAAAGTTTACTGTTTTTATTCTCAAGAAAGTTCTAAAAAATGAGAAAGAGAACTAGTTGTGTATCGTCGGCGTCTTACATTAAAGCTTATAATAATTAAAATAAAACAGTGATAAAATGGCTCGCAATAAAGATTCTAATGAAGTAAAAGAAAAAATAGTGTCTGATTTTAATAACGGTGAAACAGTAACATTTATTGCCAATAAATTTGGTATAAGCCATACGGTGATTTCACGAATAATATCTCGATTTCGTGCTCGGGGAAATGTTCAAACGGTTCATAGTGGCGGTAGACCCCGAATAAGCAGCAGTCGCTGTGATAAAAGAATCATCAGACTTATCAAAAAGGACCCCTTCATATCCTCAAGAAGTATGCAAAATGAATTAGGCCTAGAGACATCAAGCAGGACCATCCGGTGAAGAGCTGTTGATAGTGGCTTGCTATCTTATCGTGCAATAAAAAAGCCATTCATTTCCCAAAAAAATCTACGTGCAAGACTGGAGTTTGCAAGGGCGCACTTAGACTGGACTGTGGCAAAGTGGAAAACAGTACTCTTTTCTGACGAGTCGAAATTTAATTTGAAGGGATCTGACGGAGTCCATACGGTACGAAGTCCGAACGTCTAAACCCCCGATTTACCAAGGGCACAGTCAAGCACGGTGGAGGCAATATTCTTGTCTGGGGATGTTTTTCCAGTCAAGGAGTTGGGCCAATTCACAAGATTAGTGGTATAATGGATCGTTTCATGTACCGGGAGATTCTTCAAAATGCCATGCTTCTTCATGCTGAGGAAAATATGCCGTTGCGATGGATGTTCCAACATGACAAAGATCCTAAACATACCGCTAAACTTGTGAAGGATTGGCTTAACGAAAGCGGTATTGCTGTTATGAAATGGCCAGCACAATCCCCTGATCTCAACCCCATAGAGTATCTATGGGAAATTGTAGATCAGAGGATTGTTCGCACGAAATGCAAAAATTTAGAGTCCTTGCTTCACCAAATGGAAATTGCCTGGAATAACATCCCCATGCATATAATTGACAACCTCATTGCCTCCATGCCTCGGCGATGTGCTGCCGTAATATAAAATAATGGTTACACCGCGAAATATTAGCATTAAGAATTTTTTTAATTTTTTTTTATTCATGAATTCAAAAATGTGCTTTAGTTTTGTCCAGCTATTTTCAACATGTCTTGAATTATTTTGTTGTTTTTTTAATATGTTAAGAGGTACAGTAAAATTAATAATTGTTAATTGAAGACTAATATATTGTCATTTAACAAAAATAAAAACTATAAAACTATCATAAGTTTTTTTAATGGTTTTTAGTATTTTTCCAAAGTGAGGTCATTTCGTGCTTTAGGTTTGGCCAACACTGTATATATATATATATATATGTATATATATATACATATATGTATATATTTTGTACATATTGGAATTCTGGCTTTCATTTGATATGTCGCATGTTGCGATAAAAAAAAAAATATTTTTCCTTCAGATTTTTACAATTTCTCTTTATTATTCGATTCACTACGTAATAAATGGTTATTCAATTTGAGGTTCTAATTTAAATCTGGCACTACTGTGTTTCTGTACAATATAAAGAGCTGGTATTTGACATCTGCGAATACTAAGCATTAATATTTGAAATTTTGGAGTGGTATACCAGAGAACAATGCATTTTAATTGTTAAAACTCATCTCCGAAAGGGGTACACACGATTCGCGTATTTACGAAATAATCACCCTTATTACGAGTGGCGTTATTCGCCTCGTCAAAAAATGACAGTGCGAACTCGGCATTATAGCTGGCGTTACGCCAATAGTTTAACGTCATTTCCAACAGCTGTCATTTTATGTTTCGTGGAACGTAATTCTTCTTCGACAGTTGGCGTTTAAGTCTCTTTATCGATATTCTATCAATACGATTAGTTAAACGCCTGTTTTTGTCGTAGAGGAATTGGTAAACGCCAAGCTTTAACAATTAGTTTAAAATGTAAGTTTTGTTGAATTTCTCCATATATTTAGATTAATTTATATTTTATAAGGGTAAAAATAACAGACAATAAACAAATGAAGCGGCTAGTCGAGCTGATGGAACAAAATTTAAGTTTGGCAACCAATTTCAAAAGAGGTGTGCCACCAGCGGCTTCGCAGAAAACTGGGAGGGAAGAGGTAGCTTCTATATTAAATGGCCTAGGACAACCAATACGTGACGATAAAGAATGACAAACAGCACAAAATGTTATACAAAATGTTAAGATAGACAAAACCACAAATCATTATATAATTATAGGTTTGGTTTGATGTTCGACGATTTTTTCTTCCTCCGTGCTTTGGAATTGTATCCATTGCGGACAAATGAAAGTCTCCATTGCGACAGTTACTTCATTCAAAATCTTACTTACGGTAGGTTGTGCTAAACCTAAAACAAAATCGTTGCCTACATCCTTTTGGTAGCTACCTTCAGTTTGCGGCAAGTCTCCATTGCGACAGTTACTTCATTAAAAATCTTACTTACGGTAGGTTGTACTAAACCCTGAATCTGAATGAGAATGGTTTACTTTCCATTTTAAAACTTATCCTTCTATGTACATACTTAGCATATGGTAAATCCTATGAATTAGATCGAACTAATACTTCTCCGTATTCACATTAGATCCGTTTTCTGTGCTTCCTCCTCTTGGTTTTCAACTTCCCTACTCTCCAACATAAACAACAAAATGCTGTCCATATTTCGTTTCACCAAATTTTATGTTTCACTTAAACTGACTGCTCAAGTATAAGAATAATAAGGGTGAATAATAAAAGATGTAAGCCGGCAACTGTCAATGTCAGTTTTTTATGTGGAACGTAAGTAAAACGACACTCAAGGCGTTTCGCTCCTCTAATACTGACACTAAAACGTCACTAAACCGCCACGAACGCATCCTAAAATATCGAACGACAGCTTAACGAAGTCACTATTGATTGTTGAAGCTGAACGCAAGTCCTTGTTTTTTTCTGCTTTCCGTTTTTGAGATGTCAGCGCAGGACGGCCAAAGTGGAAGAAAGAAACGTAAATCGAAATTAAAGTAAATTTGTAATTCACGCTAACGAAATAAATAGCAATAAATTGAACTAAAATATTATAAAGTCGTGTATTGACAAATTTAGCAAACGTTGCGTAATTTCCGCAACATTCTTACAATTTTATTTTATGCCAGCGACACAACATGTCTGGACCAAATCCACCAATTTCGACGGCGACTTCTGCGAATCCAGCAAAGGAGTATAATTGCCAATTGTGCAATGCTTCTGATTCCTATGATAACATGATAGAATGTGACCAATGTGATATGTGGTACCACATCGTGTGCGCAGGAGTTAATGAAGCTGTTAACAACCAAGATTTAATTTGGGTGGTGTGTTCCTTTGACAACCACCGATTGACGAAAGCCCATTCGACACCCCAATACCAGAACGATCAGGATCTACCATTGACACTGCAAGTATCCACCAATCTTTACACAAATTCCGTGTCACAGTTCGTAGTCACTAAGCACCTACCGCCATAATTAAGTGCAACTCTGCAGAATCACCCGACATTAGTGCTACAATCCCGAGAGACTCAAGTCTTGAGGCAACCGTCGTCATTGCACGCAGACGTGATGTCCACAACGACCGCGTCAGCATATACCGAAGCGTCACCACCGGATGAACTCAAAACCGGCGATCAACGTGTCACTTATGACAACATCAATTGCGAACATTCCGAGTTGCTTCAGGCTGCGAACTAGCCGTCGATATCAGTCGTACATTTGGTAAGTGTCACTCAGGCTCCCTCGATTCAAAAACGCAGGAAGCAAGAAAAGGGATTTCTTCACACCCACGCAGAAACGCCACCAAGCAGTAGCAGACATTCGTCTCCACAACGAACCTACAAATCCACCGAGCGTAAATGCCTGGTATGCAAAGGGAACTGCGCTACCGTGGACAAGTGTGCCAAATTTATGCATCTAAATGGAAAGCCGTGCCTGATTGTAAACTGTGCAGGCGTTGTCTTAAAGGCTTAGCGGTTACCGGTGCAGATGAGATGCCGTGTGTGAAAATAACAACTACACCTTCAAGCACCACTAAATGCTTCACGATGACCAAAAGATACAACAAAGGTCCTGCATCGAATACATAGCACAACCCAAGCAACGAACACATCCAAGACTCTCAGGCAGTTATGTACCAGGTAGTTCCGGTTGTTTTACACGGCAAAACGTACGCTACAGAGGTGGTACAGATATTTAAGTAATCTGTCAATCGCTTCTTATTCCAATGCTTATCGGGTTCAATAATTGGAATTTGAGTCTGCCAGTAAAATGCAGAGAAAAAATTGCCTACCCATTTTTGGCCCAGGGAAAAATCTACACACACCGGCACCCAGGAAGAACTGAGAGCCCTATTTGCTGTTATTCACATCGTTGCCTTTAAGCAAGTTTTTCAACCTGAACGCTTCTGCGAATGGTTTCGATTGCTGCGCTGTGCTGCAAAGGGTTCCTCGTTATGTCTTAAATTTGTCAGCTTCGGCCAGCTAATGCTCATGAAAGACAACTGAACGTAGTGCTGTTTACTCGATGTGATATTCAGCGTCCCGAACGAGCTCTACTCAAGCAAGCTCAATGAGACATTTTTGCGAAGAAAATGTTCGCCCATTATCCGCATCTAGACGAGCATGGAATCCTAAGAGCCAGAACCAAAATTAATTAGTACCTGAAAAGCTGTGCAGATGTAAGGTGGCCTATAATTCTACCGAGGCTGCACCGTATCACAACACTCATCGTGGACGACCATCATAAACGGTACCATCATCAAAACCACAAGACTGTGGTTAATGAGCTGCCACATACTGAGATTAAGAGCAGATGTCCGAATGGTATGCAAGGAATGTCAGGTGTGCAAAATACTGCTGCAAAACCATAGCCTGGTCGAGTTCATAAATGTAAAAATGCTGCATTCATGCAAATGTCGCGTTCATTATTGTACTGCATTAGCATTGCAGAAGTTCGGTAACACTTGTGTTCATAAAAGAAAATTTACAGTCAGCATGCTGTCAATTCGGCATGTGTTTTTTTTTTGTTGCCGTGCTGCATGAGAATGGCAGGAGAGAAAATGTACGAAAATTTTTCGTAAATTGTTTAATTTTTACTAAAATATATGTAAATACATATTTATTTTGCATTTAAAACATGAAATAAATATACTTTTTTACATGACTGAACAAGAATAAAAAATCTGGTCTGATGCTGACACCAAATTAATAATATCCCTTAGACTTGTTTTCAAATCTGTCATATTTGACTTTTGTTTATAATATGCAATTATGAACTCATTTTTGTCAATGCATGAATGCCGCATTCATGCAGCCACATTTGCGTTCATAAATGTATTCTATGAATATTTGTTGCATGGCATGAGCAACATTATTTACAATTATGAACTCACACCCTATTATGGCAAATCTTCCGGAAACCAGACTATCATCGTTCTGCCAACCATTTTTTTTTTTCTCGGCGTAGACTACTTCGGGCCGATGTCGTTGGTGAACCTGAGAAGAATTGAAAAGAGGTATGGAGTTCTTCTTACGTTTTTGACAACACAAGCCATACACATAGAGGTCGCGCATTCTCTCACCACTGACTCCTGCACACTCGCCATCAGAAACTTCATCGCGCGCCGAGAAACACCGCTTAAACTCTTCAGCGATAATGTTACGTACATCCGTGGTGGCGTATATGAGCTGAAAGAAGCCTACAAGTAAGTTAATACGGATGAACTAGTGCAGACCTTTACCACCGCAACAATAAAATGGACGTCATTCCGCCGGGATCACAGCATACGGGTGGGAGCTGGGAGCGGCTGGTACGCTCCGTGGAAACCACTTTGTACAAAATCACACCGAGCCGTAATTCTTCAGACGAGCTTCTCGACCGCTGACCTATAATCCTATTCACCATGAAAACGATGAAGCTATCACTCCGAACCGTCTTAAAATATCGAACGACAGCTTGACGAACCAAACGCACCCTAAAATATCAATACGACGGCTTGACAAATCCACCATTTTTTGTTGTCTGCTGTGATCTTTCAAAGCAGAAGGTTATCCACAGAGCAGAAGGTTATCAAATCGGATATAAACTTAAATTATATACCCCATTTACACCTAGTTTCCCTTCCGGGAATATAGAGATCTTCTGAAGTTCCTAATGGAAGGAATCTCACTTTATATTGGGAACCTCAATACAGTGGTATCGGAGACAGTGGAGTCGTCAGCAAGTACCGAGGATAAAAAGCAGGAATAGCATGGAATGTTATCTAAACCGAGACATACGAACGCTACACTCACAAAGGCTTTCTGCTTACCCAGATTAATCGGATACGTCGTCAGTTTCAGGACGAATCGAACAATCTGGAGCTGATAAGATTAAAATTTCTGAGAAATTTAAGGTCGCTCTTAAGACAGCAGAGCTTTCTTAGCCGCAATGGTGATTCAGATACTCAACTCCGCTTTTCTGGAGAATTAAAAGCGAACGAACTGACAACAGAACAGACAAACAACTATTACACAACGCTCGACGAACTGAGAGACATATTCAGGAGACTGAATAATAAAAAAAACTTCCGGATTGGATAACATCCCAAAATCGTACTGAAACATATTTCCAAGTTATTGGGAAATATCGAAGGTTTTTCCAATAATTAAGAAAAAGAAAGACCCTTCTGATCCTTCTAATTATAGGCCAATCAGTCTCCTGCCTAACATTGGGAAGGTTTTTGAGGTAGTTATTAGCAAGTCAATCTTGATCGCGTGCGAGACAAAGGAGATAATTCCGCGGAACCAATTTGGGTTCAAAAGAAACCACTCGTCAGTGCATGCTATCACAAAACTGATTTCACATGTTAACTGGAATCTTAACGCCAAGAGATGTACAGCTGCTTGCCTAGTGGAAATCGAAAAAGCCTTCGACACGGTTTGGATCGACGTGTTAATCTAACTTATCAGATATGAATTTTCGCTTCACCTCATAAAGGTGATCATCTCGATGGTGCGAGAGAAGAAATTTGTTGTAACAGATACACAATGACGACAACTAGAGTATTTAATACTCTTTAATATTTACGTTTCCGAAATGCTGAGGGATATGGACAATTCGCTGGCATTCGCTGACAATGTCATTTTGTATGCCCACGACACGAAAATCGAAGGAATTCAAAGTGAACTAAAACGTAAGTTCAACACGCTTGAGGCATTTTGCCGAGACTGGAAACTAACAATAAATACGTCTGAATATGAAACCACACTGTTCCGCACTCCACTGAGACGCGGTAACTCAGACTTGTGACGCAATTGGAAAAAAGAGGTTCTGATAGGCTTCGCATCGAATCAAAGACTGTTGTGAAGTGTCTAGGTGCTCATTTGGATAAGTTCTTATACCACAATGATCACGTAAAAGTACAGTTGAAGAAGGCAAGAGCGGCATTCCTGTCACTTAAAAGCCTTTTCTACTCCAACTATCTAAGATCCGATGTTAAGATCGTCTGTTATAAGGCATTTGTGCGTCCGATTATGACTTATGCGAGTCCAGTATGGTGGAACATAAGTCCATCGTATATGGAAAAACTTAGAGTTTTTGAAAGAAAATGTCTTCGAGCATGCGCGCAGATGTACAGAAACGCACATTTCGACATTACGTCTCAAACAAAGACTACTGGATGCTTCCGGCTTGTTCAGAATTGACAATGTCGTTCTGGACCTTGTGAGGAATAACGACCTGAGGCATTTCTGTATTTGGATGCGCATGGCTACTTATCAGACTCGAGAAACGTTCCCATTATATATCACGTTGCAAGAAGGGCCACAGACAACAGAATTGTCTATGTTCCTGGGCACTCGACGGATGGATACGCTGATTTGAGATACTGCACAAGCGTACCCGAAAGAGATTATAATAATGGTCAGACTTAATCGGGAAAAATATTGGTGGCTTGATTGGGTTGAAGCTGACGCTTAGGTTACGTTATTTTAAGTTTTTATTATTGTAGGTAGTTTTAGTTAGTTTTACAAAAAAAAAAAATATTGCCATATAAAGTATTTTAAACCACAATTTCTTTAAAATATATTAAAATTACAATCGAAGGAATTCAGCCAAATGTCGTTATATATAACGTGTAAAGTAGAATTATATTAAGTTATTTCTTGTATTGAGAACCATGCTATTTGTCATTTACTAATCAATATAATTTATCATTTAAGTATTTCTCTTATTTTTCTTAAATATGTAAATTTATATACTAAAGTGGAAATAAAATAAGACTAAAAAACGAAAACAAAAAAAAAAAAAAAAACAAAAAAAAAACTATTTATTGTTGAAGCTACCGCAAGGTCTTGTTTTTTTGCCTTCCTTTTTTAGCGTTTGATTTTTTCTTTTGGAGACAAGACTTATTTATTTCCGAGCAATATCGAGAATCTAATAGGTAATACTCACTAATGCTCACTGATTCAACAAAGTTTAATGTATGAAGGAGTACCTACTCAAAATGTTGGATTCAATTTGAGTATTATTGAGAATCAGTGACCATTATTGAGTACTGGGGAGCATTAGCGCGATCATGATCACTGATTTTTATTCATACGACTCATAATTGTGGTATATTCTCTATTGTATTTTTTAATGAGTTTTGAAAAAAACAAATTGACTGAATTGCATAACACCCTAGGGTCCGTCCCGTCGGACCAGAAAATCACCGTATGGCAACTGCAAATGGGATGGGAAGGTGGTATTGGACCAGTAGCAGAAGTAGTTGAAAGACATGAGGAGAGTGCTATACCTATAGGTAAGAAATAATCTGAACCGGCTCAAGATGACAACGAAACGATGGTGAGTTTCTTAAAATTCATCCGTTAATTCTTTAAAATCATACAAAAAGAGACATCAACTTTGCGTGAAACTGAAAACTGAAGAATTTTCAATGCAAATTCAATCAAAATACAATTTATTTATATTGAACATCAACTGAATACTTTAGGCTGAAAAACCAACTTGATAGTGATGATGGCATCAGGAGGACGGAGAAAAAAATACTGTGAGTCATAAGCTTTCCAGTTATCTGGACGCTACCCTTGGAGTTGACAGAAACTTAATACCACCAGAGTTTCGAACTCTACGCCAATTTTTGTTTGTTTCTTTCACTCTATTTATCTATAAAACGCCCGTATCATGTAATAATATAAGGGTATTCATATCCCCTTTGGCGCGCAAATTATATAACAATTTTGTAATTCATTGACACTGGGGCTTTTCTCAACAAAGATTTTCTTGCATTGGGCAAGCGCTTTGTTAAGTTTATATTGGAGATTTATTTCAACTGAGTTAAGTGCTTTATCTCTTCAACTAAGTTGAATCCTAACCTTCCCTCTTTCAGCTGCCTTGTCGTGGCGGGAAGTTTGAAGAGTCAAAGACCCTAAGGGTCTGAAAAGATCCCAGGTGAGACATCGAACTAAGCGCTGAAGGCGTCCGACTTTGACGTTAAAAGAAGAAAAAGTATGAATGGAGAAGACAAATGATATCACTACTCCCGGTGGCACTCACGGAAGCTAATATCCACCCGTGGTCTTTTCGGCTGCAGCTAGGGCAAGGATTCTGGGGGCCCTACCCATCATACCCTCCACCGCCAACACTGGTGCGTATATAGGAGTAGCAAGAATGCTGGATTTTGAAGACTCCTGCAGCTCTCTTCCCGATACGTTCGGCAAGTTGAGCTGGCAAGGTGGAAAAAGTAACGGATAAGTCCAACCTGTTACGCTTAATCTTCATCCTAATGGACAGAAGGCTGATTGTAGCGCTACTGCTAAGGCTCGACTCGGGAAACTGAAAAAGTTGAACGAGTTCCAGAAGCGGCAGGCTCCGATGGGCTCCCGTCCAAGCAAGAAAACCTCTGAATGGATTAGCGTGTCGGTGCCAAAAACCCCCCCTTGAGACCGCTACTTTTGAGGTCTTCAGGACAATTTAACAGACGCGCACCGTCTGCTGGATCCCGGGGAAATTTGGGAAAACAGCGGATTTGCTAGCGCGCCTGCGTACCCAGAATCCTGGACTCGAGACGACCAAGTGGACTATTCATTCACACAGGGAGAGAAAGAATCGTCAAAATAAAGCTGGTTCTACTCTGGTAGTGAGTTTGGATAAGGGTTCTGCCGAATCCATTAAGTCTAGGTATGAAATGTGATACGAACAGCTCTTACAATCGTTGACCTGAACCAGCGAACGAACGCACCTACGACTGACAGTTGTCATCTTCAACAACGAGCGGTGGTTCTCCATCGCGCCGCCATCGCAACAGACGTCATTTCACCTTCCCATTAATTTACATATATTCATTTTACTTAGAACCAATAATAATTGTACCCTTGAATTTAATCCACATTAAATGAATTATAACGTGTACTCATTCGTGTTTGCCTTTCTGAAAACCCCCATCACACACAACAAAATGCAACCGTATTTGCATCTTGGTAGAATTCAGTTCCGCTTCCATATAAGTAGTGCGAACAATGGTCGAAAAAAAAACCCCTAGTATTTACTGCTCATTCTCATTCTTGTGTGCGGACATCAGATTTGAATGTGCAAAATAATAGGTGCGTTGTTGTTAAGTGGCATTAATTCTTATAGATTGGTAAAAGTCGTAAGTATTTCACCTTAAAATTAAATTTTTTATAATTTATTTATTCGAATTTCTTACATTTGTAAGTGTAAAAACACAAACGAATTAAAAATGGGACGTAAGGCACATTGCTCCGAAGAAGTCCGAAATCTCATAAGATCCTTGCGACAGGAAGGCAAAACTTACAAATGTATTGCAGGAATTATTGTTATTTGTTATATTATATTCATATTATTGCAGATATTATTATTGTTCGGAAAATATGGTCACAAATGCCTTAAAATGGCACAATGGAAACTACAGGCAGACCGCGAAAAACCACGGTTGCCACTTCTACGGAAATAAAGAAAGATCTGGAGTTGGATGTCAATACTTCAACCATAAGAAGGAGGTTAATCTAATATAAATTACCTTCCAAAAGTCCAAGAAAATGTCCATTATTGACCAAACACAACGTACAACGACGAAAGAGATTTGCGCAAGAACACATTAATTGGCCAAAAGAAAAGTGGCGAAATATTGTATTGTCTGATGAATCCAAGATCAATGTATTTGGAGCAGATAGTGGCAAAATGTATGTTAGAAGACCTAAAGGCAAAGAATATTCACCACGGTACACTTTAAAAACCGTTAAGCGTGGTGGCGCAAGTGTAAACGGCGTTGGTCCAATCTTCTGGATAAAGAACATTATGCATGCCGTAGATTACATCAACGTATTGGAAAACGTAATGCCATTACGTTGGACATTTCAGCAGGACAACAACCCCAAACACACTTCTAAATTGGTGAAGTACTTTTTCCAGACCAAAAATATTGACGTTATGGAATGGAACCTTCAGACCTAAACCCTATAGAAAACTTATGGGCCGAAGAAAACTTATGGGCCCGCTCATTCCGGGCATAGAAATAAGGAGGAATTATGGCAATCGGTGCGAGCCGCATGGGAATCGATTCCTGATTCTATGCCCAGGAGATGTCAAGAGATGAAAAAATAACGTTTTTGGAACCAAATATTGATGCAAAGTACATATGGCTAAATATTCAAAACTATTCACTTAAAACTAACATGTTTTCATCTTCTTTTTTAGGTGCAAAAGTAACACACCTATTAGTTTGCACAGCAAGAAAATATTTAAATGTGTTTAATAATTTTATTTATCTGTTTACAACTTTTTGTTACCCATTGTTTCATAAGTCTAAAAGAATTAATTAAGAATTGTTTGAGTTTTTATTATTCTTTTCATTATTAGAATAAATATAACCAATTTTCATGTTTTTTGAGCACACACCTATTATTTTGCACACCACTGTATACCAGCACCCTGGCGAACAGTCAGAGTATCTTTCATACCGAAAATCGGCAGAGATGACTACTTTCTCGCCAAGAGCTTCAGAGCTATAAGTCTGACGTTCTTCCAGCTGGAAAGCATGGAAAGACTGGTTGAGCTACATGTTCGCACAGTTGCCTTGAGGGTACATCCTTTGTCAGAGATGCAACATGCCTATCAACGCAGAAAATCCTGCGAGACTGCGCTTCAAAATCTGGTCAGTATAATAGAATGTGCACTTGACAGGAAAGAATACGCGATAGGCATTTTCATAGACATTGAGGGTACCTTTGACAATGCGACTTTTGACAGCATGTGTAGCTCCGCCCGAAATCACGGCATTGAAGAATCACTAGTGTTGTGGATCAAAGCAATGCTGGTGAACAGAACACTGACTGTAGATGCAGATTGTGGCCGGTGTGTTATGGCAAGTGTAATAGGGGCTGCCCACACCTCTTTGGTGTATGCTTGTTGACTCTCTGTTGAACACACTCAACAGTTCTAACGTCTACGCTCAAGCATATGCAGATGATGTCGCCGTTCTGCCTGTCGGATCGTGCCTAGCGACTGTTTGCTCTAAGGTGCAGATGGCCCTAGACGCAATCGACGATTTATGCGCTAGGAATGGGCTTTTAGTTAATCCTCTCAAAATCGAGGTGGTTCTCTTTACGAGAAGGAGGAAATCGACTGGTCTGACTCAGCCAGTCCTAAAACCGTTACTATCCAAGGAAGCCAAATATTTAGGAGTAATCTTAGATAGCAAATTTCTTTGGACGAAATATGTCGAGCTGAAAACTTCCAAAGTTCTGTCAGTATTTCGGCAATGCAAAAGTGTTTTCGGCAGTACATGGGGCTTGTCGCCAAGGAAAGTCCTTCTACACGGTAATTATAAGACCCTTCCTCTCATATGCGTCAGTTGTTTGGTGGAATAAGCTCTCACGTAAATACGTTACTGCTGCTTTCACCAAACTCCAAAGAACAGGCTGTGAGATCTCTTACGAGCTTGCTAGAAAAGACTCAGAAGAGAATTTCTCTGGACTTGAACCCACATTGGGTTTGCCAGCGTACTCGGTTAGGGCTTCAATGAACACAATCAAAGGTGGCATGACTCTCAAGGATGCAGGCAGACTAAACGAATGGTTCCCGTCGTCTGTAAGAAATCCGAGGCTTTCTTGCTGCGAGTATCTTGTAGCAGAAAAGACTGCAGGCCACTAACTGGCGTTCTTACGGGCCACATCGCCCTTGCCAAGTACCTCCATGTGCTAGGTTTGAGCGCTACCTCTATCTGCGACTCCTGTGGAGAGGGCGATTACACTGCGGAACATTTCCTATGTGATTGTCCTGCCTTTGTTCGGATCAGGTGGCGGATTTTCGGTGCGGGTATGGTCAGTTCTGATGACCTAAGCTCTTCATCACTGAACCGTCTACTAGTCTTTTTAGAAAAGACGAAACAACACATTAAAATAGGGCTCTCTGCCTGGTTGTACAATGGACCTGTTTTTGAGTCTGAGTGCTCCAGTAAGGTGTACCCGCCCTGACAAAAAAAAAATAGTTGGATCGATTCATTTCGTACAGGACTTTAGTGTTCGTGAGTATAAAAGAACAGTGTAGCAACTCTTCGGGAAATTAAATAAAAATATTAAAAATTAACTATAGAACTCTGAAAAAAAAAACTTTAAAACCAGTGGAAAGCAGTCGGTTTCGATATCGAAAACTCTGAAGAACAGAGGAGAAGACTGTGCACGTTGGCTTTAAATGTTTGAAGATTGTAGTGATGGGAATCATTCCAAAATCGCATAATATGAAACAATCTTTGCGAGAGAAGATTAAGCGAAATTTACTATGCCGGCGGATACAGAAGTTGAGATTTTAAAAATAATTAGAGCATCAGCAACGGATTTCTAGAATTAAAACTCTAATCGAAATTAATTAGAATTCGCCGAATTAGAATGTTGGTTAGGAATAGTCGAGTCTTATTTCAAGCAGGCCGTTAATTATAAAAACCGAATCGAGGAATAAGCTCCAACTGATAAATAATGGGCGAACTGAAATTGAGGACTTATGGAACATATGCGGAAGGCCTTTCCAAGGCACTTGAAGACTTGAAGTTAGATACGACAGTAAGTGTTCAATTCTTTTGGAATATATGTCCACTCTGTTTGAGCTCCCAAAAAATAAAGGAAATCCTCCAGAATACAACTCAGAAGTTTAGTCGACAGTGTTTCCGCATCAGTAGTCATGAGGATATTTGCAACGCGATTGTCATTTACATAGTAATGTCAAAGGCAGATGAAGAGACCTACGGAAGTAGAATAAATCATTCGATTATTCAAACCTAACGAGGAAGGCTTCCTCAGAGTTACTTAGTAAACTCAATTAGGAAGCTCATTAGAAATAGCTAAACAATATTTTTAACGTTGGAGCGCAGATTATCGAAATTCATAAAGGACCACATCAATGCGTTCTACGTCTTCCAAATTCGCCCACAAAATTGAGAGTAGTTTTCGAAGCCTCGTGTCAAACTTCGTCTTGTAAATCACTGAACAATTTATTGATAGTATAGGAAATATATTCCATTGTGGTACGATTTCAGAGTCATCAATACGCTCCTACAGCAGACGCACAGAAAATGTATCGACAGATCGAGATCGATCAACAAATGATTTCAACAAATCGAATTTAAATTGATTCATTAGAGACTCGTTTGAAAGGCTGCAATCGTGTTACCTTTACACCGTCAAAAGCAAAACTGCTTCTGCAACCTTTCTGGCAACTCGGTATCTGCACGAAATCGGCGTGCGGAACCAAAACTGTCATGTAGTGAGTCAAATCATTTGTCGAGATTTTGCGGAACCAAAACTGTCATGTAGCGAGTCAAATCATTTGTCGAGATTTTTAAGTTGACAATCTTATAACTGGCGCTGGCTCAGTACATGAGCTGAGGAAAATAAGGATGAAGTAAGTAAACTGCTAAAGTCAGCTCATTTTGAGTGGCACTCGAACGTAGAGTTAAATTCATCCACACAAACTAGTAGTGTTGAATTCAAAGGTAATGACATCGAAACAACCTTCGTTCTCACCGAATATTTTAACAAAACGTAGTGTTCGACTAGTAAATTGTTCGATCCTCTTGATTTACTTGGTCAATAGTCATTAAAGCAAGCATTTTTCTGAAAATACTGCGTTCTACCGAACGAGCTAGATTCCTGTTGGAAGGAGTACATACTCGTAGCAGATCTACAGAACTTGAATAGCCTCAGCGTAATTCGAATCTTTCGACCTAAATGGAAAAGCGCCCGGATACATCGATTTTCGGATGCGTCAATAAACGCTTATGGATGATGTCTCTATGACAGGGGCGTTGACGACCTGAATGGCGTGTCGGTAAGGCTAATTACGGGAAAGTAAAGGGTTACGCCAGTCAAAACGTAGTTTATTCATTGGTTAGAACTTTGTGGTACGCTGGCAGAATTTTGTTTAAAGGTTAAGTTTTCTGAAATCTACTTCGTGGTGGATTCAGTAATCCTGTTGTATTAACTTGGCTCGTCATCAAATTCGTGGCAAACTTTCATAGATAACAGAGTCAGCGATGTTCAGTCATCTGTATCGAGCACTGAGGAATGGAGACATGTGAGATCGGAGAGCAACCCAGCGGATGTGATATCAAGAGGAAGTACTGTAAAAAAAAGTATGAACCTCAATTTAGTTCAAGATTTTCGGAAAAAATATCCTAAGGAGTGGCCAGAAAATCCTAAATTCGATCCACAGAACCTAGACAAGTCGGTGCTAGAAGCGAAAAAGAAGTAAAACATGTTTATCAATGCTATAGCTAAAACGCAATTCGTCCAAAGGTTTTATAAATATAGCAGCTATACTTCAAGACTAAAGACTCTGTTGATCAAAACGTTAGGAAAAGCTATCTTAACATACGGGAAACTGACTACAGCATTAACAGAAATCGAAGGAGTTCTAAATTCAAGATCCATCACACTAATCAGTGCGGATCCATTGGACGTAACTCCGGGGCACTTTTTGATCGGAATTCTAATCTAATTAATCTGTCCTTTAATCAGATTTCTTATCTCAACAGGTGGTAGAGAATCACAGCACTAGGGCTGCACTTCTGGAAAACATGGTCTTCCGAATACATCCGAAATCTTCAATAGAAGTCGAAGTGATTTTCGCAACAGCCCAACGTACAAGAGGTCTGGTGCTTATCCAAGATGAAAACTTGCCCTCTTACAAATTGTCAAAGAAGCTGGAATGTTGGCACAAATTTTAATTATACATTAAAATACTGTATCCCCACCACTAGTCAATAAATGAATTCACTACATCCAAGTTTTCTTCATCCAAGAATTCTTATATTAACGTTTTGTTTCAAAAGTCGAAAAAATAAAGAGAGTTGTAAAAGTATATCTAGAGTCACGTTTCTTTTCATTTTAGTAAGACTAAATGAATTTAAATAAATCAATTCGTGATTTGACTAAATATTTTAGAAGTTTTTTTGGAAGTGAGCATTTCTGATAGAACATTGCTTGTACGTCTAATTTGTCAATATAATAATTGTTAATTGATTAAAAATTAATAAAAATAAAGTGCACGACGTACATACTTGAACCTACATATGTACATATATACTCCTTATCTTCAAAAACTCAGATTAATATATAATGTTTTTTATTAATATATAATTTTATTCAACATAGTTGCCTGTAAACACATGATAGCAAAATAGTGATGTTAAAGAATTGACCACGGAGGTAGGCGTACACGGATAGCTGTTGGTAGAACAGTGGTAACTAAAACCAAGTCAGGTTCACAATGTTTTCTTTATTGTGTAATTCTTCAACAAATACTTCATTCTATCATTCGAACAGAAACCAAATTGAAACAGGTTGTACGGCTAAAGCAATACCTATTCTTTGCAAAGGTATGCAATAATTAATCATTCACCAGTGGCGAAGCGTGAATTATTTAGATGGGTGTGCAATTCGTGAAAATTATATATTTTTAAAAATATTGTAGCATAATAATAACTACGCTCCTATGACTATGCAGCAAATTCCGAAGTGACTTTCCATTCTGGCAGAATTTTGGTTCGAACTGTCCTTTCATTCGAGGTTCGTGTCTGGGACGAAGTCTCCACAGCTCATGTCAACGATAGAGACGAATAATATCAGGGATAAAAGGGAATTATAACTGCAAGAATTATTTCTCTTGTTCCAGTGGTCGAAGAATTTGCTAGAAGTTTCTGGCTATCAGAAACTTCTGCTATATAAGGACAGATGGCGATCAAAAAGACACAGTTGGTTTGGAACCGTGGCGAAGAGATTGGAAAAGTGATAATGAGCGAAGTTGTAATTTGGTGATAAATTGAAAGTTGAGAGTGAACAAGAAAAAGTAATTAGTTTGGATTTGTGAATTAAGTAATTGAAAGGAGATAAAGTGATTTGAGAGGAAAGAGACCTTGTAAGAAAAGAATTTGCGAAGAATAGTATAGTGTGAACTTGAATTGTTCTATAGACTAGAAAATAAAGAAATAAATTTCACAGAATATCGTTTTATCTACTCGAGCCGTAGCTCGCATGTTACATTGGTGTCAGAAGTGGGACAAAACTTATTCTGTGAATAACTATTTCCGTGGTGTGAAATTGCACGATAAAAAAAAAAAAAAAAAAAAAAAAAAAAAAAAACGATTTCTGTGTGAGTTAATTAGTTGCGCAAAATGGGTCGCAAATTGGGAAAACTAACTATAATTCAACTAAAGGCAGAACTCAGTAAGCGGAACCTCGGCACAACTGGGGGAAAAGATGCCCTGCTGATTCGTCTGGAAGAAGCAGTAACGCAGGAAGGTGAAAATCCGCACGACGTAGAGTTTGACGTGGAAGAGGAACCAGCAAGTACAGCAGCCGACCCGGGTATAACGAGTCTGCTCCTGCAACTTAAGTTAGTCATGGACGAACAAAAGAAAGCGATAGAATACCAAAGGAATTCTATAGAACTTAAGCTGGACGAACAAAAGAATTCTCTAGAACTTAAGCTGGAAGAACAAAAGAAAGCAATGGACGAACAAAAGAAAGCAATGGACGACCAGAGGAATTCTCTAGAACTTAAGATGGACGAACAAAAGAAAGCAATGGACGAACAAAAGAATTCTCTAGATGCTCTGGAAAGCAAACTTGATGAGCAAAACAAGAACTTGGAATCCAAATTCGAAGCGATCGAAGAGAAAATCGAGAAGGTCGAGACGCAACTCGGAAAAGTCGAAACTAGATTCGATGAAAATTTTGAGAAACATGAAACTCAGTTCGGGAAAATAGAGACTCAGTTTGAAAAAGTGGATACGCAATTCGAGATAGTAGGGAAGCAAGTCGAAAATCTTGCTAAGGAGCTCAGCGACGTGAAGAGACAGAAAGCACGGAAATATTCCACTGACGGTCTGAGAAGAAAGGAGATGCAGCCTCCTATCTTCGATGGTCAAACATCATGGCCAATTTATAAAATGCAATTCGAAGCGGCCGCAATGACCAATAGCTGGGACGATGAAGAGAAGTCCATTGCACTCACACTTGCACTGAGGGGTCCAGCTGCGGAGCTCTCGCAGACCATCCCGGAAGATAAACAGCAGAACTACGACTCTCTGGTTCAGGCTATCGAGATGCGGTTTGGGGATGAACACATGCAGCAGGTGTACAGGGTTCAGCTGCGTAGTCGAGTCCAGAAAAGGGGGGAAACGCTCCAACAGTTGCAAGCGGATATAGACCGACTAGCCCATCTTTCATACCCTAAAGCCGGTGAGGAGCTTATCAACGAAATGGCGGTGGAAGCTTTTTTTTTTTTTCAGGCCATAGAGGACAGACAACTGCAAATGGCTGTAAGGATGGCTGAAAAGCGAACACTCCCCGAGGCATTGGCATTCGCTTTGTCAATGAAGGCTGCGGACCAAGTATACCAGGGAATACACCGTGTCAGGGAAATAAATGTCCGTCGTGGAATGCTCATGCCATAGAACAGCCGTCATGGATGAAGACAGACCTCGCGGAAGTCAAATCCGTTGCTGGAATTGCAACCAAACCGGACACCTACAACGGCAGTGCAGAAGTGCACCTAGACGAGGAAATTGTTCACATTGCGGAAGTAGGAGAAGCAGAGAGGAAGCATCTGGCTGTCAGTCAGACTTACCAAAACCAGCAGTCGGGAAATGCGTAAGGACCAACTTCGCGGGGCAGAAGTTGGTTACTGGAATCGAGGCCCCCAGGACCACCATTCAAGTTTCGCAAACCAAACGGGGTAACAAGAGCCTGACAGTGGAGGCACTAATCAACAAGAAGAAGTGCGTAGCCACCATCGACACAGGTGCCACTGCCTCCATTGTAAGAAGAGATATCGTCAGAAGCTCCTGGCTGCACAGCACCAACAGCTACTGCCTGAAGACTGCAACAGGGGAAATGGCGAAGGTGTTTGGAGAAGTTCGTCTTACGATTACTCTGGCGGGACTGACGTTCTCCCATGCGTTTCTGGTGGCAGACATATGCGACGAGTGCATCATCGGAATAGACTTCATGAAAGCAAATGAAGTAATCTTGGACATCGGGATGCAAGTACTGAGGTATCGAAATGTGGAGATTCCGATGGTGTACGGAAACGAGAATGCCGTAACTCTCAGGACAGTCATCAGCAAAGACGAAGTTTTGCCGCCTTCTTCAGAGACAATCATTTGGACGAAGCTGGAAGGTGATCTTGGGAGCCACCGATTCTACATAGTAGAACCAGACCCAGAGAAGAATTCTCAAGACTACATCGTGGGAAAGACGTTAGTCGAACCAAAGAACACCATGGTTCCAGTGAGAGTTTTGAACACAAGACCACACACTGTCAAACTAAGGCGAGGGGAGGTGACTGGAAAATGCACGCCGATTACCGCCGTCGCAGCAATATCTGAACATGATGCTCCAAAACCTCTCCCATCACCTTGGACAGCGGAAACGAGAGAGACGATTCTCCAGTCCAGTGACCTGAATCAGGAGCAGCGAACTATGGCAGAGAATCTTATCAATGAGTACGCTGATGTATTTGCTTCACAGGACGGAGAATACGGCCGAACACACCTGGTACAACATCGAATAGACACTGGTGATACTAGACCAATTCGTCAGCCTGCTAGGCGCCTTCCATTGGCAAAGCAGATAGAAGTTGCAGAGATGGTGTCGGCAATGGAGAAAGAAGGTGTGATTGAAAGTTCCAAAAGTCCGTGGGCATCACCGGTTGTACTGGTTAAGAAGAAAGATGGCAGCACGCGGTTCTGCGTGGACTATCGGCAGCTCAATTACGTCACCAAGAAAGACAGCTACCCTCTGCCACGGATTGACGACACGCTAGACACACTATCAGGAGCCCGATGGTTTTCCACTCTCGACTTGAAGAGTGGCTACTGGCAGGTACAGATCCATCCAGAAGACCGGGAGAAAACCGCCTTCACCGCAGGAAATGGGCTATGGCAATTCACGGTAATGCCATTCGGGCTGTGCAATGCTCCGGCGACTTTCGAGCGATTGATGGAATGTGTCCTGCAAGGGTTAACATGGAAAACCTGTTTGGTATACTTGGATGATGTCATCGTCGTAGGAAAAACGTTTGCGCAACACCGAGACAATCTAAGGGATGTGTTTCAAAGGCTTCGAAGTGCCCACCTGAAGCTCAACCCCAAGAAGTGCGCCCTGTTTAGAGCGGAAGTCAAGTACCTGGGACACATAATTTCAGCGAAAGGAGTGAGAACCGATCCAGAGAAGGTCGAAGCGGTGAAAAACTGGCCAGTCCCCAAGGATAAACACCAACTAAGGAGCTTCCTGGGCCTAGCCACCTACTACAGACGGTTCGTGAAGGATTTTGCCGGGATCGCAAAGAACCTGCACCAGTTGACGGAAAAGGGAAAACAATTCAAATGGTCAATTGAGTGCGAGAAGAGCTTCAAGGCACTTCAACAACGGCTATGCGATGCCCCGATACTGGCTTACCCCACTCCCGGGGAAACGTTCGTTGTGGATGCAGATGCTAGTAATGTCGGGGTAGGAGCCGTACTCTCCCAGGTGCATGACGGCCAAGAGAAGGTGGTTGCGTACTTCAGCAAGGTGCTCTCTAAGCCAGAAAGGAACTACTGCCTGACAAGGAGAGAACTTCTAGCTTTGATCTTGGCTACGAAGCATTTTCACAAATACCTCTACGGGAGGAAGTTCGTCCTTCGCACAGACCATGCAGCCTTAAAATGGCTATTACAGTTCAAGAGTCCTGAGGGTCAGGTCGCAAGATGGATCGAAAGGCTGCAAATCTACGACTACGAAATACAGCATCGTAAAGGAAAACTCCACTCTAATGCGGATGCACTGTCCCGGAGACCATGCAGAACGGAATGTAAACATTGTGCGCGTCAGGAAGAACGGGAGCTGGTTTCCATCCAAAGAATGAGAGCCGAACCTATCGCCGGCTGGAGCGTAGATGAGATCCGGAACGCTCAGAAGGAAGACCCGGATATCGAGCCGATTCTGGCCTGGAAGGAGAACATGGAGAAACCGGATCATCAGGACATCTCTCACAGAAGTCCGACCTTAAAGGCATATTTTGCGCAGTGGGACTCCCTCCATGTCCAAGAAGGTGTTCTGAGAAGAAAATGGGAATCCTCCGACGGAAAGTCGTTTGTAATGCAGCTTGTCGTACCGCGGACGAGGGTCAAGGAGGTGTTACAGGAAATGCATGGCGGGGCGTCCGGAGGCCACTTGGGAGTGAATAAGACGCTAGAAAAGGTATGAGAACATTTTTATTGGTTAAAAGCGAAGGAAGATATCGAAGACTGGTGCAGAAAATGCGACGTGTGTGCAGCTAGCAAGGGTCCGAGAATCAAAACTCGAGGTAAGATGCACCAATACAACGTGGGAGCACCTTTCGAACGAATCGCCATTGACATCGCAGGGCCCTTTCCGGAAACCGACAATGGTAATCGATATATACTCGTAGTGATGGACTACTTCAGTAAGTGGCCGGAAGCGTTTCCGATCCCTAACCAGGAAGCCAGAACCGTGGCGGAGCAGATCGTCTACAATTGGGTTAGCAGATTCGGTGTGCCCTTGGAATTGCATTCTGACCAAGGGCGGAACTTCGAGTCAAGAATCTTCCAAGAGATGTGTCAACTACTCGGAATCAAAAAGACAAGGACAACCCCGCTTCATCCACAGTCGGACGGTATGGTGGAGCATTTCAATAGGACTTTGGACGAACATCTCTTGAAGGTCGTAGGTGACTACCAACGGGATTGGGACCGGCAGATTCCCTTGTTTTTGATGGCCTATAGAAGTGCCGTGCATAGCACTACTCGACATACGCCGTTCGAAATCTTATTTGGTGGAATAGCTCATTTACCCAGTGAGGTGAAATTTGGATCTCCTACCAATGAGCCCAGAAATGAAGAAGAGTACGTGGCGGACCTTAGGGAAAGGCTTAGGGACATACACCAAAGGACCAGAAGCCAGATTAAGATGACGAGCGACCGCATGAAGACCAGGTATGATGCCAAGGCAACAACGTCAGGATTCCAGGAAGGAGATCTGGTGTGGCTGTATAATCCCCATCGCCAAAAGGGGAAATCACCTAAATTACAGCGGAACTGGGAAGGTCCCTACAGAATAGTAACCCGCATCAACGATGTTGTCTACCGCATCCAGCGAGGACCGAGGGCCAAAATGAAAGTGGTTCATGTGGACCGACTGAGTCGATACAATGGCCGAAATGAGGATGCACTTGTTCGGGACGAACACGTCTAAGAGGGGGGCAGTGTAGCATAATAATAACTACGCTCCTAAGACTATGCAGCAAATTCCGAAGTGAGTTTCCATTCTGGCAGAATTTTGGTTCGAACTGTCCTTTCATTCGAGGTTCGTGTCTGGGGCGAAGTCTCCACAGCTCATGTCAACGAAAGAGACGAATAATATCAGGGATAAAAGGGAATTATAACTGCAAGAATTATTTCTCTTGTTCCAGTGGTCGAAGAATTTGCTAGAAGTTTCTGGCTATCAGAAACTTCGGCTATATAAGGACAGATGGCGATCAAAAAGACACAGTTGGTTTGGAACCGTGGCGAAGAGATTGGAAAAGTGATAATGGGCGAAGTTGTAATTTGGTGATAAATTGAAAGTTGAGAGTGAACAAGAAAAAGTAATTAGTTTGGATTTGTGAATTAAGTAATTGAAAGGAGATAAAGTGATTTGAGAGGAAAGAGAACTTTTAAGAAAAGAATTTGCGAAGAATAGTATAGTGTGAACTTGAATTGTTCTATAGACTAGAAAATAAAGAAATAAATATCACAGAATATCGTTTTATCTACTCGAGCCGTAGCTCGCATGTTACAATATCAACAAATTGCGATTGTGGCAATACATTGCCCGAAAACACTTCCTATTTATTGTTTTCTTAATCAAAATTTAGAAAAAAGAAGAAATTTCATGAATTTTTTTTATTATAAATAAAAAACGTAACAATACCTAAACGAAAAGGAAAGTTCATTCATTCATAATTCACATTTTTCTTATGAAACTTGGTGTATTGTACTTACAACAGAAAACAAAATAACATCCCAGACTCTCGTCCATTGTTTTTTTTTTCGCACGAGCGTCGATGTAATGCATTGTATATTTGACCTATGAGCTAAGACCCTTTACGGAAACAAAACAGAAAAGAACAGATACAAAAAAAAAGAAAATAAGAATGCAGGTGCACAGAAAACTGTCGCACGAGTTCACTACAAATTCATCAAAGTAAAGATTTTATTTAGGTATGTCGTGCGGGTGACGAATGACGATGGGGATGGATACTGCGAAAATCTTGTAGGTATATAGTTTGGAGTTGGATAAATTTATTTGATGAAATCAACAGAATACATGCACAGCGAGATTTCGTGGAGTTTTTTTTTTTTATTTTGTTTCTCAACGATGAAGGAATTTTTAAAGAAAAATTATAGGAATTAGGATTATGAATATGGTTTAGGCTAAGTGATGGATGTTTTATGGGTTGTATAATTGTGCATATTTGTGTGTGTTATTATTATTATTACACAGTGTTCGTTAAGGTTTTTTTTTGTTTCCTTCGATCAGGGTGTGCAATGCACACCTTGCACACCCTGACGAAACGCCAGTCGTTCACCTATATTATCAAAGTGATCAACGACATATGACAATCCATACTTCTTCGACGGGAAATGTTCTCATTTATAAGGGTTGGGTGAAACCGAAGTTAGTGTGCATACCTTTTCTTATTTTGATTGTGATTTAGAAGAGCTAAGTAGTTTAAGCCCAAACAACAATTTTCACTTCCCAGGAGGTTTTAGCGATAGTGGATAGTCATGAGTGTGCCTTTACTTTTTGAGATACATACGGCAATTATTTTCTATAAATAGAATCATGATATGTTAATTATTTACTTATACAAATTGTCATACTTTACAACCGAGTAAAATATACAACAGAAAAATGTCAAAAAACATATAGGTATATTCACGCCATATATTGAAAACTTGTCATAGAGACTTAATTTTCATATTACATTACTTTAAGAAACTGCAAGCAGACTAGACGCGAACTAACAAGAGCGGCAAATAATTGCACTTATAAATGTAGCTGGAAAAAGGCTATTTTTGAATGTGTGGATATATTTTTTTTAGAAAATCCAACTGTTTCGAGTTACGAATAAAAAAAATTACGGTTGACCTTTCCTTTGTAGAAATTAGTTTTTACTATGCCTAACAAAGAGTCGGCATACTGCCGCTGGGCTACCATCATATATAGCATGTTAAAAAGATATTAGAAAAATGCGTTGACCTTTATTAATAACTTGGAGACAGTTGGATTTTCGAAGAAACACATTTAGATTAATGATTATTTTTACAAATTTGTTACAAACATGGTTCAATTTAAGTATCATAAATATAGATACTGAACATCGAAAAAAAGAAAAATATAATAATGTCCTAAAGTTACTTTGAAGAAAAATATTGATTTTAAGAAAAATTATGTTTTATGACGTACAAACAACATACGTTCAGTCAAGACTTCAGTTATTAATTAAAGAAAAATATGTGAATGAATTGCTATAAATTGGTAAATAATTTAGTACAAAAATGCGGTACTTTACAAAATGCACTAAAAATATGTGTTCGGTAAGTAAGTTTTAGTTTTAAATACGCACAAACTTTGATATGATTATAAATTCACATTTTCGTATCGAATTTCTTTGTTTGATTTACTTAATTATATTAATCAACTTTATGGCGCCAACATTTTTGACAATTCCTCATCTTGCAAACACCCTTTTAAAAATTCCTCCTGAGTTAATTGACCATCATTATTTTCATCCATTTTAGCAAATATGTTTTTTGCCCTTTCTTCAGCAGAATCCGCCGGACGGTTTGAAGAACAAGCCCCTAACATATCGTAAATTGCCTGAAAATGAATAAAAAAAAAAAGTTAAATAAATATCGTATGGAAAGTTAGAGAAAAATCAATATTCGGGCATCAAAATCTAGAATTCGCGGATCCGTATGCCGATTCCGATATGAGAAGATTAATAAGGGTGTTTGCATTGCAATGCCTTTTTACTGGGATTCGAAAACTTATGTACACTGTATTTTATAACCAGTCAAAGCTCCAACTTGGATTATAATTTCGTTATTTACTCTTTACTTGCTCCATATACATATGCTGGTCATTCATATTATACAGATTTAAAATTAATGCAATGTTGAAAAGAGACGACCAAATTTCAGTTTTCGAAAAACGTGTTAAAAAGCTAAAACCAGTTTTTTACGGTATGTCCAAGATTTGAATGCCATGTCATTACACATGCCAAAAATTACTTAGATATCAATTTGGAATAAAATCGTCTTATCTATATCTGACAAATAGATAATTTTTGCAAACCCGCTAATAAGTAAAGTACCGTTATCATTTTATTTCTAGAAAAACGGATACGCAGTAATATTGCAAATATTTGCGTTACCTTAGATATGAAATTCTTGCGAGATCGTTGAAGCAGTTTTCGAAAAAAATTGAGGCTAGAATAAAAATTCGGATTTCTCCAATGCGCATTATCCCACAGACCCTAGACATAAAGTTTAGACGCAGTCCGAAATACATTCATAATTTTCGAATTCCTCTATAATATAATTGTAATATAAAGATTGTTCAAAATCTCGAGATCGAAAATTTTGCAGTAGGGCAAACGTTAGAAAATAATAAAAATAAAAATACTGATTTTGTTTAAATTTCAAATCGATCTGATTTGCAAGTGAATATATTTTCGATGCAAAATAATCGGAGTAAAAAACGAACACATTGATTGTATTTATTTAATGTTATGTACTTATCTACTAATAAAAAAATAAAAATACTGATTTTGTTTAAATTTGAAATCGATCTGACTTGCAAGTGAATATATTTTCGATGTAAAATCGGAGTAAAAAACGAACACATTGATTGTATTTATTTAATGTTACGTATTTATCTACTAATCTACATACTGTTGAGAATTTTAACCTAAAAATATTTATCTGTTTAATTGTTGAACAAGAAGAGAGACCCCCTCAACTGCGCCAACTACAGACGCATCAGTCTCCTCAGCATGGCAGATAAAATCAGTCTCACAAGATCTTATCTGCCATATTGTGTGAACGCTATAAACCTTCGACACTCAACACTTCTTATCTTTGGTATCCTACCAAACTCGTCCGTCTGTGCAGTTCAAGTTCAAGTTCGGTAACGACAAGTTGGTCCCGACCATCAAGCTCTGACAAACCAAATACACCCTACGAAGTTCCTGACTAGCCACGTTTGCTATTGCAAATACTTACACCGAAAAAATAAAGAGCAGCAAATACAGGTAGCATAGTATTAATTGCTAACCATCTCTGCGAAGTAATATCTAACGGCAATCCCGCGGGGAGAGTGCTTGAAGTGTGGATTAGTACGTAAGAGTTCAGGTTTGCGAATCGTGCAGGCCACTAGCCCGGGCTATACTACATTACGCAAAACAAAAAAAAAAAACTACAAATCGACATGAAAACAAACGTACCTTCATGATACACCTCAGAGGCATATACTTGTACAGACTCACAAACAAATACACATGTGAAGAATTGAACTATTATAGCTACGGCTGGGGTGGGGACCATGGAATTTTCTTTAGTCATATGAAAGAGATGATTTCTTTTTTAAATGTTCTGCACCATTCTGTAGGAATAAAATCCCGGACGTTGTCGACTTCTTTGTAACTAAGAATATCTCCTCAAATACGACCCAAGGGCAGGAAGGGCCAGATCTTGATTCAGATCACTCATCTGTGCTACTTACACTTCGTAATAAAATTATAATGAAGGAACACAACCAACGTCTAGTGAACAAGCTAACTGACTGGATATATTTCAGATATTTGCTGGAGGAATGCATCGAACTAAGTACAACAATCGGTACAATAGAGCAACTGGTAAAGTAAAGTACATACTTTCACCCTAAATATACAAAAGGCTGCTTGGGCTGCAACGCCTAAATCAAATAGCAAAGTAAAAAGAAATGTATATCCCAAAGAAATATGCGACATAATATCTGAAAAGAGGAGAGCTCGTAAACGCTGGCAACTGTCGAGAGCGCCAAGTGATAAAAATAGACTTAATAGTTTAAACAATACGCTCAGAAAAAAGATCACAGAATTGAAAAATGCGTCGGGGATACCTTATAAATCTGACAAACGATGCTAGTACAGAATACTCACTATGGAAGGCTACAAAAAAAATGAAAAGACCAACGGCATACATTCCGCCACTTAAAAACAGCAGTGGAAACTGGGCAAAAACACACAAACAAAAGGCCGATTTATTTGCTGAACATATTGAAAGCGTCTTTCAGCCACATCACGGGTGAAATTCTGAAAAAACTGGCTAGAAAAGGTATGAAAAAAATAGCACAGATAATAAATTCAGCGTTCAGAATAAGGTATGTTCCACGCATGTTGAAGGTCGCGGAAGTTATTATGGTACCAAAGCCGGGAAAATTACCCAGTGAAGTTATCTCATATCGTCCGATTTCATTGCTGCCAATACTGTCAAAACTTTTCGAAAAAATTCTTCTGAAACGACTCCATCCGATTATAGAAGAAAAGGCACTGATACCAAACCATCAATTTGGATTCAGAAATAGGTACTCCACTATAGACCAGGTCCACAGAATAACTGACAAAATAGAAAAAGCCTTAGAAGAAAAACAAATATGCCCTACCATCTTCCTTGATGTAACACAGGCCTTTGATAAAGTCTGGCACAAGGTATTGGTTCATAAACTGAAAAAATATCTTCCAAAACAATACTCAGAAATACTAGTCATATATAAAGCAGCGATTATATAGAATTAAGCAAGAAAATGAGTACTCCACATTAAAATGTATAAGATCTGGAGTACCGCAAGGTAGTGAGTTAGGACCTGTGCTGTTCCTCCTATACACGAACGACCTACCACAAAATGACGAAACTACTGTTGCCACCTTTGCAGACGATACTGCTGTACTTGCTGTCGGAAAAACCGTGCAGGAAGTTACCGAAAAACTACAAAGGACAGTAAATGAAATATCTGAATGGACCAAAAAATGGCAAATACAATTAAATGAACTGAAGTCAATCCATGTCAACTACACTAATAAGAACGTACAACACATACCTGTGTACATAAATAACAAAGTAGTTCTGCATTCGAACTCAGCTAAGTACTTAGGCATGACTTTAGACGCGAAGTTGCGCTGGAAAACTCATGTCAAGAAAAAATATGACGAACTAAACATTCGATATAAAAAATGTATTGGGTAATTGGGAGGTATTCATGTCTCTCAATATATAATAAACTGCTTCTCTATAAGCAAGTTTTAAAGCCAATATGGACATATGGCCTTCAGCTTTGGGGGTGCACAAGTAAGACGAACCTACAAAGCATACAATGCTTTCAAAATAAAGTACTACGCAATATTGTTAATGCGCCATGGTACATACGTAACGCTGATCTACATAGAGATCTAAAAATTTAAATGGTAGAGGACGAGGTCAGGAAGGTCGCAAGAAGACATGAAGGTAGGCTTCGCAACCATTCTAATTTAGAAGTAGTCGAACTACTTAATAATAACAATCTAGTTAGAAGATTACGAAGAATAAAACCATTCGAACTAGTTAACTAGGAGAAAAAATAAAAAGAAATATATAACATAATCACCCGAACAAAGCTTGAAGAGTTAAAAAACAAAAGGTAACCAAAGTTAGTTCCTTACAACATAAATTTACAAGTATTAGAAACAAAAATTGCTGATTAGTTTAACGATTAGGTTCGATTATTGGAAGGATGGTAACACCATGCTTTCTCCGCGTGTTTTTAGTGGGTGGGTCAAGTCCCACAATATCGCAAAGCTCGCATGCGATGTCTTTCAACGATTTTCACCCAGCTACACGCAAAAAAAAAAAAAAATGTTCTGCACCACTTGTAACCAACTTCTTCCAAGTTTACAAAACCCAGTTAGGTAGTGAAATGAAGTGGTATACGGAAGAGTTAAATAGTGGACAGATAAGGGGATAGAGTGAGGTAACGACGCTGCGAGTTATTTCACATTCGTGTTGATTTCATTACGATTAAACAGATGGGCAGGCGGGACACAACTATATATTTCCTCCGAACATTTGTGGTAGAAATACCGGTACAGGAGCGCTAAGCATCCAACATTACTCATGGTGTTCGAGCGAAGGGATTTGACTACGTGCAGACTGATCGGCGACGTCTGCAAGCTTGTCGTTGATCACATTCAAGTAAACCCAAGTATGAAACATTGCTCCCGCCCAAAAATACAAGTTATATTCAAGTTTCGAAAGAACATACGCTTTACAAATTATTGCCAAGCCCACAGAAGTGAAAACCGTTAACATCTTTGAAGAATTTTAGGCTGTAGCACTAGCTTTTGCAGCATCATAAGCTGGTTCCATCACAAGTCTGCGCGCTAAGATACCCATTCTGAGTTTAACCACGTTAGTAGCTTAATAGACAGGTCTAATCCCAATTGATGATTACATCAATGTGAGAGTTGAGTTCGATAGGCAATCGCTTTCACTGAGACTCGATGATTTAGGGACCTTGCCAGGATGTCGTTAGTGAATTGGCGAAGTCAAGAATGCTGTCATCAAAAATGAATCCAATGACGAGTAACAGATAGGACATCATTAAGATAAATCAGGAAAAGGGCTGGAGAGAGCACTGAGCACTGGGTCTATTCATCTAGCAGCTTATTACATAGAAAGATAAGTACATTCTCGGATAAATAAATATATAAATATGTATTAATGTAAATTAATTATTTAAAAAAAAAAAATTTCATGAAAATAAGGATAGAGGAGGAAGACGAAAACAGATTAAATGTATTAGAAAATCGAACAAAATCTTTCTGAAGCGATCTCTTGAATAATGAAAATCCAAATGTCAACTGGCGACATTGAAATTCATAATAGTAATAGAATATGGTTCACTACGACCATAGTTGGAAGAGAACATTACGATTTCTAAAGCACCTTTCAGGAGCATAAATGGGTACCCGACATTAAAGTATGTGGCTATTTATACGGTAACACAGAATGTCTCTTATAAACATATCATGGGCTGGTTAAGGGTAATAATTTGGTGAAATGCCTCTGTACCTTTTCTATGCGATCTGAATGAGTCTGATAAATTGGATTCCAGATAATAACGGTGTAATCAAGAATCGACCTAACCAAGAAGATGAAAAGATATATTAATGTATGTATGTGAATCAAGGAAATATTTTGACTTCCTTTTAATAAACCCAACAAGTGAGTTAGCTTTAGCTATTATGTACTTAATGTGAGGAACAAAATTTAGCTTAGTGTCAATAATGACACCCAGATCCATAAATTGATTTACTCTTCTTAAAGACGTCAATTCAAGGCAGTAGTCATAAGAGTATTGCATATATGATCTTGAAAGGGAGATATACACGTATTTTTATACATTCAACCTTAAGCAATCAGATAGATTTGGCGAAAGTTCTCAATAGTTGGACCGCACGGACAGCCACTTGCGAGTCGAAATGTAGTCAGATACCTGGGGCTCTGGTTAGAAAAATATTGTAGTATGCGGGCTACGGCTCGAGTAGATAAAACAATTATTCTGAGAAATTATTTCTTTATTTTCTACTCTATAGAACAATTCAAGTTCACACTATACTATTCTTCGCCTTATTCTTTTCTTACAAGGTCTCTTTCCTCTCAAATCACTTTATCTCCTTTCAATTTCTTAATTCACAAATCCAAACTAATTACTTTTTCTTGTTCACTCTCAACTTTCAATTTATCACCAAATTACAACTTCGCCCATTATCACTTTTCCAATCTCTTCGCCACGGTTCTAAACCAACTGTGTTTTTTTTTGATCGCCATCTGTCCTTATATAGCAGAAGTTTCTGATAGCCAGAAGCTTCTAGCAAATTCTTCGACCACTGGAACAAGAGAAATAATTATTGCAGTTATAATTCCCTTTTATCCCTGATATTATTCGTCTCTTTCGTTGACATGAGCTGTGGAGATTTCGTCCCAGACACGAACCTCGAATGAAAGGACAGTTTGAACCAAAATTCTGCCAAAATGGAAAGTCACTGCGGAATTTGCTGCATAGACATAGGCGCGTAGTTATTATTATGCTACACTGCCCCCCTCTTAGACGTGTTCGTCCCGAACAAGTGCATCCTCATTTCGGCCATTGTATCGACTCAGTCGGTCCACATGAACCACTTTCATTTTGGCCCTCGGTCCTCGCTGGATGCGGTAGACAACATCGTTGATGCGGGTTACTATTCTGTAGGGACCTTCCCAGTTCCGCTGTAATTTAGGTGACTTCCCCTTTTGGCGATGGGGATTATACAGCCACACCAGATCTCCTTCCTGGAATCCTGACGTTGTTGCCTTGGCATCATACCTGGTCTTCATGCGGTCGCTCGTCATCTTAATCTGGCTTCTGGTCCTTTGGTGTATGTCCCTAAGCCTTTCCCTAAGGTCCGCCACGTACTCTTCTTCATTTCTGGGCTCATTGGTAGGAGATCCAAATTTCACCTCACTGGGTAAACGAGCTATTCCACCGAATAAGATTTCGAACGGCGTATGTCGAGTAGTGCTATGCACGGCACTTCTATAGGCCATCAAAAACAAGGGAATCTGCCGGTCCCAATCCCGTTGGTAGTCACCTACGACCTTCGAGAGATGTTCGTCCAAAGTCCTATTGAAACGCTCCACCATACCGTCCGACTGTGGATGAAGCGGGGTTGTCCTTGTCTTTTTGATTCCGAGTAGTTGACACATCTCTTGGAAGATTCTTGACTCGAAGTTCCGCCCTTGGTCAGAATGCAATTCCAAGGGCACACCGAATCTGCTAACCCAATTGTAGACGATCTGCTCCGCCACGGTTCTGGCTTCCTGGTTAGGGATCGGAAACGCTTCCGGCCACTTACTGAAGTAGTCCATCACTACGAGTATATACCGATTACCATTGTCGGTTTCCGGAAAGGGCCCTGCGATGTCAATGGCGATTCGTTCGAAAGGTGCTCCCACGTTGTATTGGTGCATCTTACCTCGAGTTTTGATTCTCGGACCCTTGCTAGCTGCACACACGTCGCATTTTCTGCACCAGTCTTCGATATCTTCCTTCGCTTTTAACCAATAAAAACGTTCTCGTACCTTTTCTAGCGTCTTATTCACTCCCAAGTGGCCTCCGGTCGCCCCGCCATGCATTTCCTGTAACACCTCCTTGACCCTCGTCCGCGGTACGACAAGCTGCATTACAAACGACTTTCCGTCGGAGGATTCCCATTTTCTTCTCAGAACACCTTCTTGGACATGGAGGGAGTCCCACTGCGCAAAATATGCCTTTAAGGTCGGGCTTCTGTGAGAGATGTCCTGATGATCCGGTTTCTCCATGTTCTCCTTCCAGGCCAGAATCGGCTCGATATCCGGGTCTTCCTTCTGAGCGTTCCGGATCTCATCTACGCTCCAGCCGGCGATAGGTTCGGCTCTCATTCTTTGGATGGAAACCAGCTCCCGTTCTTCCTGACGCGCACAATGTTTACAATCCGTTCTGCATGGTCTCCGGGACAGTGCATCCGCATTAGAGTGGAGCCTTCCTTTACGATGCTGTATTTCGTAGTCGTAGATTTGCAGCCTTTCGATCCATCTTGCGACCTGACCCTCAGGACTCTTGAACTGTAATAGCCATTTTAAGGCTGCATGGTCTGTGCGAAGAACGAACTTCCTCCCGTAGAGGTATTTGTGAAAATGCTTCGTAGCCAAGATCAAAGCTAGAAGTTCTCTCCTTGTCACGCAGTAGTTCCTTTCTGGCTTAGAGAGCACCTTGCTGAAGTACGCAACCACCTTCTCTTGGCCGTCATGCACCTGGGAGAGTACGGTTCCTACCCCGACATTACTAGCATCTGCATCCACAACGAACGTTTCCCCGGGAGTGGGGTAAGCCAGTATCGGGGCATCGCATAGCCGTTGTTTAAGTGCCTTGAAGCTCTTCTCGCACTCAATTGACCATTTGAATTGTTTTCCCTTTTCCGTCAACTGGTGCAGGTTCTTTGCGATCCCGGCAAAATCCTTCACGAACCGTCTGTAGTAGGTGGCTAGGCCCAGGAAGCTCCTTAGTTGGTGTTTGTCTTTGGGGACTGGCCAGTTTTTCACCGCTTCGACCTTCTCCGGATCGGTTCTCACTCCTTTCGCTGAAATTATGTGTCCCAGGTACTTGACTTCCGCTCTAAACAGGGCGCACTTCTTGGGGTTGAGCTTCAGGCGGGCACTTCGAAGCCTTTGAAACACATCCCTTAGATTGTCTCGGTGTTGCGCAAACGTTTTTCCTATGACGATGACATCATCCAAGTAAACCAAACAGGTTTTCCATGTTAACCCTTGCAGGACACATTCCATCAATCGCTCGAAAGTCGCCGGAGCATTGCACAGCCCGAATGGCATTACCGTGAATTGCCATAGCCCATTTCCTGCGGTGAAGGCGGTTTTCTCCCGGTCTTCTGGATGGATCTGTACCTGCCAGTAGCCACTCTTCAAGTCGAGAGTGGAAAACCATCGGGCTCCTGATAGTGTGTCTAGCGTGTCGTCAATCCGTGGCAGAGGGTAGCTGTCTTTCTTGGTGACGTAATTGAGCTGCCGATAGTCCACGCAGAACCGCGTGCTGCCATCTTTCTTCTTAACCAGTACAACCGGTGATGCCCACGGACTTTTGGAACTTTCAATCAGACCTTCTTTCTCCATTGCCGACACCATCTCTGCAACTTCTGTCTGCTTTGCCAATGGAAGGCGCCTAGCAGGCTGACGAATTGGTCTAGTATCACCAGTGTCTATTCGATGTTGTACCAGGTGTGTTCGGCCGTATTCTCCGTCCTGTGAGGCAAATACATCAGCGTACTCATTGATAAGATTCTCTGCCATAGTTCGCTGCTCCTGATTCAGCTCACTGGACTGGAGAATCGTTTCTCTCGTTTCCGCTGTCCAAGGTGATGTGAGAGGTTTTGGAGCATCACGTTCAGATATTGTTGCGACGGCGGTAATCGGCGTGCATTTTCCAGTCACCTCCCCTCGCCTTAGTTTGACAGTGTGTGGTCTTGCGTTCAAAACTCTTACTGGAACCATGGTGTTCTTTGGTTCGACTAACGTCTTTCCCACGATGTAGTCTTGAGAATTCTTCTCTGGGTCTGGTTCTACTATGTAGAATCGGTGGCTCCCAAGATCACCTTCCAGTTTCGTCCAAATGATTGTCTCTGAAGACGGCGGCAAAACTTCGTCTTTGCTGATGATTGTCCTGAGAGTTACGGCATTCTCATTTCCGTACACCATCGGAATCTCCACATTTCGATACCTCAGTACTTGCATCCCGATGTCCAAGATTACTTCATTTGCTTTCATGAAGTCTACTCCGATGATGCACTCGTCGCATATATCTGCCACCAGAAACGCATGGGAGAACGTCAGTCCTGCCAGAGTAATCGTAAGACGAACTTCTCCAAATACCTTCGCCATTTCCCCTGTTGCAGTCTTCAGGCAGTAGCTGTTGGTGTTGTGCAGCCAGGAGCTTTTGACGATATCTCTTCTTACAATGGAGGCAGTGGCACCTGTGTCGATGGTGGCTACGCACTTCTTCTCGTTGATTAGTGCCTCCACTGTCAGGCTCTTGTTACCCCGTTTGGTTTGCGAAACTTGAATGGTGGTCCTGGGGGCCTCGATTCCAGTAACCAACTTCTGCCCCGCGAAGTTGGTCCTTACGCATTTCCCGACTGCTGGTTTTGGGAAGTCTGACTGACAGGATGGATGTTATCACCGCCAGATGCTTCCTCTCTGCTTCTCCTACTTCCGCAATGTGAACAATTTCCTCGTCTAGGTGCACTTCTGCACTGCCGTTGTAGGTGTCCGGTTTGGTTGCAATTCCAGCAACGAATTTGACTTCCGCGAGCTCTGTCTTCATCCATGATGGCTGTTCTCTGGCATGAGCATTCCACGACGGACATTTCCCTGACACGGTGTATTCCCTGGTATGCTTGGTCCGCAGCCTTCATTGACAAAGCGAATGCCAATGCCTCGGGGAGTGTTCGCTTTTCAGCCATCCTTACAGCCATTTGCAGTTGTCTGTCCTCTATGGCCTGAATAAAAGCTTCCACCGCCATTTCGTTGATAAGCTCCTCACCGGCTTTAGGGTATGAAAGATGGGCTAGTCGCTCTATATCCGCTTGCAACTGTTGGAGCGTTTCCCCCCTTTTCTGGACTCGACTACGCAGCTGAACCCTGTACACCTGCTGCATGTGTTCATCCCCAAACCGCATCTCGATAGCCTGAACCAGAGAGTCGTAGTTCTGCTGTTTATCTTCCGGGATGGTCTGCAAGAGCTCCGCAGCTGGACCCCTCAGTGCAAGCGTGAGTGCAATAGACTTCTCTTCATCGTCCCAGCTATTGGTCATTGCGGCCGCTTCGAATTGCCTCTTATAAATTGGCCATGATGTTTGACCATCGAAGATAGGAGGCTGCATCTCCTTTCTTCTCAGACCGTCAGTGGAATATTCCCGTGCTTTCTGTCTCTTCACGTTGCTGAGCTCCTTAGCAAGATTTTCGACTTGCTTTCCTACTATCTCGAATTGCGTATCCACTTTTTCAAACTGAATCTCTATCTTCCCGAACTGAGTTTCCTGTTTCTCAAAATTTTCATCGAATCTAGTTTCGACTTTTTCGAGTTGCGTCTCGACCTTCTCGATTTTCTCTTCGATCACTTCGAATTTGGATTCCAAGTTCTTGTTTTGCTCATCAAGTTTACTTTCCAGAGCATCTAGAGAATTCTTTTGTTCGTCCATTGCTTTCTTTTGTTCATCCATTGCCTTCTTTTGTTCATCCAACTTAAGTTCTAGAGAATTCCTTTGATCTTCTATTGCTTTCTTTTGTTCGTCCATGACTAACTTAAGTTGCAGGAGCAGACTTGTTATACCCGGGTCGGCTGCTGTACTTACTGCTTCCTCTTCCACGTCAAACTCTACGTCGTGCGGATTTTCACCTTCCTGCGTTACTGCTTCTTCCAGACGAATCAGTAGGGCATCTTTTCCCCCAGTTGTGTCGAGGTTCCGCTTACTGAGTTCTGCCTTTAGTTGAGTTATAGTTAGTTTTCCCAATTTGCGACCCATTTTGCGCAACTAATTAACTCAACACAGAAATCGTTTTTTTTTTTTTTTTTGCTTGTGCAATTTCACACCACGGAAATAGTTATTCACAGAATAAGTTTTATCCCGCTTCTGACACCAATGTAGTATGCGGGCTACGGCTCGAGTAGATAAAACAATTATTCTGAGAAATTATTTCTTTATTTTCTACTCTATAGAACAATTCAAGTTCACACTATACTATTCTTCGCCTTATTCTTTTCTTACAAGGTCTCTTTCCTCTCAAATCACTTTATCTCCTTTCAATTTCTTAATTCACAAATCCAAACTAATTACTTTTTCTTGTTCACTCTCAACTTTCAATTTATCACCAAATTACAACTTCGCCCATTATCACTTTTCCAATCTCTTCGCCACGGTTCTAAACCAACTGTGTTTTTTTTTTGATCGCCATCTGTCCTTATATAGCAGAAGTTTCTGATAGCCAGAAGCTTCTAGCAAATTCTTCGACCACTGGAACAAGAGAAATAATTATTGCAGTTATAATTCCCTTTTATCCCTGATATTATTCGTCTCTTTCGTTGACATGAGCTGTGGAGACTTCGTCCCAGACACGAACCTCGAATGAAAGGACAGTTTGAACCAAAATTCTGCCAAAATGGAAAGTCACTGCGGAATTTGCTGCATAGACATAGGCGCGTAGTTATTATTATGCTACAATATCTATATTTTAACAAACATATAGATGCTGCTCTGGCCAGAGCCAAAGGTGCTTTTGCCCTTACAAAGAGACTTTTTTATAGCAAGCAACTCGATGCAAGGGTAAAGGTAATCTGCTACATGGCCCTCATTAGGCCCATGCTCGTATATGGATGCCCCGTGTGGTTCAACGTGGGAGCAAGCTTGTTGGAAAAGATTCGGGTGTTTGAGAGGGCTTGCCTTCATTTGTACAGAACACCAGAGTCACAGTACATAAAATTCTATCCCAATGAGGTCCTATACAACAGGGCTAACCTAATTAGAGTGGATAATTTCATTATCAAGCTGATTCGAAGGCACATTGCAAGAGCAATGAGCTCGACGAACAACCTGATCACCGGGCTCCTTCGTCGTTTCCTCCTGATCCAGGGTAGCCTGTTTGATGTTAAAAGTTGGCTGTTCTTGCCCATGGCCGACTTACATAGTTTAGGTTTAGGTAGTTTTTTAGATTTAGGTAGGTGTAGCTAATAATTTAAAAAAAAAAAATAAAAAAATATCCACAGCACTTGGATGAAAAAAAAAAAAAACGAAAACAGCACTCGATAAAAAAAAAAATTTAAAAAAAAACAAAAAAAAAAATTGACGTAGAAAATACGTAAGGTAGAATAAGAGAATAAGATAGGCTAATTTAGAATAAGATAGTTTTAAGATTTATTTTAAGGTAGTAAGTTTATATATAAGATCAATCAAAAAAAAAGTTCATTCACTAAGTTTTTTCTCTAATTTTCTTAGTAGCACTTAAATTTAAAAGAATGAAATAAATAAATATTTTTCACGTACGTTACGTCGAAAGACTGCGCTCGCATAGGGCCAGTAAGTTAGAATAAGAATAGTTAAGTTAGTTAAGCTAGTTTTAAGCGTTTTATCTAGCAATTAAGTTACAATGAATTTAAGAAAATAAAAATGCATTAAAAATGAAAAAAAAAAATGTATGAATCAGATAGATTGTTCAGGTCGGACTGTATCTTTAAATAGAAAATCCTAAGATAATGTGTATACATTTTACATTGGCAGAATTGTATGCTTTGGACAATATCGTCAATAAAAATAATAAAAGCAGCGGTACTAAATGGCTACATTGTGGAACTCCAGAAGTTCAGGTGTTTATGATTAGAATCCTAATAGAATATTTTAAAAATGTGCTTCATGATTAACTACTAATTCACCCTATTTTGTCATTAGCTACTCCGTATTGTTTTTTTCTTTTTGTTTGTTTCCCTATTGCTCTTCTAATGGATATAACAAATTCTGCCTCGTCTGCCATCCCTACGCTCATTTACAATGATATTCCAGCTGTCAACTCCTTAGACAAAGCCAATCTGCTTGCTGCTCACTTGGAAGCCAACTCCACGCTGCCAGATAATGCTTTGTCACCACCTGTATTTGAGAGCGTCAAATTTTCCATGGGACAGGTCCACTTTCGCACTCGTACAGTTGCAGGAGTACTCAAAGGTCTTAATATACACAAATCCGCTGGTCCAGATGGTATCCCACCATAGTCCTAAAGAGGTGTTTTTCTACGCTGGCAAAACCTCTGCGTAAGCTTTTCTGTTTATCTTACTTTTCAGGGCTCTTTCCGAGTAGATGGAAAACAGCATTTGTCCAGCCCGTCCCTAAAAAAGGCGAATCTACCTCCCTGTCCAATTACCGACCCATTGCACTTACGTCCCTTCTTTCCAAGGTCATGGGAACGCTGATAAATGGTCAGCTTATGAAATATCTCGATTCACGAAAACTCCTTAATGACGCAGTATGGTTTTCATAGCAACAGGTCCACTGGTGATTTGATGGCATATCTCACCGAGAAGTGGCCCCAATCTCTCCATCACTTCGGCGAAACCAAGATGGTTGCGCTTGATATTTCAAAGGCATTTGACAGAGTTTGACATCAGGCTCTTTTGTCGAAAATGCGTGCATATGGCATCGATGAATCTCTTCTTCAATGGATTAGAAATTACCTTTCGGGGCGTTCAATACAAGTTGTTTTGGACGGCTTCAAGTCTGCAATTCACCAAAGAAACGGTGCTGTTCCAAAGGCTCTTTTTTTCTCCGACTCTCTTTCTTATTTTTATAAATGATCTTTTGTCTACAACTTCTAACCCAACCCATTATTTCGCTGAGGACAGTACCCTCAGTTTTTCATATTCGTTCCCTAACTCACGTCCTTGCTCTTCGGCCGTAGAAGGGAAATGGCAGCGTATGTTAAACACATTAAATTCCGACCTGGACAGCATAATTAAATGGCGTTCAACCAACAGAGTGAAATTTAATGCTTCCAAAACACAATGCTGTCTTCTGTCTCTCAAGCGAAACCAAAACCCTCAACCATTATCCATGGATGGTACTTGCATCATTGAAACCGCCATTCTTGCCATTCTCGGTATGTGTATTAATAATCATCTTCGATGGAATGATCACATATTCGAGGTCGCCAAAAATGCTGCAAAATGTCTAGGATTCCTTAAACGGCGCAAGAAATATTTTACCCCGTCTGATCTGGCCTCAATTCATAAGGCATTAATCCCCCCTAAGCTGGAATATAACACCCATATCAGGTCTGGTGCATCCAAGACCGTTCGGCACATTCTTGATAGGGTAGTGAATCGCGTTAAAACTTATAGGCGATAGAGACATTGTGAATTCCATACATTCACTTGAACATCGGAGAAATGTCTCCTGTCTCTTCCTGTTTTATCATTTTTTTCTTTATAAAAAATGCTCCAGCGAAATAGCCAGTTGCACTCCCCTTCAAAATTTCACCCGCAATGCGCGAAATGCTTCGAATGCACATCAGTACACCTTTAATCCCATTAATCGTTTATAAGCCGAACGACACGAATATGGAATAATCTACAAGGCTCTGTATTTCGCCATCACTACAACCTTCAAACATTCAAAGCCAACTTGCACAGGCTCATCCTCTGTTCCTCTGCCCCCTTTTCCTAACGCCCGTGTCCTGAAACAGTTTAAGGGTATTCATATCCCCGTCGGCGCGCGCAGATTAAAAAAAAAAAAAAAACTATGTACACATATAATAATTGTTGTTCTATACGACTATACATTAACATTGTAATGCTTTTTGATCTTTCTTCTGGATCTAGACACCCACGAGTAAGATTGTGTACAGCACAAGTATAACGCAAAAATAAGATCATAACGTAAATGAAAACTTGTGGTTTGGTAATATCTTCCCATCTAATATATTTTATTTTAATTCAACCTCGTTGTTAATCCGAATCATGGTCCTTTGCAGCCGAATATTTTGTGAAACATTAAACCTTAAATTCGTCGAGAACTAATTAGATTAATAAACCGCGTTTTTTTTTTTGATTGTGTGCTTACGTGAAAACTATAATACACGTACATCCCTTCGCGACAAACCCTTACAATCATAATATCTGATTATAAGATTATAATTAATTAAGGGGTTTACTTCGCTGTTTTGGATTTTTTGTTACGAGTAGTGCAAGACCTTTTACTCAATTATTTTATAGTTGATTTCCCGCCACTTAGAACATCTAAAATGACCTCTAAACAATTGATAGGACATGTAAAGTCTCGTTTGACTCGCGCGTCCGAATTTGTGGCAACTATCAATAGTGAGGTTGATGCGGAGATGTTATCATTATGTATGCTTAAAGGAGACAGATGAAACAAATGTTGCGGGATTACAAGCACTAGAAGACGATTTCGGTAAATATGAAGCCACGTATTTCTCAACGCAAAAGATAATAGCCAAGGCCATTCGGGAAAGGCAATCGGTAACTAAGCAACACAGCTTGTTTGAGGAGCTCGCGAATTAACAATCCACGTTTCTTAAAAAGCTTAATTCACCACCCAACACGTGTTCGAATGTTACGCTACCAAATATAACAGTGACTCCCTCTTCGGGAAACTACAAAGACTGGCCATCGTTATATAGATAATAAAAGAAATCTAACGGCAACCCAAAAATTCTATTATCTAAAGTCATTTTTAAGAGAAGAAGCTGCTGATCTAATTAGACATATTCCAATTTCCGATGCAAATTATATCGAGACCTGGAAAAGGCTCGAACAATCGTGCTAACTTGCTCGTCCAATCGTTAATTCAATCATTTATGTCCTTACCTACTCTAGCCGCCCCAAAATGCTCAAACCCTTCGAAAAGTAACCCACGGCGCTGATCAAGTCATTCGAGGACTTCATGCAGCAGAAAAGGATGATCGCGATCCGTGGTTAATCTACATCCTCCTAAATAAACTTGACTAGGACACAAGACACGAGTTGGCTAAGGAGCGACGATTGCTCAATAGATGAACTAGTATGATTTCTTAAGCTACGATGTGATGCTTACGAATCATGTCGACCATCAAATAGTTCACAACCATTGCGCGCGAAACAATCGCCTTCAATACGTGCTCATTTAGCTGAAACTCAGAGAAACAAGTCGTCTTGTCCTAAATGTAAAGGTGAATACATTTTGTCACAGTACTCGGTATTTATCGGATTAAATATTACATTGCGTCGAGCATTTGTAAAGGATAATGCTCTATGTTTTAACTGTCTTCGCGTTGGGCACTCATCGAACAAATGCAAGTCCTCGTTTCGCTGCCACGTCTGCAAATCGCGCCACCATTCACTCGTCCATCCAGAGGATTCAAGAGCCAGTTCATCTTCTTCTTCAAGGTCTGCTCTCGGTTTGCAGGTAGACTCGTCGTCCTCAACGCAGGGTACTAATGACTCACCCCAACCCAACTGTAATTCTGCTAACCCTTTGATAACAAATCATTCGCTTGAACTTAGCCTTCGTCACCAAACTATTCTTCCAATAATTCTTGCTAAGATTCGAGATAGCCAGGGTCAACTCATTGATTGCCGGGAGCTACTAGATTTAGGGTCACAGTCTTCATTTGTAACGGAATCATAAGCTCAGCGACTAGGACTTCCTCGCAAACATATTAGAATCCCTCTCTTAAGTCTATCGTCGACTGATGCAGGGCATACAAAGGGACGTATCTTTATAAATTTAGTTTCGCGGGTCAGCTCATCTCAATTATGTTTCGACGCCCTTATTCTCGGAAAAATAACATCAGACCTACCCAGTCAATCTATCGATGCATCCCCATGGAAGGACATTCAAGGTCTCGAATTGGCAGATCCGTATTTTAACATCTGCAAGTCTGTAGATGTGTTGCTAGGAGCTGAAAGAGTTTGGACAATTGTAACAATTGTAACAGCGGGCCGGAAGGAAAACCGTTGGCCCAAAACAAATCTTTCGGTTGGGTGATTATTGGTGAACTTATTGATAACACAAATTCTAATGCCCCTATATCTACGCTTCATTCTACCGTAGACACCGATGCTTTACTATAACGTTTCTGGGAATTGGATGAAATTCATTCAAATTCAAAACCATGCAGTGACGATCCTACCGAAATCTAGTTTCGAGAAAACGTATCTCGTTCGCCAGATGGAAAATATGTTGTCCCTCTTTTACTTAAAACTCTCTCTCCATCATTTGGAAACACTCTTTCTGCTGCGGTTTCTCGAATGAATTCAATGGAACGACTATTTCGAGGGAACTCTGCATTATATCAACAATATACCAAGTTCATGCAAGAGTATCTTGACCTCGGTCATGTGGAACTCATCCCGTCCGCAGGGACAGTAACGACCAACGGACAACAATTCTATTTCCCACATCATGCGGTCTTTGAACCTGACAGCACCTCAACTAAGCTACGCATTGTGTTTGACGGTTCAGTAACCGATTCGCTTGGAAAATCCTTAAACAGTCAGCTACTCATTGGTCCACTTATTCAGCGTGGCCTAATTGGTTTTTCCTTTCGTTTCCGGCAACATCGATACGTGTTTACAGCTGACATAGTCAAAATGTTTCGGCAAATCCTAATTCTTAACCAAGAAACTGATTTTCAGCGAATTGTCTGGCGTCAAGCTCCTGACGAAGAACTAAAACACTATCGTCTCAAAACGTTACATATGGAATAGCGTCCGCTCCCTTTCTTGTTTTGAAACAGCTCGCCGATGACTATAAGGAGAAATACCCAAACGCAGCTAAGGTCCTATTAAGTGATGTTTATGTCGATGATGTTATGACGGGATCTAACTCGATCAAACAACTATTCGAATTACAATCAGAGCCCACAAATCTTTTATCGATAGCTAACATAAAACTCAGGAAATGGAGCTCTAACTGCTGGAGTCCTTTGGCTCAATTATCATCGGAGGATTGCGAATATTCGTTTTCGATACAGAAAAATCACAAGCTGCAATTAAGGTTCTAGGAATGTACTGAAACCCAACTTCTGATATGTTTTCGTTTCGCGTAAAACCCCTCAAATCACCCGGAGAATATTGCTTTAGGAAATAGCTCGGATCTTTGACCCATTAGGCGCTTCTTGGCACCGTCAGTAGTCCTTTTTAAAGTTATGTTTCAAGAACTCTGGTCATCTGATCTAGGACTTGGTTGGGATTTTTCATTTTATTTTTAATGCATTTTTATTAAATTTCAATTAATTTTAACTTACTTGCTAGACAAAAAATGCTTAAAACTAGCTTAACTAACTTAACTATGTTGTTTTAGCTTACTGGCTCTATATGGGCGCTCTAAGCTAAACCTAATACTTAAAACTATGTCTTTCGACGTAACCTAACTTAAATTCTTTATTTACGAGTATTTCATTAACTTTTTTTTAACTATATTAATTACTAAGAAAAAATTTAGTTCATGAACTGATTTTTTTGTCTTAATCTATATATAAATAAAATTTAAAAACTACCTTAAAATAAATCTTAATCTACTTTATTCTACCTTAATCTTACGTAATTATGTATATACGTATTTTTATTTTATTTTTTTTTTTATCAAGTGCCGTAATACCTAAACCTAAACTACTTAAGTCGGCCATAGGCAAAGAACGGCCAACTTTAAACCTCAAACAGGCTAGCCTAGATTAGGGGGAAATGACGAAGGAGTTTCCTCTTTTTCGGCTAGCCACCAGAAGTATTCGTACTGACGTTGTAAGTCCTCAATATCGCGACCCGATAATGCCCTACTAAACCGGAGACGCTCCACACTGCTGTGTGCGACGTGTCTGTCGTAGTTGAGTTGCCTATCCGCAGCTGTCCGAGCAACATGGAAGATTAGCGGTACCGCCAATCTGTCCTGGATCAGACCTTTCTCATCGAGATAGAGGAATGCCTCTGGGGGAACAAAGCCGTTAAAGCGCACTCTCTCGTGGTACCTGTAATTTGTTATTCATCGAGCTCATTGCTCTTTCAATATGCCTCGAGTCAGCTTGATCAGGAAATTATCCACCCTTATTAGGTTAGCCATGTTGTACAGGACCTCATTAGGATAGAATTTTATGTACTGGGACTCTGGTGTTCTGTATAATTGAAGGCAAGCCCTCTCAAACACCCGAATCCTTTCCAACAAGCTTGCTCCCATGTTGAACCAGACTGGACATCCACATACGAGTATGGGCCGGATAAGGTCAATGTAGCAGATTACCTTTACCATTGCATCGAGTTGCTTGCTATAAAAAAGTCTCTTTGTAAGGCAAAAGCACCTTTGGCTCTGGCCAGAGCAGCATCTATATGTTTGTTAAAATATAGATATTGGTCTAACCAGAGCCATAGGTATCTGATTACACTTCGACACACAAGTGGCTGTACGTGCGATCCCATGATTGAGAACTTTCGCCAATTCTTTCTGGTATCCCTAGAGACCCCAGACAACGGCGTCCTAAAAAGAATGGTTTCCGATTTCTGGAAGTTGATCTTCATGATGACTTCCAGCCATCGCAATATCGCTGAATCTTATCGAAGTCACGTTGCAAGAGCAGTGCAATGACCTCGATTTTTGGTCCTTATCTGTTCACGATCAAGCTATGGCATGGTGAAGGGATCCTATGAGAGCGCTCGTGTAAATATTGAACAGGATCGGTGAATTCGCCGCACCTTGTTGCAGACCGTTTTTATTATTATTATTTATTTATTAAACATGTAATAAATGTCGTGCTAACAGTTATTTACGAGCTACTAGCTGCAAAGGCCTACCGCTCTATGATACTAAGTTTAATGTAATCTTATCTTAATTATAAGTTAGTTAAACACGAATGTCTGTCTTTATTAAAAATTCTTGAATTTTTTCAATGTTAAATATGTTTGGGTTTTTTAATATTTCCATAACGTCTTTTCCTCCAAATATATTGTCGATGTATGATCTTATTCGTTTACAGTTTTGTAGCAGATGTTGGAGATTGATGATGGTGTGGCAGGTAGCGCAGATTGGAGGAGGCTCCTTCTTTATTAGGTGGAGGTGAGTGGCTGAAGTGTGACCCAGCCGGAGTCGGATGAAGTTTATGATTTTTGTTTTTGGGATGTTTGTGGGATAAGCAGGGTGCGATTTTGTGGGGTTGGTTCTTTTGTAGTGGTGTTGGTCTATAGAGACCCTTTTCTTAATATGTTCGATCAGAACACCCATAGTGTAAACATTGTGAAGATAGACGGGTGCGTTGTTTGCAAATTTGGCGGCCTTGTCTGCCAGCTCATTGCCTCGAATGCCGACAAGCCCAGGAGCCCACATCAGTTTTGTGGTCTTGGGAGATCTTATCAATAGATTCCTGATATTATTGATCAAAGATGTGCTGTTGTTAGTGTTAGTGATAGCTTTAATGGTGGAGAGGCTATCGGTGCATATCACATTTTTTTTTTTTTGCGGTGACTTGTAGGGCTATAAGGACGGCGAGGGTTTCTGCGGTGAATATGGATGCCATTTGTGGGAGATCCAATCCTTAGTGCGGTTTTGGGTAAAGCTTTGGTATGACTGCGTTTCTTCGCTCTACGATAGTAGGAAGTCCTGCTTCAGCCAATATGTTTCTTATGGGGGTTATGCGAAAGGCACCGATGCTGCATCTGGCTGCCTGATGGTAAATTGGTTTTATAATTTGAAGAGTTGATCTTGGGGAGTTGCCGTATATATAGATGCCGTAATCGATTTTACTTAAAATTATCAGTCTAGTGATATTACAAAGGGTGTTGATATAAACACTACTTTTTCCACAAGATAAATACTTAATGATATTACACCTTGAAGCTAGAGACTTCTTAAGATCCAAACAGTGGCTACCCCAACTGTATTTCTGATTAAATGCAAGTCCTAGGATTTGTAGATTTTTTACATTTTCTAATTCTACATTGTTAATACTTATTACAAGAGGTGAACAAGATTGCTTGCGGCAAACATGTAGAACTTTACATTTAGGTAGTGTGAGTGTGGCCCCGGAGGAGCTTGCCCATTCTAAAATATCTTTCACTGCGTTAGATAGGTGTATTTTTATTTCTGTTACATTTTGTTTTTTGCATAGTATGTATATATCATCTGTGTATAGGCAACGACTTAAGTATTTGTGCTTCGATAATATGTCGCTTATATTATCAAATGCAACAGAAAATAAAATAACGGATAAGGGTGACTTGGGGAATCCCATTATGTAAAGGCAAAGTGGCAGAATAGGAATTATTAGACTTTATACAAAATTTTCTATTACAAAGAAACGATTTCACATAGTGAAAGATTTTAGGGCCAACACCAAATTCTTTGAGTTTGTTTAAAACTTCATGGATTCCTATTCTGTGAAACGCTTTTTCGAAGTCTAGGGTTAGTATTGACACATGGTTTTTGGAGCTCAGTGCTCTTGATATATAATTATCTATGTAGAGTAGGGCATCGGTACATCATCAATTAGCTTTAAATGCGACTTGGTTTCGACTGCATACCAGAGTATTCGTTTTGCTACTATTTCTTCGAGTACCTTTGCAGCGCATGGGAGGAGGAAGATTGGGAGGTAACCCTCTATTGTAAGTTTATTTTTTTTTGTTTGCTTAGGAATTGGTATAACAGAGGCTGTTTTCCAGCTTTGTGGGATGACACCTGTATTAAAAATGTTGTTATAAAGGTTGAGGAGTCTTTGTTTTGCATTATTTGGAGGGTTTTTAGTAATTGGATACGATATCCTATCCCTGCCCGGGGTTAACCCTTTTGGTTTACTAAGGCATGCCTCGAGTTCGGTTAGATATATTTCTCTCGATGAGTTGGGCAAAGGAGTTATTGGCACACGTGACTGTTGTGTTGGAAATAGCTTCGTATTTTTGGTTGTAGAAGGCGGTTGAAAAGTTGGAATCGTTTGAGAAGCTAGATCAGATATGGGCAATGTAATTACCAATTTCAGTTGGTTCGGAGAGTGTTGGGGTCTGTGTTTTAATATAGTTTATGGCAAGTGATGTGGGGTTGCATGTTAATCTACGAATGCTATTTCAAATTTTTGCTGCGGAGGTGTCGGGATTGATGCTGGAGGTGAGATCCTCAAAGGTTTTTGTTTTTGCAATTTTGAGCTGTCTCCGAAATTTGGCATCGCTCTTTTTGAATGCTATTGAATTATCTTGATTTAGGTTTTTTTGTAAACTTTCCAAGCAGCCATTTTAGCTTTGCGGAGTTTTGCCAGTTCTTTGTTCCACCAGGGGACACTGCCCTTGTGGTGTTGTTAAGTTAGCAGCCGATCTGATTGCTTTTTGGAAATTGCAGCCTCTTTGTTTGGGTTACCAGATGCGTTTTTTCCTGTTAAAAGTGTTGTAATCTCTCTTTTGAAAACCGTCCAGTTTGCTGTTTCGATTTTGAATTTGGTTAAGGGGGGGTTTTGTTTGGCATATGGTTATAAGTTTACGGTAGTGACTACTGGGAAGTGATAGCTATTGTGGAGGTCTTCGGAAATGTACCAGTGTATTTTGGGAAGAAGCTCTGGCGAGGAGCAAGTGATATCAACGTGTGTGAGTGTGCTGTGAGTGGAGAAATGGATTGGTGAACCGTCATTTAAGATAGAGAGATTAGAGTCTGTAATGAAATCTTCTATAATTTTCTCTCTTTTATTTGTGGTGGAGAATCCCCAAAGGGTGTTCCATGAATCAACATAACCTGCTAAAATCACTAGGCGGCTTACTTGGTTCAACATTGACTCAAGTTCGTTTTTTGAAAAGGTTTGTTGTGGTGGAATATAAAACGAAATAATAGTCATTTTTGACGGTAGTAAAATTTCTATTGCGGAGCAAGTTATATTGGAGTTAATAAGAATTTCTCTGTGCGGGATATTATTTTTAATCAGCAGACCGACACCTTGCTTCGCAGTCGTGTTGGAAGGCAGATTATTAAAATAAGGCGTGAATGTTTTGGGAGGGATTGGTGTAGTGTCGAATGGGCAATGGGTATCTTGCAGGCATATTACACTTGGGGAGGGGGGGATTGCAACCTTCGCATGAGGGAGTGCCGTTTCAGCATTTGGCGGTATGGCCAATTCTTTGGCAACTGCGGCACCGCATGGGGTTGGGGTAGTATTCGTCTACTTTGGCACGTGTTAAGCTGCTCATGTAGTTTCACGGAAATGTCACATATATTAGAGAGTTTTTTCTTGGATAAGAAGATTTTAGCTATTTTTTCTGACTTGACGAGAATCAGTAGACTGCCATCGCTCAACTGGCTAATACTTTCATAAGCAGTACATATGCTATTTATACCTCTTTTTAGAAGGACAATGCTGTAGTTGGAAAGAGGTTTTGTGGGTTCGGCGGGAGAGATTGGGTTAGAATCGGAATTCAAAGGAGTGAAATTTTCAAAATTTGGTCTTTTGCGTCTTTTACTTTTGGGTTCCAACGGCAATTCTTCAATTCCCCACTAGCACATCACGTGGCCCTTGGGTCATTTTTTTAATTTTTTTTTTTAACCACTATAAGAGTTAAGAGTTCTTTTTTTACTTTACGCAAGGAATACTATAAGCGAGTGAGTGAGAGAGAATGCTATGGAGATAGCGGGGAAGACACCAACGAAAAAAGAGCGAGAACACTGACCGAGGGACGATGTTGTCGGTTCGAGAGATAGTCGATGACCGTTTCTAATTTGAAATGTTCCAGCAGCAGTCACATTGCCATTTTTCACAATGAACTGTCTACTGGTGAGCATGTTGTAAAGTATGTACAGCAGTGGTTTGCTTATTCCCAGCCTGCTCAGCTTGTAAAAGAGTCACTCTAACCATACGGTGTCGAAGGCTTTCTCCAAGTCAATCAGACATGCACCCGTACATTGGTTCTTGCTTTTGTTCCATTGGATATCCGATACCAGTTTAGACGCGGCATGTATTGTATCATGCCCCGCCTTAAAACCGAATTCATTATCCGGAATTATTTTGTTGTCCTCAGTCCACTTAATCACGGTTCTATTGATTACTTTTTCGAATATGTTCGGAAGAAGACTTATCGACCGGAGATTTGGCGGATTGGAAGTGTCCTTACCCCTTTTGGGGATGGGTTGTATCACTGCTGTTCAGTGCATTGTTAAACAGAGTGGTGTAAATGTCCACCGCTTCTAGAGGGAGATGTCGAAGCACAATGTTCGATACTCCGTCGATTCACACAGATTTCTTCCTCCTCAATGAGTCGAAGATCGCTTGGAGCTCCACCTTCGATATGTACGGTAATGTACTCGATATGTACTCGGTAAAACCTATGTTCTCGAATCGCCATTTCGAAGGTAGAAATTGTGCACAAGGACTCGATTTTCCAAGTTTCCAAGTCGTGGTTCGGGCAAATGGTATCATTCACCTTGTATACTTCTATAGCCTCTACCTTTTCATGCGGATCTTCGATCACAAAGAAGTTGTCATCCTCTACTGCGTTATCTGGATCTATACCTGTTGTTAAAAGTATTCGTAAATTGTTCGTCGTTCGTGGGATCTTAAGACACGGAAGGTCATTTTGATTGTTCCTCCGAAATATTTTATTTATCTGCGGGAACATACTCGGGTTGGTGGATTTTACAGCCCGAGTTTGTTCCAATGCAGATTTAAAGAAAGTCCGTAGTTTTCGTTGATTAATTTCTGGAGTTCTTTAATTGTCGACTTCAGCGTCCTAACTTCCGAGTTTTGTCTGTCAGTAAACTTTCTGTACAAGGTTTTTAGTATCAACAGCAGTCTACTTTTGTGTTGGTGTAATGCGTCAATGTTGCATTACGGAATATGTCTGCGTTGTCAGTATGTTGATACCGAGGTATCGTACTGTCCATAGTTCGTTTAATTGGCTCGCCCATTTGTTTTAGGTACCAGTTAATCCGCTCGTTTGACAGATTCCTATTGGATGGACGGTGAGTAGAGCGAGTTCGAGGAGAGAGCTCTTCTCAGAGTTCTGGAGAAGCGAGTCTAACGCGTCCTACTAGAATTGTAGGAGTACGTTTGGACAAACTCCTCCAACTCCGCAACTTCGTTGGGAATCGTTATTACGGCACTGAGACCGCAATGGTCACTGTCATACACAAATGTGTGCAGGCAGTTTAAAGTTTGTCGGTCCATGTCGGTCAGATGTAACCGTATGTCCAAAAGCATAAGATCCAGAAAAGTGCCGCTTCTAGGAAAAAAACGGACTATCTGTAGCTTTCAAATCGAGTCTATACTCGACACTGTGCTGACCCCACCAATTAAATAGTAGATTCCCTCTAGGATTAGGTGTGTTATTTCCCCAATCTCTATGTTTGGCGTTAAGATCTCCGGCCACGATGAAAAAATTCTCCTCCGACTCCAGCCTTAGGATTCCAAAAAGTGTCTCGAGGTCTGAAATAAATAAAGTAGATTGAGTAGCTTCAAAACCCCACAAGCGGACCAGTAGGGATGCAGTAAAGTGGGAGGGTTGTGATCCTTCTACTCCGGATCATAACTTCGCCGTAAGAAGAAGTAGCTTCAGGTGCATAAAGTGCGACCAAGTACATCCTCTTTCCAATACGGAGAGGGATGTACACGATACACGTTTCCAGCTCCAGGAACCTTCGCACTTCACCGCTTTACATTACTTTAAATTGCAGTTGTTTGCGTATGAAGATCGCAACACCTGCTCCTTGTGTGGAGTTGGTCGGTCTCTTCTGACAATATTGTATTTATTGTGCCCCAATTTGTGCTTCTGGGATAGCTCTGTTTCCCTAACCATAAGCACATCAGGGGTTTGGTCTTCTAACAACTTAAATAGTACGGCTCTTCGCTCGATCCTAATCAATGAATTCACATTCACCGCAAGTATCTTTAAGGGTTGCTCCTCCATGTTTTACCCATTACGACTGAAGGAGTGTTAGGCTCTGCAGGAGCGCGAGCTGTTTCGTGAAATGTCTTCGGATTTTTTGAAAACGTAGAGCTACATGGGTTTTCGAACGGTGAATTCATAGTCACCATTATTGCCGCGAAAAAGAAAGTGGCTCCTTTAAAAGCTCTTTCAATTTAGTAGTTTTTGAAAAAAAAAATGCATTTCTGTAGCTTATAATCTAACAATATTTATTTCCACAATTTCAGGAAAATAGGTAAAAATGGAGATGAGAAAGAGAAAAAATAGTGACGTAAGCTCGGTTGAAGTTCCACCACCAACACAGGAAGAAATTTGTTTGCCATTCTCTTCAGATTTCGACGTCAACTTACGCCAGTCAAAATTCTGCACGAATACCAAAATGCATACGGAATAAATGCACGATCCCTTGTTACTATTTCAAAGTGGTTTCGAACATTCCAGACTGGCCATTTTTCTGTGGAGGACGAATCTCGTGAAGATCGGCCCAAATCCTCGATCGACCATACAAATGTGGCCCTGGTGAAGGCTAAAATTGACGAAGATGCCAGGATGACAGAGATGATAGCGGATGAACTGGGCTTGAATGCCATGGCTGTCACGAATTTTAAATTATCACCTGAAATATTCGAAGGTCAGCTCAAAGGGTTCCAAAAATTTTGAATGGAGAGCAAAAAGAGACTCGTGTTCGTTTTGCTTAATATTTCCTGGATTTGTTTGAAAATGGAGAGTCAAGCTGCTTCAATAAGATGGTTACAGGTGATAAATTTTGGTTTTACAAGTACGATCCGGAAACCAAATAGCAGTCCATGGTATGGAGCCCAGAAGGTGCAAATCCTCTAGTAAAGGCCAAACAACAAAAGTCAGCGACAAAAGTTATGATGTCGATGTACTCTACCAGGGCGAAAATGGTCGCCGTCATCCCGCTTAGAACTCGTCAGACAATCACTGCTAATTGGTACACTGAAACTTGCTTACCAAAAGTTTTCCAAAATTTACTAGGACACCGACAAAAAGAGGAGTTGCGCCGCTACTGCTAAAAAACCAACAACTTTCTTGAGCTCTCGGACATCAATGAAATTCGCCCAGTACCTTATTCGCCGGATTTAGCGCCGTGTGACTTTTGGCTGTTTCCGAAAATAAGAAAAGGTTTGAGGGGTCAATCTTCCAAAAAAGGATTTTGAAAGCAGTTTTGAAAGATGGATCTATGGGCTGAAGAAATGTATTGAAATAAATGGGAATTATGTGGAGAAAATATCTAAAGTTAAAATTATTTTTGTGTGTCATTATTCAATCAACTAAGCGAACTTTTGTTAGTCCCTACGTACATAGCATTATTAATCTGCATGTGTACGAGGGCCATGCACCTTGAAGTGGTCAATGATCTCATCACCGATGCCTTTCTGGCTGCCCTACCCCGATTTGTTACGCGACGAGGACTCTGCCAGAATATCTACAGTGACAATGGTACCAATCAGGGTGCCCGGCGTTATTTAACTGAAATGCACAAACACATTATGTCGCACCCGAATAACGACATTAGCGCAAAGGATGGAATCGCTTGTACTTCATTGCACCATCCGCTCCACATTTTGGGTGGGAGGCAGGTGTGAAGTCGGTAAAACTACACCTGCGCCGTGTCATTGGGTCGTCAATATTAACTTTTGAGGAGTTTACTACCGTAACTACTTAAATAGAAGCAAAACTCACGAAATTTATTTTGTCTATTTGATAGTGATTTAAATCCTCTAACTCCTTCTCATATTTTAGTAGGTCGACAATTGACAGCGGTTCCCGAACCAAATCACCTGGATACGCCATTGAATCGTATATCTCATTGGAATCATTTGCAAAATATGACCCAAGGTTTCTGCAAAAGGTGGACTAAGGAGTATATTACGACCCTTCAAGATCGATGCATATGGCAACGAAAGAAATCAAACCTGGAGATGTTATCGTTATCAAGGAGCTTGATTTGCCACCAAACAAGTGGCAGAATTGAATCCGTATATCCAGGATCGGATGCACTTGTTCGCGTAGCCAATGTTAAAACGAGTGCAGGCACTTTCGTTCGACCAATATCCAAACTGGCTCTTCTACCATTATCCTGAAACTCGTTCAGGGGTGCCGCGATGTTTATGATTAGAATCCTAATAATATAATTTAAAAATTTGCTTCATGAATAATTAATAATTTACCTATATTGTCATTAGCTTTTTCGTCGTTTTTTTTTTTTTTATTGCTCCTCGAACAGTTACAACTATGTACAAATCTAATAATTGTTCTTCTATATACATTAATGCTTTTTGATCTTTCTTCTGGATCTAGACGCCCACGAGTAATGTAGTGTACAGCACAAGTATCACGCAAAAATAGAATTATAACGTTAATGAAAACATGTGGTTTGGTAATATCTTCTCTCTATTTTATTCTAATTCAACCTCGTTGTTAATCCGAATCAACGGGAGATTATTCTCTAGCAGCAGTTGTTTAGATAAACTTTCTCGGTCCGACCGATTAAAAATTATCCATTTTAGCATTGCAGAATGAAATCCAAAATTTTCAAGTTTCTTTAGCAAAATGATATGATTCACAGAATCAAAGGCTTTATTATAGTCCATGTACATATATAGCATCGACTTGACATACGCTTTCTACAGAATTGATGACATATTATGTGAAATGGGACACATTGGATGTTGTCGGACGACCAGAAACAAAACCATACTGGAATTCAGATAAATGCTCTTTGACAAGAAATTCTAACTTATTTTTAACAATACTTTTAAAAAGCTTTGGCATACATGAAAGTTTGCATATTCCTATGTAATTTTCGATGTTATTCTTAGATCCAGATTTAAAAGTAGGGACCAAAAACGAATTTTCCAAACTTCGAGAAAAATGCCTGATGAAAGATATACATTAAACATTTTTAGCAAAGGTATGCAAACAGAATTGGAACAGTTTTTGTAATACAGCAGACTGAACTTCATGAACATCCAAAACCAGAAACCCGAAAACATTTTTGGATATTGAATTCGGTACAAAACTACTGGGCGCATTACAATTAGAAAAACAGATTCAAAAAATATCGCAAATAGATTAACTGTTGCAAGAGCTTCGTTTGATTCAACATTTCATTGACAACAATCATTGTTAAGGGTGGCCGTGGTGTAGTGGTAACATCATCGCTTGTCACGCTGTTGATTCACGGTTTGAATCCTGATGTCAAGAATCATCTATTTATTTCGCATGAAATTAATAAAAAAAAAAGTCGATCAATTGCGAAAGCTAAGTCAACTCGACTGTGAAGGCATAACACTGGCAGTAGGGTGGTCATATGGCTAAAATGCAACTTGATCGTGATGATATCAGGTGGACGGAAAAAAATACTGTGAATCATAAGCAACGACAATAATAGCGAAATCAAAACAAAATAATCCCCAGTTATCTGGACAGGCACCCTTGGAGTTTACAGAAACTTAATACAACCTAAGTTTCAAACCCACTACACCAATCTTTCTTTCTCTCTGTCTCTTCCTCTTTCCACAAAAACGCACGTGTTCTAAAAATTAGTATAAGGGTATTCATATCCCCTTTAACACGTGCAAATTATATAAGAAAAAAAAATTGTCTTGGGCAACCCAACAGAGCATACGAGGGCAAGGTGAAAAGTTCTCGGCATGACGCAGAGATGGCGTTTCAATCAGCAAAAATTTATGTTTCCTGCCTGGGTGCACTTCTCATTAATTCGTATGATAAGTTTCAACTTGTTATCTCAAGTAGTTTCTTCACACGAATTTTTGCAGTAACGTCTTGCGTGTTTTTCTTTAAAATGGATAAACTTGAATATCGTGCGGTGATAAAATTCTTCCTTTTGGATGGGTTAACCCCTAAGGAAATTCATCCAAAGTTGACAAAAGTTTACGGGAACTCTGGTCCTTCCATGTCAACCGTTAAAAAGTGGGCAGCTGAATTTAAACGTGGTCTCACGTCCCTCGAAGATGACCCACGTGAAGGACGGCCAAAAACCGCAACCACACCCGAAACCATCGAAAAAGTGCATGATATCAATAGGCGAGTGAAGATAGCTGAGGCTGTGTATATATCGGAAGAGAGGGTGCGAAACATCTTGCACAAAAACTTAGGGATGCGAAAGCTCTGCGCAAGATGGGTGCCGCATTTGCTGAATGCCGATTCGCAGCAATCTTTGGACTGATTCAATAGGGATCCGATCGATTTTGTGCGGCGATTTGTCACCATGGATGAGACATGGGTCCATCACTACACGCCAGAAACGAAACAGCAGTCGAAGCAGTGGGTGGAAGCCGATGGTTAAGCGCCAAAGAAAGCGAAGTCGATCGCATCTGCCGGAAAGGTCATGTTCAGTGTGTTTTGTAATGTGAAAGGGATCCTGTTAATTGATTACCTTGTGAAAGGCAGAACAATTACAGGCGAATATTACTCCAACCTTCTTGACCAGCTGGATGCCAAGAAAAAAAAACCATCTTTCACCAGGACAATGCACCTGTACACAAGTGTGCGTTGGCGATGGGAAAACTGCGGGATTTGGGGTACGATTTGCTCGGCCATGGTGGTTTTTGAAATATTCCTCTTCAACGAATATGGAACAAATGAGGAAAATTCAAAGTTCACAATTGTAATAAAACGATTGTACATTGCTTGTAGACAAAGATATTCAAATTCAAGATCCCAGTTAACGAATTAAAATACGTATTCAATTTAGTAAAATTAAATTTTGAGAAGTTAAATGACTACTCTGAAATTATATCCCCCCTAATAAAATTACACATTTCAATATATATTTGAGAGAGAAAAAGGTGCTTCCAAAACTTTATCACTTAACTCATTTATACAAGGCCTTAAAATCTGTTTTGTGAATTCGTTATTGAATTGGTTTGGCACAAAAAAGCATTCTATCATCTTCAGACCAAGACCGTAAGACATCACCAATAACAAACAAGTTATTTAAATCAGAACAATGATTACTTACAAATTCAATATTTTATACATTTCTCATAGGTATCTAAGTTGCTTTTAAGAGGTGCATAAGTTACAATGAAGGATCAAACCATCAAAACTAACAAAAAATACAAATTTGTTCGAGGTCTAAGATCGGCAGTGTAATTTGCTTGCAGAAGAACGTTGTTCGAACAGCATCCAGCACTCCACCACCTTTCTCCGCTATAGAATTACAGAGGCCAAAGCGAAATACATTGTAGGGGTGTCGAAGATTTCTGTTGACCGAATTCACTCATAAAACCAGCTTTCCGTAATTATAATAACATCCTAATCGCTATGACTTGAAGCCATAAACAAATTCAAAGTCTTCGTTCTGTATCCGCTAGCATTGTGGTAGTAGACTTTGAGTGACCGAAGACCACAATTCAGAGCAAGGGGCTTATATCATTACTACTAGCAAGATTTAGTTTTTTGGTTTATGGATAAAATTTCGAACTTTTACCCCACTAGGTCAGAAATTTTCATCATATACAGCGCTTGCGAATTGAACAGGAACTCCTATTTTGAAATTTGCAAATTTAAGAATTTGACTATTGCCATTTAGCTTTAATAATTTAAAGCATGAAAAACATGCAGTTTACGTGCAGTTTAGATGAAATGTATGATACAATCGCATTCGTGGAAGTATCAGGGTGAAAACTCGATACGTGATACCATTTCAATTTCGAAACGCCGTGAAGACCGGCAACAGGATCATTAGTACTCGTACCATAGACGACCTCAGCAAGCACGTTCAATTTTCTATTGAAAATATTCTGTACAGCATCACCATTACCGGAACTAGTACCATCACGAGGTGCAGCATGGCCGTCCATTGTTTTTTGTATTTAATGATCCTGATGGTGGACATGTAGAACCACCATCAGGATCATAGGCAGTAACAACAGCATTTAAATCTTCTAATAAATTAGAATTAGCGACAGTAAGATCAACATTCGAACTATTTGCAGCTATTTGTTTATCAACAACATCATTAGAGGCAGCAGCACCAACCATTTCAACAGCAACAGCAAGATCTCCTCATTGCGTGGGTATCATCAACATCTATTACACTAATGGCGCTAGTAACATCTAAAACAGCAGAAGTGTTTTTTGTAACTGCAACTTCTACTGATTGAAGAGAAGAGTTTGTTTTGACTCACCAAAACATTGTCTATATCAGCAGATAGAAGTGGCGAGCCAAAAACAACACCAGTAGGTACATTCGTCGAACTGTAAGCGCTTTCTGTTTTATCCACTTTCTTACTCTCCTTAACAGAGTCAGAATTGTTTGTACCTATTTGATATGATAGCAGCTTTTAACAAACGGGTTAACACTTCAAGATAATGACTTTTTTTTACTTTTGCCACCTGCACCTGTAAAGGGAGAGTCATTGTTACGATGCGAAGTTGTAGTGCGGAGCAGGGGCAAGGAAGAAGCCGAGTACACGTTGATGCTGATGTGCCGAAAGAGAAAAACCTTTCAAGCTCTCCTTCGTTGCAGATCTTAAACAACTCTTTAACTTTTAATAAGCAAAGCAGCAACAAATTTAAATTGTACGAATCGCACTTCCAAAAAAATATTATCATTTGTCTTTAATAAAGCGAAATGAGTCTTAAGAATATTAGAGCAATGCAAGTGTAACATCGAGTGACAAACACCACACGAAATATAATCGTTTTCAGATATTATGATATTACACTTTATGCTCTTTACATCCATGTTAAAAAAGCAACTCCAAATGAAATCATTGAACTGGTGAGGGAGAAAAGAAAAGCACGAAAGAAATGGCAAATCACTCGTGCACCGCAGCATAAAAAGATCCTTAACCGACTATGCAATCGCCTTAGAGATAGTATTCGGGAATTTAAAACCAATAAGATAGCGGCCTACCTTGAAAATCTCTCCACTGGAAGAGAATCAAATTATTCACTTTGAAAAGCGCTAAAAGGCATCCGGAAACCTCAAATGCAAGCGCCACCAATTCGGAAAAACGATAGAACTTGGGCCAAGAGCGACAAAGAAAAGGGGGAACTTTTTGCTTTGCACTTAGGAGATACGTTTAAGCCATTCGACGGCCCTTTGATAACGCCCGACTCCCCAGTTACGACATCTGACAACTTTAAAGTAAAAAAAGTTGCATTAATTGAACTGAGGGAAGTGATTCAAAATCTAAAGACTAAAAAAGCACCGGGTTACGACTTGATAACGGCGCAGATGGTCAAGAAATTGCCGAACAAAGCTCTTATCAAACTACTATATTTGATTAACGCTTCATTCAGATTGCTTTACGTTCCGAGACAATGGAAAGTCGCAGAGATTATAATGGTCCCAAAACCAGACAGATCTCGGAATGGGAGAAATTATATCGGCCTATTTCCCTATTGCCGGTTATCTCTAAAATATTCGAAATACTACTTTCAAAACGACTACAACCCGTAATCGACGAAAGACATCTCATTCCTGACCATCAGTTTGGATTTAGAATCAAACATTCTACAATCGACCAAGTCCATAAAACAACTGACGTGATTGAGAAAACTCTCGAAGAAAAAAAGATTTGTTGTGGTGTATTTCTTGACGTGTCACAAGCTTTCGATAAGGTTTGGCACGAAGGTTTGGAGTGTAAATTGCAACGACTACTGCCATGGCAACTCTTTCTAATTTTACGATCGTACCTCACCGAAAGACTTCTTCGTGTTAAGCACGGAAATGATTACTCTGAGTTCAAGGAGATTGCGGCCGGAGTCCCGCAAGGAAGTGTCCTCGGCCCGCTTCTATATGTACTCTACACGCGTCCTATCCCGCAGGAAAGAAACTGCGTAGTCGCCACGTTTGCGGATGATACGGCGATATTGACAACGGGCGATACAATTGAAGTAGCAACTGAAAAGCTGCAACATGCTGTTAACAAAGTCCACGCTTGGACGAATTCTTGGCGTATTGTGCTGAACGAAAGCAAATCTACTCACGTCAACTTTACCTACAAAAAAGTGGACAGATTACCCGTATATTTAAACTCGGCTCAAATACCATACGCGAACGAAGCAAAATATCTAGGAATGATTCTAGATGTTAAGCTTAAATGGAAATAGCACGTAAAAAAGAAACGCGACGAGCTCGAAAACAAATACCGACTGGCTACTCGGAAGACATTCGAAGTTGAGCCTACATAACAAACTGCTTATCTATAAGCAAGTGCTAAAGCCAGTGTGGACGTATGGTCTACAACTATGGGGTTGTACCAGGAAAAGCAATAGAAACATCCTACAAACTTTTGAAAATAAAGTTTTTAGAACGATCGTTAGCGCACCGTGGTACGTACGTAACGAAGATATTCATCGGGACCTGGGAATTCCTAGCGTCGTCGAAGAGATAACAAATTTTGCTCGTGAACACAAAGATCGTGTTCACGGCCATTGTAACAGTACCGTCATTCAACTACTTGAGGCGAACAATTCAATTCATCGTCTGCAAAGGACAAAACCTTTTGACCTCGCGTCATAATATATGCCGGTCGTGAAAACAGCAGGAACTAACCTGTCTAAAGCGCTACATTATTTTTAAATTACATACGAACATCTTTTTCCAAAAATCCCGTGTCTAAGCGAAAATAAAACTGCTGGATAAGCGTCGGTTTAATTGTAGTATTAATCTTGAAGAGTGGTGTTTTTAGTGAGTAAAAATCTCACACTACCATAAGTACGCGCGGTCGGGCCTTTTGGTGTCTTTAGAAGATTTTCACCCTCTCGCGAGAGAAAAAAAAAAAAAAAAAAGGAGTCGATAATGCTGTAGAAGTACATCCATCTAATACTGACACTGTTTTGATTTTTTGTTTTTTTGTTTTTTTTAAGCAACGCCTAAGGTTTTTTTTTTTTTTTTATTAAGCAAGAGTGACATTCGCGTTCACTGCTCGCACCCTGAAGACACAGAGTACATTTTTGTATACCTTCGTCTCAAGTAATAAGTTATAGGATAGTGGAAACCGCACTAAAATCTGCTGTTGATTTCAAGAGTAGGGCGTTTTCCCGATTACGAACCATGCAAACGAAACAAGGACAACGAACTTCGGATTTATACGTGCAATGTTAGGTCCCTTAATAGACCAGGTGCAGCCGAACAATTAGCGAAAGCCCTAAACTGCCGCAAAGCAGATATCACCGCCATCGAGGAAGTGCGATGGATGGGCCGGGCCAAAAGAAGATGAAAAACTGCGATATCTATTACGGCGATTGTTACCAACAACAAAAGCAGCGCCTATTTGGATGTGGATTCGTCGTTGAAGGCAGACTTATTCAAGAAGTCTTAAGTTTCAGATCTGTGGAATAACGCCTCACGACAATTCGCATCAAGGCTAAATTCACTAACATAAGCCCAATATGCGCGCATGCTCCCACAGGGGAGAAAGGCGACGACACCAAAGACAGGTTCTACGAGCTCTTGGACAAAACATACGAGCAGTGCCCTAGCTATGACATTAAAATTGTATTAGGCGATTTTAACGCAAAGCTAGAGGGAGAGTGCATCTTTGGTAGTACAGTCGGAAAATACAGCCTACACGGCACCACCTCTAATAATGGACTCAGGCTGATCGACTTTGCTGCGGGGAGAAATGTTGTCGTAGCTAGTACACGGTTCCCGCAACTCGATATATGCACAAGGGAGTTTGGAGAACTCCTGATCAATCAACTGTCAACCAGATTGACGACATTGCGATCGTCGCAAGGCAACCCTCCAGTATTAAAGATGTCCGAATTTCCGAGGGGCCAACATTGACCCGAACCACTATCTTGTTGTAGCCAAGGTACGGTTGCGGATATCCTGAACACCGCCAAAACAAGCAAATACTGTGAGGAAGTTTGACGTCGGACTGATCAAGAGATCGCCAAATCCTTTTCCGATCGAGTCTCCTTAATCACTTAAGAGCTCCTATGCCGCCAGCATCGAGTATTGAAGACCAGTGACAACATTGCCAAAAAGCCAGCAAAGATGCCACCTCTGATGTGCTGGATTTCACTTCACCACCACAACGAAAACCCTGATTTCACGATGACTGCCGGCAAGGATATTCAGCTAAACAAGAGGCATAAAATGCGGAGCTGCATCGAAGAACTAAAGCTATTCTCTAGCTCTACGACCAGAAGAGGAGAGACGAACACCTGCTTCTCAGGAGGAAAAAGAAGGAGCATGAGAAGCGCGCGATCGAGGAAATAGAGAGATGCTACTGTAGGAATCAGGTTTGGGAGTTTTACTAAACGGTAAAAAAGAACTTGTTAAGGCTACAAGACCCGAACCAAAGCCTGCAAGGACGATCAAGGGAACATCGTAGTAGAAACGCAGTCGATGCTGAGGATATGGAATAACCATTTCTGCAGACTGTATAATGGCGACGACGAATCGAATCCCGCTGTCAGGCAGAATGAACCATTCAACCTGGATGATGTAGATCAACAATTCCGTTCACCCGATCTAGACAAAGTGAAGATAGCCATATCTAAACTTAAGTCCAACAAAACTGCTGGAGCTGACGGCCTAGCTGCCGAGCTGTTCAAAGCGGGCGGCGATGACTTGGTAAGGAGCATGCACCAGCTCATCTGTAAAATATGGTCGGACGAAAGTATGCCCGATAAATGGAACCTCAGTATTGTTTGCCTGATCCTCAAGAAAGGTGACCTCTGAACTGCGCCAACTACAGAGGCATCAGTCTCTTTAACATCGTTTATAAGATCTTATCTGGCGTGTTGTGTGAACACCTGAAGCCGTTCGTCAACAACTTGATCGGTCCATATCAGTGTGGCTTTAGGCCAGGAAAGTCCACCATGGACCAAATAGTCGCTCTACGACAGATCTTGGAAAAAATCCAGGAGTTTCAATTCGATACCCACCACATTTCCATCGATTTAAAGGCCGCTTATAACAGCATTTATAGAGACGAGCTATATAAAACAAAGTCTAGTTTTGGCATCCCTGCCAAATTCGTCCGCTTGTGCAGGATTACGATGGAGAATTCACTCTGCTCCATCAAGGTCGGTAAAGACCTCTCCGAGACCTTTGATGTCGAGAGACCTTTGATGTCAAAAAAGGATTCAGACATGGCGACACGTTGTCATGCGATTTCTCTAATATCGTTCTTGAAAGAATAGTGCAAAACTCACGCGCCGTCCGTCCAATTACTCGCATACGCCGACGATATTGCCATAATCGGAAGAACGCAGCGTGATGTCAGTGGCGTTTTCGTGAGTATTGAGGCGGAAGCGGCGAAAATGGGTTTAACGGTGAATGAGGGCAAAACCAAGTATATGCTGTCAATAAGAATGGACAACCAACATCGACGTCTCGGACAGAACGTCACCGTAGACAGATATAACTTTGAGGTAGTTAGGGACTTTGTCTATCTAGGATCCGCTATAAATTCAGACAACGACACGAGTGCTGAAATCAAACGAAGAATAACTCTTGCCGACCGCTACTTCTTTGGGCTAGCAAAGCCCTCTCTCGAACAACTAAAGTGATCCTTTATAAAACCTTAATCATCACAATCCTACTCTATGGCGCAGAGGCATGGACTTCATCAAAAGTGGATGAGGTTGCTCTTGGCTGTTTTGAGAGAAAAATTCTTCTGATGATTTTTTGTCCCGTCTGCATAGATGGTGAGTGGAGGAGGAGATACAACGACGAACTGTACGGGCTGTACAGTGATATCGACTTAGCCAGGAGAGTGAAGGTCCAGCAACTGAGGTGGCTGGGTCATGTAGAGCGCATGGACACCAATGCTCCAGCCCGAAAAATCTTCGAATCCATTCCCGAGGGCGCAGTAGAGGAAGACCGCGACTCAGGTGGTGCACGCAAGTGGAAGAGGACCTCAACCAACTTAGCGTGCGAAACTGAAGGCAGCTAGCTAAAGATTGAGCTGGCTGGAGACGCTTGTTGGTTGAGGCCCTGGTCCACCCCGGACTGTAGCGTCACCTTAAGTAAGTAAGCAAGTATTAATAAATGCTCGGTTATAACTACCAAAAGGATAAGATCGCCTTTTGTCTATCAGTAAAAAATTTAGAATTCCGTACTAAAACGAGTTACTGATCCAAAAGATGATGATTTTTGATGCTGAACAAGGCGAGTCGTATGCTGGGCTTTCTGTTTCGACCCTTACACTGTCAAATCCCTATACAATTCTTTAGTATGTTTTATACTAGAATAACTACTTGATCTAGAATCGTTAACTAAAAGAAGAATATACTATTCGGTACTTTTTGCTCATGCCATTATAACTGCCCACATTGATTGACCACTTTTCCTTTTGATGTTCAATATTTATGATTCTTCCCGCATTCTATGGAGCAGGATTTCTTTTATGTTTCTAGACATAGTACTTACTATAGGGGGAATGATCCTATATCTATACCTAATGTTAATTACAATATACATATATGAAAATGTGGTTGATTTTAATGTAAACAGAGTGATTTGTAAAGTTATCATTATGAATTACTTATAAGTATTATTGCTAAAACTATTTGAATCTTTTAAAATTATGAAATATTGTACATTAGAAGTCTAGAAAAAGTACACTTGCAAGAACAAATAAATAAATAATAAAAATAAATAATTTATCGCCTTTCGGTGCTGTTGGGCTTTCCAAAAAGCACTCTGAAGGTTTCAATAACACTTGTTGTGGAAACATGAGACGAAAACGAACTGTATCTAATGCTGTACCTTTAAGGCAGTTTTGCAACCTTATTAGATCCTCATCAGTTCTATACCCACAAGTGCGTGCAGTGTTTTCAAACGCATTTATAAATAGTGGCCATTCCTCAGGCTTTGCCACTGAAAATCGGCAGATCTTTGGGCATGACATGACGTGCTGCTCTTGCATTTGGTAGGCATATTTCCCTGCTTTAATTGCTCTTATGTTACATTGAATATGTATGCGAATTAACATGAAGCTACTGGTAACTTTCTTCCTAAATTCCGAGTGCATACTGGACTCTGATTTGATGTTGACACTTGTTCTTCCAGTATTTGGTATTTCTCGGTTAGGTATTCTTCATCTCGTTGTTTTCGTAATTTCGTCTTAGTTTCAGTGACAACATTTTGGTAGATGATGATGAAGACCCGACTTCCGACATGGGTTTTTCTTGTTCCTTTTGTTCGACAACGTGGTGCGCAGATGACGGGAGCTCAGTTGCTACGACTTGTTTCGGTTCACCCTCCCTTAGGATTTTACTGTCAGGTGTTGCCGGAGGTAAAACTTTTTCCTAAGTTTGCAATTGTATCGGCTCATTTTTTAAAGTTTTTTCCTTGCCAGTTTTACGAGGATATTTCCGTCCGAATTTCTTACACGTACCGCATATATGTAAACCTCTTGAACCTAATATCGCTGGTTACGCCCACACATTTTTGATAGAACCAATGGGGACAAAGGTCACATTGAACCATGTCACCCACTCTGTCTGGTTCTTTACATAGCTTGCAATTATACTCCAAAGATTGTGGCCCTAAATCTTATGGACTTTTATTAGACATTTTAACAACTTACTTTACGTTCCCTTGACTCGAGGCGATGGCAGTTATGCTATTACTTCGTTGTCTTCTAACAGCCGGCTGCGTAGTTGATGGGAAGTGGTGGTCTGGCGATCGATTTTTAGCAGATTATTTTTACTGCGTTGGTTACGATGCCTGTGAGTGCCAATGTGGGCATATCCAGATTTTTGGGCAGCTTATCCTTTCTGCGTTAGTGATTATGGATGTGTGCAATGTGGGCACGAACAGATCTTTGAGCAGCTTATTCTTGTTGTGTTGGTAATGATGCGCGTGCGTGCAATGTGAGCACAAACAGATTGTTGGGCAGCTTATGCTTTGCTGCTTCATCACCATTTTTTAAGAATGTTCGAGCCGTTTGAGAGATGAAACTTTTGCCTTTTTTAATAAAATATAATTCAGACATTTGTTCACATATTTAGTTAAAAAAAAAAATAAATAAAAAATTGCTTTGTTATTCTACATCTCACGGAAAAGGAAAAATGTGCAGAGCCAAAAAGCACAAAAAGCGGAAAAGGCCATTTATTGTAATTAAGTTTTAGATTAGCCGCCCTGGATGGTAGCGTCATTGGAGATCTCCCTAGCGCTTGGCAACAGGGTCTTTACGCAGGTTAAGAGAGTACTATTTAGATAGTTATCGCAATAAGAATTGTCGATCGAACAATTATTTGATCGCCTACTCGATTGCAATCAATTATAACCCTGCGAAGAACTATCCCGCTGGTAAAAATAATGATGAATAACAGTGTTTTTCCAAAAGCGTGTGGTTTAAAAGAAAACTGCTTGACTTAGGTAAACCAAAGTAGTTATTTTAAGGGTTTTTAACATTTCTTTAATGCGCAAGTACTTAATGTGTTGTCCAATCTCCTCAAATTCAAATTATCGCCTCACACCTTTGTCGACAAATTAGAGTCAATTTTTCTGCATAGTCCTGCGGTATTTGTCGCCAAAATCTTTTCAAAAACAGTTTAAGCTGTTTTATTGTCCTTACATCTTTTCCTTTGATTCCCTGTTTCAGAAGTCCCCAGACATTTTTAATCGGATTGGCATCTGGAGACTGACCAATCCAACGTCAGTTTTGCCTTGTAGGAGCCACTTCCGGTTTTCACGTTCGAACAGCATTTCAGCGGATGCCAGCAATCCTTTTTTGTAAAGTTGGATCATTCTTTAAGCACCAAGATTCCTGGCGAAGGTCACCAACTTTCCGAAGCCTAACCTTATTTTTTTCAAAAATGTTAAGCACTTTATTTTCAACGGCTTTTGTAATGGTCTTGGTTTTAAATGCATTTTGCACCATTCCCAAAAGAACAACCAACAATTTCTGCTATCAAAATAATAGCAGTGGAGAATCATGCATAATGTTCCTGTTCATAATCTGTAGTGAATCTGTTACTTTATTTAGACGATGTTTTTGTAACAGAATATAACAAAAAAAAGTCATGGAAATGCCCTTGTAGATATTGTCATTTTTTTGGCGTTCAAAATAGTATTATAGCAGTGCTTTGTTTTTCTCGTGGATTACTTGTATTTTTCCACTTTTGTTAATTATTTTAAAATATTATTTTAATTTTGGAAGCATTCGGGTAAGTGTGAGATTTCGTTGCAATTTTTCATCTTATAAAAGATCATTTTTGTTGTTAGCATAGGGCGAGAAGGACACCGTACTAAGGAAAAGCAATACCTCATTTGAAACCTTCTTGACGATGGACAAGAAATTGAAAAATCGTTGGTTGCTCCACAAAAAAGATTGCCAACGCTTGTAGATATGAACAAAAATCTAGAATTCGAGGTCAAAAAAGAGTTCTGCCTGCAAGAATAGTGAAACACATTGTTAGATATTCGACGAACAATCCCAGTTCCCCAGCTAGAGAGATAAAAAAAAAAAAATAACCCTAGCAGTTGGTATTGTAACAGCACAAATAATATTAGGTGCGCAACTAAGTTGTCCAGCTCCAGCAGTAAGTGCTGGTCGATTTTAACATATCTAAAACGTCATGAACCGAGCTTAGGCATATGGTAAACAAACTGTTTTTATACATTAGTAATTTTGTTTTGGCGTCATATAATTTTGGTTGTGTGAAAATGTCTGATTTTGTGCCAAATAATCGTCATTTGCGGGAAGTGTTGATTTTCTTTTTTCATTCGAAGAAAACGGCGGCTGAAGCGCATCGAGGGCTCCAAAAGTATACTGAGATGCTGCTCTAAGTGAAACAACGTGCCGTGATTGGTTCCGTCGCTTCAAAGATGGTGATTTCGATGTTGACGAGGCAAAAATCCTTCGAAGACGCTGAATTGGAGGCATTGCTCGATGAGGATCCGTGCCAAACGCAAGAACAACTTGCTTCAGCATTAGGAGTTACCCGCCAAACCATTTCCAAGCGATTGCATGCGTTTGGAATGGTTGAAAAACAGGGAACTTGGGTTCCTTATAAATTGAAGCCAAGGGATGTTGACCGTCGTTTTTTCGCCTGTGAACAACTGCTCCAGCGGCAAAAAAGGAAGGATTTTTTTCATCCCATCGTGACGGGTGATGAAAAAGGGATTCATTACAGCAACCCAAAGAAAAGAAAGTCATGACTGCCCGGTCATGCTTCTGTGTTGTCGGCTGGGCCGAATATTCACGCTGCGAAGATTATGCTGTGTATTTGGTGGGACCAGGTCGGTGTCATTTATTATGAGCTGTTGAAACCCAACGAAACCATCACTGGGGAATGGTATCGACTTCAATTGATGCGATTGAACCGAGCACTGCCCGAAAAACGCCCACACTACGAGCAGAGGCAAGAAAAAGTGATTCTACAGCATGACAATGCTCGGCCTCACGTTGCCAAACCCGTTAAAACCTACCTGGAAACGCTCAAATGGGAAGTCCTACCCCACCAGCCATATTCCCCAGATATTGCGCCATTCGATTATTACTTATTCCGTTCGATGGCACATGGTCTGGCTGATCAGCAGTTCCGCTCATATGAAGACATCAAAAAATGGCTTGATTCGTGGACAGCCTCAAAAGATGAACACTTTTACCGTAACGGTATTCGAGCTCTGCCAGAAAGATGGGCAAAAATTGCGATGGGCAATACTGTGAATGATTCATTTGTAACCCTTTTTTCACAATAAAGTTGCAGAACTTAGTTGCGAACCAAATATTAATACAAAATAATTTATATGCCTTTAGTTCGAGTGAATTCACACTGTTACAAAAACAGCACCTTCCAAAAAGACCTGATTTTGCCAAAATCATGTTGACTGGCACATCGAATAGTTTAGAAATATGCTCTGGATAGACGAGAACAAAATATTTTCTTGTGGTTATAGTGGGTCTCGTGAATACGAGATGCATCCACCAAACACTGAGTATAATCCTAGGTACACAAAAAAAAAACGTTAAAACATGGGGGTCCAGTATTATCCTTTGGAATGATTCTCCTAGTACTTGGTATGTCCAACATTTTGGACAAAATTAACAATGTATCAGCACTTATACGTTCACACCCTTGACCGAATCATATGCTGAATTTAAAATGCATTTCGAATGGGTGTTTCAATAAGACAACTACTTTTTGGTTGGTTGGTTTCAGAGGGTGAGCTGATGCTCTTCACTTAGGCCTCCATTGGGCCCGTTGTGTTCCCCTCATCTATGTAACTGTAGGGAATAGTGCTGTGCTTTCGGAATTATGTGTTGAGAGGATTAAGGTATTGGGATCATGGGTAGTATCAACGGGAACTATACCGTATAGTGATCGGGGAACCGTAGTGTTCGTCTGGCGAACTCCAATATATCCCCGATTCTTTTCTTACTGAGGTGTGTAATATACGGAATCCTTGGAGATCCCAGAATTTTCAGTCTTACCCGCGCTGTAGCAGGGCAGTGGCAGAGGAAGTGTTCTATATCTTCCTCCTCCTCCTCTCAGTTGGCACAGATTATTGTATCAGCTATGCCGAGTCTGAACGAATGTTTGTTGAGATTGATGTGCCCTGTTAAAAGTCCCACCATCAATCTCAATTGTGTTCTGTTTGAGTTAAGAGCTCTTTTTGCTGTGTTGTTACTCGGTTTTGTTATTACAGATCTAGCCACTTTGCACGTGTCTAGATTCGTCCAGTAGTTATTGAACTCCTGTCGTATCTTTTCATTGATTATTGTTTTAATAGTTGTCAGAGGGACCCCTATTGCATTATCCGGGTTCAGTTCTGTGTTCCCCGCTCCTTTCCTTGCTAGTTCGTCTGCTTTTTCGTTACCCGGTACACCTTCACCCCCCGGTACATTGTAAGACGGACTCTATTGCGTCTGGCAAGTAAGTTCAATTTAGTTTTGCACTCCCTTACTAGTCGTGATTTCGACATGGGGTTTGTAATCGCGCTAATTGCTGCTTTGCTGTCCGAGCAGATGTCAATTTGCCTCCCTTCACTGGTGTCTTCTGCGAGTATTTCAGTTGCCTTCATAATTGCATAGACTTCTGCTTGGAACACCGATACAAATGGTTCTAGGTGAATAGCAAGTTCAATCGGTGGGTTAGCACTAAAGATGCCAGCCCCTGATTCCCCTGGTATGTTAGAGCCGACTGTATATACCGATATCCCATTGGAGTTTCTTGTCGTTCTTTCATACGTCCAATATTCTCTTGCGGGGAAAATTGTTTCGAAGTTGTTGGAGAACGTATACGAGTGGTGTCATTACTCTTATCATTTCGGTGATTTTTCGATGTCCCGTATTTGCACCATCGATAAATGCTGGCAATCTTCTTCGCTTCGAGGTGCACTGGTAGAATGTTTAGGATCGCTTCCATGACCGCGGTTGGTGTTGAGGATTGTGCTCCTGTAATACCCAGGCAGACCATACGTTGCACCTTAGTTAGCAAGTCTCTTGCATACTTTTTACTCATCACTGGCCACCATACAACTACACCGTAGAAGACGATAGGTTTTATTATGCATTCGTATATCCAGTGGACCTGTTTCGGTTTGAAGCCCCAAGACTTCCCGAAGACCCTCCTGCATATCCAATATGCTCTCTTGGCTTTGGTGACTCTTTTTTCCAGGTTCTTTCTCCAGGTCAGTTGCCTGTCCAATATAATGCCCAGATACTTGACGCTGTCGCGGAGTTGTACTGATACTCCTCCGAGTTGTGGAATGTGAAAGTCACTAGTTTTGGTTTTCTTTGTAAAGAGAACCATTTCCGTTTTATTTGGATTTATTTCTAATCCACTCTCCTCCGCCCATTCTTTTATGATTCGAAGGATGTTTTGCATAAGCTCTTGTTGCATAGACATTGGTTGCCTTGGGTCTGTGCTGGCATGCTAGTTCCCTCCTTAGCTCGTCGGTGGGCGTGGGACTTGACCCTTTTGCCATTGCAACAAAAAAATTATCATGCCAGTCTATCTACGTCGAGGTGATTTTAACGCGGCGAGAAATTTGTCTTCACCCTCCCTACCATTGCTACTATACTCGCCTAAGTAGCCCCTTAAGCCGCCATCTCTCACTTCCTACTTGTCTTCGCCATCATCATCCTTCCCTATCCACCTTTTACGCCTTCCCTCAAACAAAACTCATTTCTTTATATCGTTTGCTCATTTAAATATAATTTTATTCATTTCCTAAAACTAATCTGACACGTATATAAACAAAAAAAAAAACTATCTTGGCACGAATATATACAAAAAAAAACTATATTTACGTTAAACGCACTTACAAAATGTTGATTAAAACAACATTAAACAAAGGAAAAGATAAAACAAAAAAAAATGTACTTTACTGTGCGCGTATTCAAACAAAAAGAAACTGTACGTATATATATAAAAGGTACGTATATATATTATAAAAAAACTACCGCGAATGTATATATATATGCACTGGCATCTATATATTATATTTTTTTTTTGTTGGGAAACCGTAATAAAATCGGTGCTATATTTATATATATATATTTATAAAAAAGTGACTTTTTTGACTCACCGTACTTTATGGACGTTGTACCTTTGGTGGTAATCTGCAACCGTCGATCCAATGGCCACTGCATCCGTTGCTGTACATGTACCTATATAATTATGTCTCGCAAAAGAACTTCCAATTAGTAATATATATGTATACTTATAGCACTTTCCCTTACCTTGGTGTAGATGTTATATAAACTCTATATATATATACCTATTACCTTGTGGCCAAGTGTTTTATAAAAAAAAAATCGATGTATATAAAAAAATATAAAAACAATTGCTTAAACTCCGCTCTGCTGCTCCTCGTGAGATTTGAACCCGAGCTGGTGTTGGTCCAAATATGGCGGTTGTAATTCCCGCGTCTCAGCGCACACGGCCAAAGTCCGAGTGAAATTCGGAGCTCCAAAAAAAGGCTTCCAATTGCTTTGAGATTTTGCAATGGCGGCTTTGGCTGTGGCAATTGCAAATAATTCGTTACCGAATTATTTTCCACGTTCTTTGGTCGTTAATATTTCTAATTTCAGGCAGCACTATTTATAAGTGCTGCCGCGTAATTTCTGCTGTTGAGCTAATCTGTTTTCTTTTCGATTTCTTTAATTATGTCCACTTTTCTTTAAATGAGTATTTTATTGAGATACTTTTACACCCGATAAAATTATATTTCGCACTTCAAATAACTTTTGCGTTTTTATAAAAATGCACTTTCTGCTGAAATTGTGCAATGGCGTTTTACTTCAGCCAAGCTTGATTTTAAAATCATTGTTCTATCACTAGCCGTTAGTTTGAATAGCTTCCTGGAAAGCTTGGCTTTCTGAAATTTTCGTGAGCGGTATCGGTTACAAAAATTCTCATTCCTCATTTTCAAAGGAAGCACAGGTTTGTACTCTCTATTGGAAGAGTAACGAAATCGAGTATCGAACTTCCCTAAGTGCGTTCGATTTAAAAATAATCGAACAGTTCTATTACAAATGGGCTTTGCGTTTTGTTTACAATCTGTCAAAACAAAATTGCAAATTGAACCCACGCGTTTTCGGTGAATACAAAAAAAAAAAAAAAATCGGTACATAAAACGATTCGTAGCAGCAAAAATAAACCAAAAATTCATCTATTGGTATACAACGTGGGTACGAACCTACTTTATAGCCGGGCAACAACATCAGATAAGTGAAATGTGAAATTTCGATTTGTGAAGTGATTCTTTGTGTTGTTTACTTTTTTCTTTGCAGTGAAAATGCAATCATTGGCGTATATCCTTGGCATGGAATATTCCAATTGGTTTACCAGAAAGATTTTCGAGCTCGTACATACAATTGCCAACAGTACGGCGGACTCGGCACTTAAGGAATTTTGGTAGCAACTTTGAATTTTGACCGTGGACGAAGCTGCTTTGTGTGAAATTTCTGTGAAAGACTTCTTGTCCCACTTTGAAGGATGTTGGCCTTGAACGTGTATTATACGTTTTCATCGATCTTTCGTGAGCTTTTAGCAAATTCTTGGACAACTGTGTTCGTGCAAGGGCCACACTGGCTTCGCGAGACGTCACAATCATTTCGGGATCCTGCAGTGCCTTCAAGTTACGAAGTATTTTGTACGATGAACCATGGGTGATCATACTTTGCCCGAACATGGCATAGTATGGTTGACAACCTATCGAGTCATGCATATCAGCGCGGAGAGCACACGCTATGCTTGACAAATGCATGTCCCAGTGGTCTTGTTCATCGGATATAAATACTCGTAACTTGTTTAAGATACTGCGGTTTACTCTCTCCGAAATATTTGCCTGTGGTGAGTACAAAGCTGTACGAACGTGTTGCACGCCATAGTTGTTCAAAAATTTGCTAAACTCAGTAGAAACAAACTGCTTGCCGTTGTCCGAGTGTATGAATTCGGGTGTACCGAACCCATGAAATACCTCGGACTCGGACATGAAACGAAGTATGTTCGTCGAAGTTGCTTTAGGCAGTGCTTTTAGGAAGGTGTACTTCGTGAAGTGGTCAACAGCTATGAAGATGTAGACGTTACCTCGTTTTGTGCGCGGATATGGGCCCAGTAAGTCGACATAGAGTCGCTGCATTGGCCGCTCTGAGACGATTTGCTTCACTAATGGAGGACGAAGAATTTTATTTGGCGCCTTTGTGGACTTGCATACCTCACACCGACTCACAAACTCCCTGATGTCATTAACCATTTTTGGCCAATAGTACTTCTTACGAACTCGTTCGTAAGTTTTTGAGAAGCCACTATGGCAACTGAGTTTCGTGTTGTGAGACATCTCGATGACAGTTTGAGTCAAGGTGCTTGGTATCCATAAACGCCACAAAGAGTCTTTGTTTGCAAGCACATCGCTTCTGAATCTAACTCTTTTGTAAACAAATTTGTCGGATACAACTAGATCCGGAAGCGAGGCTTGATTTTTTACGATTTCCTCTCTCAAAACAGTGTATTCCACAGAATCGAACTCAGGCGAGGTAAGGTCTACTTCTTCACCTACGTCTGTGACCGAAATCTCTTCCATGTCTCCTCGTGACAGGGCATTCGGCACTACATTCAATGAACCCTTGCGGTGTTCGATTGAAAAATCAAAACGCTGGAGTTCCAGACTCCATCTTGCAAGTCTACCACTCAAATCCTTAAGCGACATAAGCCACTTCAGACTTGAGTGATCGGTAACAATACGAAATTTGGAACCCTCGATGTAGGCATGGAATTTCTTGACACTTAAGACAGCAGCGAGACACTCAAGCTCAGTCACAGTGTAATTCTTCTGTGCCTTATTCAACTTCTTCGACATAAACGCGATTGGTTTTTCGTTGTCATCTGCATCAAGTTGGAAAAGAACTCCCCCTACTCCTTCAGACGAGGCGTCACATTGGATGGTGAAACCCTTTTTAATGTCCGGTTGGGACAACACAGGAGCAGAGGTAAGTGCTTGCTTCAACTTTTCAAATGCTTCCCGGGCTGCAGACGACAACGAGAAATTTTTCTTCACCCTCCCTACCATTGCTACTATACTCGCCTAAGTAGCCCCTTAAGCCGCCATCTTTCACTTCCTACTTGTCTTCGCCATCATCATCCTTCCCTATCCACCTTTTACGCCTTCCCTCAAACAAAACTCATTTCTTTATATCATTTGCTCATTTAAATATAATTTTATTCATTTCCTAAAACTAATCTGACACGTATATAACCAAAAAAAAACTATCTTGGCACGAATATATACAAAAAAAAACTATATTTACGTTAAACGCACTTACAAAATGTTGATTAAAACAACATTAAACAAAAGAAAAGATAAAACAAAAAAAATGTACTTTACTGTGCGCGTATTCAAACAAAAAGAAACTGGTAAAAGGTACGTATATATATTATAAAAAAACTACCGCGAATGTATATATATATGCACTGGCATCTATATATTATATTTTTTTTTTGTTGGGAAACCGTAATAAAATCGGTGCTATATTTATATATATATATTTATAAAAAAGTCACTTTTTTGACTCACCATACTTTATGGACGTTGTACCTTTGGTGGTAATCTGCAACCGTCGATCCAATGGCCACTGCATCCGTTGCTGTACCTGTACCTATATAATTATGTCTCGCAAAAGAACTTCCAATTAGTAATATATATGTATACTTATAGCACTTTCCCTTACCTTGGTGTAGATGTTATATAAACTCTATATATATATACCTATTACTTTGTGGCCAAGTGTTTTATAAAAAAAAAAAATGGATGTATATAAAAAAATATAAAAACAATTGCTTAAACTCCGCTCTGCTGCTCCTCGTGAGATTTGAACCCGAGCTGGTGTTGGTCCAAATATGGCGGTTGTAATTCCTGCATCTTAGCGCACACGGCCAAAGTCCGAGTGAAATTCGGAGCTCCAAAAAAAGGCTTCCAATTGCTTTGAGATTTTGCAATGGCGGCTTTGGCTGTGGCAATTGCAAATAATTCGTTACCGAATTATTTTCCACGTTCTTTGGTCGTTAATATTTCTAATTTCAGGCAGCACTATTTATAAGTGCTGCCGCGTAATTTCTGCTGTTGAGCTAATCTGTTTTCTTTTCGATTTCTTTAATTATGTCCACTTTTCTTTAAATGAGTATTTTATTGAGATACTTTTACACCCGATAAAATTATATTTCGCACTTCAAATAACTTTTGCGTTTTTATAAAAATGCACTTTCTGCTGAAATTGTGCAATGGCGTTTTACTTCAGCCAAGTTTGATTTTAAAATCATTGTTCTATCACTAGCCGTTAGTTTGAATAGCTTCCTGGAAAGCTTGGCTTTCTGAAATTTTCGTGAGCGATATCGGTTACAAAAATTCTCATTCCTCATTTTCAAAGGAAGCACAGGTTTGTACTCTCTATTGGAAGAGTAACGAAATCGAGTATCGAACTTCCCTAAGTACGTTCGATTTAAAAATAATCGAACAGTTCTGTTACACTCTCCTATGATGTTCAGGTGCTTACCTCTTATCGGAACGGCTAGGTCATCTGCGTACGCTACACATTTCGCACAGGTTTCATCCAGTGCTTTTAAAAGGTTGTCCATTGTGAGCACCCACAGAAAAGGAGATATTATCCCCCCTGTGGTGTTCCCGTACGGACTGTTCCCCTTCTTGTTTCGTATCCCAGTGAAGCTGTGATAATGCGGTTTGTAAGCATGTGTTCTGGCCAATTGTTTATTATTTGGTTATTACAGTATATCGAGAGTGCCTCCACAATTTTTTGAGTTTTCACATTGTTAAATGCCCCTTCGGTATCTAGAAAAACGCCTACGACTGATTCCTTGGTTTCAAAAGCAAGACAACTACTACTGGTAGCCAGTAAAACGGGAAAAAATGGCTTCAGGCGAACGGAAGTGCGGTCATGGGTTGGCGTACTCACTCCCATAACCATAGCCCAATTGTAAACCTTTGGGAAGATGTGAAAAAGAAATGATTCCTAGGCAAAGCCGAACAATAAAAATCAAATTTGGAAGCATAGTCGATTGTTTATGGAAAACAATACCGCTGAAGAGGTATGCAAAATAAAGGCTTTATATCAAAATAATAAGTTGAGTAATTATTAGTTACGTTTCCGCTTTAATTTTAATGTTTTTTTTTTTCAGTATTTTCGTTTTAAATAAATGTTAAGCACTGCAAAAAAAAAGGTTTTGTAATCGCAAAATAAAGGATTATTTTTTAAAGGTTTGGTTTTGAAACTGGCAATGCTTTTTCCAGCAACAACCAATTTGACAGCTCACAGCTGATTTGTGCTCAGTTTGGTTTACCATTTCACCATGACTTATACCATAACAACGCTTGCAAATTGTGCAAATTTATTTCGAAATTCGTGGTTCAGTTTGCGAAACTTATCCTTATCTTCACCACAAAATTTTGTTCAGCGATAAGGTTCATTTTTGGTTGAATGACTACGTCAACAAGCAAAATTGTGAAGGAAATTCACAAGCCATTATTGAGACGGCATTACATCCACAAAAGGTCACTCTTTGATGTGCTTTATGGGCTGGTGGAATCATTGGTCCATATTTCTTCAAAAGTGATGGCGACCAGAACGTTACAGTCAATGGAAAGCGCTATAGATCCATGATTACTGACTTTTTCGTCCACCAATTGAATAGCGTTGATGTGGAAGAACTGTGGTTTCAACAAGATGACGCAACATGCCACACAGCGCGCGCCATAATCAATTTACTGAAGTAAACATTCGATGAACTCATAATTTCGCGGAATGGACATATGAATTGGACTCCAAGATCATGTGATTTAACACCTTCGGATTATGTTTTTTTAGTCTATACCAGACTAGACTTCCAGATTACGCTTTATTCCAGTCAGCCGCGGCGCCCATATGCCTGTAATCATATTTAAGCACTAATGGCGTAAAATTATTTTTCCAATGAAGCCAATACCATGGCCATTACCATTATTATATGTTTTATTTCATTTTAAAGTTCTATACCTCTAAAAAAAAAAAAAAAACCCTTTATATATAAAACTTTATGAAACAGAATTTTGCTAATTTCGTATTTTCGTCGCTATTTTTTGAACGCAGCTGTATAAATTCACTGCTCAAAATCATTACCTGTACGATTTTAGTCATCTCTTGAATGTCGATTACGCCGTTGCCATCAACATCATACATCCGAAACGCCCACTTTAATTTTTCTTCTGGAGTACCACTAGAAGTAACATCGATCGCCAAAAGGAATTCCTAATTTAAAGAGAAAAAGAAAACATTACTTATTTAATTATTAATTACATATTTTATTATTCAATTGTATCACAGGCTATTAGGTTGCCTTAACCATATACATTTGTTTTTATCAATAATTTAACTAATTCACACTCGACTGAGTGTGAGTGTGTATAGTGGTCTAAGTCATTTTGCACATAAAAAAAAATGAAGAGCTTTTCGTTTGTTAACTGTTCAGATTTCAATATAATTGCAACTCTACAAGAAGCTAAACAATTATCTTCTTCGTAAAAAGCTAAAAAAAAAAAAAAAAAAAATGTTGAATGCCATGCCCATACAATGAATGAAATCCTGTTATTTTTTTTTTTTGTTTTAATACGCCTACTCTAAATGCAATTACTTGGATTATTAACTGCACGACCTAAGTCAGATAGACGCACAGACACACAGAGAGAGAGAGAGAGAGTATGTATTGTGGTATTTTTAGGGTTCGGATGATAAAACCGTCCCTTTCAATTCTCAAATTTTCCAACAAATTCACTTTCTGTACAGTTTAAAACCATCAATCGTTTTCACTCTCGGTCCTTTACTAGCTGCACATGTGACGCATTTTCGGCACGTCTTCTCTTGAACTGAGACAATAGAATTGCTCGCGTACCTTCTCCAGTGTCATGTATTTCGTGCAGTACCTCCCTTCTTTTTGACCGTGAAACTGGCCCCTCCCATCTCATTTTCAAGACGCCATCTTGTATATGGACGGAGTCCTACTGTGCCTAGTACGCCTTAAGGTTTGAGCTTCTGTCGGAGATGTCTCGTCCGCTTGATTTCCCCATATGCTCCTTCCAAGCAAGTATTAGCTCGATGTCGGGGTCTTCTTGCTGGGCATTTCTAATTTCCTCTTCACTCCAGCCTTCGAGGGGTTCAGCTCTTATCCCTTCGGTGGAAATAAGGTTTTTCTCCTCTTGTAGCTTACAATGCTTGCATGGACTCCAGGATAGTGCATCTGCGTTAGTATGAAGTTTGCCTTTACGATGCTGTATTTCAAAATCGTACGTCTGCAATCGTTCAATTCACCTTGCGACCTGACCTTCGGGATCTTTGAACTGCAGCAACCATTTCAGAGCTACATGGTAGGTGCGTAAAATTAACTTCTGCCCGAAGAGATATTTATGGAAGTGTTTTGTCGCCAGCTAGCAGTTCTCGCCTGGTTACTTTCCGACTTGGAAGGTGCTTTGCTGAAGTATGCTCCCGCTTTTTCCTGGCCGTCATGTACCTACGAAATGACGGGTCCAACTCCGACATTACTAGCGCCTGCAATCCACAATGAATGTTTTGCCGGGAGTGGGGTAGGCTAGTGTCGGCGCTTCACGTCGATTCCGGCGAAATCCTTCACAAACCGTCTGTAGTACGTGGTAAGTCCCAGAAAGCTCCTCACTTGATGTTTGCCCTTAGGTAGGGGCCAATTGTCACAGTTTCGACTTTTCCAGGTCGGTTCGCACTACTTCTGATTAAATAATGTGCCCCAAATACTTAACTTCTCGCCGGAAGAGACCATATTTCTTTTGATTATGCTTCAGGTGGGCACTTCGAAGTCGTTCAAATTCTTCTCTCAGGTTGTCTTGATGTTCCGCAAATGTTTTTTCACAATATATGCAGGGTGCGTTCCATTACACAGTCGAAGGTTGCCGGAGCGTTGCGCAATCCGAATGGCATTACTGTAAACTGCCACAACATGCACTCTGCAGTGAAAGCCGTCTTCTCTCTGTCTCGTCGATTCGTGGTAAGGGGTAGCTATCCTTTTTGGTGACATCATTAAGCCTCCGATAGTCTACGCAGAATCGAGTACTGCCATCTTTTTTCTTCTTTTTTTGACCAGTACAACAGGTTCGATCAACTCTTCTTTCTGCATCGTTGGCACCATTTCTGAAACCTCCGTCTGTTTTTGCCAATGGAACCCGTCGAGCAGGTTGATGCATTGGTCTGGCATCGCCAATGTCTATGTGATGTTGTACTAGATGTGTGTGGTCATTTTCCCAATCCTGTGAAGCGAATACATCTATCAGCAAACTCACCGATTAGAGTTTCTGCCAAGGCTCGGTGGTCCTTATCCAGTTCACAATACTTGAGTACGGCGTCTATTATTTTCGACAATCTAGCTGATGAGACAGGCCTCGCGGATTCTCTCTCAGTTATCGTTGTTATCGTGGTAATCGGTGAGTGAACATTTACCAATCAGTTCCCCTCGTTTTATCTTTACGATGTAGTTTCTCAAATTCATGACTCTCATTGGAACCATGCTGTTCTTTGGCTCCACTAGAATTTTCATACAATGTAGTTTTGGAAACCTCTTCTTGACTCCGGCTCTAATAGGCAGAATCAGTGGATTTCAGGATCACCCTCCAGCTCTTTCCAAATCATAGTCTCTGATGATTGTGGTAAGACTTCGTCCTTACTGATTACTGTTCTGAGTTGCGAAGCGTTCTCGTTCCCGTATACCATAGGAACCTTTACGTTTCGATACCTCAGCACTTGTATCCCGATGCCTAAGACTACTTCATGTGCCTTCATAAAGTCCACTCCGATGATGCACTCGTCACATATGTTGGCCACCAGAAACGAGTTCGAGAATCCGGCGGGTCAATTCCGCCAGTTGTATCGTAAGGCGAACTTCCCCATATACATTCGCCGCTTCCGCTGTCGCAGTCTTCAGGCAGTAGCAACTGGTGTTGTGTCGCCATGACTTCTTCTTATAATGGAAGCCGTGGCGCCGGTATCGTTGGTAGCCACGCACTTGTTATTCCCGTTAAATGCTTCCACAGTTGGGATCATATTACATCGATTGGTTTGAGAGACTTGGAGGCGTCGATTCCGACAACCAACTTCTACCCAGCGAAGTTGGTTCTTAGTCGTTTCCCGGCTACTGATCTTGGGAAGCTTGGCCAGCTGCATGGATGCTATGCCTGCAGCTTCTTCGTAGCGTCGCCTATTTTCGCAATGAGGACAGTTTCCGCATCCGCATTTGTCCTCCGCCAGCGTTATTTCGGTCTTCGATGTCAATACTTTGACAAGAGCATTCAATGGCGGCCAACTCCCTGACACGGTGGATTCCCTGAGAGCCTTGGTCTGCAACTTCTATTGCCAGGGCAAACGCCAAAGCCTCTACGAGTGTTTTCTTACCAGCCATTCTGACTGCTAATCTGACTGCTAATTGTAGTTTTCCATCTGTTATGGCATGATTGATCGCCTCGGTGACCATTTTGTTAATGATCTCCTCACCGGCCTTGGGATAGGACAAAAGTGCCCGTCGTTCGATGTATGTTTGCAACTGCTGCGGCGTTTCCCTTTCATCTGGACTCTTCTGCGCAATTGGACACTGTAAACTTGTCGTCCCCAAATCGCTCTTTTATTTCGACAGGATATTTTATTTCTGTTTCTCTCGAGTTCGAAATAGTTGGAGTACTTTCTTCTGCAGCCTGTTGCACGTCAGCAATAAATTGTTCTACTTCATGATCAATTTGTTCAATTGTTTGCATAGGGGATCTTGGTTTATAAAACTGTCAAATTTGTCTCTGAATTCGTTCCAGTTTGTTCTCTTATTCATGAGCTTGGGATTACTTTTTTCTATTATTTCTGCTTCGCTCAGTGATAAAATTACTGGAGTATGATCTGACGATAAATCGTAATTACCTTCGACACTTATATGATTTCGTTTAATACCTTTAACTACGAACAAGTCTATAAGGTCTGGTATTTTGTTATTATCAGATGGCCAATATGTTGGCGAACCAGAAGAATAAAATTCGCAGTTGAATTTGCGGCCTGCTTGGTATAGCCGTTTACCTTTTGTAGTTATGAGCCTCGATCCCCAGTGGGTGTGTTTAGCATTAAAGTCGCCACGAACAAGGAAGTTATGTCCTAACAAATTTAGGAGTTCTGCAAAGTCTTCTTCAGTTGGAGAGCGCCTCGGAGGGCAGTATATATCTGCTATTTTAATTTCTTTCTTTTTTATACCAATACTAATTGTTGTTACTTGCATGTTTTCATTAGTAAACATTGGTTCTTCATAGTGTTTCAAGCACTTTTTTATAAGAATTGCTGATCCTCCCCTAGCTTTGTCAGTTGGGTGCGGAGTGTGATAACATGTGTAGTTTGGTAGTTTGTTATCAAGACTTTGTTCTATAGCGAGGTGAGTTTCGGACATCAAACAAATGTCTATGTCTAAAAAGATGTTTAGTTCTGATACATGTTGTAAAAGACCGTTTGCATTCCATGTTGCGATTTTAAGTGTTCTGTCCATCAATGTTTTTTAAGAGCGACTTCTTCGCTTAGCAGTTTTATGTTTAAATCTTGTTTTTCAATCCTTTTTAGGATAAGTCCAGCATTTCTTTTATACATGTTTCCTCGTTCTTCCGCACATTTTTTATAATCTGGGAATAGGTTTTATTTTCATCACTTGCTTAGTGCAATTACTTTTGCCGGTCGATTTTTAGTTTTGTTTTCGACCGTTACTTTTTTGTTTTCAACTATTGCTTTTGTATTTGTTGAGTTTTTAAGCTTGTTCCCAGTTTTGTTTTTTCTTTTTGTCTTGGAATTGTTTGGCGACTGGACATCCTCTGTAACTTGCAGGATGGTTGCCTTGGCAGTTAACACATTTCGCTTTCTGTTCTTTGCCCATGGGACGGTTTTTAGTTGCATGCCTGCCTTCGCATTTAACACAAGCAAACTCGCGATTGCAGTATTTTTGTGTATGCCCAAAGGCTTGACAGCGCTTACATTGTGGAACAAACTTTGACTTTCGCAGTGGTTCAATTTTAACAACTATGCCCATAATTGATTTAATACTATAAATCTTTTCGAGACTTTCTTTATTTTCGAAAGTGAGCATAAATAAAGGTAGAGATCTCCTTTTTGTCATTGATATCCCAGCGGAGTCTTTGATTAACTCATTTTTAATAAGATTATTTGCATCGAGAGCTTGAAAGCCATTTTGTATAAGGTCTTCGACAATTTCTTTGGCACCACATGAAGAGTGAAGGCGTCTTGCTACTACTTTTATCGATCTTGTAGCTTTATTTTCATACGAGTGCCGCTGAATTTGCTTTTTGTTCAATTCTTCAGTGACAGCTCTATACGCATCGGCGTCTTCAACAATGGCTTTCCAATTGTCTTTATTGTATGATGTATATTTACATGTCTGATTCGTGCATTTTTCAACTATGCTCTTAAGCTCGCCAAACATTGCCAATCCGGAAATCATGATTGGAAGTGGTGCAGTTTGCTTAGTGCCTTTAACATAAGACTTTTGGGGTACATCTCCTATTTCTTTATTGGATGTTTTCATTATTGCAGAGCTTTTGAAGCTGTCTGCTGACTTTTTAGAACAGTTTCTGGGCTACTCTCTGCTTTTCGTTTCTTGGATTTACGTTTGTTTCTGTTATCATAAGTTTCAAGAAGGAGCTCTTCCTCATCAGTATGAAACTCAATTGCAGTTTTTTGTGGGCAAGTGTTTTTGGACTTGACTTGTTGTCATTTAAGGTCTTCTTGTCTAGCAAGCTGACTTTTTCTTCAAGTCTTTTAACTTGTTGCTGAAGACTTTCAACGAGGACTTCAAGTTGTTTTCTGGCTAAAATTTCTTTTTGCCATTCCTCGTAATAATTTTTGGATTCAACTTGGTGGATTCCGTTATTTTCTTTGGAACACTGCTGATCTTTTCTTTCGAACTTTTCATAGTTATTGGTTCCTTTTTCGTTAATGACTTCTATGTCATTTGATTTTTGTGTAGGGGTTATCGATGAAATAACCCTTGAGGAGAATACATTTGGTGGAGTTCTTGGTGTTTTTGAACTCTTTCTATTTCGAAAAGGAAAGGAAATTCCTAACGAAAAGGAAAATTTGTGTTAAAGCCAACAACTGTTTTTCAAGCACACTACCTCTCCATAAAGGAATCTCGCAAAGTTCTCCATTGTTAGTTGTTTTATTCTGAATAGCATTCCAAGAAATAAGCAACATCATCAATAAATATTATCATTGTATTTATACAGACGACCTTAACATCCTGTGTAAATTCAATGACATAGTTAAAACGAGGGCTTTATTTGCAAACGTCATTAAAAACATTTTGTCTTGGTCAACTACCTCTGGTGCCAGATTTTCCTTAGATAAGTGCAAGATATTACATATATGTCGTAAACAAAACTGTCCCCCGTTAAGTTTAAATGTTGACAATGTTCAAATTGAAGCTGTTAGCAATTTAGTATTTAATAAAAGATACAATTGGAAAAATCATGTATTAGAACTTAAGAAGAGCCTAGCTGCGAGAATCAGTATTGTAATCTTTTTAGCTTGTAAGAAAAGTAACGTACATGTAATATAACCAACGCGTTTATCCTAAGTAAAATTGACTATGGCCTTTGCATATTGCCCTATAACTACATTTAAAAATAATAATGTCTACTTATCATCAAGCAACAAGAAGGAGCATTAATGCTATCCCCACTATCGGACAATGATCGTGCAAAAAAGTTCAATACAAGTAAGAGTACAGCAAGACGTATACGTTTGAAAGAAGGGTTTAAATCGTATCGTGCAATAAAATACCCCAACCGGTCTGACAAACAAAATTTAGTAGCGAAAAAACAGGCTAGAATCCTTTATGACAAACTTTTAACAAAATTCAAAGGCTGCTTAGTAATGGACGATGAAACGTATGTTAAATTTGACCTTAAGCAGCTACCAGGTCAAAAATGTTATGTTTCCATTAATCGTGGCAATGTCCTTTCAAAGTTTAAGTATATAAAAGTGGATAAATTTGCTAAGAAGGCAATGGTTTGGCAGGTGATCTGCAGTTGTGGCCTTAAGAGCAGGGCTTTTGTGACAACTTCGACAATGACATCGGATGTTTACATCAAGGAGTGCCTAACAAAACGACTTCTGCCTTTCATACGTCAACATCATACAGCAGTAACATTTTGGCCTGACTTAACCAGTTGTCACTACTCAAGGGCTGCCATGGAGTGGTACAACAGCAACAATGTGGATGTTGTACCCAAAAACATGAATCCACCAAACTGCCCCCAGCTTCGACCAATAGAAAAATATTGGGCAATTAATTTGAATACTACTTTTAAGTTAAATAAAAAACTTTTAATTTGTATGTATGTATGTATGTATTTTATTTATTTAGCATCAGTTACTATTACAATTCATTTGGTATATCTTAATTTATATAACAATATTTAATTTTACTTTTAAGTTACTGTATTTCGTATATGTGATATTAACAAATTTTTAAATCTTCTTAAAACAGTTTCATTCTTTATTTCATTAGGTAGTTCGTTAAATAATTTTAATCCACGATATAAGAGCATATTCTGTGTTCTAGAATCCCTATACAATCCCCTATATATAACTGTAGTCTGAAATCGTAGTTGGATCTTAAGTTATATGGTTGAGCGTCCCTTGTATATATTAAATTTGTGGTCAAGTATTGTGGCACCATGTTGAATTTCATCTTAAATACAAATGTTAGTACATTGAAGATGATACGCTGCTTCATGTTTAGCCATTTCAAACAAGATAGCATCCATCTACTCGAGGTATAATAGCTACATCGAAGAATTGTTCTCATCGCTTTATTCTGCAGCACCTGCAGTTGATCTACGTGTTCATTATTCCCCATAAACAAAATAGTAGAGCAGAACTCAAAGTGTGGTTTAATTATAGTATTATATATGTTAATTGCACAAATGGTTGTTATATTTTTTCTTATTCTTGCAAGAAAGGACACTTTTTTTGGAAATTTTTTTAGTTATGTACATCATATGGCTATTAAAATTCATTTTACTGTCTAATATTACACCGAGGTACTTTATTTCAGGAACTTGTTCAATCTCTTCACCATATATTTTTAAATTAATACATTCGTCACTATTTATAACCATACATTTAGTTTTGTTTACATTAATTTTTAGTTTGTTTTGTTGCAGCCATACACAAAGGTTTTTTAAGTCATTCTCAATATGCTCTTTAAGGTCATTTAAAGCTTTACCACTTACAAACATTAAGGCATCATCAGCGAACAGGGACATTTGACTGTTTCTTAACACTTTACAGATATCATTTATGTAAATTAAAAATAATAAGGGACCGAGTATATTTCCTTGCGGTACACCGAAACATGTATTTTTGGCACTAGACATTGCACAGTTTACACTAGTTTTTTGAGTACGATCAAACAAATAAGACTTAAACCACATAAGCTCGTTACCTTTGACACCATATTTTAACAGCATTTGTATTAATATATTTCTATCAATTGTTTCAAATGCTCTCTGAAAATCTAAAAATAATGCTATAACTTTGTTACCACTGTGTCTTTGTTCTTTAAAGGTCATCACTAACCAATTTAGGATGTTTCACAGGAGTGATCATGACGAAAGCCCGATTGGTTGTCGATCAATAATTTATTATCACACACATATTTATAAAATTGTTGATGAGCACACTTTTCCACTATTTTCTCTAGAATAGGCATCATGTTAATGGGCCTAAATTTGTCACACATTTTTGTACCGGACTCCTTGGGTATTGGAACAACTATAGATTGTTTTAAGTTTCTAGGAAATTCACCACGATTAAACGACTCGTTTACGATTTGAAGTATTATTGGACCAATAATATCAAAACAATTCAAAATAATTTTTATATTTAGATGTAACGCATTTTTATTGTTAATCTTTTTGCATATCAACCGTAGTTCACTCAAATCTATTTGTCTAAACGTAAATATCGTTTGATGTTCCGTTAAATTAAAAATCGAAGAGGTATTATTTGTCCCTATGGAATTACTGATAGCGTTTACACTTTCTATAAAGTAAGAATTAAACTTGTTGGCAATTATAGAGCTATCACTTTCCAATCTATCACCGAACCGAACTTCACTGATTTCTACTTTTCTCTGCTTTAACACCAAGTCCTTTATAGCTTTCCACATAGACTTTTGGGCTTCACATGATCGGATTTTGTTACATATATAGTTCTTTTTAGCAAAATGTAATTTATTTTTGTACATGTTTCGTATACTTCTATATCTTTCCCAGTCTGATGCAAAATTAAATATAGTCGCCTTTTGAAAATATTGAATTTTTTTGTGTTTTAGAGTTCTAAGTTCATTGGTGAACCATTTGTCCTCACAAAGCGCGATTTTCTTACTTAGGGTTAGGATTTTCTTTCTTAATTCAGGATTTTGTTTTTTAATTTTGTTCACCACTTCGTTTACAAGTTCATCGTTTTCCAGGTTCATCACACACACTTTTGGTTTAAACATTGTTGGCACTATAACATTATAATCACCCTTTAATATACTCTCTATTTCATTTTTTAATTTTTCTGATGAATCTTTATCACCACACTTGATGGCAACGCCGCCACTATTTTTGTTCACCACATTATTTACATTTACGCTAGTAGGATCTATGTTTAATTTTATTTGTTTTCACGTTTCGTTAGACTCTTGTTTCTTTTTGGGATAGACAAAGACAGATTCATTTTTCTTCACTACATCCGAATACAGTGTATGATGTTTATTTTTTACCGGATTATCCGAACCGTTGTTCTTCTTTTTTATTTCTTGTGTTAGTGCACTCACAGACTTTGAAATATGATCAACACTTTGTTTTAGTTGCATGTTTCTTTCACTTCCAGTAATATTTTTCGAGATTTGATTTTTGATTTCCGTTATTGTTTCCGTACCACTTTGAACACTCTCTTTAATTTGTTTATTGTCTTTATCACTTAGTTTTAACAGTTCAATCTTAACATTATTTTGAATTTCAGTTATTAAATTCGTATTTTTATTTAAAAGTTCAACCAAAAGTTCGTATTTTGATTGATTTACTCCCATTAATTCTTCAAATTGTTTTAAGATTTGCTTCGGTAGCACAATACATTCATTGCAATAGTAACCTAGGTTCCGATTCTTCTTTAAAAGTCCGACATCATACTCCGTGATTTGGCCCTCGCAACATTTTCTGTGGACATTTTTTTTGCAAAATCCACTACATGGTACGAGTTGGCTGTCATCGCGGCTGAAACCTCGGTCGCACTTGCCACAAAAACCATCCATTGGGCTTTTCAGAAAAAAAAATCCACACAGTTTCAAAGAAATACAATAGAGCTTATAAAAAACACAACCGATCGCTAAGAAATCTCTCTCTCTTTTTGATTTTTTTTAATTTGAGGTGTCATTTTTTTAATTTGAGGTATCATTTGTTTTTTTCGAAGTATTGGTTAAAAAGATATAATAGTGTAGCATAATAATAACTACGCTCCTATGTCTATGCAGCAAATTCCGAAGTGACTTTCCATTCTGGCAGAATTTTGGTTCGAACTGTCCTTTCATTCGAGGTTCGTGTCTGGGACGAAGTCTCCACAGCTCATGTCAACGAAAGAGACGAATAATATCAGGGATAAAAGGGAATTATTTCTCTTGTTCCAGTGGTCGAAGAATTTGCTAGAAGTTTCTGGCTATCAGAAACTTCTGCTATATAAGGACAGATGGCGATCAAAAAAGACACAGTTGGTTTAGAACCGTGGCGAAGAGATTGGAAAAGTGATAATGGGCGAAGTTGTAATTTGGTGATAAATTGAAAGTTGAGAGTGAACAAGAAAAAGTAATTAGTTTGGATTTGTGAATTAAGTAATTGAAAGGAGATAAAGTGATTTGAGAGGAAAGAGACCTTGTAAGAAAAGAATTTGCGAAGAATAGTATAGTGTGAACTTGAATTGTTCTATAGAGTAGAAAATAAAGAAATAAATTTCACAGAATATCGTTTTATCTACTCGAGCCGTAGCTCGCATGTTACATTGGTGTCAGAAGTGGGATAAAACTTATTCTGTGAATAACTATTTCCGTGGTGTGAAATTGCACAAGAAAAAAAAAAAAAAAAAACGATTTCTGTGTTGAGTTAATTAGTTGCGCAAAATGGGTCGCAAATTGGGAAAACTAACTATAATTCAACTAAAGGCAGAACTCAGTAAGCGGAATCTCGACACAACTGGGGGAAAAGATGCCCTACTGATTCGTCTGGAAGAAGCAGTAACGCAGGAAGGTGAAAATCCGCATGACATAGAGTTTGACGTGGAAGAGGAACCAGCAAGTACAGTAGCCGACCCGGGTATAACAAGTCTGCTCCTGCAACTTAAGTTAGTCATGGACGAACAAAAGAAAGCAATAGAAGATCAAAGTCATAAGCTCGATGACCAAAAGAATTCTATAGAACTTAAGCTGGACGAACAACAGAAAGCAATGGACGACCAGAAGAATTCTCTAGAACTTAAGCTGGACGAACAAAAGAATTCTCTAGATGCTATGGAAAGTAAACTTGATGAGCAAAACAAGAACTTGGAATCCAAATTCGAAGCGATCGAAGAGAAAATCGAGAAGGTCGAGACGCAACTCGGAAAAGTCGAAACTAGATTCGATGAAAATTTTGAGAAACATGAAACTCAGTTCGGGAAAATAGAGACTCAGTTTGAAAAAGTGGATACGCAATTCGAGATAGTAGGGAAGCAAGTCGAAAATCTTGCTAAGGAGCTCAGCGACGTGAAGAGACAGAAAGCACGGGAATATTCCACTGACGGTCTGAGAAGAAAGGAGATGCAGCCTCCTATCTTCGATGGTCAAACATCATGGCCAATTTATAAAAGGCAATTCGAAGCGGCCGCAATGACCAATAGCTGGGACGATGAAGAGAAGTCCATTGCACTCACATTTGCACTGAGGGGTCCAGCTGCGGAGCTCTTGCAGACCATCCCGGAAGATAAACAGCAGAACTACGACTCTCTGGTTCAGGCTATCGAGATGCGGTTTGGGGATGAACACATGCAGCAGGTGTACAGGGTTCAGCTGCGTAGTCGAGTCCAGAAAAGGGGGGAAACGCTCCAACAGTTGCAAGCGGATATAGAGCGACTAGCCCATCTTTCATACCCTAAAGCCGGTGAGGAGCTTATCAACAAAATGGCGGTGGAAGCTTTTATTCAGGCCATAGAGGACAGACAACTGCAAATGGCTGTAAGAATGGCTGAAAAGCGAACACTCCCCGAGGCATTGGCATTCGCTTTGTCAATGAAGGCTGCGGACCAAGCATACCAGGGAATACACCGTGTCAGGGAAATGTCCGTCGTGGAATGCTCATGCCAGAGAACAGCCGTCATGGATGAAGACAAAGCTCGCGGAAGTCAAATCCGTTGCTGGAATTGCAACCAAACCGGACACCTACAACGGCAGTGCAGAAGTGCACCTAGACGAGGGAATTGTCCACATTGCGGAAGTAGGAGAAGCAGAGAGGAATCATCTGGCGGTGATAACTTCCATCCTGTCAGTCAGACTTCCCAAAACCAGCAGTCGGGAAATGCGTAAGGGCCAACTTCGCGGGGCAGAAGTTGGTTACGGGAATCGAGGCCCCCAGGACCACCATTCAAGTTTCGCAAACCAAACGGGGTAACAAGAGCCTGACAGTGGAGGCACTAATCAACAAGAAGAAGTGCGTAGCCACCATCGACACAGGTGCCACTGCCTCCATTGTAAGAAGAGATATCGTCAGAAGCTCCTGGCTGCACAGCACCAACAGCTACTGCCTGAAGACTGCAACAGGGGAAATGGCGAAGGTGTTTGGAGAAGTTCGTCTTACGATTACTCTGGCGGGACTGACGTTCTCCCATGCGTTTCTGGTGGCAGACATATGCGACGAGTGCATCATCGGAATAGACTTCATGAAAGCAAATGAAGTAATCTTGGACATCGGGATGCAAGTACTGAGGTATCGAAATGTGGAGATTCCGATGGTGTACGGAAACGAGAATGCCGTAACTCTCAGGACAGTCATCAGCAAAGACGAAGTTTTGCCGCCTTCTTCAGAGACAATCATTTGGACGAAGCTGGAAGGTGATCTTGGGAGCCACCGATTCTACATAGTAGAACCAGACCCAGAGAAGAATTCTCAAGACTACATCGTGGGAAAGACGTTAGTCGAACCAAAGAACACCATGGTTCCAGTGAGAGTTTTGAACACAAGACCACACACTGTCAAACTAAGGCGAGGGGAGGTGACTGGAAAATGCACGCCGATTACCGCCGTCGCAGCAATATCTGAACATGATGCTCCAAAACCTCTCCCATCACCTTGGACAGCGGAAACGAGAGAGACGATTCTCCAGTCCAGTGACCTGAATCAGGAGCAGCGAACTATGGCAGAGAATCTTATCAATGAGTACGCTGATGTATTTGCTTCACAGGACGGAGAATACGGCCGAACACACCTGGTACAACATCGAATAGACAGTGGTGATACTAGACCAATTCGTCAGCCTGCTAGGCGCCTTCCATTGGCAAAGCAGACAGAAGTTGCAGAGATGGTGTCGGCAATGGAGAAAGAAGGTCTGATTGAAAGTTCCAAAAGTCCGTGGGCATCACCGGTTGTACTGGTTAAGAAGAAAGATGGCAGCACGCGGTTCTGCGTGGACTATCGGCAGCTCAATTACGTCACCAAGAAAGACAGCTACCCTCTGCCACGGATTGACGACACGCTAGACACACTATCAGGAGCCCGATGGTTTTCCACTCTCGACTTGAAGAGTGGCTACTGGCAGGTACAGATCCATCCAGAAGACCGGGAGAAAACCGCCTTCACCGCAGGAAATGGGCTATGGCAATTCACGGTAATGCCATTCGGGCTGTGCAATGCTCCGGCGACTTTCGAGCGATTGATGGAATGTGTCCTGCAAGGGTTAACATGGAAAACCTGTTTGGTATACTTGGATGATGTCATCGTCGTAGGAAAAACGTTTGCGCAACACCGAGACAATCTAAGGGATGTGTTTCAAAGGCTTCGAAGTGCCCACCTGAAGCTCAACCCCAAGAAGTGCGCCCTGTTTAGAGCGGAAGTCAAGTACCTGGGACACATAATTTCAGCGAAAGGAGTGAGAACCGATCCGGAGAAGGTCGAAGCGGTGAAAAACTGGCCAGTCCCCAAAGACAAACACCAACTAAGGAGCTTCCTGGGCCTAGCCACCTACTACAGACGGTTCGTGAAGGATTTTGCCGGGATCGCAAAGAACCTGCACCAGTTGACGGAAAAGGGAAAACAATTCAAATGGTCAATTGAGTGCGAGAAGAGCTTCAAGGCACTTAAACAACGGCTATGCGATGCCCCGATACTGGCTTACCCCACTCCCGGGGAAACGTTCGTTGTGGATGCAGATGCTAGTAATGTCGGGGTAGGAGCCGTACTCTCCCAGGTGCATGACGGCCAAGAGAAGGTGGTTGCGTACTTCAGCAAGGTGCTCTCTAAGCCAGAAAGGAACTACTGCGTGACAAGGCGGGAACTTCTAGCTTTGATCTTGGCTACGAAGCATTTTCACAAATACCTCTACGGGAGGAAGTTCGTTCTTCGCACAGACCATGCAGCCTTAAAATGGCTATTACAGTTCAAGAGTCCTGAGGGTCAGGTCGCAAGATGGATCGAAAGGCTGCAAATCTACGACTACGAAATACAGCATCGTAAAGGAAAACTCCACTCTAATGCGGATGCACTGTCCCGGAGACCATGCAGAACGGATTGTAAACATTGTGCGCGTCAGGAAGAACGGGAGCTGGTTTCCATCCAAAGAATGAGAGCCGAACCTATCGCCGGCTGGAGCGTAGATGAGATCCGGAACGCTCAGAAGGAAGACCCGGATATCGAGCCGATTCTGGCCTGGAAGGAGAACATGGAGAAACCGGATCATCAGGACATCTCTCACAGAAGTCCGACCTTAAAGGCATATTTTGCGCAGTGGGACTCCCTCCATGTCCAAGAAGGTGTTCTGAGAAGAAAATGGGAATCCTCCGACGGAAAGTCGTTTGTAATGCAGCTTGTCGTACCGCGGACGAGGGTCAAGGAGGTGTTACAGGAAATGCATGGCGGGGCGACCGGAGGCCACTTGGGAGTGAATAAGACGCTAGAAAAGGTACGAGAACGTTTTTATTGGTTAAAAGCGAAGGAAGATATCGAAGACTGGTGCAGAAAATGCGACGTGTGTGCAGCTAGCAAGGGTCCGAGAATCAAAACTCGAGGCAAGATGCACCAATACAACGTGGGAGCACCTTTCGAACGAATCGCCATTGACATCGCAGGGCCCTTTCCGGAAACCGACAATGGTAATCGGTATATACTCGTAGTGATGGACTACTTCAGTAAGAGGCCGGAAGCGTTTCCGATCCCTAACCAGAAAGCCAGAACCGTGGCGGAGCAGATCGTCTACAATTGGGTTAGCAGATTCGGTGTGCCCTTGGAATTGCATTCTGACCAAGGGCGGAACTTCGAGTCAAGAATCTTCCAAGAGATGTGTCAACTACTCGGAATCAAAAAGACAAGGACAACCCCGCTTCATCCACAGTCGGACGGTATGGTGGAGCGTTTCAATAGGACTTTGGACGAACAGCATGTCATAAATCATATATAGCAATGGTTTTTGCATGCCCAACCTAGTCAGCTTATAGAAGAGCCCCTCCAACCATACGGTGTCGAAGGCCTTCTCAAAGTCGACCAGGCAAGTCCCCGTGAATTGGTTCTTGCATTTGTGCCACTGAATGTCGGACACCAATTTCGACGCGGCATGAATCGTTTCATGCCCCGCTCTAAAGCCAAACTGATTGTCCGGAATAATCTTATTTTCTTCAGCCCACTTCAAAAGAGCTCTATTAACGACCTTCTCGAATACCTTGCTAACATTCGGGAGCAAACTAATTGACCGAAGATTAGCCGGGTTGGTCCTATCTTTATCCCTTTTGGGGATAGGATGTACCACCGCCATTTTTCCACTGCGATGGATAATATGCATTATTCAGCGCATTGTTAAATAGCGTGGGGAACATCTCAATCGCTTCTAGAGGCAGGTGTCTTAATACTACGTTTGACACCGTCAATTCCCGCCGACTTTTTATTTTTAAGTGACTCAAAGATACACAGGAGTTCATCTTTGCTCACGAACAACTGGGAATTTGTCCTTTCATCGGCGATTATGCCGTTTGCAAGGTTTTCGTCATTGAACACGGTGAAACCGTTGTTCTCGGATCGCCAATTCTGAAGTTCGGTGGACAGATAAAAGTGGTTCAGAGAGGCCCTCTCTTCCAGGTAGTGATTACGGCGAACTGGGTTGTTCACAATATACACGGTCTCGAAGAAAGCGTCCATCAAATCCACTCTCTCCTGCGGGTCTTCGACCACGTAAAAACCGTCGTTCGAGTCGGCACTTTCCGGATTTATGCCAGCAGTCAGTAGTGCCTGTCTGTTCTCGCTCGTCCGAGGGATTCGGCCTGAACAGTTTATTTATTTGTGGGAACATGTTCGGACTACTGGATTTTATAGCCCGAATTTTATTGCCCCAATATAAACTTACAGATTTTCTGTAATTCTCCATTATCAACTGTTTCAGGTTTTTGATCATCGACTTCAGTGTCCTCATCTCGGGATCGTTCCTGTCAGTAAACTGTTTGTGCAGCTGTTTAAGCCTCGAGAGCAGTCTACTTTTGTGTCTGTATAGAGCATCAATTGTCGCGTTTCGATACTTCTCAGTTTGTTCTTCGTCAGTGGAACGTCCTACTTTAGGGATAGTCCGCTCCATTGCCCGTTTGATGACGACGTTCATTTGCAATAAATGGCTTGTCGCTAAGTCCAAGAAAGAACTTTCTCTAGGGAAAGACGGGAAATCCGTCGCGTACAACTCGAGTTTGTACTCAATCATATTACGACGCCACCAGTCGTGAAACTGGTTGCCCCTAGGATTCGGAGTATCATTTCCCCATGCCGCATGTTTATCATTAAGGTCTCCGCCCAAAAAGTAATAATTGTCCTCCGATTGAAGCTGTAAGCAACGAAAAAGTGTCTCGAGCTCATTTAAAAATATAATGGGTTGTGGTGCGTCAAGTGCGTAAAGTGACACCACATACACCTGCCTCTGGCTATGGAGGGGAATGCACACGATGCACGCTTCCAACACCTGGAACCTACGCACGTCCTTGCTATATATAACCCTATGGCGCAAGCCTTCGCGTATTAAAATACCGACACCGCCTCCTTGTGTGGTGTCGGGCCGATCTCTTCTAACTACCTTGAAATTTGTATAGCCTACTTTGTGCTTCGGAGTTAGTTTAGTTTCGCTAACCAAAATTACATCTGGCTTTTCGGCTTTCAACAAATTGGAAACATTGATTCTTCTCTCGATCCTGATCATTGAATTATCTTTAGTTTTACCTCGTCCAGCGTACCCATCATATTTATGGCGCGGTTGACTCAACAAACAGCGTCGAATAGATAACGTCTATTCGAGCCGCTTGCTCATTTAACTGATTCTGGAATTTGTTGATCTTTCCGTGCAGTGACACAAGGATCGCTTTCAAATCCAGATCCGCTTCAGGCGTAGGAACCTTTGGTGCGGTTTTTGTATTTGCCTTACCCGGTCCAGATACCATTTGGGCAAATGACACATTGGGTGCAACAAAATTTGAGAACGAGCGACTCTTTCGACCCTTCTCTTCTTCGGACCTCTGTTTCCGAGGCAACACATTCTGTTTGACCTGCTGATACTTGGGACATCCCTTGAAATTGGCAGGATGCCCTGAGCTTTTGCAGAGTACACACGAGAGCTGGCCCCGATCCTCTACTCTATCCCTTCCCAAAGGACACTCCCCATGCTTGTGGTCCCTGTTGCACTTAACACATCTAAACTGCATATGGCAGTTAGCTGCGGCGTGCCCGAACCTCTGGCAGCGCATACACTGAAGTACACGATCTGACCTTTTTAGCTTTTCCCAACGTACTGCATGATAGTACAGGAATCTGATCCTTTTCAGACTATCGATTCTGCTGTTGGGGGTTAGTTGAACCAAAAAGAATGGTAATTTGCGGTTACCACCCCTCTCCGCGGGTGAGGAAAACGGCTTGACCCCCACGAACTTAAGGTCGTCGCACTCATAATTCTTGAGCTCCTTCACGAGCTCGTCCGTTTTAACATTAGGGTCGATACCTTTAAGCAGCACCGTTTGCAATTTTTCTCCCTTTGGAGTATACGTGAAGTATTCGACCTCTGCTTTCTCCAGAGCGGTGCGTACCTTTTTATACTCCTCCATGTTATTGCACATTATGATGTGTTTATCGGCGTTTAGCCTTTTTATATAAAAATCTTTACTTACTAATCTACATAATCTAATGCTATCACTAATATCTAAATAACTTACATTAATAGGTGGGACTCTCACTTTTCTTTGCTGCTGCTGTTGTTGTTGCTGTTGCTGCTGAGGTTGCTGTTGCTCCTTCTGTTGTTGCTTTTGTTGTTGCCGCGGCTGTTTGCGTGCCAGCTGCTGATTTTGTTGTTGCTGTTGCTTTTGTTGTTGGTTTTGCTGAGACTGTTGCTGCTCCTGGTTTTTGTTTTGTTTTTGTTGCTGCTGCTTAGTAAGCTCTTGTTGTTGCTGCTGTTTCGGCGGTTGTTGTTTTTGTTTTTGCTGCTGTTGCACAGCTTGAATTTTCATCAGCTTTTGTTGTTGTTGCTGGATTTTTTGCTGGCGCAACTTCTCCCTCTTCTCGAGGAGCTCTTTAATCAGCCGATCGAGCTGGGCTTCCTCATCATCTTCGTTTTTCTGTTGATGTTGTTTTTGTGCTGGTTCATCTTCGGCGTCCAGTAACTCTATAAACGAGTTACCTTCGCCCACGTACCGGCACTCTCCACCTTCAGATTCGTACGAGTAGCTGAGGCCATCGTTGTAGTCGTCAGTCTCAGCTTCTGACGTCAGTCTTGAATCGCCTGACTTTGCCATTCTTTTTTCGTCGTCGCCGTTTTTTCTCACCTTCTGTTGAGTCAAGCGTTGTTGTTGTTGTTGTTGCTGCTGCTCCCGATTGCTGCTCTGTGACTGGTTTTGTTGTCACGCGTTTTGGCAACGGGGCATCTTCTTTCGGGACCTTTGGCTGGCCAGTGTCCATCGCCTGATTGCTTTGCGGCACTTCCACTTTCGCTTTTTGTTTTTAATTATTTAATTAATAATAAAAAAAAAAAAAAAAAAACAGAACACTTCACCCACGGGGACTTGAACCGACTTGTGTCAGAGTCTATGGTCTTTTCCACTGCGCCAAATGGCTTACAGAAACTTTCTGATCAAAATCACTTTATCACGATTGTCTTTGCACTTTGCATTGCACCACTAACCAAGTCGACTGTTCGCGTTGGCTGCTGAAGAGCGACTGTGTGTCGATGTACTTCACCAGGGCGAAAATGGTCGCCGTCATCCCGCTTAAAACTAGTCAGACAGTCACTGCTAATTGGTATACTGAAACTTGCTTACCACGAGTTTTCCAAAATTTACTAGGACACCGACAAAAATGCGCCTGCGCACACTGCTGAAAAAACAACAACTTTCTTGAGCTCTCGGGCATCAATGAAATTCGCCCAGCATCTTATTCTCCGGATTTAGCGCCGTGTGACTTTTGGCTGTTACCGAAAATAAAAAAAGATTTGAGGGGAACAATCTTCACATCTAATGAGGAGATTATTAATGCAGTCAATGTCGAAATCGAAAAGCTCCAAAAAGAGGATTTTGAAAGCAGTTTTGAAAGATGGATCGATCGGCTGATGAAATGTATTGAAATAAATGGGTATTATGTGGAGAAATTAAAAAAAAGATAAAGATTAAATATCTAAAGTTAAAATTATTTTTATGTTTTATTTAAGTTAACTAGTAACAAAACAAACTGGGACGTTTTCAGAAAAGACTGCAAGGAAAATATTGCTCTAAATGTGCCGCTAAAGACACCACTTGAAATAGAAGACGAAATTGACAAGCTCGTGGAAGCCATTCAGTGCGCAGCATGGAAAAATACTCCTTTTCGAAAAACAGGAACACGGAACAGCAAAGTCAAATACCAGCCTGATATCGAAGACCTCATACGAGAAAAGAGAAGAGCGCGCAAGAGATGGCAACAATCCCGCGCGCCACCGCATAAAACTTATCTTAACCACCTTTGCAACAAACTAAAAAATGTGCTGCAGGACTTAAGAAATCGCGAGACTTCTACTTTACCTCGAGAGCTTGACAGCTGATAAGTGTTCAAACTACTCTCTATGGAAAGCCTTGAAGTCCATAAGGAAACCCGTAATGCACTCGCCACCAATAAGAAAAGCTAACGGAGAATGGGCAAAAGGAGACAAAGAGAAAGCGGAATTATTTGCCGAACATTTAGAGGAAACGTTCAAGCCATTCGATGGGCAACCATTGATCGAAGATCCGAATGCAAATACGGCACCCGACAACTTTAAATTAAAAACTGTATCTCTGTCCGAACTTCGTATGACAATAACAAAACTGAAAAATAACAAGGCTCCAGGATATGATTTAATCACTGGCGAAGTTTTGAAGGAGCTACCGAAAAAAGCGTTAGTTAAGTTGCTCTACATTATAAATGCTTCATTGAGACTTCTATATGTTCCAAGGCAATGGAAAGTCGCCGAAGTAATAATGGTTCCGAAACTGGGGAAATGTGCAAACGACAAGAAATCATATAGACCAATTTCGCTTCTGCCGATAATATCTAAAGTCTTTGAGAAACTTCTGCTAAAAAGATTGCACCCAGTAATTGAAGAAAGGCGATTGATCCCGGATCATCAATTCGGGTTTCGGGTTAAACATTCCACAATCGATCAGGTGTATCGAATTACAAATGAAATTGAAAAAAGCTCTAGAAGGGAAAAAGATATGCTCTACCGCTTTTCTCGACGTATCGCAAGCGTTCGACAAGGTATGGCACGAAGGCCTGAGATATAAGCTAAGGGTAATCTTACCAGATAAACTCTACAGAATATTGGAATCTTACCTTAATAACAGACTCTTTCGTGTTAAACATGGGGCAGAATATTCAAAATTCAAAGAAATCCATGCCGGTGTTCCGCAAGGAAGCGTTCTCGGCCCAATCCTGTTCCTCCTCTACACAAGAGATATACCACAAGATGAAGGGACTGTCGTAGCAACGTTCGCAGACGACACGGCTATCCTCGCAACAGATGAGTCAGTCGAATCATCAACTGGAAAACTCCAACGAGCTTTAAACAAAGTATGCGAGTGGACAAAGACCTGGAGAATCGTCCTTAACGAGACCAAGTCAACGCATGTCAATTTTACGTACAAAAAGATAAACAACTTACCTATTTCCATTAACTCGGTACAAATACCGTACGCAAACGAGGCAAAATATCTAGGAATGACACTAGACGCAAAACTTAAGTGGAAGCCACATGTTAAAAAGAAGTTAAGCGTATACAACAAACTGCTTCAGTACAAGCAAGTGCTAAAACCATCTTGGACATACGGTATACAACTTTGGGGTTGTACCAAGCCAAGCAATATGACTGTTCTGCAAACATTCCAAAACAAAACACTAAGAGCAATTGTGAATGCTCCATGGTATATAAGGAATAGTGATATTCACAGAGATCTAGGAATTGCTACCGTGAGGGATGAAGTAACAAACTTTGCTCACAAACTTCGTACTCGCCTTCATGATCATTGCAATAATGAAATAATCCGTACTCTGGACGTGACAAACCTCGAGCGCCGACTAAAAAGAACAAGACCGTTCGATCTGGCGCAGTAAGGGAAAACCGCATGTAATGACGGTATTAGTAGGTGCCTTCGCTGGAAAGCTACCTACCTAACGCGATTAAAACTACAGAAGCGTAAACTACTTGTTAAGGTAACTTAGTCGTAGTCACCACAAAACGAAAAAATGAGAGGAACGAATTTAATACTACTATGAGCACGAGCGGCCGGTTCTGATAGTGCCTCTCTGGGGGGTGAGGATTAGCCCGTAGGCATATACTGGCCGACACTTATGAATCACCAGGTCAGATATATGAATCGGGCATAACCAATGGTATGGGCCATTGGTATCTTTTGAAGATTCCTGCACCTCCAGGCGCAACAAAAAAAAAAAAAAAAATGTTTTATTATTCAATCAACTAAGCGAAGTCCCTACGTATACGTTCACATTTGCAAAATTTTAAAAAGCATATTGTTTGTTTAAATAAAGCATATTGTTTGTTCATACTTCATACATATATTAGCAACACAAGGGCATAATACACACACATGTGAAATTAATGTACTACACATTTTGTATACGATAGAATACGATTTGGAATCGTGAAATATAATATACGAACTTAAAAAAGTAGGTCTCGCAATTCTGTCTGTAATTCGCGGTGCAGCCTGAGCAGCTAAACGGACTTTCTTCTAACTTTATATCTGGTGTCTGTGCCGAAATTTCATTCTAAAATCCAAATTAACGGTACTTAAGGACAATTTAAAAAAAAAAAAAAATAATAATTTTCTCGAAAATTGGTCAACGATTTTGATATAAAAATTCATATCTTGAGTAAAATACAATATTTTATTTACTTACTTATTAGCGCACGTGCAAAAATTTGCAATTACAATTTTATTCAAAGTTATTTCTGACATACACTGAAATGCAAACAAAAAAATCCGCACTGGAGTAAAATAGGAAATTTCGGTTTTGACCTGCTCTGTTCCGTTTTTTTTTTATTGACCGGGAATACCCCTTCTTTATTGAGTAATTCTTCTTTTTCTTTTTCTTCCGGCGAAGTTATGATCCGGAGTAGAAAGATCACAACCCTCTCACTTTACTGCATCGCTACTGGTCCGCCTGAGGGGTTTGCTGGTTTCACCTCAGGAAGTACCGGCAGGCTTCCCGGTTTCGGATCACTTCGTCACTGAGGCCAATCAAATGCTGGTGTTTTCGCATTTGTGTGATCCAGTTGTTTTTTGGTCTGCCTTTTTTGCGCGATTATGTAGGAACGTTGATTGCTATTGCCTTTTTGACGGGGTTGGAAGGATCTCTCCTTTGAATATGACAATACCAACTGAGCCGGTCGTGCTCTATCTTGCTTATGATGGGATCTTTTACATGAAGGCTTCCTCGAATCTATGAACTTTTTATTCATTATTGAGTAATTATGATTCTTTTTGTCCGAGGTTTAATTGTTTTTGAAGTGGCCTAGGTTTTTTGACCGTTGATAGTCCACTACCACTGCTATTGGGCCAACTCTCCACTTCTATTTCAAAGTACTTTGAATTTAAAAGAGAAGCGTACACTCCGTAAAAGTCTGTGAACGACCGCCCTACTGCCAGTGTTATACCTTCGCAGTAGAGTTGACTTAGCATTCGCAATTGATCATTTTTTTTTATTTATTTCATGCGAAATAAATAAATGATTCTTGACATCATCATTTAAACCGTGAACCCACAGCGTGACAAGCGATGGTGTTACCACTACATCATGGCCACCATGCTGATCATGATTTAATGAACAAAAGTTACTATGGAACGAAAGTTGTAAATAATCGGGTTTCGGCTCAAATGTATGTACAAACATAGCATGTGTTGATTTTTTTTTAATGTCGTTAAGTTTTGCTTGGAAACGGTTAGAGATAGTTATAGGCATTTTATAGAAACGTTGTTAGGTGACTTTGAATGATATTTAACGTCGTTGGTTTAAAGAATGTAGATTATATTTACATCTTTTGTGTATGGCAATACATACTTTTATCATAAGACAGCCGTATTTACACATGAACAATTCGACAATTCGGCGTCCGTTTCACGAGATCAAATAATTTAAGATTTTTAAGTGCATTTAAAATTTGAAGAAGCCCATTTAGGGCCAACGACATTCAAAGATATTAAAGATCACAATCAAATTATCCTTATGTTCCCTTCAACTCTGTTCTTAAAATTTTTTTCTCTTATACCTAACCGTTTCCGAATAAAACGCTACGATGCGCTCCTTTTCGCTGCGCACCACTCCCATGCATTCCGCTACACTGCTCTTTACCCATAAATTTAAACTAGCTTACCGGCCCCGAGTGCTTTTACAACTTTTAGTCTCAATACATGTCGTTCGCAGACGGTTCAGATATCAAGTCTACACGAAATCGATAAGCTAGAAAATGAAGTTTTGTCAAATGCGTTAAGAGCTTAAAAAAAATAAATAAATATCATAATTTTTATCAAAAATGTTGTTGGATGTCAAAAGTGCCAGAAATCGTCTCAACCATATCCGAGATCACAAGTCTTATGGCAACGCCCTATTACCTTACGCGTACATATATGAATCTTTTATTAAAACCGTCTTCGAGAAAATTGTAATTTTGATTAGAGCGAAATTTCCGCTTTTGCCTGGGGTATGACCCCAGAGACCCTAGATATGAAGATCCGTATAGGTACAGACAGACAGAATGCGAAACATACTTTCTCTATTATAGTAATACCAGATTGATCAGAATCTGAAAACCGACAATTTTCAACAAATAATAGTTTCTCCAGAGGAGCAAGTAAAAAGTAAAATGCAAACAATGGGCATGTGACACGAAAAATTTTTTATAGATTATTTTCTGCTTTACAACTTGATGAAACACCAATTCATTTATATAACGTACGGTTACGTCGTGATTTCACCGATAAAATATGACAGCTTTATGATGACAAGTGAGTAAAAAAAGAGGGAAAAGTATACAAATCAGATAATGAATTTGAAAATGCACATAGAAGAATAAGTGAAGAAATTAATATTGTAATATGCGAGCTACGGCTCGAGTAGATAAAACAATTATTCTGTGAAATTATTTCTTTATTTTCTACTCTATAGAACAATTCAAGTTCACACTATACTATTCTTCGCAAATTCTTTTCTTACAAGGTCTCTTTCCTCTCAAATCACTTTATCTCCTTTCAATTACTTAATTCACAAATCCAAACTAATTACTTTTTCTTGTTCACTCTCAACTTTCAATTTATCACCAAATTACCACTTCGCCCATTATCACTTTTCCAATCTCTTCGCCACGGTTCTAAACCAACTGTGTCTTTTTTTGATCGCCATCTGTCCTTATATAGCAGAAGTTTCTGATAGCCAGAAACTTCTAGCAAATTCTTCGACCACTGGAACAAGAGAAATAATTCTTGCAGTTATAATTCCCTTTTATCCCTAATATTATTCGTCTCTTTCGTTGACATGAGCTGTGGAGACTTCGTCCCAGACACGAACCTCGAATGAAAGGACAGTTTGAACCAAAATTCTGCCAGAATGGAAAGTCACTTCGGAATTTGCTGCATAGACATAGGAGCGTAGTTATTATTATGCTACAATATATTTAAGATTTCTAAGTGCTAAACCATATCGGGCATTCCTGCAATCAATCCAATCCGACTCCGAGTCCGAACCCAAAATGGCTCCACCAACTTCAAGCCCACATATTATGATGACGCCTCAGGCAGTAGACGAAGTAGTTGCTACTGTGCCCTCGCACAGAATAATGAAAATATGACACGAACAATTTTTGAAAGGGAACAATTATTGAAACAAACATACGGAAATAGAATAATAGGACCAGACACACAATTACAATCGTTATGATTGAAAAATACAATAACAGATTGTTGGCGAAAATATAATAGATAATCAATCGCTAGACTTTATTAAATCCCTTCCTGACTTCGCAGGATCACAGTCTACCTACATTATTTGGAGGCAAGCAGCAAATATTACCATGACACGATACAAAAAGGGTAGCGATAGATACTTTTCAGCCTTAGTCATTCTCAGAAACAAAATTACTAACACTGCAACGACACGTTAACAAGTCACAGGACGGTGCTTAATTTTGACGCAATCATTTCTCGCTTAGACTTCACTTACGCGGACAAAAGACCATTACACGCAATCGAACAAGAACTTAGCATTCTAAGGCAAGGATCTATGTATGTCTGTCGTAGAGTACTTCGATCGAATCAAACAGAAACTTACACATCTGACCAATAAAACGATAATGTCTTACGGATCTGCATCACCGGTCACAGTAGAAATGAACAAAGCATGTAGAAGAAACGCACTAAGAGTATTCATATCCGGGCTTAACGGTCAACTATCCCATATCCTTTTCTCACTGAATCCACAGGATTTGCCAAGCGCACTCGTAAAGGCAGAAGAATTGGAAAGAAACAATGTGCATGCGAACTTCGATTTACAATTCTCTTGAAATAAACAGACACGTCACGAGCAAAATCGTGAGGTTTCCTACACGGAACAATGAGTACAACAACCGAGTGCCACGCCCCGAACCCATGGAATTAAGTAGTTCAGCGAATCGACCAATAAACTCCAACGAGTTGGACCGATACAGTAACAATCACCAACAAACTAACCACAATCTGCTTAGGACGGGTAACTTCCAGCCACGATGGCAGAAACCAAACTTCAACACATACAACAACAACACGCGTCAGGTATTCAAGAGAGAAAGAGAATCGGACAATAAACAACCAACGAAAAAAGCATATACGGCGAACGATGACATCACCACAACAAAATGTCACGAAATTTTAATATTTGATAGAATAACTAGATTCTTCGTTATAGATAACCTCGAGTATGATGTATTGGTAGGAACTAAAGTCCCCAACCAAGTCAATGCAAAATTAAATTTTGAAACAAGTTTCCTGAGCTATGACACGAAACGGAAGAAATTAATTTTTGATACAGTTGATAGGATTCACAATCTGAATGAAAAAATGAATTAGAGGAAATCATGAGGGAAAAAATAGAAACTGTGCACAGTAAAATAAACACGTCTTTACCTTTCAGAACGGACGTAATAACAGAAACAAAAACCGTTAGCGACAAATCAATATGGAGCAAACAATATCCATATCTTCCGTGGGTTAACAATTTCGTTAACCAAGAAATAAAGAAACTCCTCAAGGATGAACTAATTAGACCATTAAAAAGTCCGCATAACTCTCAAGTCTGGGTTGTACCCAAAAAAGGTGTTAATGAAGACGGTTCCCCAAAAAACCTACTTGTAATAGACTTTAAAAAACTAAACGAACAAACCATTTCGGATAAGTATGCCATACCCGATTCGACTGCGAAACTCTTTAATCTTGGGAAAGTCAAGTACTTCTCCACACTCGATCTAGAGAGCTCATTCCATCAAATATTGATGAAAGAAAGCGACATCGAGAGAGCCTCATTTAGCATTAACAACCGCATGTATGAATACGTTCGCTTGCGCCTCTATATATATTCCAAAGAGCGATGGACGACATACTCCGACCGTTCATAGGAAAGATCTGACATGTATATATTGTAATATGCGAGCTACGGCTCGAGTAGATAAAACGATATTCTGTGAAATTTATTTCTTTATTTTCTAGTCTATAGAACAATTCAAGTTCACACTATACTATTCTTCGCAAATTCTTTTCTTACAAGGTCTCTTTCCTCTCAAATCACTTTATCTCCTTTCAATTACTTAATTCACAAATCCAAACTAATTACTCCTTCTTGTTAACTCTCAACTTTCAATTTATCACAAAATTACAACTTCGCCTATTATCACTTTTCTAATCTCTTCGCCACAGTTTAAAAATCACTGTCTTTTCTATTGATCGCCATCTGTCCTTATATAGCAGAAGTTTCAGATAGCCAGAAACTTCTAGCAAATTCTTCGACCACTGGAAATAATTCCAAGATGACAATCATTTCTTCCAGTTATAATTCTCTCTTTATCCGTGGCTTTGTCAGCTATTGCGAACCTCGAATGAAAGTACAGTTTGGAATGGGCTGTAGGAGCGTAGTTATTATTCTACATTATTGTTGCATACTTTTAGACGATGTTACACTGCCCCCCTCTTAGACTTGTTCGTCCCGAACAAGTGCGTCCTCACTTCGACCATTGTATCGACTCAGTCGGTCCACATGAACCACTTTCATTTTGGCCCTTGGTCCTCGCTGGATGCGGTAGACAACATCGTTGATGCGGGTTACTATTCTGTATGGACCCCCCCAGTTCCGCTGCAATTTAGGTGATTTCCCCTTTTGGCGATGGGGATTATACAGCCACACTAGATCTCCTTCCTGGAATCCTGACGTTGTTGCCTTGGCATCATACCTGGTCTTCATGCGGTCGCTCGTTATCTTAATCTGGCTTCTGGTCCTTTGGTGTATGTCCCTAAGCCTTTCCCTAAGGTTCGCCACGTACTCTTCTTCATTTCTGGGCTCATTGGTAGGAGATCCAAATTTCACCTCACTGGGTAAACGAGCTATTCCACCAAATAAGATTTCGAACGGCGTATGTCGAGTAGTGCTATGCACGGCACTTCTATAGGCCATCAAAAACAAGGGAATCTGCCGGTCCCAATCCCGTTGGTAGTCACCTACGACCTTCGAGAGATGTTCGTCCAAAGTCCTATTGAAACGCTCCACCATACCGTCCGACTGTGGATGAAGCGGGGTTGTCCTTGTCTTTTTGATTCCGAGTAGTTGACACATCTCTTGGAAGATTCTTGACTCGAAGTTCCTCCCTTGGTCAGAATGCAATTCCAAGGGCACACCGAATCTGCTAACCCAATTGTAGACGATCTGCTCCGCCACGGTTCTGGCTTCCTGGTTAGGGATCGGAAACGCTTCCGGCCACTTACTGAAGTAGTCCATCACTACGAGTATATACCGATTACCATTGTCGGTTTCCGGAAAGGGCCCTGCGATGTCAATGGCGATTCGTTCGAAAGGTGCTCCCACGTTGTATTGGTGCATCTTACCTCGAGTTTTGGTTCTCGGACCCTTACTAGCTGCACACACGTCGCATTCTCTGCACCAGTCTTCGATATCTTCCTTCGCTTTTAACCAATAAAAACGTTCTCGTACCTTTTCTAGCGTCTTATTCGCTCCCAAGTGGCCTCCGGACGCCCCGCCATGCATTTCCTGTAACACCTCCTTGACCCTCGTCCGCGGTACTACAAGCTGCATTACAAACGACTTTCCGTCGGAGGATTCCCATTTTCTTCTCAGAACACCTTCTTGGACATGGAGGGAGTCCCACTGCGCAAAATATGCCTTTAAGGTCGGGCTTCTGTGAGAGATGTCCTGATGATCCGGTTTCTCCATGTTCTCCTTCCAGGCCAGAATCGGCTCGATATCCGGGTCTTCCTTCTGAGCGTTCCGGATCTCATCTACGCTCCAGCCGGCGATAGGTTCGGCTCTCATTCTTTGGATGGAAACCAGCTCCCGTTCTTCCTGACGCGCACAATGTTTACAATCCGTTCTGCATGGTCTCCGGGACAGTGCATCCGCATTAGAGTGGAGTTTTCCTTTACGATGCTGTATTTCGTAGTCGTAGATTTGCAGCCTTTCGATCCATCTTGCGACCTGACCCTCAGGACTCTTGAACTGTAATAGCCATTTTAAGGCTGCATGGTCTGTGCGAAGAACGAACTTCCTCCCGTAGAGGTATTTGTGAAAATGCTTCGTAGCCAAGATCAAAGCTAGAAGTTCTCTCCTTGTCACGCAGTAGTTCCTTTCTGGCTTAGAGAGCACCTTGCTGAAGTACGCAACCACCTTCTCTTGGCCGTCATGCACCTGGGAGAGTACGGCTCCTACCCCGACATTACTAGCGTCTGCATCCACAACGAACGTTTCCCCGGGAGTGGGGTAAGCCAGTATCGGGGCATCGCATAGCCGTTGTTTAAGTGCCTTGAAGCTCTTCTCGCACTCAATTGACCATTTTCGGGTTCTTTGCGATCCCGGCAAAATCCTTCACGAACCGTCTGTAGTAGGTGGCTAGGCCCAGGAAGCTCCTTAGTTGGTGTTTGTCTTTGGGGACTGGCCAGTTTTTCACCGCTTCGACCTTCTCCGGATCGGTTCTCACTCCTTTCGCTGAAATTATGTGTCCCAGGTACTTGACTTCCGCTCTAAACAGGGCGCACTTCTTGGGGTTGAGCTTCAGGTGGGCACTTCGAAGCCTTTGAAACACATCCCTTAGATTGTCTCGGTGTTGCGCAAACGTTTTTCCTACGACGATGACATCATCCAAGTATACCAAACAGGTTTTCCATGTTAACCCTTGCAGGACACATTCCATCAATCGCTCGAAAGTCGCCGGAGCATTGCACAGCCCGAATGGCATTACCGTGAATTGCCATAGCCCATTTCCTGCGGTGAAGGCGGTTTTCTCCCGGTCTTCTGGATGGATCTGTACCTGCCAGTAGCCACTCTTCAAGTCGAGAGTGGAAAACCATCGGGCTCCTGATAGTGTGTCTAGCGTGTCGTCAATCCGTGGCAGAGGGTAGCTGTCTTTCTTGGTGACGTAATTGAGCTGCCGATAGTCCACGCAGAACCGCGTGCTGCCATCTTTCTTCTTAACCAGTACAACCGGTGATGCCCACGGACTTTTGGAACTTTCAATCAGACCTTCTTTCTCCATTGCCGACACCATCTCTGCAACTTCTGTCTGCTTTGCCAATGGAAGGCGCCTAGCAGGCTGACGAATTGGTCTAGTATCACCAGTGTCTATTCGATGTTGTACCAGGTGTGTTCGGCCGTATTCACCGTCCTGTGAGGCAAATACATCAGCGTACTCATTGATAAGATTCTCTGCCATAGTTCGCCGCTCCTGATTCAGCTCACTGGACTGGAGAATCGTCTCTCTCGTTTCCGCTGTCCAAGGTGATGGGAGAGGTTTTGGAGCATCACGTTCAGATATTGTTGCGACGGCGGTAATCGGCGTGCATTTTCCAGTCACCTCCCCTCGCCTTAGTTTGACAGTGTGTGGTCTTGCGTTCAAAACTCTTACTGGAACCATGGTGTTCTTTGGTTCGACTAACGTCTTTCCCACGATGTAGTCTTCAGAATTCTTCTCTGGGTCTGGTTCTACTATGTAGAATCGGTGGCTCCCAAGATCACCTTCCAGCTTCGTCCAAATGATTGTCTCTGAAGACGGCGGCAAAACTTCGTCTTTGCTGATGACTGTCCTGAGAGTTACGGCATTCTCATTTCCGTACACCATCGGAATCTCCACATTTCGATACCTCAGTACTTGCATCCCGATGTCCAAGATTACTTCATTTGCTTTCATGAAGTCTACTCCGATGATGCACTCGTCGCATATATCTGCCACCAGAAACGCATGGGAGAACGTCAGTCCTGCCAGAGTAATCGTAAGACGAACTTCTCCAAATACCTTCGCCATTTCCCCTGTTGCAGTCTTCAGGCAGTAGCTGTTGGTGTTGTGCAGCCAAGAGCTTTTGACGATATCTCTTCTTACAATAGAGGCAGTGGCACCTGTGTCGATGGTGGCTACGCACTTCTTCTCGTTGATTAGTGCCTCCACTGTCAGGCTCTTGTTACCCCGTTTGGTTTGCGAAACTTGAATGGTGGTCCTGGGGGCCTCGATTCCAGTAACCAACTTCTGCCCCGCGAAGTTGGTCCTTACGCATCTTCCGACTGCTGGTTTTGGGAAGTCTGACCGACAGGATGCTTCCTCTCTGCTTCTCCTACTTCCGCAATGTGAACAATTTCCTCGCCTAGGTGCACTTCTGCACTGCCGTTGTAGGTGTCCGGTTTGGTTGCAATTCCAGCAACGGATTTGACTTCCGCGAGCTCTGTCTTCATCCATGACGGCTGTTCTCTGGCATGAGCATTCCACGACGGACATTTCCCTGACACGGTGTATTCCCTGGTATGCTTGGTCCGCAGCCTTCATTGACAAAGCGAATGCCAATACCTCGGGGAGTGTTCGCTTTCCAGCCATCCTTACAGCCATTTGCAGTTGTCTGTCCTCCATGGCCTGAATAAAAGCTTCCACCGCCATTTCGTTGATAAGCTCCTCACCGGCTTTAGGGTATGAAAGATGGGCTAGTCGCTCTATATCCGCTTGCAACTGTTGGAGCGTTTCCCCCCTTTTCTGGACTCGACTACGCAGCTGAACCCTGTACACCTGCTGCATGTGTTCATCCCCAAACCGCATCTCGATAGCCTGAACCAGAGAGTCGTAGTTCTGCTGTTTATCTTCCGGGATGGTCTGCAAGAGCTCCGCAGCTGGACCCGTCAGTGCAAGTGTGAGTGCAATGGACTTCTCTTCATCGTCCCAGCTATTGGTCATTGCGGCCGCTTCGAATTGCCTTTTATAAATTGGCCATGATGTTTGACCATCGAAGATAGGAGGCTGCATCTCCTTTCTTCTCAGACCGTCAGTGGAATATTCCCGTGCTTTCTGTCTCTTCACGTTGCTGAGCTCCTTAGCAAGATTTTCGATTTGCTTCCCTACTATCTCGAATTGCGTATCCACTTTTTCAAACTGAGTCTCTATTTTCCCGATCTGAGTTTCATGTTTCTCAAAATTTTCATCGAATCTAGTTTCGACTTTTCCGAGTTGCGTCTCGACCTTCTCGATTTTCTCTTCAATCACTTCGAATTTGGATTCCAAGTTCCTGTTTTGCTCATCAAGTTTACTTTCCAGAGCATCTAGAGAATTCTTTTGTTCGTCCATTGCTTTCTTTTGTTCGTCCAGCTTAAGTTCTATAGAATTCTTTTGGTCATCGAGCTTATGACTTTGAACTTCTATTGCTTTCTTTTGTTCGTCCATGACTAACTTAAGTTGCAGGAGCAGACTTGTTATACCCGGGTCGGCTACTGTACTTGCTGGTTCCTCTTCCACGTCAAACTCTATGTCATGCGGATTTTCACCTTCCTGCGTTACTGCTTCTTCCAGACGAATCAGTAGGGCATCTTTTCCCCCAGTTGTGTCGAGGTTTCGCTTACTGAGTTCTGCCTTTAGTTGAGTTATAGTTAGTTTTCCCAATTTGCGACCCATTTTGCGCAACTAATTAACTCAACACAGAAATCGTTTTTTTTTTTTTTTTTTGCTTGTGCAATTTCACACCACGGAAATAGTTATTCACAGAATAAGTTTTATCCCAGCTTCTGACACCAATGTAATATGCGAGCTACGGCTCGAGTAGATAAAACGATATTCTGTGAAATTTATTTCTTTATTTTCTAGTCTATAGAACAATTCAAGTTCACACTATACTATTCTTCGCAAATTCTTTTCTTACAAGGTCTCTTTCCTCTCAAATCACTTTATCTCCTTTCAATTACTTAATTCACAAATCCAAACTAATTACTCCTTCTTGTTAACTCTCAACTTTCAATTTATCACAAAATTACAACTTCGCCTATTATCACTTTTCTAATCTCTTCGCCACAGTTTAAAAATCACTGTCTTTTCTATTGATCGCCATCTGTCCTTATATAGCAGAAGTTTCAGATAGCCAGAAACTTCTAGCAAATTCTTCGACCACTGGAAATAATTCCAAGATGACAATCATTTCTTCCAGTTATAATTCTCTCTTTATCCGTGGCTTTGTCAGCTATTGCGAACCTCGAATGAAAGTACAGTTTGGAATGGGCTGTAGGAGCGTAGTTATTATTCTACATTATTGTTGCATACTTTTAGACGATGTTACAATATTGACGATATCATTATCTATTCAAACTCCCTAGAAGAACGCACTCGGCATCTCGAAACGATAATAGATGTGTTAAAACAAGCCCATATGAAAATATCCTCTGAAAAATTCACTTTCTATCAAACCAACGTAGAATTCTTAAGATACGTGGTAGGACACAACATCATAAGAACAAACCCGGCAAAGGTAACCACCATTAAAGAATATCCGGAGCCCACGACTTTACGTCAGCTCAGGAGCTTTCTTGGCATGATAGTCTACTATTGGAAATTTATTAAAAATTACTCTAGTATCGTTTAACCATTAAACGTTAAACCTAGAAGCCAAACAAGCATTCAAGACTCTCAAAGATCACATGATCACAAAAACAGAACTAACCCAACCTGACTTCACAAAAAAATTTGTCCGGACGTCGAACGCCTCGAACAATGCCATAGGAGCAGTTCTCTCACAAGAAAACAAACCAATTACATTCATTTCTAAAACTCTTACTAAAACCGAAAGGAATTACGCCGCTAACGAAAAAGAGTTATATACTATTGTTTTTGCCCTCAAAAATCTTAGGAATTACCTGTACGGCGTCACTAACCTGGAAATACATACCGACCACCAAACATTGACGTTTGCAGTCTCGCCGCGAAATCCGAACGCAAAAATGAAAAGGTGGCACGCTCTTATCGAAGAGCACGCTCCAAAAATGGTCTATAAACCAAGAGCAACAAATGTCATAGACGACGCACTATCACGTCAAAACTTAAATCACATTTCGGATACCTCATCAGAAGATACACAACACTTTGCCGAAAGTAGTGAAGACCCACAGATAGAATTAATCAACAGACCATTAAACCAATTTGCTCAACAGTTACTTATCGAAAAAGGACCCTACATGGTCACACATGGAAAAACACACCCCATTTCCAGGGAAACCCAGATATATTACTACATATGACATACCAGAGGGTCTAGCACCAATCCTAAAAGAATATATTAAAGAAGTAGTAGCAATATTTGCGACGTCCGAAACAAATTACGATAACAAAAACGAACTAAAGAAACATTTCACGAATAAATTCATACAAGCCAAATATTTCGCAAACGGTATAACTAACAAAGACGATCAGGTAGCAATTGTTCAACAAACATGTAATGCAAATAATTATAATAGACACCCTACCAAACAACCAATTGGCGAGGCGTCAATTCCAAACAAGGAAGGGGAATGTTTACGGAAAAAACAAAAATCCTCACCAGTATAGATACGTATTCGAAATGTCTAGCCATTAAAATTCTCGAAAATAGACAAGACATGCAACTTAAGGTCTTAGAACTTCTGCAAATATTCCCAGAATGGGAATTCATTTACCTCAGCACCCTTGGCAACCAAAGCCTATAATCAAACTATATGGAGGAATCTCCACGGAATTAAAACCCGCTGAAATATTGTTCAGTAAAACCAATCATTCAGCAGTCCCAACGAAATTAGCCATTGCACAGGATAAAATGATACAAACTGATAATAGGAAACGCAAAACAAAGGAACTGAGATCAGGAGAAATAGTTTACGAGAAAACAACCGGCGCCCATTGGGGTAAACTATAACCCTATGGAAATGGATTGCGGGAACGCCTGATCACGATGACGAGCTATTAGTAGAATCTAAAATTAATGATCTAATACAAAGTAGTTACAGGTAATTATTACGAATTACGTATTCAAATTCAAAAATATTTGATGCAATAAATGCCATAGAACACACAGTAAAAGACAGCCTAATATCAAAAAAATGTAAACTTATAATCTTTGCATTGCAAAATTTATTAAATACAATCACACTAGCAAAAATAAAACTATTAAACCCTGCTATATTAAATTTAGAGGACATAAATAAAATTATAAAAAACGAAATTGTAAAGGGTCATCAGAATTCCAAATACTTCAGAAAAACGGAGTAATAGTCATTTTTATTAATTACCTAGTAATATTCAAAAATTGTACACTATACGAAACCAGAGCCGTGGCTCAATTGGATGATAAACTAGTTACTCGTAGAAAAAAAAAATAATAAAATGTAATAACAAATTTAGAACAATAAGTAATTGTAAAAAAGAAATAAAAAACACGTTTTGTAAAGTAGGCCTCAAACCGAAGCCTTTATAAAGAAAACACATCCAAATTCCTCATACTCAGTCTACAGATAGACCTAAGCCACGACTTTGAAATTCATGACCAGCCGAATGCGATAAAGACGCAATCAGTACCCAAGCCGAATGCGATAAAGACACTATCAGCACCCAAGCCGACTGCGATAGAAACACTATCAGCACCCAAGCCGAATGCGATAAACACTATAAAAAGGAACTTCGCCACACCCAAGCATGTCCAGTAAATTATTTTATTTTTTTTATTTTATAAAACTAACAAGGTAATTACAAATTACAATGTTACTGTACAAATATAGGAGCACTAGCTGCATAGACTTGCGGCTCAATGATAATATTATAGCAGTGATGACTATTATAAAAACTTATGACTAAATTTATAACTTAACTTTTAGATTAGAGAAGAATTTTTCAATGATACAAAGGTTTTCTTCATTAATTACTTTAAGGATCTCGTAAATATTTTGATTACTTTCTAATAAACTGTGGTTTATGTGGGTTAACAAGTGATCTATGTTTAATATTGCATTGCACGAAGAGCAGGTTGGAGGATTTTCCCTTTTCAGTAAGTGTTGGTGAGTTACGCAAGTATGGCCTAATCGGAGGCGGACAAAGTTAGTGATCGTCTGTTTAGATGTAGTTGTCGGATATATTGCTTTAACTTTGTTGGTGTTGATTTTGGAATAATGATGGGTATATGTTGACCAGTTATTCGTTTGCATTGTTTTGATTTTTCCTTTTATTACTCTTAGAAGATCTAACTCGCTGTATGTGTTGAACAATATCGTAGGTGTTCTGCCGACCGAATTGGCTGCTTTGTCGGCATATTCGTTTTCGACTATGCCAATATGACTGGGTACCCACATAATCTTTAACGAGTGAGGTTTTTTTATGATGCTGTCTCTAAGACGCGTCACTGCAGGAGAGCTATTATTGAGGTTCATAATACCTTGAATAACTGATAGGCTGTCTGTGCATACTACCCAACGACCTTTCGTGTTGCATGCATACTTTACGGCTTCGCTGATTGCTATGGCTTCTGCAGAAAAGATTGATGCGTGTTCTGGCAGAGTATCTAGCCTTATTAGTGCTCCATCTTGTGCTGTTACTGCGAAACCCGTGTGATATTGTGATTTGGACCCGTCTGTAAATATAAGTTTCCAGTTCTTGGAGTTGAGGTTATCCTTCAAAGTTTTGAAGATTGACCGGTATACAACATTTGGTGTATGCTCTTTTGAGTATTTGGATAATGTTAGTTCAAAGGAGTCCGATCTGCACAGCCATGATGGGAATGATGATGTGTGGCAAAAACTGATTTTGTTGGGCAGATTAAATTCCTTGGTGTAGTTCCATATGCGATGTATAGCGGATGAGATCTTTTTCTGTCGTGTGGCACGCCGAGCGCTGATACTGTCATTGTTTACTACTGATCTCGAGGGAAACGTAAGTTTAGTTGTAAGCTTCAGAATGATTTCCTCGTACCTTCATGGATTGAAGGCAATCCTGCTTCAGCCAGAATATTTTTTATTGGTGTAGTTGGGAAAGCATTTATGGATCTTCTTGCAGCTTGATGGTAAGTTGGTTTTATGATGTTTAGTGTTGATTTTGGAGAATTTCCGTAGATGCTGAGTCCGTAATCTATCTTATTGAGTATTAACATTTTTGTTGCATAACATAATGTGTTTAAGTGAATTTTACTTTTTTTAGATGAGAGATATTTGATTACATTAAGCCTTGCAGCTAGTGATTTTTTTAACTCTATACAATGATTTTTCCAACTAAATTTGTTATTAAAGGTTAATCCTAATATACATAGATTATTTACGTCCTGTAGTTCTAAATTGTTTATGTTTATTTTTAAACTAGGACACGATTTTTTTCTACAAATGTGCAAAGTTTTACATTTTTTTAACGAGAGATTAGCACCTGAAGAGGTGGACCAATCTGTAATATCCTGCAGGACATTTGTGAACATTGTTTTTGTTAATCTTAGATCATTATTTTTATACATAATGTATACATCGTCTGCATAGCAACAGTGATCTAGTTTGTTGTATTTAGATATTATTTTACTGATCTCGTCGAATGCTATTGAGAACAGCATCACCGAGAGGGGAGAGCCCTGTGGAATACCATTGTGTAGGGGAAGGTTTTTAGAGTACATGTTATTTACTCTAACACAGAATGATCTATTAGTAAGGAAACCTTTTATGTATCTAAAGATTTTAGGACCTATGCACCACTCTCGTAGTTTATTTAGGACTAGGTGGATGCCTATTCTGTCGAAAGCTTTCTCGAAGTCGAGTGAGAGTATAGAAACATGGTTTTTGGCTGAGATAGCGTTTGAAACATAGAAGTCAATGTGAAGCAAGGCGTCAAGGCAGCCACGTTTAGGCTTAAATGCTACTTGATTTGGAGCAATTGATTTGTTTGATTCCATGTACCAGAGAAGACGCTTAGCTACAATCTTTTCCAGGATTTTAGAAATGCTGGCAGTAGAGAGATGGGTCTGTAGCCGTCGATTTTATTGATTTCTTTTTTTGGTTTTGGGATGGGGATGATTGTAGCGGTTTTCCAGCTCTGCGGAATAACGCCTGTATCAAGAATATTGTTGTACAGCCCTACGAGAGCATTCTTTACTTGTGGAGGTAAATACTTGAACGTTGGGTAGGAAAGTCTGTCCCTACCTGGTGTCTTTCCTTTCAATTTGCTGAGGCACGATTCTAATTCGACTAGAGAAATAGATTGCTCTAAATATTTACTTGCCGTGTTTGCCACTAGGGTGGTAGTGTTGCAAAGAGATTCGGCTTTTCTTAGTCTAAAATTATTGTGAAAATTTGTGTCCTTCGAGTAGTCGGACCATTTAACTGCAAAATGGTCACTAATTTCTGAGGAGACAATCAAAGGTCCCGTTTCGGTATCAATACACCTGATGGGTTGGAATACAGATGAGCCACTAAGTCTCTTGATATTGTTCCAAATATGGGTAACGGAAGAGTTGGGATTTATGGAAGAGGTAAAATCGTTAAAACTTTTTATTTTGTTTGTTTTTAATGTTCTTCTGAACATTGCATTTGCTTTTTTGTATGAGATAAGATTATCAATATTTGGATTTTTTTTGTACTTTTTCCAACTTTTAACTTTTTCAGCTCTTAAAACACTCAGTTCAGCGTTCCACCAGGGGACAACGTACCTCGGCTGTTTGGGAGAGGATTGGGGTATTGTATTATTAGCGGCGATGCGCATGGATTTTTGAAAAAGTGCAGCTGACCTGTTTGTGTTCAAGTCTATTCTGATTCTACCTACGGTTTCAAGAATATATCTTTGATATTCCTTCCAGTTTGCTTGATCAGTTTTAAACTTAGGCAAGAGAGGGGATGAAATTGCCGAGTTACTTAAATTGATTGTGGTCAATATTGGGACGTGGTCGCTGTTGTGTAGATCGTCTAGTGTTTTCCAATTGGTCAGTGCGTATAGCTCGGGGGAGCAGCACGTGATATCAATGTGTGTCAGGGTGTTATGTGTAGATAAGTGAGTGGGAGAGCCGTCATTAAGAATTAGAAGGTTGGAATTTGTAATGAAATTTTCTAAAATAAATCCTTTTTTGTTTGTGCAAGACGATCCCCAAAGTACACTCCATGCGTTTACATCGCCCCCAATTATTATGGGAGAGTCGACCTGTGTTAATATATTATCCAGGTCACGTTTGCTGATAGCTTGGTCTGGAGGAAGATACAAACCTATGTATGTAATTTTGAATTTCAATTGAAATTCTAGTGCTAAGACTAACACGTTAGAGTTTATAGAGATCCGTCTATGAGGGATGTTTTTCTTTATTATTAGGCCGACGCCCTGTTTAGATGTAGTGTTGTTAGGAAGATTTAAGAAGTATCCCGTGAACGAATTAGGAATGACTGGTGTGGAGTTGTAGGGGCAATGAGTTTCTTGAAGGGATACTATGCATGGGTTATGGCTTTTGATCAACACATTGAGCTCGTCGTAGTTATTTGCAAGTCCTTTGATATTCCATTGCAATATTACGAGAGCCATATTTGTGTAAGAAGGGTTCCACGAAGTTTTATTGCACTGAGGCAATAAAACTGTGGAAGGTGCTTGTATTGTGTTGGCGCGTGGTGGCAGCGATTCACAGCGGCCCCGATCACGCTTGGAGCGGTCGGGAAGGGGGCCGCTGTGGATCGCTGCCACAGTAGCGGAGGGTTTAAAGGTAGTGTTAAGACATTGTGACATCCGTCACACTGTTATGATTGTGGTCGTTATCAGACGTATCGGTAATGTAATAATTTGACTTTGTAAGTAAAGAATTTGTGATATGGGTAATTGGGGAAGGTGGTGTAGAAATAGTATTTGAGGTTATATTTTTTGTTAGATTGTTGTTGGTAGTTGGTGTTGGAGAAGATAGTAATGGCGTTGGAGGCATTTTTGTTTGGCTTGTATTTTGCTTGTTTAGTTATTTAGGGCTGGTTTTATCTGTTAGAGATGAAAGAGAAGGGGCGGTTTGTTTTTGTAGGCTTTGTTTTTTTTAAATTTATTAAGGGTGTTTGTGAAGTAGATGGAATATTTTTGTGACTTGCATCTGTGACAGTAGGTTGAGTTGTCTTCGCTACAGTAGAAGCAAAAGAGTTAGAAGATTCTATCGGTTTATTAGATTTCTGGTAAGTACGTCTAGCCTCAGAGATGGAGCATTTCTTTTGTGTTTTGATCACCAGAATATTTTTTTCCTGGATATATTTTGGACAATCTTTGGAGTTGGAAGGGTGAGGGCCTTGGCAATTTGCGCACATTGTTCTTTCACAGGTGTTAGGAACGTGAGGGGGTAAACTGCAGTTGGTGCATGTTGGGTTACCTTTGCATCTGTTTACTGTGTGACCTAGGAGTTGACAATTTTTACACCTCATTGGATTGGGAAAGTAGTCTTTTACACGCACCGTGTACCAGCCTACTTCAACAGTTTCGGGGTGGTTGTAAAGGTTAAAGGTGAGGATCATGTGACCAGTAGGTACTTTTTTATCGTCTATTGTTTTCATAAACTTATAAACACCTGTTACGCCTTGGGAAGCCATTTCTTTTACAATTTCCTCTTCTGGAGTTGGGATAAGACAAGGAGCGTAAATGAGACCCTTTGATGAGTTTAGCGTATCGTGAAGTTTCACGGATATTGGGCACAAGTTGGAGAGCTGCTTACAGCGGAGGAATTTGTCGGCGATATTTTCAGACTTTGCCAATATTAAAAGGCTGCCGTCTCTTAGCTGCGCCATCGATTCCCACTGAGTACTTATGGCATCGACACCTTTTCTTAAGGCAAATACGTCCAACGAAGATAATGTTTTAGTTGTACCTACCGAAGATATCACGACAAATTTAGGGTTGGTGAGGTTAGCTGGATTTTTGGAAAGATCTAAAGTTGTGTATGATGATTTCGCACCCCCTCCAGGGGGTGGCCATTTGGCCATCACAAAATGGTAATTGAATGCACTAAGTTTTTCGAATTTATCAAGCACTGGAAAAAGAAAAGTACGCAAGGGAATAAGTTAAGCGGAGTTAGAGGTTATGTGCACTGCACGTGAAAAAGAATTAAGACCAAAGAGAGAGAAAAAGTATCCGATGTGCTCGCAATGAGTGTCAAACGTCAACTGCCAGTAAATTAGTTTTAAGTATTAGTTGTAAATTAGTTTTAAATTTTATTTTAAATAGTTTTTTAACACCGAGTTAAATAAATTAATTTATGTATCATAATGTATACATATATATGTATATATATACATATCTGTGGCAATAAGTTGAAGTAGCTTATGTCTAATTTTGTGATTTTTCAGTAGAGGCAAAAGAAGTTTTAAACATTTTTTTTAATTTTTTTATCGCATTTTTAAACGTTTTGACTGCATTTTCCGCCGCACCGACAAAACGAATTGAGCACCATTGCGGGTCACTATCGATTTTGACAACCCGAAACGAGCAAATACTATTCTAAGCTTTATGTCGGCCCTTGCCACTTCAAAAATGACTGGCCACCGGCTGTGAGCATCCGTTACAATCAGAAACATGCTATTCTGAAATGACCCCGCGTAATCTGTATGAATTCACTCAAACACAAAACTTGTGTCTGGCCATTTCGTTAAACATGATTTAGCTGGGTCTGGCCTTGCCTGAATACATAGCTGACACCCCTTCGAAACCAACTCAATTCGATTGAAACCATCTAATTTCGGCCACCAAGAATAAGAGCGCGCTAACCCTTTCATTTTTGAAGCCCCTAAATGCGTTGCATGTAACTCTTTTAAAATATTGGCTCTAGGTTTAAGCGGAATTACTACCCTACAGCCCCACATAATTACTCCCTATTCAATACTAAGTTCGTTCTTCCTCTTTGAATAAGCTTTAAGCTCCTTCTCGATATTTTCCGGAATGTACCGAAAAACCTTCCCTAAGACACCGTCACGCCTAATTTCTTCCCGTATCTATAAATTCTTCAAACCAATTAAGGTAATCAAAATCCTCTCGCCGACCAGCCGCTTAACCACACCTTAACGGTAAGCATGACAAGCCATCCGCCACAGCATTTTCTGAACCTTTCACGTATTTCAATTCATAATTAAAAGTACTAAGGAACATCGCCCATCGTTGTAGCCGCCCTGCTGCTATTACGGAAATTCCTCTGTTCTCACCGAACAACGCTTGCAATGGTTTGTGGTCCGACCTAATACAGAACCGTCTTCCCACCAGAGCTTCTTTTTTAATAACGGCGTAGTTCTTTTCTGCTTTAGATAACGTTCGAGACCCAAATGAAATCGGCCTTTCACTCCCATACGGCATTTTACGTAAGAGCACTGCCCCAATACCATGTGCTGATGCATCACAAGCCACTACCACATTATCCGACATCAAAGCTTTTCTACTCTCATTAAAACCTTCTTCGCATTCCGGATTCCATCTAAATTCCTCAACTTTCTGTAAGAGCTTGTATAAAGGAACAAGTAACTCCGATAAATTCGCAATAAACTTCCCGTAATAGTTTATCATAGGTACCCACGAAAGCACGAACTTCGGTGACGTTACTGGGCCTCGGTGAATCCAAGATCGCAGCTATCTTATGAGGGTCCAGCCCTCTTTTGTTTACTACATGCCCCAGATATTTAGTTGAGGCATAACACGCATTTCTCTATATTTAATTTAAATCCTGCTTTAGCGCTCTATGCTTAAGACCTTCCTTAAATTGTCCATGTGTTCCTTCAAGTTACTCCCTGTAACCACAATATCGTCTAACAAATTCACCGTTCCTCTGCAACCCAGAGGAGTCTTCTCTACCCCTCGTTGAAAGATCTGGCATGCTGGCTTCGTTCCAAACGGTAGACGGAGAACTGTATAGATACCCTTATGGCAAGCTTCCTATCTGTGCTTTCGTCCAATACAATTTGATTGTATGCCGCAGACAAGTCCAACTTTGTGAACAACTCCCCCCTTCCAATGCGTTGAATATCTCTGATATTGACGGCACTGGATGGTTGACATCTTCTAGCTGGCTGTTAATCGTGACCTTAAGTCTGCACAGACCCTTACCTTACCATTTCGTTTTAACACCGGCACCAACGGTGTTCCCCAAACGGAATTTTCTATCTTCGCGTGTCTTCTTTAAACGCGAACGGTATTTTTCGCGGTTTACAAAATATAGGTTTCGCGCCCGGCTTAAAATCCAAAGAGACAGTGGCATTTTTGTACTCACCTAACTTTCCATCAAACAACTCTGCGAATTCTTTGCTTATGCTTTCAGCTAGCTTTTTGGTATTTTCCAAAAAAATTGCATTTACTAATTCCTTATCCCTCCCCTAATAGACCAAACTATTCCTAATTGCTTCATCACATCTCGGCCTATTAACGGTTTCTTATTCGAATCTTCCACGTTTACCACCTGAAAATAAGCCCAAATCTGTCGGCCCTCAAATTCATCATGGTTGCGAAGACGTATATCACTTTTCTTTAAACTGTGAGTATTTTTACTACATTGCTTATAAATACGCATTGGCAACACTGACGCACCTGCCCCCGAATCCAACTCAACTAACACTGGGAACCCATTCATTTGAACAGTAATTAAAAATCCAATTTTACTTTCCCGTATAGACCACTCATATTATATAAATTAGGGATGTAACGATACATAGTTTGGCCGATACGATACCGATTACTGTAGTAAAAAATCTGCGATACCGATATTGATAGCTTAGTAGATAATAAATCAAATATATAATAAAGAATGTACCTCGGGCGTTTATATATATTTATTTTGCATGTAACTTACCTATACTTAACAGAAAGTCAACCTTGAATGTAAAAATAAATAAATAAAAATTAAAAAATTCAAAGATATTATTTATTAATATAAGAATTATTGTCAAGTAAGCTAAGTTATTAAGCAAGTATTTGTCATTACATACACAAAGTAATAAACCGGTAGATAAAGATAATAATTAAAGTCCACTTTTGGCAGATTTTTGTTCAGAAAGCAAAGTTTTTTAAAATTATTTGCAGATAATCTGTTACGCAAATCATTTTGTATGAGGCCTGCAGTTGAAAAAAGACGTTTTGATGCAACTGAGCTCAGTTGGTAAGATAGGTACTTTTGCGCAAGCTTTTTAAATTTGAGAATTTTTCTTCATAGCGCCAATAGTTGTTTGGATCTGATTTTCTTGGAATATTTGGACATTTTAAATAAGATTCCACCTCTTCTTGCTCAGGATGAGTAGACATGTTTGATAAAGGCTCCTCTTCTTCTGCATCTTTAATCAAATTGTCACAAGCACTCCAGATACCTGTAAAAATCTTATCTTGATATTGACCTCTTTGTGACTCTACAGGTACATTATCCACATTATCCCTGTTTGTATTTGTAATTAACGAGATAAGTTTTGTTTTCGCCAGAATGCATGTTAATTGTAGAGCGAATGTGCGCAATTTGTAGCGTGGATCTAATGTTGTTGCTAAAATAAATGACTCCTCACTCTCCAAATAGCGAAATCTGTCATTGATTCCGGCTATCAAATTTCCCACGAAAGTAGAATATTCTGGGCTATAATTGTCATTGTCATCCGCAATCTGTTGATCCTTGATCTGTTCTAAAACTTTTAGCAAACTGTTAATTAGAGGTATAGCGTCAGACAAGCAAGCAGACTCTTCACTTATAGATTTTGTAGCTTCTTCAAAATATGTCAAGGTCGACACAACTTGTTCCAGCAATACCCACTCTTTTGTAGCCAATTCTGTTCTACATTTCACATGAGGTAAAGAAGCTTGAACTGCAACGCGCTGCTCTTTAAGTCTTCTAAGCGCCTGAAGTGTAGAATCCCAGCGAGTACTGACACCCTGGATAAGCACGTGACAAGGAACGTTGTGAGTTTTTTTGCATTTCTGTGAGGATTTTGCGACCTGATGTTGAGTGACTGAAGTGGCCAATTATAGATCTCGTCTTTTTAATCATGTCATCTATTTTCTCTTCCTCGATTATCGCATTCTTCAGCACTAATTGTATAGAGTTCGCCATACATCTGATACGTTCTATACCCACTAGTGTTACAGCAAGGCCATGTTCGGTGCATTATCTGTCACCACAGCTCGTACCTGTTCGTTGATGCTCCAATCTTGAAACAATTGACGTAAGTTTTGAGCTATTTCACCGCTATGCTTTTCGCCTTCAAAAGGGAATACCTCTAGGCACTGGGTCTTCAGTTCGAAATTCTTATCTAGTCCGTGAGCTGTCAGACTTATAAAATCATTAACGGATGAAGCAGCGTCGCTCGTCCATAAATCAGTCGTGACAATTATGTGGGGAAGTTCTTGCGATAGTTCTTTTATTTTGTTTTTTACACGGCAGTATATGTCTGGTATCACATTTTCCGAAATATGGGGACGGGGAACCATTTTGTATTATGGGCACAACTGTTTATTAACTAAATCAAACGACTGCATGTCTATACATATTTGTTCAGCTATTGCTTGTGTGACCGCTTTTGCTCTAGGGTCTTCAGTATCGTACATAACACTTTTTTCCAAAATGTGTTCTAAAATTGTTTGTTTTTTAAGTGGCGGACCACTGTCGGTCTTTGAGGTAGATGGGGCGTAGTTTTCCAACTCTTTTTCATGATAGCGCTTTACGTGTGTCCACATGTTTGTTGTCCTGTAGCCCTTGGATGAAACCGATTTACTACCACGAGAAAAGCTGACATTGCAGTACAAACAAGTCGCCTTTGTGTTATCATCCTGTTTTATTTGATAATGATTCCAGATGGAAATTGTACGTTTTAAAGGCGTCGCCTTTTTACTTAAAGTATTTAAAACAATTTGACACTCCTCAAATCACTGTATAAATAAAGAGAATCACGAATAGCAACACAAATAATCCAACGAAATTTTTTAATAAAGCACGCGCGAATTTATGTTGTCAATCTAGCAACGGTTTCCTACTTAGACTGACAAAACCGACAGGTGAGGTGAACCAGGCGCGAAAAAATACAATGCTCCGATATATCGGAATCGTTACATCCCTAATATAAATCTATTTGAGACTCTTGTTCTACATTGTTATTTGCAATAAATTGTTCTACAAGCTACTTCCAAATGCCCTTTTGGTTTGCATTTTCTACAATAAATTTCTTATACTTGCATGACTTAAATAAGTGATCTGCTTTGCCAAAAGCGTAATACAGCTATTTGCTGTCCATTTCTGCCAGACTCTGCTGCCGCTGACCTCCTCGATGTCTCTCTCCACGTGTGTTGGCTCTGTCTCTTTTCTTTGCATTACCCGCCTTCTGTAACCGCTGCACCGCATGCAAATGAATTTCTTTCTCTTTCAGACAACTTTCGCGTAGTAACGCCACCTTCAAAATATCCGTTAACGGTTTTTCCAGCTATTCTTCGCAGACACGATCCAAAACCGGACCTTTGGCTAATCCCGTCATAAACTTATTCTTGTCGAACTCCTCTAATAAGGCTCCAAATTTGCAATACATTGCAATGCTTCTGACTCGTAACAACCAACTATTCACAGTCTCTCCATGCGTTTTTCGTATAGTTGATAAAGAAGTTTCGAACCGTTCTTTCATCAACTCCATCACTTCTTTGGACTTTAAACCTTTCGGCTTCTTAGCATTTTGCCAAAAGAATTCTTTTCACCACATGACATCGGCGGACCCATTCAATCTGTAGTCCATTGGCGAAGCCGAGCTGATGGTTTGCGCCTTTAAGACTACACAAAAAAATATTAGTAACGCACTGCAGTGGGATTTCGCACAGAATGTGTTGCTAACTACACATCTTAATAACCAGTTCCAGTTTTTGCACAACAATATCAGAATAAACCAAACTGGTTGGAAGGAAAAGTTATCAAAACCTTAAATCGATGTATGTTTCTGGTCGAAACTAAATTTGGAAATTGGCGAAGACATGTGAATCAACTACGATCTCGGCAGCTAAACGGCAACTCCAGCTCAGCATCTGTTGCGGATGTCCTGTCACCTGAACAACTAAGTACCATATTATCACAAACTAATGATTTATCTTCTATTCGAGATCAGGATGAAGACGTTTCCAGCGAAACTTCGCAGCTTCTCAAAACTTCCAGTGGATCCGATATACGAAACCACACAACGGATCTTTCAATAGAAACTCAGTCGACAAATAACTGTCCAATTACTACAGAACTATCGGAGGATGAAAATTTGCACAGGCGATCCCAAAGAACTAGAAAACCATCAGTGCGATTTGCTTTTAATTAGCGAGGGGAAGATGTTGCAACTTGAACCTTAGACCAGTAATGCCAGCAGCGAATGTTATCAACTTGATCTATGAAACTGGTTGACACTGCAGTCATCTCTCTCTATCCATTATTTTCTGGGCTTCTTCCACTCATGTGCTCTGTTTCACTTTTCGCATTAGTTATTTTAGTTAATTGAAAGTTACATTGAATCTTGCTTAAAATGAAGTAAAATAATTGTTAAAAAATATAAAAAAAAGTACTCATAATTGCTGACTTCCCAATCAATATTTTTGAAATTTAAGTGTTGTATATTATTTGTAGAGTAAGCAATATTTTAGTATTTAAGATAGTGAATAAAATGAAACGACACAGTCGTCAAACAAATTTTTAAAGTTTCAGTTTAGATGGGAAAATCCCTACCACCAGTGGTACCAAAGTGTTGGGCAAAATGTAATCAGATTGATGATTAAAGATTATGATTAAAAATGTAATCTTAATATTAAAGATGATGATTACAAAATGTAATCTTTAATCATGATTACAGATTAATGAAATTAATCAAAAAAAGTAATCATATTCGATGATTAATGGTTAGTAATTTGTAATCGTAATCCAGATTACTTTTTCTGATTGATAAAGGATAACCGCGAGAATTATGAAAACTAAAAAAACACATACTTGAACGCTTAATCATCTTTATTTTTTATTTATTTTAGGAATAATTATTTTATAGAAAATATTGTTAATTGTTGATATCAGAATATTTTTACGATATGTGGCTTAAATTAGATTTCAATAGTACCCTCTCTCAAACATTTCATCTGAGAGTCTATGCGACTTTGGTGAATTTGTCATAGTTGCATATGAAAAAAGTCTTTCAACTGGACCCGAGGACGGTAAAGGTGTATTATATTTCCTAAAAACAGTTTTGATCTCAGAATATCTATTTAGCATGAAAACATCTTTATCTTGATCTGCTAAATAACGAGAAATAATGGCATCTGCTTTTGATCGTTGAACTTGGTGTAAGCTCCAGGTGCCTCATGAATTTCTTTGATTACAGCTCCTTTGAAAGCTGATTTGATTCTGGAATGGTGTTCTAAATTTATACAAGTCATCCATTTGTCCTTGAACCTGGGATAAGACATTGCAGCAACTGCTGCATTTTGAGATACCTTCGAAGAAATGTCAAAGAATTCAGAAAATCGCACTTCCACGATTTCTAAATAATTCTCTGCCAGCGTTTGGCAAAAAACAAGTGATTCTTTGTTAAGCTTTTGCAATTTTTTTCGCAGAGATACTAAATATGGCAATAAAATACCATAATATAGTACATATCCTTTTCGCCTTGTAAAATGTACAGGGGATCTGCTATTGGTTTTGAACAGCGCAAGTATTCATTTATGTATTGAAAATCATTGTTACGTAAAACATTCGTCAGTCCCAGTGCCACGTGCAACTGTGCACTCTTATCCTGTATAGATGCAATTTGTTTTAGTCCATCATAGAGGCTATTCCATCTAGTGATTCCCGGTTTGGAAAGGGTATACCCAACAATGCCATGTATTATTTCAGCTGATTTAGGGCGCCCGGCACATTTCCATAAATTGTTGGATTTTTTAATAATTTGGTCGTGAATATCAGCAATAATTGTTCCGGTACTTCGTAATACCTTATTAGCGTCCGTAATGGCATATAGATTGAGCTTGTGGGCAGAACATCTTAAATGTACGGGCAATTCTAGGTTTGTTGACTGATGAAAAATATGCTCGGTATCTAAGTTTTCAGCAGTGCTATCACTATCACTTTCAGTATCCATATGTATGCCAAATTCTTTAAACGCTTTGACGAAATTACTGCCATTATCAGTGACCGTGGCTAGTACTTTTTGTGAGTCTAGACCAAATTCAGCATGTATTGCTTCAACTAAAAGAGCTATTCGGTCATAGCTGTGCGTCCCTGAAAGTCTTCGGCATGCCAAAGTTTTAGATATCCTTTCTAAAACTTCGAGTTTTTGCCGACCAAATATCAGCAGTTGTGCAGACTTCCTTTATATCGTTCAATTTACTCTTGATGTTTGTAATTTCCTTCATATAATAGTCGTCGATCAAGCGTCCCAAAGTTCTTCTGCTGACAACGCTCAGTCCTTTTGTAGTGATATTCAAATTGTCAAAGATTTTCTTAAAAAATGGGCCATCTATGGCTTGCAAAGGAATCATAGAATTAATAAAAAATTTCAAAATATCTTCATTAAATTGCTCTTGTGAAACCGTCCGCTTAAATAGTTGATCGCTTATTTCTGACCGACAAAAGTTAGATGTTCTCAAATTTTGTTTGTTTTTTTTTTTATATTTTTCAAGTGACTCTGATACTCCGTGTGACTCCGTGTCTTCGTTTGAGATGAGTAACAAAATTTGATGTTGAATTGTTAAAACCGCTTATTTTCACTTCTTTTGGTCCACAAGATGTACAAATTGCAACCTTTTTAGTGTTTGTGGATTCCGTTTTAGAATATATAAAAAACTTGCCGTCAAGAATGCAAGGTAAAACCTCTTCTGCTCCTTCATCTTCATTCTGCACAATTTCCGATTCAGAACTATTAGACAATGAGGGAAAAGAACTTGACGCCATTTCACACGAGTGAATAATCACAATTAAAAACAAAATTGCACTTTTTTGGTAACGATACTAAAATGGCGTTCGTCTCCTTGCGACACTTGCTTACGTATAACGCCACCCCGGCTTGGCCTTCTAGAAGTAAACCAGAGAATATCTACTTACAGTGATTAGGGACACTCTCCACACATATGCAAATGCTACTAACACAAGAAAAACCTAAAAAAAACGTACAATAAGCGAAAAGAAGTAAAAAGTATTGATTTTAACCCTTATGTGCGATCTCTTATAATAAAAAGAGCACACAACACAATTTGTCAGCACGATCCATTATGGCTCTATGCGTAAGATACATAAATGAGGATTTCCCATATTTTTAAAGGCGGGCTGGAGTTGGATTGTTGTCAGTTGAGCACACAACACAATTTGCCAGCACGATCCATTACGGCTCTATGTAAGATCATAAATAAGGATTTCCCATATTTTTAAAGGCGGACTGGAGTTGGATTGTTATCAGTTGTTCCATAACTTGAATTGGAAGGATAACGGGTGTCGCGTGTGTAAACCGCAATGTAATTGTGAATTCTTTTATTGTTTTATTTTAGTTATATCACTTTCCATGTTAAGCATGCAAAATATGAGGTTCAACGCAATTTTAGAAAAACTGTGTTGTAATATCCATTCCGAAAAGATTTAATTAACTCCGGCGCACACATTTCCTTTTCATGGAAGTGAACCTCGAATTACCCTAATTATATTTTTTTTTTATTTTATTTTTAAAAAGTACAACTTTATGTCGTAGAAAACTGTAACGGTAAAACGTCAAGCACGTGTTGTTTACCACCAAAATTGTCACCCAATAGCTTTTTTACAACAGATTTATTAATGTAATGAATGTATGAATAAATAAATAAATTAAATTGAATTAAATGTAATCTTGATTTTTAACTACTGTAATCAAAATTAAAGATTACATGTGAAATCTTCTTTAAAAGTAATCCTGGCTACTTTAATCTGATTAAAAGTAATTATGATTACATTTAATCAGATTATTAATCTGATTACAAAAGTAGTTGATTACGCCCAACTATGGTACCAAGTAATATCACCACCAGTGGTAAAGGGTGTTTAGCTGAAATTCCTACTTCAACACTATTATATCATAGTATTGCCAAGTTTGATCAAAATCTGATCGAAAATGTTCAGGAAACCAATACTTGCCCTTGTAGGTGCAAGTAAAAATTGTTATCTATTCTCTTAATTCGTTTATAAGCGTATCTACTGTTTTATTAAGCTACAGCTTAGGACGGCTCAATAACTACATAAATATAGTTCTTGGTGAAAAATTATAGCACTATTTCTAAGTGGAGGATGTGTTTTGTGATATGGTGCAGGTTTAATATTTTTGATCAAAGAGGCCATAAATCAGCGTATGTACGTAAAAATATGCGCGGAGGTCATGCTCTAGTATGTTAAGCGGGGGATGCCATTAAAGTGACAGTTTATGCACGACAAAGACCCCAAGCATATGGCAGACAAAATAAAAATGTTGCATGAGAATTACAATATTGATCTCGTGCATTGGCCCTCCCAATCTCCAACTTGTTAACTTTTTATAAAGCGGTACTATTATTTTATTCTGTTCCACTTGCTCCTTTAGGGCAATTATTGTTTCCGTGAAAATCCTCGAAATTTGAACCAATTATTTATATATTTATATGTAACTCAAAAAAGTCATTCTCGCAATATATTTATATGTAACTCAAAAAAGTCTTTTCTCTGTATGCACCTTACACGGGGCTGCACGGATTTTTTTCTAACTTCATATCGGGGTCTGCGGGGCAATTCCCAGAGGCGAAATTCGAAATTCCATTCTAGTATCAAAATTAACGATACTTTACTTAAGGCCAATTTTACAAATTGCAATTTTCTCGAGACGACACTAACGCAGTTCAGAATCTGTATCTCCAGTTTTCTGGCTTTGTTAGACTACTGATCGCTAAAAAAATGTTCCGGTAAAGAAAGGGAGTGTGGTGAAGCGTTTGCGGTCCACAAAAACTACCCCTTCTGCACCAGTAGCAACAAATTTAAAACCAGCAACCTAATGAGGTAGCTCAAAGCATTAAACTGAGAATTGTCCCAGTAGATCTGGCATCGAATCCCCTCAGTATGGAATAGATGGCAAATATACAAGACGGTAATCGACACCCCGACTGAGTTATACGACAGAGCCGTAAAGCCACAGTTCCTTGTATCCCATTTAAAGATTGGATGGTTCGTCTTCGTGTTTTTCAATCACTCCACTGCTGAGTGGATAAGGAATAGCTTCACGAAGGTTAAAGAGAGATATGGATTGGAAGTGATTTTAGTGGAAGAGGGAACCTTCCCCAAACCACATATCATGCACAGTTTCTTTCCACAAAGAATCGACCTAATTAAACCAGAAGATGCTGTCGTCTTTGGACGCTCAAAACTTTTAGCCAAACACCAAAACATGAAGAGTTAGTACCCGCCAAGGGAGACAGGTCAGTGGGACCCTTTCGCAAACCTGGAGAATCCTACGTTCCGGTGGAAGTAGAGCAGGGGTACCCTATTTACAAGGAAGGGACATAAGAGGTCTGTTCCCAGTAAAAGAGACACGTCGGTGAAAATGGAATACAGGAGATAGTGCGCTTCCGCTTACTTCCCTGGCTATTCGGAACATGTACCGCCTGTAGAGGTACAGGATCTTAACGACTGCTGCCATCGTCGTAACAGGCATCTTATCATAGGGTGCGAGTGAGTTAATTTTAGAATATTTTATAAGTCATACCCGTAGTTACTTCAAATAGGGGTAACAAACCTACTTTTATAAAAGCGATCCGAGACGAGGTACTTGACCTTACGCTCTCAACTCCGTTTAACTCAAACAGTATCACTGACTGTCACGTGTCTGATGAAGCCTCCATATCTGACCACCAAAACATCAGGTTAAACATTATAGGTGGAACTTATAATGAACCAGCTCACTATGCGCCTAAGCTCACCAACTGGGCTATTTTTTCGGAAAATCTTGTAGTTAGAAAAGACTCGCTTCTAACATCTTTAAAGTCAATGCGTGACGTAAGAATAATAGGCTAAATAGCCTTTCTGGAAATGTGTTCAGTCAGGACAAGAATAAATTCGCAGTAGTATTCTCCCGTCCCACATTCGATTATATACTACCGTCTATGACGCCCTTATGTAGAGCTAGCTTTAAATCGGGATACACATATACCACAGATTTGGGGAAAAGTAAATGTCGTGTCTATCAGTCAGGAAATAGGCAAGCGAGCTTCTTAGATCTTACCGTCCAATTAGTCTAACATATTTCATCCTAAAAGCTATGGAAAGCATGCCGAAATTACGAGACGACTAGTCCTGTGTCAGTGGTCACTGAAGAAAACGTCGAAAAAGTTAAAAAATTAGTTCTGGCCTACCGAAGAATAATAATGCGGCAGATACCGGACTGCGCGCCGAGTACCGAAAATGCTCACACCGTTCGACAAGCAACAACGACTCGAGTGCTGCAAAGATTTTTTTGAGTTACCCGGGGACAATCTCGACGAAATTTACAACCGAATCGTAACTGCAGATGAGACTTGGGTTCGCCAATACGATCCGGAGTCGAAACAAGAGTTTATACAGTGGATTGAAAAACGGGAGAGGTCGCCGAAGAAATTCAAAAGTCGGCTTCAAAGCTTATGCCGGCTATTTTTTGGAACAGCGAAAGTGTTTTTCTGATGGATGACCTGCCAAAGGGGACTATGATAAATGATCAATATTACGCAAATTTATTGACTAAGGTACGTGAAGAGGTCGTACGGAAGCAACGTGGGAAACTCAGGCACGGAGTGTTGTTTTTGCAGGATAATGCGCCTATTCATACAGCGCGGGTTTCGTCACAGCCTTAAAAGACAAAGGTTTTTCAACGATAGACCACACAGACTTGGCCCCGAGCGAGTTTTTCAATTTGAAAAAGGAGTTAAGAGGCCGGAGATTTGGAGATGAGAACGAGATAAAGGCGGCCGCAGAAAGTCATTTTGAAGGCAAAGAAAAATAATACTTTGTCGGGGTTATTAATTCACTGTATACCTGATGTGAGAAATGCATTTCACTCGAGGGAGATTTTATTAAGAAATAAAATTTTTTAATCGGATCTCTTCCTTCACTTAATACCTTAGGCCGCGAACTTATCAGCCGCCCCTCGTATATATTAAAGATATTTTAGAAAATACTATACCTCTGCACTCTAGTCAATATGCGTTCAGGACAGGCAGATCAACAGAGGGAGCTCTTCACCACCAGGTAGCACAGATAGAAAGAGCTTACCGCTCCAAAGAAATAGCATTGTGTGCTTTTCTTAGTATTGATGGTGCCTTTGACAATACCGGATACAACTCCATAAATAGGGCTTTGAAAAGTAGAGGCATTGACAAACCAACTAAGCAATGGTTTAGAGTAATGTTAACAAGCCGGGTAATCACAAGCAGTAACTGCGGCGGTTTCTTTTGTAATCAATCGTCATAGATAACTTAGTAATAAAACTGAGAGATTTAGGTTACGATGCCATTGGGTATACGGTTATTATAATCAAGGGCAAGTATGATACTCACATTTCTGAAACTATGCAACGTGGTCTTCGAGTTGTTTCAGATTGGTGCGACAGGGAAGGACTATCGATCAATCCTAGTAAAACGGTGCTAGTATCTTTCACAAAAAGTAAACTGAACCATGGGACAGTCACTCTTAAGGGTACTTTGAGTTCTCTAATGAAGTCTAGGTGTGACCCTAGACAAAAGACTAAATTGGAATACCCACATTAAAAACACAACCATTAAACCGACAAAAGCCATGTGGCCTGTTGGCGTATGTATGGTAGAACATGGGGCTCATCCCCAAATATGATATATTGGTTATATACCACAGTGAGCAGACCGATCGTAACATATGCATCTGTTACATGGTGGATGAAGGTCAAGGAAAAGACAACGACCACCAAGCTCCAATGACTACAACGGCTGGCATGCCTTGGCAACCAGTAACAATGGAAGTAATCTTAGAACTTACTCCAATAACTATCTTTATCATGAAAGCATAAATGTTCATACGACCAGAACCTTTCTGTGGTACTTCAGAATGTGCCTTTAGAGCAATCGCTAACAGATTGGAAAGCACTAATTGCCTATCCCACTGGGATAACACTCAAAGGCACATATAGGCTAAGAGAGCTATCCGACCCTATAGTGGGAAAAACAAATACATCCTGAAATATAGCAGGGAGGATATTAGAAGGCTGGTGGGTTCGCTCTCCGACCACTGCTGCCTCATGTATCATGAATAAGATGAATATTATTCAGTAAACTGAATGCCGTAGTTCTTTGCAAAATAAGGTTGCAATTTTTTGGGAACAGCTGTTTCACCTGTAACACCTTCATCAGGAAGGTTCAGAGAATCCAAAAATAAAAATTACTTAATGGTACAATAGATCTCAACATAGGTCGCATTGCCGCATCGCCAGCATGCGAAGTCAGACGACAAAAAGAAGTGCGACTCACGCCTGTCGTTAATGTATTGTAATATGCGGGCTACGGCTCGAGTAGATAAAACAATATTCTGTGAAATTATTTCTTTATTTTCTAGTCTATAGAACAATTCAGGTTCACACTATACTATTCTTCGCAATTCTTTTCTTACAATGTCTCTTTCCTCTCAAATCACTTATCTTCTTTCAATTACTTAATTCACAAATCCAAACTAATTACTTCTTCTTGTTAACTCTCAACTTTCAATTTATCACAAAATTACAACTTCGCCCATTATCACTTTTCTAATCTCTTCGCCACTGTTTTAAAACTACTGCACCTTCTCAATCGCCATCTGTCCTTATATAGCAGAAGTTTCTGCTAGCCAGAAACTTCTAGCAAATTCTTTGACCACTGGAACAAGAAAAATTCTGATGTAATAATTCCAAGATGACAATCATTCTTGCAGTTATAATTCCCTCTCATCCGTGATATTATCCGTCTCTTTCGTAGACATGAACTGTGGAAACCGCAGACACGAACCTCGAATGAAAGGACACTTCGGACCAAAATTCTGCCAGAATGAAAAGACACTTCGGAATTTGTTGCATAGTCGTAGGAGCGTAGTTATTATTATGCTACAGTATGTTTGTTTTCAAACTAGATTTTATTTTTTTTTTATGAAAACGTGAATTTTTTACTTTATTTTTTAACGACTATTTTTTGTTTTTCTAATATTAACAATAAAACGGAAAAAAAAAAATTGTTGAAAAGTTATTGGAAATGTGGCTTCTTGAAATTCCTATTGTTTTGTCCACAACTGTGGAAGTATGGATTCTTTTGCTATTTTTTCTCATACTTCGTCCGCCGGTTACTCCTCTCTTATGCGTCTCTGACCACAACAGTTTGAGGGCCCCGATACTACAAAATTGCAAACCAAGTTCCTCGGATATCATGCTTAAATTTTAAATGCGCATAAAAAGCTTAAATGATTTGATCTCATCAAACGGAGTACAGCACCTTTCATTAACATATCAAATTTCCATGTGTGAAAATGATTGTCAAACGGTGTTATGGTAAAAGTATGCATTATATTCACTGTGCATATGTAAGTATAGGCACAGTCAATTCATTCACTCATTCAAGCTAACCAAACAACTTTCCAATAAATCTCTTACAGCTTTGACTTTGTGCTATCTCTAACTCTTTCTTAAACTTAACGAATAACGAAAATAAAAAAAAATCCTCATTCTATATATGTAATAATCTATACTTAAGTGATTGTGCAAAAACCCCATTACTTACAACTTTAGTCATGTATTAACCTCCGTTCCTTAAATCATCTTTTAAACGTAAATACCACTTTTATTAATGTTCACGGACAAAAATTCCGATTGTTCTTTTAGTAAAAATATCTAAAAACACCATGTTTGCTAAATAAAATCACTTCCCTTTCACCTTAGCTAACGAATTCATTCAATGGAGTGTTCTATTTATCAGTATCTTCTAAAATATTAAAGGGAACATTGAATCGATTGCATATATTCTCCCACTCGTTGAAAAATTGGAATATTATCCTCCGATTATTATAATCTTTGTTACACTTTGGCTTTCGGATGATAGTTTTTTTTACACAAGTTTAGTGAGTAAATAAATGTGATAATCCAGTTTCGACAAAGAGCATATCATTCGGCGAGTTTGGCGGTAAACGAAATAGCCTTTTCAAAAAATACCTCTCAATTTTGCCCAGGTCGTCATACAGTTTGATGGCCGCACAATGGCTTGCAAAATCTTAAATTTCGCGGAGTGCAGTATACTTTGGTTTCGAAGGACATTCTACCAGGCATTGTTTATTACAGGTTTAGCGTCGATGGCTTTATTTGCATAATGTGTTTTAAGGGATAAAATCGTTGATATCGTCAAACCAAGATTTGTAAGAATTTGTCACTTCGAAGGTTTTCCTCATTGAAGAACCACTTTCCGTTCCGTGTTCGACCATTATCTTTTATGAAGACCATGACTTTGAATTTTGTAGCATTGATATGAAGATCGCTGTGTGTACATTACTGCTGTATCTTATTCATCATAAGCTGTAGAGAGGAAGGTGATCCGATAAGTAATACAATATCATCTGCATACATTAAAACAGGTATTTGCACCCTGTCTTCTTCTAAAAGAAGCCAATCGAAGTACTTAATTAATCTAATTGCAGTCCAATGTACAAGCAAAAAATTATATACTAAGCTGTGTTTTTTTTTTTATTTTGTTAGGCCTAAAACAATGCGAAAACGAATTATTCAACACAAAGCTGCAATAACTATTCGACTACAAACATGTGTCATGCTGGATCGTCCACATTCAAATTTTCAAGTTCTAAATACCGGCTATTTTAGTACAAAAAAAAAAAACTGTTTGACTCTAGCACATTTGACTGCTCTTTGACAAGTGGTCAAGTTGAAAGCATGTCAACTTTCACCCACAAGTGACTATAAAAATAAATAAATATCCAACTTGACCGTAAAACCCGGCTGGTATACTAGGTTTTAGTCAACAGGTAGCCCGATGAAGTAGAAATTGTACTCATTAGGATCCGAAAAATAGTGGATAATTATTGAGAATAATTAGTTGTGAGTGAAAGTTGACCTTCGTACAGTTTCCGTTGTGGGTGGTCTAGTTTTTTACTTGAACGGGTTTTTTTTAGTGAACGGGTTTTTATATTAAGTTCAAATTATACTCATGAGGAACCGAAAAATAGCCGACAAACATTGGGTATAGTAATAGTTGACTTTCGTCTATATTCAGTTGTGGATTGTCCAGTTTGACCGTTAAGCTGGGCTTTATACAGCTTTACCAACTTGACGAGGAGCAAACAAATCTAGCTTAGAGTACTAAAATAGCCGAAAGTCTGTCTTACGTAGCTTGCTGTGTGGAGGGCCTAAAAAGGTGCACTTAAGTGAGTTAGGATTATATCAATGTAAAATACAGTAAAAAATAAATGGAAATCTAATGAAAATATGTATAAAGAAAGTATTTACTTTGAAGTCTATGTAACCGTTTTTATCCATATCGAACGTTCGAAAAACATGGTCACAGAATTCTTCAGCATTTCCTGATGGAAAAAACATTTTATACATATCAACAAATTTAGCAGGTGTCAAACGGCCGTTTGGGCAGTCTTGCTGCAATAGTACATAATAATTAATTGAAACGGAAAAAACACATCATATTATATTAGAGCATACCTTAAACCCTTTATACCATTCTTTAATTGTAGCTTCATCATAGCGAGTGTGTGATTTTAAAAATTCCATGTCTTCCTTTGTCAATCGATCTTTACTGCTAAAACACCCCATTTCTTAAAGGACAAAATTATAATAATTTAATATACTTAAGAAAATTATTATATATTAATTGTTAGGCTATGTATATGTTTCACAACTTGTACGCATTAAGTTACTATAAACAAAAAAAAGTAGACCAAATCTATGCCACAATTAAATAGAATTACATAATGCAAACAATAACATACAATCAACAAATTTGTATGCGGCAAATTTATGGAATACTATAAAGCAGAAGGAACGGACTTTAGCCGTTATTTACTGGCATACTTTTGCATACATAGGTACTTATTTGAAAAACAATTACAAACTTATTTAGTGCACGCATATTGTAATATCCATTATGAACGTATATATAACACCATTGCACCAACTTTGAATCATAAGTACAAATTAAGGTGGAAGATAGGGCACCGCCAAGCTATCCAGCAACTTGTGGGCTCCCACTTTATTTACACGACACAACAAGCATGATTTTAGGTCACAAAACCTATAATGTGCTTCGATTCAACATAGAACGTTGGAAATTGCTGCGGGGGTAGTACTTGGGAGACAGAGAAAGGATAAAATAAGAAAATGATGCATGTCTATAAGGTCTCCAAAAAAAAGGGCGGGGGAAGGGTTAAAAAGTATGGTTTAAGGATAGGATACTTTAAATGGCATGGACAAAATAAGAAAATGTATCTGTAATGTGATGTAGTCATTAAAATTTCAGTCAGCGAAGAGCCATGAAAATTGATAGGATATTATGCACACTTTTATATCTCATTCATTTTCGTGCTTAAATAGGTACAGAGAACTTAGCCCCTTTTTAGGTTAATGCTTTGTTCATGCTTACGATCCATACCAGTAACATGATCAGAAACTATTGAGAAGAAAATCTGCAGAATAATGAAACGAAAAAACGAAATTCATCCTTTCGTTTGGTCCGTGTAGAATGTACTAGATACAAGGAGTGCGAAATATGTATCTGCATATCTACTGCCAGGTGAATAAATACTGTCATATTTGTGCCTGTCGAAGCTTCTGGAACTGCTGAAAGTAGGTATAAATACGACGAAACGACTCAGAGGGACAGTGTTGAAATTTGAAACGACAGTTAAACGGTTGGAGGAAAAAGTTCAAGGGAAATCTTGCAAATAATTGGTAAACCACATTCTTTTGTCCAAAGAGTTTTGGAAAACTACGCAACAAAAGGGAATCTTACTTCAAAGTTCAAATATAGGAGGCCACAACTACTTACAGCAAGACCATATTTACGGACGTTTCTCCAATTCTCAACTAAGCGCTTGTGAAAAAAGGTGTTTTTGATTTTCGGATCACTAACCAATCAATGACCGGCTTAATTGTTGTTACCTCGAGAAACAAAACAAGTGGAAACTCTGGCTCGAGTAAAAACATAACTAAGATTAATTTTGAAAAACTGAATAGGTCTCTATGTTTTGAGTTCTGGGAAGGGGCTTACGCTGAAAATAATGCATCTAGGTCTTACGATCTTTTCATTGACTCACTCACTAAGCATATTTCTCTGTGTAGCTACATAGAGGGCGTTTAAAGCTCTCATAAGCGCCTCAAGCCCTGGATAATTAGGTACTTGTTAAACAAAGTGAAAAGAAAAAATAAATTAAGGATTTTATGTTCAAAACACCCGGAAAATATAAACTTTAAAAAAAGATACACAAAGTTATGCTCACAATTAAAAAAAGAAATTCCAATATGCAAAGATCGCTATTACAGGAATCAATTCAATTCTTTTAATAGGAATTTAAAACGTGAATGGGACGTTGTAAATAGCATTCTAGGCAAGTCATCTCGTTCGAAAAATCCAACTGCGATTCATATTGATGGTAGAGTAACATCCGATAAACTTGAAATTGCTAACACATTTAATAGCTATTTTTTTCCTATAGCCGAAGCCCTACAACCAAACCCTAACATTGAAGGTTGCACAAATTGCAATCGCATTGCTTCTTTTCAAAGGGATACCTTTGTTTTTGAGCCGATAACCTCTTGGGAGTTATTGAAATCGATCGGGACTTTAAAAAACTCTAATTCGTGCGGATATGATGGTGTATCTAATAGAATTTTAAAAAATATCTCATGGTTTGTGGCCGACGTTCTTGCTTCGATATTTAATAAAAGTATTCTAAGTGAGAAATTTTCTGATGCACTTAAAATCGCGGATGTGGTACCGCTCTATAAAAACGGCGATTCTAACAGTATCACGAACTACAGACCGATCCCACTTCTTCCATCCAAAATTTTTGAAAAATTAGTAAAAAATAGAATTATCAAGTTTTTAAATAAGACCTTTTTCTTTACTCCAGTCCAACTTGGTTTTCAAAAAGGTAAATCTACTGAAGAGGTACTTTTGGAGTTTTGTTAGCAAATACATTGGAATTTGGACAGAAAAAAGCATACTGTAGGCTTATTTGTGGATATAACCAAAGCTTTTGATATGGTCAATCATTCCACTCTCTTAAAAAAAACTTCAAATGGCTGGTTTTCGAAGCTTTATGCTTGAGTGGTTCGGATCATACCTGCCAAATAGATCACAAAGAGTTAAAATAGATGAAATCAGGAGTGGAATTGAATATATTAAAATGGGTGTGCCACAAGGATCGGTTTTAGGACCGATTCTTTTCATTATTTATATCAATTCTCTTTTTGAGCTTAATTTTAAGGGCGTTTGCTGACGATATAGGATGCACTTATGGATCTGCCTCTCCGTTAGACTTAGTTGCGGATATAAATTGCGATCTGAATTTGCTTAGGAATTGGTTTGTGGATCATAAGTTGGTAATTAGTTCCAAAACTAAAATTATGTTGTTCAATCCTTCTTCACAACTTTCCGAGGCAATTTTTTTCTTTCATGCACCTGAGTCCCAACAATTCAAATTGAATGCTTGTTCTCGTTATTCCTCGTCCATTTTTTGCAACTATTTTAACTGTAGTGGAAAGTGCTTTCAAATAGAGAAAGTTAATGAATTTAAGTATTTAGGGTTGTTAATTGATTCCAAGATGAGTTTTTCAAGCCATAATGAGTTTTTGAGAAAATATTTTCGCTACACTTTGAGGAATTTCTTCTTTTTAAGGAGAGTTTGTTTTTCCGAGCTTTTGAAAACCAATATGGTATTGCTTGCTGGGGAGGTATCTATTTAAACAAAATACAGCCTCTACTAATATTACAAAAATGTGTTTTGAGACTAATCTGTAATAAACACAGTTTACAACCTTCCTTTCAGTTATTCCGTGATTTGAAAGTTCTTCCTGTTCGCCACTTATACTGTTTCAAAGTGCTAAGAATATTGTTCTCTAGATCTGGCAATATTAATTTTAGAGTCCTCGACGGCCATAATCTCCGTGTAAATTCGTCTCATTCTGTTGCTGTGCCCATTTATCGCACCACTGCATTTCGTAATTTTTACACAGTAAACTCTTGTCGTCTTTTCAATAAATCACCTCAATCACTAAGAACAATTGATTCGCAAAATAAGTTTAAGAAACTTCTAAAACATTGGCTATTTCGTTTGGATTTCAAAAGTTTGGAATCTCTTTTATCTGTCCAGATGTAGACACATTCATTCATATTATTGGTTACGCATCCTTCTCCGTCTTAATCTAACTAAATTTAAATCTTTCTTTTGTTTTGGATTATATTGTCTTGTTAATTGCATTTATTTTTATCTCATGTTTGTTATTGGATATATATGTATTTATAAATTTTTTCTAAGGGTAATCTATCAGAAGTCTAGCTATTTTGAAGTGACATTTGACACTATTTTTGTTATTAAAATATAAAATGTCACCAACCTTTCTCCTTTTAATATCTATTTTGTACTATATTATAAGTTAAACTATATGAAGATTTAATGAGGAATAAATAAATGAAAAAAAAAAAACAAATGAGAAAATCGATCTTTTTAGCTGAAGTAAAAACGAATCCACGAATAAGTGCCACAAAAATAGCAAAGCTAATTCTGAAAAAGTTTGAAAAGGTAATAAGCAGTGGTACCGTTAGAAATGTTTTAAGAGAAAAAGGGTATCATGGGCGCTCTGGCAAAAGAAAAACATTTATTACAAAAATCAAAAAAATAGCGTTGCTTTTGCCAGGGAGCAAATTGAAAGCCCGAAAGGTTTCGGAGCAGTGTGCTTTCTTGAGCGAAAGCTAATTTTGCATGCATTTTTACCTGCGGGGAAAGTATTGTTTTCGTGAAAATTTCCGATCTCGAGATTTTGATCAATCTTGATATTTTTATAATGGAGGAACTCAAAGAATTGGGTCTTGGAATTCTGTCTGTCTATCCATCTGTCTGTACCTCAGATTGCGGCTTAAACGGCTGGACGGTCCTTCTTCAAACTTCTTATATAGGGTATTTTAATTTACATTCTAGCCTCAAAATTAACGGTAATTACTTATGACCAAATTTGAGAAGTTGATTTCGGTAAAAATTCATATCTGAGTTAATGTGGGCGTTTACAATAAGGATGTGCAGTCAGTTTTACCCTAAAAATAGACTAATGGTACATCACTTCTTAGATATTGATATCTAAGTAATTTTTGACATGTGTAAGAACATGGCATTAAAATTGTTGACATATGTATGTTAACAAAAGCTTATCAGCCTTTTAACGGAACTTACATTTTATAAATTTGAAATTTGATCAATTTACAAACGAACAACACCTATGAAACAAGTCTACCCAGTCGTGTCCCTTATTGTATTAAACGGACGCGTATAAATGAAACCTATTCCCAAAAGTGAAACACGATGGGGATGGATGACAGCAAATGGGGTTGGGAAAATGGAATTTATTGAAATGGATAAATTTCAGTATTTAAATATAATGAAGAAAAAATATTCGCGATAGCATTCCGCTTATATTGTTAAACATTGGTTGCTATTCAGGGTGCGGAGGCTATATTTGACATATATTCAAAAAATCGTTTGTGAGAGTAAAATTTGACACATAAATACATTATATTTATCCATTAAAAAAATAATATCCTCAATTCGTAAACGTGAGCATTCTGGGATTAAATAGTACTTGTCGATGTTGGCCATCACTTGCACAATGGCATCATTTAGAGTTTGGATGCAATTGTGGGGATATTTGTTGGTTTTATGTTCTACGCCCCACTGACAGTAATCCAAGGAAATTAAGGTCTGGTAATTTACTTATGTGGCCAAAAGTTTTGTGTTACGTGATCACGGAGCATGATTTGCCATCATTCTTGAGTCCAACCCGATGTGGACCTTGTGAACGAATGATCGGGAGACTTTCGAGATCACCACTCTGATATAGCAAAAATTTACAGTATGTCTTTTAATTTGTGTTAGGTATTTATCTAACATTGTACACGGGAAAAACTTAAATGTCTGATATCAAAGCGATCAACACAACAACTAAACAAACACATGACCTCAAATAGATTGGGCAGCCTGTATAATGTTCGGAAGTATACACCTCCGCAATCACCTGAACTGAACAATGGAAACGATTGCAGGAAGTTATTTTCAGGCAAGGGTATCCAGCAAAATATTTAAAAAAAATTTTATGTTTTATTTTTGCTTCGCTCTTTGTTTTTTTTTTATGTTGTATCAGTTAATATTAGACTCAGTGGTTAAGAACCCCAGGAAAATATATTTCACGGTCGCACCTCTCGCGAACATCTGAGAAATATACGAGAATAAAATTATCATGAGAAGCATCTCACATTCGAAAAAAAATGTACCTTCGGAAACGGTATACAACTGTAGGTCTCAACCATTCGTGCAGCGCACAGCACAAGTGGCTGCGAGAAGCTAGGCCTGGCCCCTTAAGGGCTATTAGCGCCAAAATATTTATTTTTACACTAACTGTATTTTAGTAATGTAACTATTAATTTCATTAATTTTCCTGAAGAAGAAATACATGGAAAGCATTTAGAAATTTGTAAACTTATAGAAAAAATAAGAATAAGAAATATGTATAGCACAACAAAACATAAATTTCGTAGTAACTTTCGTAATACTTATAACTTGCGATTATGCAGTAGGTATCATCAAATCACCCCAAGAAGAATTCAGTTAATAGAGTTTGTCTCAGTGCAGTTCAGTCTGGGTGTCATTTAAAATAAGTTGAACTTTTGTGTTTTTGTTTTTAAGTTCATATTTGAATTCTCTTGTTTAATTTTCTAGTTTTATAAAGAAAATAATAATTTCTTCCCAAGCAAAAAAACGTTTCTTTTTAATTAATTGTTATTTGTCAGAATCAAATTGGGAACGCGTAAATTAGACTGATTTAAATACAAAATTTTTAAAAAAAGAATTTAATTGATTTATATTTGGATGACTCAAATAAAATGAAAGAAGTCGAAAATCTAATAAATGTTCGCAGGTCAATTCTGTATAGTCAAAATCTAATGAATTCGCCAAACTCATAGTGTTTGAGCTTATGATTTATATTTGGTTATCAAAAGAAGAAATTAATTAGAAAATAAGTCCACGCTTAAGGAGAGTACAACCGACATCGGTGGCAGTGGTATTAAAGCTTCTATCTGTACTTCAATTCTTTGGGTACGGAAATTACCAGACAGGTGTGGGAAACGACTCCTTACGAGTACATCCTTCCAGTTGCGATGGCTGAGAGAGCGTAACATTTGATGCATAGCGGACTTTAAATATTTTTCCGAATAGCGGACCACTGCTGAATGTCGTTTCGGCATAGCACCTGCGACAGTTTGTTTTGAAAAACTATTCTGTGGATCTACACTTCACAGCTTCGATTAGTTACGTCAGAGTTATGTCTTTTTGTATTTCTATGTCGTAGTGATGAAGGAATTTAGGGTTGATATTACCAACATTCGTATGCTTCTAACGAATTTCTTCGATACGCCCACTCCCATTCCCATAAACCAGCTGTTTTGGCACTAAGCGAAACTTAGTGTTATTATTCTTTCCCCACCGTGGTTACGCCATTTATATCCGTAGTGATATTGCTTACCATGTTCCACCACAGTATGGCCACTGTTCCAACCCCGAATTTAATTCCAAATGGCTAAAATTCACCGTCCGTAAGCAAATAATTCACTACTGCTTTATTTACAGAAGCCCTAGTGCGGACAAAAGCTCAACTTTTGACGAATTTGATGCGCTGTCCGATTCCATCACTCGAATTGTCTCCTTGTACCCTCATACTGAAATCGTCATTGCGGGCGATTTCAATATACACAATTCGGATTGGCTTCACATTCTGGCCGGATGACACCCGAAGGAAAGAATGTTGAACTTTTCGCTGAGGTAAACAATTTGACTCAGCTTGTAAATGAGCCTACACGTATACCGGACATTGAAAGTCATTACGCCAACACTTTCGACTTGTTTCTCACTCCGCACCCTGATAAATACACTATTGAAGTTTTAGCGCCTCTAGGTCTGACCATAATACCGTATCAGCTAAATTCTCGAACTCCGTCCACTCAGTTAAAGAAAAAACTCCTAAAAGAAAGGAATGGCAATACGAGAAAGCCAACTGGAGCGGCCTTAATAGCTTCTTTAGGAGTTTTAACTGGTCGCTATACCTCCTCAACAGCGACGTGGATGCTGCAGCTGATATGATCACCGACACTTTCCCTTTAGGTATGAATGACTTTATTCCTAACAGAATAAAGAAAATTAAACCTAAGACAAACTCGTAGTTTGACCAGAGCTGTATAGAGGCTATCAGGTTGAAAGAAGTAAGTTTTCGGTCTTATAAAGCCAACAAATCTGAGAAAAACCGAAAGAAGTTTAAAGAAACCAGAAAAGACTGTAATGCCCACATTTGACGTGTAAAATTCTTATATGACCAAAAATTAAGGCAAAAAATCCTACAATGTCCCAAAGGTAGTAAAAATTGTTGGTCATTTATCAAAAATATTAAAAATTCTGCCTCGTCTGCCATCCCCACGCTCATTTATAATGACATTCCAGCTGTCAGCTCTTTAGACAAAACCAATCTGCTTGCTGCTCACTTGGAAGCCAACTCCACGCTGCCAGATAATGCTTTGTCACCACCTGTATTTGAGAGCGTCAAATCTTACATGGGACAAATGCACTTTCGGACTCGTACAGTTGCAGAAGTTCTCAAAGGTCTTAACATACACAAATCCGCTGGTCCAGATGGTATCCCCACCATCGTTTTGAAGAGGTGTTCTTCAACGCTGGCAAAACTACAGCCCGTCCCCAAAAAAGGCGAATCTCCCTCCCTGTCCAATTACCGACCCATTGCACTTACGTCCCTTCCTTCCGAGGTCATGGAAACGCTGATAAATCGTCAGCTTATGAAATATCTCGATTCACGAAAACTCCTTAATGACCCGCAGTATGGTTTTCATAGCAACAGGTCCACTGGTGATTTGATGGCATATCTCACCAATCTCTCCATCACTTCGGCGAAACCAAGATGATTGCGCTTGATATTTCAAAGGCATTTGACAGACTTTGGCATCAGGGTCTTTTGTCGAAAATGCGTGCATATGGCATTGATGAGTCTCTCCTTCTATGGATTAGAAATTACCTTTCGGGGAGTTCAATACAAGTTGTTTTGCACGGCTTCAAGTCAGCAATTCACCAAATAAATGTTGGTGTTCCCCAAGGCTCTCTTTTGTCTCCGACTCTCTTTCTTATTTTTATAAATGATCTCTTGTCTGCAACTTCTAACCCAATCCATTCCATCGCTGATGACAGTACCCTCAGTTTTTCATATTCGTTCCCTAACTCACGTCCTTGCTTTTCGGCCGTAGAAGGGGAACGGCAACGTATGTTAAACACATTAAATTCCGACCTGGATAGCATAATTAAATGGGGTTCAACCAACAGAGTGAATTGAAATGCTTCCAAAACACAATGCTGTCTTCTGTCTCTCAAGCGAAACCAAAACCCTCAACCATTATCCATGTATGGTACTTGCATCATTGAAACCGAAAGACTTGCCATTTTCGGTATGTGTATTAATAACCATTTTCGATGGAACAATCACATATTCGAGGTCGCCAAAAATGCTGCAAAATGTTTAGGATTCCTTAAACGGTGCAAGAAATATTTTCCCCCGTCTGAACTGGCCTTAATTTATCTGGCATTCATCCGCTCTTAGCTGCAATATATAAGGCCCATATATGCTCTAGTGCACCCAAGACCGTTCTGCAAATTCTTGATAGAGACATTGTGAATTCCATACATTCACTTGAACATCGGAGAAATATCTCGTGTCTCTCCCTATTTCACCGCAATTTTCATAAAAAATGCTCCAGCGAAATAGCCAGTTGCATTCCTCCCCTTCAAAATTTCACCCGCAATGCGCGACATGCTTCGAATGCACATCAATCCACCCTAAAGCCAGACTTCGGTCGTACTGTCAGATATAGGGATTCGGTTATAAGCCAAACGACATGAATGTGGAATGATCTACCAGGCTCTATATTTTTCCATCATTACAACCTACAAACATTTAAAGCCAACGTACATAGACTCCTCCTCTGTTCTTCTTCGCCCGTGCCCTGAAACAGATTAAGGGTATTCATATCCCCTTTGGCGAGCGCATATTATAAAAAAAAAAAGTGCCATGGGCCAGAAGAACCAGACTGAGCACGACAAGGAAAACCCTTGGTAAATTACAAAGGCTAGCTTGCGTATTACAGGGGCTATGAGAACCTGTCCTGCAGCGGCACTAGAAGTAATTAGTAGTGGGTATAAATAAAACGAGTTAATTTAAAAAAAAAAACAGTTTTCGATGTAACCGTTTTTTTTTTTTTTTTATTAAAAAATAGTTTGAATAGTAACTATATTCATCTCGTTTTACAGTTTGAATAGTAACTACATTCATTTCGTTTGCGCATTTAAAATTAATTAAAAAAACCAAAGCAAACGAGCTAAGCAAACTAAAAAAAGTAACCAAATAAAGAATACACAAAATTCAACACAGGCATGCGAACGAATCATTCTGTTGCGCAGACATGAAAAACGAATAACATTATTCCACTTCTGATAAATACAATAACTACTTCACTCTACAATAAAGCATTTTATTGCTCATTCATCTTCCCACGGGCAATATCTTCAACGGCTATCTTCTGTCAACACCGGTTTGCCCATTTTAATCCCTATCCGATGAGAAAAAGAGCTGGTAACTAAGTTAACCCAAGTATAAAAAATAATTATGTATAACACGAATAATCTGGAGAACTACATCTGCGTGTGACCAAGGACCCCAAGTCACCGCCCTATAAGACAAAAGGGAGGCATCCGAATCACCAGCGCGGGAATGCTTGGTATATTAAAGAATATTTGGTATCGCGGCAATATTTGGACCGATTCAATAGGGATCCGATCGATTTTGTGCGGCGATTTGTCACCATGGATGAGACATGGGTCCACCATTACACGAAAAACGAAACAGCAGTCGAAGCAGTGGGTGGAAGCCGGTGGTTCAGCGCCAAAGAAAGCGAAGACGATCGCATCTGCCGGAAAGGTCATGGCCAGTGTGTTTTGGGATGCGAAAGGGATCCTGTTAATTGATTGCCTTGAGAAAGGCAGAACAATTACAGGCGAATATTACTCCAACCTTCCTGACCAGCTGGATGCCAAAATTCGCGGGAGGAGGCCTAGCTTGAAGAAGAAAAAAGTCATCTTTCACCATCAAAACTGCGGGATTTGGGGTACGATTTGTTCGGCTATCTCCCCCTATTCAACTGATTTGGCACCCTCAGACTTCCATCTGTTCCCAAACTTGAAGAAATTTGTTTCTGGAAAGCGCTTCGCATCCAATGCAGAAGTTGAGAGAGCCGTAGATGAATATTTTCACAGCTTTCCAGACTCTCACTTCCGAGAAGGAATACTGATGTTGGAGAAACGCTGGACCAAGTGTGTTGATGTCAAGGGAGATTATGTAGAAAAATAAAATCATTTTTTTACTGAAAATCGCAGTCTTTTATTGTCAGGCCGAGAACTTTTCACCTATTTCCAAACCAAGTAATTCTTAAGTTTGGCGATACATGCAGTCATCAAATGCAGAGCAAATAAAATTGCGACTATCTTAGGATCACCGGAGGAAGTGTTAGACAATTTTAAAGTAGATGGATAGTTGTCAGATTTTCTTTTTGTGTTGATGAATTGGGAAAATTGTTTTGGATCGGAGATCATGGTATGCTGTAGTTCGGAAAAGTGGGTACATGCGTGGAGGTAATTGGAAAAGTCAAAGTGCGAATGAGATTTAAGGTACGTGTGCCAAAGTTTATTTCTTCTATTGCGAAGCGAGCGCAATACTTTGGTGAACCAGGGTGGGGACGACGAGGAGTTCTTCTGGAGCACGAATGGGACAGATTGTGTGAAACAGTTGAAGATTTTGGCGTAGAACAAAGCAAGAGCACCGTCGATAGTAATGCTAGGATTTTCAAAAATAACATTGAAATTAACGTTACTCAAAAGGTTATTCAGTTTTATGAAGTCTGCTTTACGAAAATTAAAACTGTATGAGTTTTTAGAGTATACAGTTTTATTACCGTTGTTGTAAAAAAAAAATGTGAGATAGAGGTGGGTGGTAGCGGTCTAATTTGGAGAGAAGGTGGTTGCTCCCTGATACGACGCAGTTGTCGGCATCTGATGAGAAAATAAGGCCGAGTTGTCTACCTAAGTAGTTAGTAACGCCGCTTAACTGGTAAAGGCCGGAATCAGAGACACAGTCAATGAATAGGACCTCCTTATCTGAGGAGGGATTTGTAGCGGCAAAGTGAGTCTCATCGTCATCGAAGATCAGGGAAATTAAAATCCCCCAAAATTATGACGACGTCGCGGGGGTCTACAATGTTAAACATGGAATCAATCGCATCTATGCCAAGTTGGTAGCATTGGATTGGTTGAGATAGACGAATGTAGCAGCAGAAGATGTAAATGTTGCTACCAGCGATAGTTATTTTAACGCAAATGAACTCGAAATTAGCGGTGTGCGAGGTTTTAAAGAGTGTGGAGTCGAGGCGATTGTGTATTGCCAAGAGAACACCGCGACCAGAGGAATTATCTTCATTTTCAAGATCATCGTCCCGAAAGACATTGAAGTCTGAAGTAAATAATTCGTTGTTATTATAATCACTGGACAGATTGGTTTCGTTTGGAGCAAAAACGTCGTAGGGGAGGTTTTGAGAATTAAGAAAAACGGAGGAGGTTTTAGTTCGAAGACCTCTTACGTTCTGGTAGTATATGGATAAGCAATCAGGAGGGGTTAAAACTTTGTTTAGATGGTGAGACGGGAACTGTTAACGGGCGAAAGTAACTATTGAAGTCGGCGCGAGTTCTTTGGAGGTGGTACCTGCGTTTAGAGGTTATGTAGGATGCGTAGGAGGTGAGATCGCTTGTTACCTGGAGAGGTGGTATATCGAAGCTCTCATGAAACTGAACGAATATTTTCATCAAAGCATGCTCATAAATTGGGAGACCTTCTTGGGAGATTACGACCTTGATATTGGTGTTCATTTTTCCATCGATACAGATAGAGTTAGCTTTATCATGCAGATATGCAAGATAAAGGCGGACGTTATGGTAAATTCTACTGTCTCTTAGACGTGACATTACGTAGCGGCCGTCATCTCCGGAAACTGCAAACTGTTTTGTAAGTTTGAAGCAGCGGATCTAAAAAGCCAGATGATGCGACGGTGGAGTTAGCAGCGCTAGTGTGTAAAGAGGTGGGTAAATTAGCGGAATTGTTAGGGGTAGTCTTAGAAAGGGCAGACGATAATGAGGGTGAAGGGTTAAGAGTGAATGAAGTAAAGGTGGCTGATGGTCCAGCCTCTACAATGTCTGTCCTTAAATCTTCAGCAGTTTTGAATCAATCACGATGACTTATTCGTTTTAAAAGCCGATATTCAGCGTTGGTGGTCTTTCTACTGCGACCCATCCCCTTTTTTCTTTGCAATGAGCCCGTTGCCTCGAATTTTTTGATGAATTTAGCCACTGACGACTTGCTAAATCCCACTTTTCGTACTATATCACGAACACTTAATTTTTCATTTTTTAAAGTCATTATTTCGACTTTTGTTTTTTCACTCATTTTCCTTTTAATGAAATTTTTCTTTTGGAAATGATATCTCCGATGAACTTGCTAGACAAGGTTCAGAAACTAATCCTGCGATGGGTCTTCCTGCGTACTCAGTCAGACAGACTAAACGAATGCTCCAGAAAGTCTGTTAGAAATCGGTCGCGGTCTTGCTGTCTCGCAGTAGAAAAGACTGCAGACAACTTACTGTTTCATTTCACTTTTGCCAAGCATCTTAATGTGCTATGCTTAAGCGACACAACCATCTATGATGCCCGTGGAGAAGGTGACGATACTGCAGAACATTTCCTCTGCAATTGTCCTGCCTTTGTTGGTGTCAAGTGGCAAATCTTTGGAGCCGTTGTAGTGAGTGCTGATACCATACGCTCTTCATCACTGAAAGTCTTGCACGCCGTTCTATGAAAGACAAAGAAATTTCATTAACAGGGGGGTTGCTCCCTAGTTGTACAATGAACCGGTATCGAGTCTGTGTGCTCCGGAGAAAAAAAAAATATTTATCGACTATTTTTCGGCTCATAATAAGTACAATTTCGACTTAATCGGACTTCCCGTTCACTGAAAGTTAGTATACCAGCCCAGTTTTACGGCCAAACTGGACTATCCGCAACTGGCAGTAGACGAAGGTCAACTATCACCCACAAGTGATTATGCCCAAATTTGTGAGTTACTGGATAGGATACTGGAAAGGAATAAATAAAAAGGCGTTGTCGATAAACAGGCATACTTAAGAAGACCATATCATATTTATATGTCTACAACCCTGTAGAGAATACAAGTATTAGCCTTTTTCTATGATATCAAAACAAAGCAGTAGTTTGTTGTATACCTGATAACATACAAAGACAACTGTTAGCTTGAAATTTTGGTTCGTAAATTATACGAGTAATAATTCAATGCCAAAAATTCAAATTATCATAGGTAAGGTGGTCTAAAGTTATGATTGTGGGTTTGATTGTCTGATTGAATTTACTCCCCTTATTATTAAAATATGAATGACTGAAAGTGCCTTCAGTTTTGCGTTGTACGAGGAACAAAATTTGTTTGTAGAGTACTAAAATAGCTTAAAAATAGCCGAACTTTTTCTAGTATTTGGGTGGTCCGGCTTGACAGCAAAATTGGGGTAGTATACTATCATTTAGAGAACGCATGGTCCGATTAAGTTAAAATTACACTCAAAAAATAAATTGCGTACATGAATGGAAAAATCTATCTCAATCCTGTGGGTTTAGCCTAATTATAACAGACAACGAACAAGTAATATCTCTGAAAAGTCAATTTCACAAAATACTTGAAAAAATTGATAATCTCTTCTACAATTCATACGTAAATGAAGCACAATCATCGCAACGTATTATAGTAAATTAAAGTATCATCTGCAAGAAAAAAAAACGCATTTCCTAAACACCAACTCAACTGAAAAAATAAATATTATATTTATTATTATTTAGAATGAGAGGCGAACTAACAAATTTAAATGATGTACCACACCGAGATGCGTTCTTTACTACGCATGTATTGTACTAGGGATAGAGGATAGTCTAGGCATTTGGAATGGAGACCGTAGTTAGGATGTTCTACACAAATATGTGAACGCACTACACTATAGGAGACGCATCATCGATGGTGACTTTTAAGACATTAAACACATCACTATTTTATTTAATATAAAATTTTTTTATTTCCCTTTTCACATATGAATGTAAACCCCAATCGCGTGGATGGTATAAAGTCAAACCAATTAGACTAGAAACTAACACATTTGTAATGAATTTATATATGAAATACTTAGTCAATAAAAACTAAAAACCTAACTATTCATTAGTCCAGATTCATCACTTGCAGAAGAGCAAAGAAATGTGGCTTCCCAATATTTGGAACTTCAAAATTCGAATGTGGAGGTCCAGCTTGACCCACGTAGGATCAGACTCCACATGCTCCGGCTGCCAAAAAGGTCAAGACAGGCCCCACATCTGACAATCTTAACTTCGGTCACTTAAATAGCGTTGTCAGATTAGGAGTTCTTGCCCAAAAGAGTAAAATCGCCTACCGCTTTGGTACGTATCAGATCAAGCTGATACTTAAAGCACCGATAAGGTCTTAACGTCTAGTCGTAAATAAGCTAAACCTAAACCGTCGGAACTATGTCTGACAATCGGGGTGGCGCTCACGCCACGCTCTTTGTGCAGTGTCAGTGCGCACGTCAATACCAGGGTTACCAATGTGCCAATAGGACCAGCAATAGATATAATAGATATGAAAACCCATTTTATGACATTACTTAAAAAAGCAGACAAACAGACTTTTGTTTATAATTCAGTAGGAATAAGAACACGCGTTGCTTCCCAAGTCTCCGTAAATTTTACAGTTGTTGAGTTACAAAAACAAAACAATTTTTTATGTTCTGATTTCCTTTTTAAGTTAACAGTAAACTATTGACATTATTATATTTATTATATTATAAAAGTATGCATGCTTTATTTCTCTTTTGATTTACAAATCTTCGATTTTACAAATCCATTGTGTAATTTATATGAAATAGTTAGGTACAATCTATTGCCCAAGTGACAAGAGTTGATGTACCGAGCAGTTTGCAAAAAAATCAAAATATTGAGTTCCAATGTGGAAGCAAAAATTTTGAGTTACAATATTTTAAAAGACCAAGATATAAAAAAATATAATAATTAGACATTCAAAGAACAAAATTCATTAATAAATAAACTATTTAAAGCTGAGTAGTCAAAAGACAGTACCCATTTTTTAATACCATTAAGAAATACATTTTTTACTCTTTCACGTCTCATAGTATCTGGAAGTAGGTTGAACAAACGGGGTGCGGTGGCAAAGTAAAATCGTCCAAAATGAACTTTATGAACTGTAGGAACGATATTTCTAACTGAGCACAAACCCACATTTTAGAAAAATATCTTTAGGACTTTATAGCAGTAAAGATGCCTTAGAGGAAGAGTTTCAAAGTTTCCCAATAAATTAAAACTTGGAGTTCTGGGATTTACTCTGCATAAGATTCGAATTGCATGTTTTTGTTTTATTAGTAAACTCATTTTTTTTTTAAATGCACCACCCCAACAAGAAATACCATATTCCATCTTAGATGTTAATAGACAAGTTTTAAAATTGATTCTTCTTCTTACGGCGAAGTTATGATCCGGAGTAGAAGTATCACAACCTTCCCACTTTACTGCATCCCTACTGGTCCGCTTGTGGGGTTTTGCCGAAGTTTTAAAATTGATTATGGACAATTTTTATTCATTTATTTTATTCATATATTTCATTTGTTTATTTCATTTAAATGGTTTGTACAATAAGATAGAATCTTTTTTAGTACTTAGAGGTGTAACTTCAAAACAATTTTTTTTTTTTTTTTTTTTTTTTTTATAAGTTTATTAACAAAGAAGTAAATTACATTGTCAATAATTATTTGTGTTAAGAGATCAGTTAAATTTGTATGGTGAATAGTCTTATTTATTAAATTAATTTGGTTACATGAAAAAAGGTGACTTATGGTAAGCGTTCGGTTTTGGTCGCAGAAGTGACAAAGCGGGGGGGTTTCTTTAGTGATGAGGTGTTTGTGTGTTATATTGGTGTGGCCCATTCGTAGTCTAATATATATTTTTATCTTTTTATGTGACACATCTTTAGGGTATTTGGCTTTTTCACCATTAGGGTTGAATTGAGTGTAGATGTGTTGATTGTTTAACCAGTTAGATTTTCTCTTGTATTTCCATGTCTTGAGTAGATGGTTTCTTATGTCTCTTTTGTTGTAGGCATAGAACGTGGTAAGAGGTTCTCTTGGAGCTGATTTGGCTACAGTGTCCGCCATTACATTTCCGTTAATTCCACGGTGCCCTGGGACCCAGGCAATTTTTAATTTTCCGCTGCTGGAGATGAGTTTGTCACGAATGGCTTCGATAATTTCAGTATGATTGCTTTCGTTTTTAATGGCTGTTACAGAGGACAGACTGTCTGTGAAGATTATGGTCTTATTTTTTTTTTGAATAGTCAATTGCAGTGAGAATGGCAAAAGCTTCAGCTGTAAATATTGAAGTGAAAGCTGGAAGGAGACCTTTGGAGATGGTTGTTAAGTCTTCAGCGACAACAGCAAATGACGCGCCGTCTTGCGATTTTGAGGCATCTGTAAACAAGAGGTTCCATCCTTGTTTTTTGTAACTTTCTGCCATTTCGAGAAACATGGTTTTACAAACGTCGTTGTTAGTTGATTTGATGGAATATTTGCTGAGGTTGAGGATTATGGACTCTTTTGGCAAATTCCAAGGTGGGTAGAGCATTGAATTAAATTTTTGAATGACAATGGGTATGTCAAGATCTTTGGCCGATGTAAGAGCGGAGCTTAGAGTTGATTGAAGTCTTGGGTTCTTCTTCCGTTTTATGATTTATTTGGAATCTTTGTGAATGGGTGACCTTCTGGAGCAGTTTATTTTTTGTATAGTGCATGCAGTAAGATAGTCGATTCTTTCGGTCAGTTGTGTCAAGAGGTTCCGAATTGGAGTAGTGCGAAAGGCCCTCAAACCGCTTCTGATGGCTGCGTGGTATGGTGATGTGATGAGTTGGATGGATGATTTCGAACATTTACCATATATCGCTAGACCATAGTCGATTTTTGACAAAATAACTGATCTTATTACATTTATGACCGTATTTACGTTACAGTATCTGTTCTTACAAGAGAGGTATTTTATTAAGTTAACCCTAGTGGTAAGGCTCTTTTTTAAATTTGTACAGTGGTTCTTAAATGTAAATTTTGAATCGAATATAATACCAAGAATTTTTGCAGATTTAACATTACTTATATTAGTGTTATTTAATTGAACTAGAAGACTTTTACTACAGCTGTATTTTTTGCATATATGGAGCAGCTCACATTTCTGCATTGAAATTTTTGCACCTGAGTACTTTCCCCATTCAGAAAGGCTTTGAAGAATATTTTCGAAAGTAGTAGCAAGAAACGTTAAGTCTTTGCATTTGGAATAAATAATCAAGTCGTCGGCATAAAGAGTATGGCCAACTATGTTGTGCCGATCAACTATAGAACTGATTTCGTTGAATGCAATTATAAAGAGGACAACCGATAAAGGCGACCCTTGTGGAATACCGTTTTTCAAACTATGGGTAGACGAGTAAGTGCCATTCGCCTTGATGCGAAAGTATCTATTGCTTAGGAAAGATTTGATGTAACTTAACATTTTAGGCCCAATTTTCCAATTGATTAGTTGTTTCATTACGACATGCACGCCAATTCTGTCAAAGGACTTTTCGAAATCAATCGAAAGTATTGAAAGGTGATTTTTTGCTGACAGGGTTGATGTGATGATTTCATCTAGGTGAAGGAGAGCGTCCATGGTTCCGCGTTGTTTTTTGAAAGCCACTTGCCGGTAATCAATAAGATTGTTTCTTTCAAGGAACCAGAACAAGCGTCTGGATATTAATTTTTCTAAGACTTTACCTGTGCAGGGGAGGAGCGATATTGGGCGGTACCCTGAGATAACAGTAGGGTCTTTACTCGGCTTAGGTATTGGAACAATCGTAGCCACTTTCCATGCATGTGGAATTATCCCGTCGTTGAATATTTGGTTGAAAAGATCCAGTAACCTTATTTTAAAGGCTGTGGAACTGTTTTTAACCATGGCATAAGATATGCGATCAAACCCAGGAGTTGTTCCTTTAAGAAGGCGTAGACAGCTGTCTAATTCGGTCATAGTTAAAGGACTTTCTATTAGAGCTGCGGAAGGGCTGGTGGTATAAGATGGTATTGTCAGATTGTGCTTTTCTTTTATAAAAGTAGGATGAAAGTTTGAAACATCGCCGGAAAGTTTCCATTTTGCAAAAAATTCAACAATTTCCTGTGGGCAAGTGATAGTTTCTGTTCCAGTTCTAATAACTTTGATTGAGTGAGGTATATAGTGGCCAGTGAGGGTTTTTATATCAGTCCATAATTTTTTAGATGTGGAGCTTGGGTTGATGTTTGCCGTGAACTTTTCAAAACAAACAGCTTTTTCTGCTCTTACAGCTTTACAAAACATGGCGTTAGCTTTGCGATACGATACATGATTGTTGTCGGTAGGATGTATTTTGAAAAGTCTCCATGCTCTTTGTTTTAACTGGCGGAGGTTACCTAACTCCCTGTTCCACCAGGGGACAACTTTTTTGTAATTTTTGTTTGTTGATTGCGGAATAGCAACGTTAGCTGCAGATCTAATGCTTTTTTGCAGAAGGGCAGCTTCTTGGTTAATATTACGAGAAGCTATCCTATGTAAAATTTCTTTTGAAAGGATTGATTGAAATATTTCCCAATTTGCCCTATCCAATAGGAATCTTTTTTGCAATCTTATGGGTGTTATATTCTCGCCTAAGGAAATGGTTGTGGTGATCGGAAAGTGATCACTTCCGTGTAGGTAGTTGGAGACGGACCACTTGGAGTTTGGAGTTAGAGATGGTGTAATCAGAGTTAGGTCAACATGAGTAAACGATTTATGTGTCGAAAAATGTGTCGGGCGACCGTCATTTAAGATTGCAAGACAGGAGTTGGTGATAAAGTGGTCGATTATTTTTCCGCGCCTATTACCTGAGCTCGAACCCCAGGACGGACTCCATGAGTTAAAGTCCCCGGTGAGGACGATTGGAGTATTTATGCCGTTCAAAATACTGTCGAGATCATTGCGAGAGAATCGTTGCTGTGGTGGAATGTAAGCACTGATGACCGTGAGTTTTATTTGTAATTTTATTTCTACTGCTATTGCTGCTATATTTGAGTTAATTTGAAAAAAACGATGTGGGATGGATTTATGGACAAGAAGAGAAACTCCCTGTTTGGAGGAAGTATTTGAGTCTAAATTATGAAAACAGGATGAGTATTGCTTTGAACAAAAAGGCTGGCAGTTTTTTCCGATATGAGTTTCTTGTAGGGATATGATACTTGGATTTAAATCGTTAATAAGGAGTTGTAATTCATGGTAATTGTTGAGAAACCCCCTGAGGTTCCATTGAAGAACCTTAAGTGAAGGTTTTACATTCGGAGTAGGTTTTTGAAAAATTTTTCCTGAAGGAGGCGGGTTAGACAAAGAATGGGTTTGAGAGTGTCTCCGCTGATCGAAAATCGAACCATCCAGGTTCCGAGAGGAACCGGGAATGTTCGCTTCCCGATCAGCGGAGTTGGTTGAGGAATAAAGATTATATTTATTGTTCAAAGTCATGGTTATCAGATTCTGACGGTTTAGTGAAATATGAGTTGTTATTAATTAAGAACTGTGTAAGGATTGACATTGGTGATTGTGTTGTGCTGTTGCTTAGAATAAAAGTATCACCAGGAATGTTCGAGGTGATTTTATAATAGGTAGAAGGATAGTAGGTAGCAGTGGTTGCGGTGATTGTGGTGGGGTTAGTTGCGTTGGATGTGGTTTCAGTGGATTGGAGCTGCATCAGATGTTACTGCAGTGAATCTGGGTTCGGCAGATGTGGTTGCCGTGGAAGGTGTGATCTTGTTGCTTGAAGGGGTGTGGTGTATCGATGGAGTATTTGTTGTTGTATGTTCGTGATTAACTGGTATATTATTGGAGGTAGGGTTGGATGAAAAGTTTCCTGTTTGATTTGATTGGTTTTGGGTAACATTATTAGTCTGGGCTGAAATGGTTGTTGTTTTAGTATGAGCATTGTTTGCTACTGTTGAGAAGTTTAGGGGTAGAAATGGTTGAGGGTTTTGTTCCTTGAAAATTTGTTTGGCTTCGGCCATACTGCATTTGCGAGTAGTTTTTATTTTAATAGTTTCTTTAGCTTGCTGGTACCTTTGGCATAATTTGGAGGAGGCCGGATGTTTCTCACCGCAGTTCGCACAAAGTATACGTGTACATTCATCGGGTTTGTGTGGTGGAATCTTTTTGCTGTGTGCCCTAAAAGTTGGCAATTTTGGCAACGCATCGGGTTAGGGAAGTATTCTCTAACTTTCACGTTATACCATCCGATGTTGAGGGTAGAAGGTGGTCGGAACAGGTCGAAGGTGAACAAAATCAAGCCAGTAGCAAATTGTTTTCCGTTTTCAGTTTTCTTAAATTTGAAAACATCTGTCACCCCTTTTGCCTTCATCTCTTCCAATATTTCGCTCTCCGGAACATTGTTAAAATATGAAGCATATACTGTGCCTTTTGAGGCGTTTAATTGACTATGTAACGACACAGAAATTGGGCATAAATTGGAGAGTGACTTCTTGGACAAGAATAGATCCGCGATTTTTTTTGACCTACAGAGAATAAGGATACTTCCGTCTCGGAGTTGAGTTATTTGGTCATAATAAGAACTAATTCCATCAATTCCTTTTTTGAGAAGAAACACGCTGAAGGATGTAAGAGGCTTTTTATCGTCAGAAGAAGAAATAACTATGAACATAGGGTCGTTGGGAAGAGGTTGCGTTGATAGAGCGTTCAATGGCAAGGGAGAGAGATTATTGTTTTTTTTCCTTTTTTTATTTTTTAAATCAGGAGGTGGGTCTATATCAAGATCACTAAATCGATTGCCCGAAGGCACATGTGGCCTAGAGGCCATGGCACTTTAGTTTATATACACTAGTTGTTGTTTTTTTGTTTGCACACACGATGCGAAGTTTGTTGGTAACGGGATCACACAAGGAGAAATCACACACTGTCGGTAGAACGATGTAACCGGTGCGAGAGCTAGTCGGTGACTGTTCAAAACAATTATTTCATTGAAAACTTAGAAACTAGATACAAAAACTAGATACAAAAAATTTCTTAAAACTAACTTGAGGAGAGATAGATAGGAGATACATTGGGATTTAATGTTGAGATGTGGAAAAATATAGGAGAATTGCACTTTTAAAATTGGAGTGATTTGATATAGCTCTTATATGCGAGGGTAAAGAGTTCCATAGTCTCACAGTGTGAATGAAAAACAAGCGCGAGGAATTGAGATAATTGCAGCGGTAGGGTATTAGATTGGTGGTTCGTGACGACCGAGTAAAATTAAGCCTGTTATACAAATAAGGCGGACTTTGATTTATAATAATTTTATGCAAGAATATACAGTTCCTGGCGTTGATATACTGATGCAAATCACAACCTAGTAAATCCCTAGTGTATGCTGATATGTGGTCATATCTACGAATGCCGTGGATGTAACGCACCGAGTCATTGAAGGCTACTTGTAATTTGTGCTGGGATAACGAGTCTAGGCTACAATATACAATTTCAGCATACATTATAAGGGGCAAGATTAGAGTTGTTACCAGCTTTCGTCGTGTTTCCAATGGAGTAAAATAAGCACTTAGCCACAGCTTGCGAAGGCATCCGTAGATACGACCAATGACCACGTTGGTGTGATTGTAACCAGACAGATTTCGATAAATTGTGTATCCGAGACTAGTGGTTGATTCAACAGCTTTGATTTTATTACTATCTAGATACAGATCCGGTAGAAGATTAAGGTTACATTTTTTCTGGGATATTGGAATTACTTGCAATTTTGACGGATTTAATAGTAAACCATTTGCCACTGACCAAGTGTAGATGCGTTTTAGATCATCGTTAATGAGAAAAGCGAGTTCATTAAGGTGGGAGTATGGTTTTACTAGGTGTAGTTGAACGTTGTCTGCATATAGATGTACTGAAGCATGTTTGCACACAGACGGAAGGTCATTAATAAACATGCAGAAGAGAACCGGTCCTAAGATTGAGCCCTGTGGCACACCTTGTTTGATTTTCATTAGGGACGAACAACTTTCACCCGAAAAAACCCTTTGCGACCTACCGGAAAGAAAACTACTTAACAATTTCACTGCCCTATCACTGAAACCGAAGTTGTTCTTCAGTTTCCAACATAGAATTTTATGATTTACTTTGCCAAAGGCCTTAGAGAAATCCAGCAGACAAAGAAAAGAAACATAACCCTTATCAAAATCTTGTCTTATTTCTTCGAGTAGATTGACCATGGCTGTCGAACAGCTGTAGTCAGCTCTAAAACCTGATTGGTGAGGACTCAGTAACTTATTGATAGACAGGTGCTTTTTGATTTATTTTGCTATTATTTTCTCGAAAGCCTTCGATAAGCAAGGTAGAATGCTGATCGGTCTATAGTCGGAAGGAGATGTTGGGTTAACTTTCTTTGCGATAGGCAGAACTCTTGCATTTTTCCAGACCTGAGGAAAAGTCGATGTTGTTATAGACCAGTTTATTACATGGGTAAAGTGGGAGACAATTTGTGGTAAGATGAGTTTGATGAAGCGTATTGGTAGGCCATCTTCCCCAATTGAATCAGACTTGATAGCTGCAACGCATTGGACAATTTCGTCTTCAGTGGTTACTTCAAAGTCTTCCAGTCTAAGTAACGAATGCCCAAGGTTGTCAACCTGATTAAAATCAAATTCGTTAAAACTGGGATCATCCCCTAGGAAAGCACGATTTAGTTCATCAGGATCTAGAACGCATTTGGAGTTGAGGCCACCAGAAACACCAATTTTATGCAGGTTACTCCAGAGTTTCTTTGCAGGGAGGGATATATTTAATTTGGACGCAAAATAATTTTTCTTTGAAGTGCGTACAACTAAGGTGGCGTGGTTACGTGCCACTTTAAATGAAGACCAGTTATTATCAGATGGTCTGCGCCTCCATTTACTGTACAGTTTGTTCCTTCTTTTAATAGAACTAACTACTTCGGCCGTAAACCAAGGGCATGCTCTGTTATGTATTTTTACTGTTTTAGTTGGTACACATTGATCGAACAATTGTGTTAAAATAGTTTGAAACAACATTACTTTTTCATTTGGATCAGCCCTTAGACGGCATTGCTCCCAGGGGGCAGAATAAGTAGCAATTTGAAGGGCATTTAAGTCTATGGAATTGAAGTCCTTGAACGTAAAAGTATCTGAGAAAACGGTTTTGGACAAATTCACATCATAAGTACAGAACAGCATATCATGATCAGAAACATCAAACGATAATTGGTCGCACAGTAAAACAAGAGACGGATTAGAGACAACGATTAGATCTAGAAGACTTGGTAAGCGATTATTAGCAAAACGAGTTGGGTAGGTTGTATTTATTATTTCCATTCCTACTGAAGAAACTAAATCCTTCATTTGAGAGGCAAGAGAGTCATTTTTCAGTAAGTTGGTATTGAAATCACCACAGATAATTATGTGCTGATAGAGCGCACAGCATTCAGAGATAACTGAAAAGAAAGGCAGAGGGGAACAGCTTCTATTGTTACTGTACGCACACGCAACTATACATTTGGTGTTGCAATCCCGAATTTCTATTATAATGTATTCGATTCCATTGCCATTAGACTTACTGATAATTTCACATTTTAGATTTGATTTACAATAAATCACTACCCGGCCACCCGTTGTATCAGTAATTCTATCGTTCCTGAAAATTTGATAATCAGGTATTTTATACCTAATTATTATTATGGGGATCTGCATGGCGATTGATCGGGAAACTACTGACTGTCCAAAACATGGATTGGACCAGTAGCGCAACAATCAAGTTCGTAATGTAGTGCTTGCTTTACCTCCTCGTGGTGGTCCCCGGGCAACTGCATGTATAAATCCTTATACATATAGGCCAAAATTGCAAGTGCGAGATTGTCTAGGGTCTTATGCCTAGGCTAGGTAACCTGGGCCAGCAACCCGCGTTACCGAAACTACAATAGCTATGGAAACCGACACAATGCCTCGGATAAGGACTGATAATACGTTGACGACCTTTGGCTATCGTACCCGGACTAAGATTGGTTTCTGGAATGTGAAGACGCTCCTTGACTCTCAGAGTGAAGGACCTCAGAACGCCAGATTCCTTCAATTGGAGCATGAGTTCATGCGATATAGGCTGGACATATTGGGAGTAAGCGAGATAAGATGGTTAGATGCGGGTGAGTACCAATCTCCAACGCGTAATACTGTATTACTCTACTCCGGAAGACCAACCGGAAACCCCCGTGGATATGGAGTTGGACTGCTGCTAACGCCAACAGCACGCAGAGGCCTAATTACCTGGCAACCGCACGGTGATAGGATTTTAACGGCCGGATTCCGGATTGGGAGCTGTTCATAATGCAACACCCAACGGCGACATCGTCATTGTGATGAGGGACCTGAATGCCAAGGTAGGCTGCGACAACGAAGGGCTCAAACATGTTATGGGACGGCACGGACTAGGCAATCGGAATGACAACGGCGAAAGATTTGTTGACTTTTGCAACGCAAATCGTCTTGTCATAGGTGGCACCATGTTTGAGCACAAAGCCTGCCATAAAATCAGTTGGGTGTCAACTGACAGGCAAGCAACCTCCAACCAAATTGACCATTTTGCCATCAGTCGCCGTTTTAGAAGTAGTCTCCTAGACGTCCGAAACAGGCGAGGTGCCGACATGGGGTTGGTACGAGATCACTATCTTATGATAGCTACTCTCCGACTACGCACTGCTGCCGATCGTAGATCTAACGACACAAGAATACCTAGGTTCAATGTAGACCGACTGAGAGTTCCCACAGTGCGCCAAAAATTAAGGGACCATCTCTCACGTGGAGTGGAAACAATCAGCAGCTCCCTGCCCGCCACCATCCAAGACCATTGGTGCGCTGTGAAAAGTGTTTTCACATCAGGTGCTGAAAGGATTGTCGGTCGATCACAGGGAAACCATAGGGCGTGGCTTTCCGAGGATACCTGGAGAAGGATCAACGAACGAAAACAGCTAAGAGCTCAAATTGCAGCAACTCCAGCAGCAGGGAGGATTGAGCTTGAGTCCCTATATCGCATGAAGATGAGAGAAGTACAGCGTAGCGTGAGACGTGACAAGCGCAATTACATCAATGCGCTGGCTACGGAAGCAGAAGAAGCAGCAGCGAGGTGCGACAGCAGAACCGTTTATAGAATCACTAAAGAGCTTATAGGTGGCCGAAGCTCTACTCAACACCCAGTGAAAGGCTTAGACGGTTCGTTGCTAATATCGGATGAGGATCAACTGAAGAGATGGAAGGAGCATTTTGCTTCGGTTCTAAACCGAGTATTCGCCAGCAATATGCACCCAAGTCAGACTGAAGTGTCCGTAGAAAGAAATTCCCGAATTCGCACCACAACCGCCAGTAAAGAGGAGATTATTACTGCAATCAAAGCACTGAAAACTAATAAGGCGGTAGGACTTGACGGCATACCCGCGGAGCTTTTTCAAGCTGCGCCAACAGCATCGGCAGAGCTACTGTTCCCACTTGTCGGGAGAACATGGGAAGCCGAGAGTTTTCCAGATGAGTGGAAAAAGGGAATGATTGTCAAGCTCTCTAAAAAAGGCAACCTAATGCAGTGCGAAAACTGGAGACGTATCTGCGTGCTGCCTGCTGTGGCCAAGATAATAGCTAGAATCATCCTGGAGCGAATCAAAGAACACCTTGAAGACACACGCCGAACAAGCAGGTTTCCGCTCTGGATCCTCCTGTGTCGACCACATCAACACCCTGCGGATCATCTTCGAGCAATGTGTTGAATATCGATCACCACTTCACCTGTTGTTCATCGATTTTGAAAAGGCGTTTGATAGTGTCAATCTGAAATTTATTTGGCGTGCATTGCGCAGGAGAGGCATTCCGGATAAATTAATAGCAATTATCAAAGCTACATATGATGGGTCCACATGTCACGTTTTGCACAGAGGAAGGCTGTCTGAGGAATTCGAAGTCCAAAGTGGGGTTCGGCAAGGCTGCATACTTTCACCAATATTGTTTTTATTGGTGATTAGCGATGTGCTGAATGCGGCCTTATCAACAGGAAATGGAGGAATTCGATGGACTCTTACATCTGAACTCAAACACCTCGACTACGCCGACGATGTATGCCTACTGTCTCACAGAATAATGGACCTTCACCAAATGACAGCAAATGTGGAGAGGGAAGCAGACGTCGTTGGGCTGAAAATTAACTCGGCAAAAACAAAAATGATCAGCAAAATCTGCGTTTGGGATGCTATCCATAGTTTGGCGAAGTAATGCAATTAGCTTAAACACCAAGCTACGACTGTTCCGTTCCAACGTTGAATCCGTGGATGTGGTACCTGGAGAATGACCGTCACTATCACGAGGAAGCTGCAAACGTTTGTCAATACAACGAACAGCTTTATCAGAGAACGGGCCATGAACCTATAGGCACAACCATACGACGACGAAAGTGGCAGTGGATCGGTCACACTCTCCGAAAGGGTGACAGGTCCATAGCTAACCAAGCGATGCAATGGAACCCGCTTACCCAGGATGGCAGGATACGCGGCGGTCCTAGGAGTACGTGGCGCAGAACAGTTGAGAAGGAAGCACGGCAACTGGGAAAGAGTTGGGGAGAGCTGAGGCACATTTCCAGAAATCGCACACGATGGCGCGTAGGCGTTGTAGAGGCCCTAGGACCCACAAGGGGATACAGGACATAAGTAAGTAAGTATTTTATACGACAAATCAGGTACCATCGGGTTAAACCAGGTTTCACTTACACAAATAACATCAACACAGGAACAAGGAAACAAGTACTTTAAATAATCTAATTTATTGTCATTTAGACTACGCGCATTCAAGTAGCAAACTTTAAGCCCCTCATATCTCTTGGAGATAACATTTACCATAGTGTACGTTGATTTATTATTCACACTGTTGCCTAACCTTGAGCCATTCATTTAAAAAGAAAAATAAAAGAAAATAAAAGTGCAATCCAACTAGAGACGAGAAGGAAGAATTGAGGTTGGGTAGAGTTATAGAGAAAAAGGGAGTTACAAATAAAGAAAAAGAGGACTAAAGACGACAGAAATACAGTGCGTTAATAGGCTTACGTAAAATTAAAAATAAACATTGATGTATCGCAGCAGCAGCGGCAAGATCTTCAGAGCTTTCAATGAGAAAGCTTTTTTCATTCGCCGACCTCCTAACATACACCGATCCATATTTAGTGTACACAGCAAACAGATGTTTCTTTCGCCTGAGCCCCAGAGCGCTGTTCAAGAGAAATCGTGTTTGTCTCGTTAGACTTTCATTGAGATAACAGCTGTTATCCGATTCAATGCCTAAATCATGAAGACGTAGTTGAATATTGTATTGTTTGCGGTAATTCGCTGCAGACATCAGAACGGCGTTTCTCTCTTGTGGGTTGCTGAACTTTAACACAATAGGAGATGTTGAGGTGTTGTTGTTGTTACGCATTTTTGTGCGAAAAGCATTATTAGAAGAGGCGGCTTACAGTCGATGGTGTGGCAGAGTCAGTTAAATAAACTTCTGATGTTCTCATTTGGGAGTGCAGGTACTCCAAAGAGCACTGCGTCACATGCTGCTTCCTTTTTTTCCAGAGCATCACATCGCCGTTGAAGAGCTACAATTTCAGCATTATGCAATTGTATGGTTGTGTTGGTAGTATTTTCAAGTTGATCGATGCGCTCAACTATGCTGGTGATTATGCTGTGCATTTCATTTAAACGCTGACTCCAAGTTGTTTTAATTTCCTCGATCTTGAGAAGAAACTCATTTTGCATTTTGGCGATTTCTTCTATGAACCCAAGTCGCATTATTTCAGCCTGCTTAGTAAGATGTTCTTCCAATACTTTGGCGGTAAGAGGGGCAATGTCACTATTCGGCTGTTTTACTGCAGGTGAAGATGATTGTGTGGGCTGTGTGGGCGTTGATGGCAAGCCTTTTGAAGAGATCACTCTTGAGCGAAGGTTCGGAGCAGACATTGTAATCAAAGAGAACTACTTTTGCGCGGTGGTAGTGCAAAAACAAACCAAAAAATGTCGACAGTAGGAATAAACGAATTATGGGCCGAGAAACAATTTTGTTTTTTAGGCGAATGAATTGTGTTCTTCGTTACACAGTAACCGCCCAAAGGTTTATAACCACTAAGATTTAGTTTTTATGTTAATATTTAGTTTATTTATTCAATTGACACACCGTGTTAGCTCACTTTCGCTGGACGATAGAAAAAACGCGTCTATACGTGCTTACAACTCATTGATACAATAAAGCCTTAGGTGAAGCAGTTTCCTTACGACTTTGTTAAGATATTATTTTTTTTTTTTTTTTTTATAATTTGCACGTGTGAAAGGGGTTACGAATACCCTTATACTAATTTTAGGACACGGGCGTTTTTTTTTTTTTTTTTAGGAAAGGGGAAGAGACAGAGAGAAAGACAGATTGGTGTAGTTGGTTTGAAACTCAGCTGGTATTAAGTTTCAGTGAACTCCAAGGGTGACTGTCCAGATAACTGGGGAGCTTGTTTGTTTTTGCTTTTGTCGTTGCTCATGATTCACAGTATTTTTTCCGTCTTCCTGATGTCATCATCACGATCAAGTTGCATTTTAGCCATATGACCGCCCTACTGCCAGTGTTATGCCTTCACAGTAGAATTGACTTAGCTTTCGCAATTGATCGACTTTTTATTTATTTTATGCGAAATAAATAGATGATTATCGACATCAGGATTCGAACCGTGAACCTGTAGCGTGACAAGCGATGATGTTACCACTACACCACGGCCACCCTCAAGATAACTTGTATGATTATATTGTACCAACTAAGCTTATTATCTAAGACAATACCTAAATATTTAAAATTGTCGACACACCTAACTTTAAAATAATTACTGCAACAAGACGTTAAATTGTTGAAGGAAAAAGTGTCATCGTTATTAAATGTATTAAATAAGTGAAAGCGTGTGCAAATCGGAGAGTGATAGAATAACGACAAATCATCACAAATTTGACTGTTAATATTGAATACTCGTATCATGAATTTCGTTTTATCGCTGATTATGAGCTTGTGTATTGAAAACCATTTTCTCAGTAAATCGAAGTCGTGGTTTACATCCGAGAAAACATTCAGCAAGCTTTTATTTGAGTATGAAAGCGCAGTATCATCAACAAAGGCAGTAGTTTTACCTTTGAAAGGTTGAATAAACAAAGAATTTACGTATATTAAGAACAGAATAGGACCTAAAACTGAACCTTGTGCAGCATCAGTCACAATATTTTTCGGGGAGGTGAAAATATTCTTGATCTTTACCATTCGCCTGCGATTTTTTAAATAAGAAACAAACCGATCATATGTATAGCTTCTAAAAGCTATATGGAAAATGTTATCTAATAATAATGAGTGATCCACCATATGAAAAGCTTTAGAGATATCTATAAACAAAGAAGCCAGAATCTTTGATGAATTAATACTGTGATAAAATTACCCAGTTACCGAATTGACAATCATTGAAAAAGCATGCTCTTTCTAGAAATGAAAATATCCTAGATTTAATACCCTTCTCAAATATTTTTCAAAATACCGATAACAAAGATATAGGGCGATAGTTATTTAAAATGGTATTGTTGCCCGTTTTAAGGAGTGGCACTATTGCCGTTTTTACACATAGGAAAATTTCCTAACTGTTTACTGCTATTAAAAATAAAACATAAAACATCAGAGATTTGAAACAAAATTTGTTTCAACATAAAACTTGAGATCTCATCACAAAAAGAAGAATTGGATGTTTTAAGAGAGTAAATTATTTTATGGATCTCCAGAAAATTATATCTGCAATAAGAGACTCCCACTTTAAGCTCTCATTTAACTTTTCGTAATACTGTTTAAGTCTAGTATTATTTAGGCGTTTTCTAACTCGGAGACAGAGCCTATGTTTCTTTCGAATTTTTTTCAGAAGTGAAAGAGTCATCCATGGCTACTTTTTGTCTGTTTGCTATAGGTAATGTAAGACTGTAGCTTTATTAAGAATATTTCGAAGGCTATTGAGGGATCAGCTCAGCTGTGCTAAAAACTTGTTCCCAAAATTTAAAATTCAGACGGTTTCTGAGAATATTATAATTGATTTTATCGAGGGTTTCACAATCAGTTAGTTTGGTACGCGGAACATAGTTATCCATTTGAATAGTATAATAGTTAAGCAATTGTTCGTTAAATTCAGGTCAAATGACGCAGCTTTGAACATCATTTTATTGTTTCGATGAACCCTCGCAAATATGTGGTCCAAGCACGAGCTTAAACGAGTAGGCCTGAGCAAGAAGTGTTCCACATCTGTTGAGTCAGGCAGAATATTAATATTAAAATCGCAGAGCAGAATTATATTTTTACAAGTTTGAAATTCCAAATACCTAGACAACTCTTCAATAAAGGATTTTACTAACATTTGTGTAATCTACAAAGGCAAATAACACAATAGTAAGCACCAGAAATTTCACGACTGAAACTAATTACGAGTATGTCAGCATTTTGTAAATTATATTTTTTGCCTACTATGCTACTTTCAAAAAATACTCCAACACCGCCGCCAGCTGCATATGAATAATTGCACGCTGCATCAAATAAACAATACGGAATACTAAAATGAGAAATTTCGTCTTTAAAAATCCAAATTTCAGAAACAAAAATTAGATCTAGTAAATGGTCTAAAGAAGAAATATGAGTGGAAAATGTATCAACATTCATTCTCAAACTGCGAATGTTCTGATGGATTACTGAAAAACCAGAAGATTGTTCATTGTTTGAATGTCTACCTAGTCCTGCCATAAGTTCTGTTACACAATTTCCAGCGCTTATCGTTCAAAATTTCCTGCGGGAATAGAACCGTTAACTTTTTTTCAGGACACATGCACTGATCAGAGAAGAATACTAGTCAATTTGGTTTCAGTTTGCAAACTATTAACATGGAGTGGGGCTTTAAAGAGAATCGAGTCGCGGTAATAGCGTTGCATAAGTGCGGAAAGAGTGCTGGCGAAATTTTCGAGTTGCTAAAACCACTCGGAATATCGAGAATATTCGTTTTATTCTATTGCTCGCTTCTGCGAATTGTCTGGAGTAGAGGACAGGCCAAGAAGTGGTCGCCCGCGCTTCGTCCGTACGAGTGCGGTAGTAAAGGCAGTGCGTGAACGAATTCGGAGAAATCCCCCTAGGAAGTAGAAGATCATGTCCAAGGAATTGGATATATCAACCAGATCCATGTCTAGGCTGATTCGGGATGATCTGCATATGAAAACCTACATTCTGTTAACGGATGCGAAAATTTTTACCGTGGAAGAATTTTTCAACAAACAAAATGACAAAATTTATGCCACTTCATCCAAGGAAGCGAAAAAAGTTGTTCCAAGGGTTGTTTTCCGCTTCCGTAATGGTTTGGTGGGGGGTCTCTCACCATGGTGTCACATCCCTCAATTTTTGTGAAAAAGGCGTAAAAACTGGTGCAAAGGTTTACCAAGAAGATGTGCTAGAGGGTGTTGTGAAGGGTTGGACCAATACCTTTTTCAATGGATACAGATAGATCTTCCAACAGGACTCTGATCCAGCGCACAAAGCTAAAACCACGCAGGAGGGGCTCAGAGTTAATATTCATGACTTTATAGCAACAGAAGATTGGCCGTCGGGGAGTCCATATCTGAATCCACTGGATTATGGTTTGTAGTCAGAATTGGAGAACATTGCCTGCAAGACTCGCCACAGAAATTTGGAAAGCCTTAGAACAGCATTAACCAGAGCATCGTTGACGATCTCCATGGAAACCGTACGTGCCGCTATAGCCCAATGGCCACACCGTTTGGAAGCTTGTGTTAAAGCAAAAGGCAGTCATTTCGAGTGAATCCATTTTTTTAATAATCAATATTGTGGTCTAATAAATGAAACAATTTTGAATACAATATGTTTACTGGTTTCTTTTTTATAGCGTTTAATGTTTGTAACAGAACTTATGGCAGGACCAGGTATACAGTACCAGTTGGAATGTTCAGAAAAGTTAACATTATTATTATTATTAGGATTAATCATCTTAAAACAATTGAAAAGTTAATTATAAATCCCCTCAATTTTTTGTAAATTTTCAAATGAGTATAATTTTTGTTGCTTCCTTTTTTCTGATGAATTTCTCACCCAAACAAATTTACATGTGTTGTTGTGTTTGAGTGCATTTGCTTCACACAGTTTCTCTTTCTGCTCCAGAAAGTTTATTTTACTTTCCAGCAGCATCACTTTCTTACAAAGAGAAGCATTGCTTTCTTCCAGAGATTGAATTTTCTTCAGTGACTCCATAATAGAATGCTCAAGTTCCAAGATTCCACTGAAAAGCATTTGCATTGTAATTTTTTGTTTACCAGCATTGCTGTCACCATGGGTGGATAGTGTGGGTGTAACGTTGTTGTTACTTGGATGAGGGCGATTAAATGTTACACTTTTCAATGCAGTGGTGTTAGAAGGAGCAATAACAGAAGAATCCACTAAAATTAATTTTCTCCGCAGAGAAACACAAGAAGGGCATTGTGAGTTTGATTACTCTCTTCGTAGAAGTCGATCTCTTTTAATCCATTTTGGCGCACTTAAGTTCATGTCGTTTAACTTTTAAACAACACAAGCCGCACTTCATTTTAAATTCACTTTATAATTGTTTGCGTTAGAAATTAAATACTGACAAATTGAAGTTATGAAAACAATGAAATACGTGAAATATTTGACTTGATTCAGAGAGCTTTTTCAATGCGTGTCCCGTCAACACCATTCAATGACATAGCTGCTTCAACAGTGGTTTATACCTTAAAAGAACAGAAGACTGAAGTAACATGTGGTCGAAAACGCAAGACAACCTCAAAAATGGATATAAGCATTGTTCGATGCGCTAAAAAGAATCTGTCAAAACTGAGCTAAATCTTCATATAGACACTTCCTTGATCTGACGAAGGCTTATAGAGCATAATTTAAAAGCCTACCTTCCAAAGAAATGTCCTCTCTTATCGAAAAAGAATATCGAGGATCGAATCAATTTCGCCAAAAGCTATCAACATAAAACTGTTGGGAAGTAGCGCTACATATTTTGGTCAGATGAAACCAAAATCAGCTTATTTGGGCCAGGTACTAAAAAACAGAATGTTTGAAGGCCGGGTGGAAAAGAATTTGATCCAAGATATTCAATGAAAACCATAAAACATGGCGGTGGAAATATTATGGTCTGGGGATGCTTTCACTATCATGATGTTGGACCTATTCACTGGATACAAGAGACTTTGACCAAGGAAAAATACATTGAGATCTTAGAAACAGTTATGCATCCCTTCACTGACAACAAATTGCACCCCAAACATACGGCCAAAGTAACGATAAAGTAACTCGGAGACATGACGATCAAAGTTCTTGAATGGCCAGCACAGTCCCCAGACCTTAATCCCATAGAAAAGTTGTGAGGATTTGGTCGCAAGTAGGGGCGAGCCTATTATTGCCTATTTATACCTCTTGTACACGCATGCGTCGACAACATTCATTTGGCTAGAAGCAAAGTTCACAAACTCTATTTTTTGGCGGAAAGGAATTAAAGTAGGAATATTAATCTTTAGGGTGCATGTAATCGACATATAAACTTGTTTATTTGCAAACCTGGGTTAAAATTCGATTATTTGAGAAGACAAATCATAAAGTTATCTCGTTTAGTTACGAAATTATGAGAAATTAGTCTCTAATTTAAAAAATCCGTCGAGTGGAATTGCCAACTTTGCTTCTGTCTAGAGGCAATAGAATGTTATATATTTACATATTGACTCATCCCATTATTAAAAAATGTTTCAAATACAAAAACATACCAACTATAAATCAAACAGAATAGAGAGAACATAGTTAATAGTACATATACATAACATAGATTGCTAACGAGTCTTACCAGTTGTGTAGATTCTTGTGCAACGGACCTTATTGTTGATTTTCACACATAATTCCAAACAAAATCTAAACATGAAAAGATACATGAGAATTACCAACCAATAACAAAAAGAAAAGACATTTCGATACAACGCCCATACCCTGTAATAGTATAAGGATATTCATATCCCCTTTGGCGTGCTCAAATTATATATAAAAAAAAGGAACATCTTAACCAAACCTACCCTCAATCATCAATTCCCTTACATAGGACATCCTCCTATTCCATTTGAATCGCGCTTACATAATAATAGGCGGCCTCCAAATTATAAATTATTTATCTCGCATTTAATACTCACATTTTTTTTTTTTTTTTTTTTTTTTTTATAATTTGCACGTGTGAAAGGGGTTATGAATACCCTTATACTAATTCTAGGACACGGGCGTTTTTGAGGAAAGGGGAAGAGACAGAGAGAAATACAGATTGGTGTAGTTGGTTTGAAACTCAGCTGGTATTAAGTTTCAGTGAACTCCAAGGGTGGCTGTCCAGATAACTGGGGAGCTTGTTTGTTTTTTTGCGTTTGTCGTTGCTCATGATTCACAGTATTTTTTTCCGTCCTCCTGATGTCGTCATCACGATCAAGTTGCATTTTAGCCATATGACCGCCCTACTGCCAGTGTTATGCCTTCACAGTAGAGTTGACATTACCTTTCGCAATTGATCGACTTTTTTATTTATTTCATGTGAAATAAATAGATGATTCTTGACATCAGGATTCGAACCGTGAACCTGTAGCGTGACAAGCGATGATGTTACCACTACACCGCGGCCACCCTCAATATAGTACATACTTATACTATAGTACATACTTATACTATAGTACATACTTATACACCAAACGTCATCAAAACATAGGTAGACGCAGCCTCCCACCGATCATCGACTTATCCTTCAAACCTCCAATCTCCTTTCGTTCTCACTCAAACAATATTCATCCCCCAAATCACTCACTCATTCTTCTTAAAACGAAAGAAATTCACAAATGAATCAAACAACCAACCTCTCTAACGGATATCCATGTAAACATATGATACCTTCCTTTAAGCCAACCCATACGAAATGTTCTAAAAGCAAATGAACAACATTCATTCCGTAGCAGATGGCTCGTGTTTTTCTTTTCTTTTTCATCACAGAACACAGAACACTACATTCTCTCAGTGTGTACTCTCAGTATCGCTTTACACAACTTTTTTTTTATTGCGCGACTAAGGAATCATCTACCGACCTTCAATCTTGTAGGTAAACAAACAATAATATTTTAGTCAAAAATCAATGAATATACGCTGTTTCTAAGTAATAATTTTTTTTACAAATCTGATTAAACGTGCGTGTGCAACTTGTAATTGACTCATTACTACCATAATTGGTTCTAGGCCTATTTGCAAAAAATAAGTTTCTCACCCCAAGTGACCTTGATATATGACAGAAGTTGCATTCTGCCATCAAACATATTTAATTTGCGAATAGCATATCTCTTGAAGTTTTTTTTTTTTTTTTCTCTTTCCAAACTCAGCTCAGAATACAATACATACTCGTATGGTGAGTTCCAAATGATGGATATATATTCCAAATACGTTCTGACAAACCAGCAGTATAAAGCTTTAAGGCTGTACCCATCTCAAAAGTCTTTGCTAATACGTTTAGTTAGTCCCCAGTCAGTCCCGTCCTTAGCTCATTGTCTCCAGTTACGCACGCCAATTTGGTTGAGGTCCCCTCCTACTTGTGCACGCCACCTTAAGCGAAGTCGTCCTCTAGTTCGTTGTCCCTCCGAGTTAGATTGGAAGACTCAGCATCTTAGGCGCCTGATACGCAGTTTTTTGACTAGGTCGATGTCGCTGTACAGCTCGTACAGTGACCGAGCGTATCTTCATCCGCTTACGACAGAGTCCATGCGTCAGCATCATAAAGAATTACTGGGATGATGAGGGTCTTGTATAAAATCTCCTTAGTTGTTCGGGATAGGGCCTTACTAGTCAATTGCTTTCTCAGCCCAAAGAAACAACGATTGGCAAGTTTTATTTCTGCTCAGGTGTTATTGGCAGAATTTATAGCAGAGCCCTAAAGTTATAGCTGTCGACTGTGACGTTCTGTCCAATTCGCCGATGTTGTGCCCATTTTTGTTGACAGCATATACTTGGTTTTGCCCTCATTTACCGTTAAACCCATTTTGGCAGCTTCCGTTTCAATACCAGTGAACGCACCAGTGACAACCCGCTGTGTTCTGCCAATCAAGTCAATATCAGATTTTTGAAAGATTTAGTTCCTGTGTTGGCTTGTTAGTTTCGCACTATTCTTTTAAATATGTTATAGAAGTCATATGACACCGCATCACCTTGTCTAAATCCTTTTTTGACATCAAAGATCTCGGTAAGGTCGTTACCGACCTTGATGGCGCAGCGAGCCTTCTCCATCGTCATCCTGCACAAATGGACGAGTCTGGCAAGGATGCAAAACTAGAGATGGCTCTATATACATAGCTCGTCTCTATAATGCTGTCATATGCGGCCTTAAAATTGATAAAAAGATGGTGGGTATAGATTTGGACTTCTTGGTTTTCTCCAGGAATCTGCCGAATAATATAGCAGATCGGTTTGTAGCTACAAAAAATCTATCAAACCTTTGTCCAGTCTATATCACTATACACAACCAGCTAAACGCCCCAAAATGAGTAGTTTATGCCCCATGGGTTATTAGCGTGCAAGAAGAAAATTTATCAGAAATGAAAGCACAAAATGTGACCGAAGTCTACAAATTCACCAAGTTCTCCGACGGAAAGCAAAGGGCTTGATGCTTTTCTCTTTTCATTTCAACCTCCAGACAAGGTTGAAATTCAGTCGTTCACAGACTTTCAAAGAGTGCGCACATGTTTCGGCTTCTCCTTTAAAATCGGTGTGATTTCAAGTACGAAGTTAGACAGTGAATATTCAAGTGGCGAGTTAGCCTATAGGTAGTGGTGGTGTTCTACCAGTCGTTCATAGACTTTCATAGAATGCGAACGTGTTTCGGCTTCTCAATTAAAATCGGTGTGATTTTAACTTATTAGACAGTGTAATTCCAAGTGGCGAATTAGCCTATAAAGTAGTGGTGGTGTTCTACCAAACCAGTGGACCCTGGTTCAATCCCGGACTGGGTAAAATTAAAATCTGTACTCTTTTTTTTTTCATTTGTACACAATAAGTGAAAATAAAGTAGATAAAAAAAAGTGTCAGCGATGGAGAGTGAGCGGTCCGCGCTCCCAGTAGCGGAACCAGTTGGTGGAGTGACTGCGCCAGTCGATGACGCAGTTCAGTCAAACCACCCGGTAACAGTGGTGACCGAAAGTAAGGGCAAAAGGAGAAGGAAACTCAAACCTACTCCTAACCTCGTAAAGCGTCCCTCCACATCAGCTTCAGCTGAACAGCTGCCAGGTGGAGTGAGGGAAGGGGCGCCGAGCACAGCAATAACAGCAGCAGCAGAAAAGAAGCGGCAGAGGTCAGATGACTCGGCCGAATACCCATATATCTCCGACGGTGTGGAAGGCCGCTACATTGGAGACGACAAAAATAACATCTTCGCCGTTTTGGCGTCCTCCGAATCAGAGGACGAAGATGAAGAAGTCGAGAGCCTGACTTCTAGCATTAAACAGCTGGAACAAAGGGTGCGTGCTATAAAGGCCAAACAAATTGCCAGAAGAGAGAGGGAGCGGCAGCTGGAGCTCCAGCACGCCTCACAACAACAACAGAAGCAGCCAGAAGGCCAGCTGCAACAACAAAAAAGGCAGCCGCAAATACAGCAGCAAAAGCAGCAGCAACAACAACAGCAGCAAAAGCAGCAGCAACAACAACAGCAGCAGAAAACGCTGCAACAACTACAGCAGCAAACAACGCAGCAGCAACCGCAGCAGCAGCAGAAAAAGCAGCAACTGCAGAAGCAGCAGAAACAGCAGCAGCAGCAGAAACAACAGCAACAGCAACCGCAGCAACAACCGCAACAGAAGATGACTGCAAAGACAAAGATGCCTCCAATTAATACCTACAAAATTGAGCTGAAGGATACCATCGAACTATGTAAGTTGGCCATAGGCAGTAAATTTTCTATTAAAAGATTAAATGAAAATAGACATGCTATCCACTGTAATAGTGTGGAAGAGTATAAAAAAATTAAAGAATTACTTAGGGACACGACGACGGAGTTCTTCTCCTTCACCCCAAAGGGGGAAAAGCGACAAACAATGCTGTTGAGGGGGATAGACCCGTCTACTGATCCGGATACGCTCCTTGCGCTGCTTAAAGAGAAAGAGTGCAAAGAGCTCGAATTCGTAGGGGTCAAGCCATTCACCACAGCTAAGGCAAAAAGGGAGAAGCGGAAGCTGCCGTTCTTCCTAGTTCAGCTTTCACCCAATAGCAAGCTGGATGGTCTAAGGAGTATTAAAGTCCTAGACTACCAGGTTGTCGCCTGGGAAAAATTAAGAAGGTGCGAAAACATTTTACAATGTGCTCGCTGCCAAAGGTTCGGTCACGCCGCGTCGAACTGCGAAATGCAGCCTCGATGTGTCAAGTGTGGAAAGAACCACAAAGCAGAGGAATGCACTCTGGGTAAGGACGGAGTGGCAGATAAGAGCCAGCTCTCGTGTGCTTTGTGCAGGAACTCGGGGCACACCGCAAACTATCAAGGTTGTCCTAAGTTTCAGTATATTAAGAAAGTAAATCTGGTTCGTCAGGAGAAGGTTGTAGTGAAACGTCCACCTGCTCCAATTCAAACACAATACGTGACTCCCCAAGTGACCAACGCCCAAATGGCGGCAGGTCGGGGAAACGCGGAACAGAAAAGACCGAAGGTTGCTTCTCAGGCCCCAGCGCCTAGAGCACCAGAGGCTCAAACTGACTTGGTGACCATCTTGCTCTCTATCCAAGGGCAGATGGAGCAGCTTCAGCGTCAGGTACAGGAGCAGGCGAAGCGGGTGGACCAGATCTACGCACTTCTGCCGGGCCTAACGCACCTCCAGTTGTAATGGGTACGAACATGGAGGAGCAATCCTTGAAGATCCTTGCGGTGAATGTGAATTCACTGATTAGGATCGAGCGAAGAACCGTATTGTTTAAGTTGCTAGAAGACCAAACCCCTGATGTGCTTATGGTTAGCGAAACAAAGCTATCCCAGAAGCACAAATTGGGGCACAATAAATACAATATTGTTAGAAGAGACCGACCCAACTCCACACAAGGAGGAGGTGTTGCGATGTTCATACGCAAACAACTGCAATTTAAAGTAATGTACAGCGGTGAAGTGCGAAGGTTCCAGGAGCTGGAAGCGTGTATCGTGTACATTCCTCTCCGTAGTGGAAAGAGGATGTACTTGGTCGCACTCTATGCACCTGAAGCTACTCAATCTACTTTATTTATTTCAGAGCTCGAGACACTTTTTCGATGCCTAAGGCTGGAGTCGGAGGAGAATTATTTCATCATGGCCGGAGATCTTAACGCTAAACATAGAGATTGGGGAAATAACACACCTAATCCTAGAGGGAACCTACTATTCAATTGGTGGGGTCGGCACAGTGCCGAGTATAAACTCGATTTGAAAGCTACAGATAGTCCGTCGTTTCCTAGAAGCGGCTCCTATCTGGATCTTATGCTGTTCGACGTACGGTTACAACTGACCGACATGGACCGACAAACTATAAACTGTCTGCATTTGTGTATGACAGTGACCATTGCGGACTCAGTGCCGTAATAACGATTCCCAACGAAATTGCGGAGTTAGAGGAGTTTGTCCAAACGTACTCCTACAATTATAGTAGGACGCGTTAGACTCGCTTCACAAGAACTTTGACAAGAGCACTCTCCTCGAATTCGCTCTACCCACCGTCCAATCTGTCAAACGAGGAGATTGACTGGTACCTAAAACAAATGGACGAAACAATTAAACTAACTATGGACAATACGATACCTCGGTATCAACATACTGACAACGCAGACATATTGACGCACTACACCAACACAAAAGTAGACTGCTGTCGAGACTAAAAACCTTGTACAGACAGTTTACTGACAGACAAAACTCGGAGGTTAGAACACTGAAGTCGTTGATTAAAAACCTCCAGAAATTAATTAGAGAAAATTACAGACTTTCTGTAAATTTGCATTGGAACAACAAAATTCGGGCTGTAAAATCCAACAACCCGAGTATGTTCCCGCAAATAAATAAAATATTTCGGAGGAATAATCAAAACCACCTTCCGTGTCTTAAGATCCCCTGAACGACGAACAATGGACGAATACTTATAACAGCAGGTATAGATCCAGATAACGCAGTAGAGGATGACAACTTCTTTGTGATCGAAGATCCGCAGGAGAAGGTAGAGGCTATTGGAGCGACTTTCCAGGAAGTGTACAAGGTGAATGATACCATTTGCCCGAACCACGACCTGGAAAATCGCGTCCTTGTGCACAACTTTTATCTTCGAAATGATATAGAGCACTGGCGATCCGAGAACATAGGTTTTACCGAGTTCAATGACGATAACATGGCAAATAATGTCATCGCCGATGAAAGGGTACATCCCCCGTATATATCGAAGGTAGAGCTCCAAGCAATCTTCGACTCATTAAGGAGGAAGAAATCTGCAGGAATCGATGGAGTATCGAACATTGTGCTTCGACCTGCTTAAGTGGACTGAGAACAGTAATATAATTCCGGATAACCAATTCGGTTTTAAAGCGGTGAATGATACAATACATGCCGCGTCTAAACTGGTATCGGATATCCAATGGAACAAAAGCAAGAAACAGTGCACGGGTGCCTGCCTGATTGACTTGTTGAAGGCCTTCGACACCGTATGGTTAGAGGGACTCTTCTACAAGCTAAGCAGGCTGGGCATAAGCAAACCACTGCTGTACATACTTCATAACATGCTCACCAGTAGACAGTTCATTGTCAAAAATGGCAATGTGACTTCTGCTGGAACATTTTTACTTAAAAACGGTCTGCAACAAGGTGCGGTTAATTCACCGATCCTTTTCAACATTTACACGAGCGATCTGATAGGATCACTTCAACATGCCATAGCGTACGCAGACGAAAAAATAATTTAAAAAAAAAACAAAAAAAAAATTTACGTAGAAAATACGTAAGGTAGAATAATTGAGAATAAGGTAGTTTAAGATTTATTTTAAGGTAGATTTGTAAGTTTTACATATAAGAACCATAAAAACAAGTTCATGTACAAGTTTTTTCATTGATTAAACATTTTTCTTAGTAGTAATAATTAATAGAATAATAAAATAAATAAATAAGGAATAAGTTAGTTACGTCGAAAGACATAGTTTTAAGTATTAGGCTTAACTTAGAGCGCCCGCATAGGGCCACTAAGTTAGAATAAGAATAGTTAAGTTAGTTAAGCTAGTTTAAAGCGTTTTTTTTTTTTGTCTAGCAATTAAGTTACAATGAATTTAATAAAAATGCATTAAAAATGAATGAAAAAATGGTGGTGTTCAAACCAGTGACCCTGGTTCAATCCCGGACTGGGGAATATTAAATTCTGGACTTTTTTTTTCATTTATTTAAAATAAGTGAAAATCAAATAAATAAAAACAAACATCAGGCGATGGAGAGTGAGCGGTCCGCGATTCCCAATAGACCAGCTGGTAGGGTGACAGCATCAGCCGATGCAGTACAGACAGGCCACCCAGCAACAGTGGCTACCGAAAGTATGGGCAAAAGGAGAAGAAAGCTGAAACCTTCTCCCAACCTGGTAAAGCGTCCCTCCAGGTGGAGTGAGAGAAGGGGCGCCGAGTACAGCAACAGCAACAGCAGCAGCAACAGATAAAAAGCGGCAGAGGTCGGATGACATATATGTCCGACGGTGGTGAAGGCCGCTACGTAGGAGATGAGAAAAACAGTTTCGCAGTTCTCGGAGCTTCCGAATCTTGAAAACGTATACAGCAGCATCAACTGCAACAGAGGGTGCGTGAAATAAAGGCCAAGCAAATGGCCAGGAGGGAAAGGGAGCGGCAGCTAGAGCTAGAGCGCGCTCAACAACAACGCCAACAAGAACAAGAACAAGAACAAGAACAACAACAACAACAACAATAACAACAACAACAACAACAACAACAACAACAATAACAATAACAACAACAACAACAACAACAACAACAACAACAACAACAACAACAACAACAACAACAACAACAACAACAACAACAACAACAACAACAACAACAACAACAACAACAACAACAACAACAACAACAACAACAACAACAACAACAACAACAACAACAACAACAACAACAACAACAACAACAACAACAACAACAACAACAACAACAACAACAACAACAACAACAACAACAACAACAACAACAACAACAACAACAACAACAACAACAACAACAACAACAACAACAACAACAACAACAACAACAACAACAACAACAACAACAACAACAACAACAACAACAACAACAACAACAACAACAACAACAACAACAACAACAACAACAACAACAACAACAACAACAACAACAACAACAACAACAACAACAACAACAACAACAACAACAACAACAACAACAACAACAACAACAACAACAACAACAACAACAACAACAACAACAACAACAACAACAACAACAACAACAACAACAACAACAACAACAACAACAACAACAACAACAGCAGCAACAACAGCTGAAGAACAAGCAGCAACAACAACAGCAGAAGAAAACGCTGCAATCAAATGAATAAAAACCGCAGCAGCAGCAGAAAAAGCACCAACTACAGCGGAAAGAGCAGCAGCAGCAGCAGAAACAACAGCAAAAACAACCACAGCAGAAGCAACAGCAAAAGATGACGATTACAAAAACGAGGGTGCCGCCAATTAACACACGTTTGTACAGAACACCAGAGTCCTAGTACATTAAATTCTATCCCAATGAGGTCCTATACAACAGGGCTAATCTAATAAGAGTGGATAATTTCGTTATCAAGCTGATTCGAAGGCACATTGCAAGAGCAATGAGCTCGACGAACAACCTGATCTTCGCGGCTTATTACCCCAATTACGAGTATCACGAGAGAGTGCGCCTTAACGGCTTTGATCCCCCAGAGGCGTTCCTCTATTTTGATGAGAAAGGTCTGATCCAGAACCCGTCAACTACGACAGAGACGTTGCACACTACGACAGAGACGTTGCACACGGCAGTCTCCGGTTTAGTAGGGCGGTACCGAGTCGCGATGTTGAGGACGTACAACTTCAGTACGGTCATTTCTGGTGGCTATCCGAAAGAGAGGAGACTCCTTCGTCGTTTCCTCCTAATCCAGGGTAGCTTGTTTGATGTTAAAAGTTGGCTGTTCTTGCCCATGGCCGACTTACATAGTTTAGGTTTAGGTAGTTTAGGTAGGTGTAGGTAATAATTGAAAAAAAAATAAAAATATCCACAGCACAAAAGTACATTAAAAATGAAAAAAAAAAAACAAGGTTGAAATTGGGTGGAACAATGCAAAAGTCATCGAGTACTTCTCAAATCCCATGCGGTGACGAAAAATAACCTCCTTAAAGGTTCATTCACAGCTCAGCGACCGGCGAATGGGCGAACTGCGAACAACCCATTTTTAGCACATTTAAAGGCACATAATTGACAATTTTACTATTCCAAAAGAACAGAGCTTCATTTTTCTATCGATTAAAAGGAAAAAAGTTTAATTTTAATTGTTTCTGCGAAGAAATTCCCTGATTTTTCCACATTTTCACAAAAGCAAAAGTGCTTTGTTCTTGGTGGTCGGTCAGAGATCAAAGTATTGCAAATAATTATAATATAATTATGATGAGAAGAAAGTAAGAATACAAAACAAACAATATAACAAACATTTACGTTGCACATGTGTTTAGGAAATTTTTGCGTTTAGGTAGTTGAGGAGAAATTAATTCTTTCTTATGCAGTTTGTCTGATTAATTGGGTGCACATGTATGACTTTACGTTTTTTTAAATCTCTTCGTCCGTAAATATGCAAAAAACAATTGTTTTTTTTCTTAGCAAAATATGTTGTCTGACTCCCATTGTACACTTATATTTCTTAAAAACACAAAGAATGACAAGTGAAATTCGCAAATTGCTGCGACTAAAAAAAAAAGTTGCTGTGAATTGAATATTCGCTCCTTAGTATTAGCAGGTCGCTGAGCTGGGAATCGACCTTTAAACCACAAACAAAATCCAAAAACTACTTCTCCCTTCCTACTCCCGTTAGCACGTATTTTATATTTTTTAGTGATGTGTAGTACGTACCATAAAAATTCCTATGCTACACCCTTTGCTGCTGGCGTCTAACTGCTCTTGCACTTTTGTCGCATTTGTGGGAAATTTGGTCACAAATAAGTAGTTAGTTTTAGGAAGGACAATGCCACATAAAAAAAATAAACAATACGTTTTAGAAAACATGCATGGGTACGGCGTTTCTGAATCCATTAAAGTCAACAGCTACCATGTTTCTACCACGTTTCTCTGGCGGTCGGGTAAGGACTCTTAGGTTAAAGTCTTTGTACGATCACTATTTCGTAAGCGTTACAAGAAGACACACTGCCTCCTCGGGGCGGCCAGAAACTGGAGGATGATACAAAGGACCATCGAGAGGGATCTTCAGGTACTAGGTGTCACAGACTGCTCGATGGATCGCCTAAAGATGCTAAAAGTTAACGTGGCTTACTGTTTTGGTAGAGTTAGGCTGATCCTGAAGAGCACAGACAAGGTCTCAGGTGAACAAAAACCCATCCAAATTGCCGTAGGAGTAGTGACAGATGTTGCCACCCGTACTAAAGGCGCAGCACCGCAGGGCACGGTGGAATGTAGTACAACTGTGTTTACATCCTCCACCTCGGAAGTCTCCAATGTGGATACACGTAGTACAATTGTGACTAGTGTAGCCACTTTTCAGAATCCAAAGACCTGCGATGCTGCCTCAACGGTGACAACATTAACCTCTCATGTGGCGGGTGAGGTAACAGTGCCCACTCCTATAATAAAGACAGCTTCTGCTGTGAGGAATAGGCTTGCAGCCCACTCTCGTTGGGATGCCAAACTTAAGAAAACACGCACCAACACGCCTGCCAGTAAGAAGCCATCCCACAAAAACAGTAAGCACAAATGATGGAGGACAACATCAAAGTGCTGCAGGGTAACCTGCATCATGCTAAAGGTGCCTCGGAAATCTTTAGCCAACGGTTTATCCGGGATAAAATCGCCCTTGGTCTCATCCAGGAGCCTTGGGTGACTGGAGGCAAAATAAAGGGCTTTCATAATAGGACATGTAAGTTGTTATATACCCATGGGGAGTTAATGCCTAGGGCTGCTTGTTTAATCAGTTCTAAAATTAATTTTCTTCCCATCCCAGAGAACTGGGAAAACACTGAATCTCTTCCAGTATCAGCCGGTTTCCATAAGGCTCTCTCAAAGGATCATACCAAAGGAGTGGGATTGCTCATCAAACCTGATGGCACCTATACATCCGGTCGAAGGGAAACCCTGGAAACTTAGCTCGATGTATACTTCCCTGTTTTAAGTGATCACGCACCTGTTCCTCCTGAAGGCACCACATGTGGCACAACCAGAAGAATCTGCAGCTTGTCTCGAAATCTGTTCAGTCAATATAAAATTAAATGAGCAATCGGCTCATTAAAACCCTTTAAGGCACACGGCAGTGATGGTGTTTTTCCAGCCCTTACTCAAAAAGGTCTAGAATACATCCTGCCCACCTTGGTAGCTCTATTTAGATAAGTTTTAAATTGGGATACATTCCACTAACTTGGCGGGAAGTAAATGTGGTGTTTATTCCTAAGGTTGGTAACAAACCCAGTATCATCGGAATAGACTTCATGAAAGCAAATGAAGTAATCTTGGACATCGGGATGCAAGTACTGAGGTATCGAAATGTGGATTTTTTTTTTTTTTTTTTTTATAATTTGCGCGCGCCAAATGGGATATGAATACCATTAAATTATTTCAGGGCACGGGCGTTTGTAGAAATTGAGAGAGAGAGAAAGAAAGACTGGTGTAGTGGGTTTGAAACTTAGGCGGTATTAAGTTTCAGTGAAGTTTAGGTGATATTAAGATTCCGATGGTGTACGGAAACGAGAATGCCGTAACTCTCAGGACAGTCATCAGCAAAGACGAAGTTTTGCCGCCGTCTTCAGAGACAATCATTTGGACAAAGCTGGAAGGTGATCTTGGGAGCCACCGATTCTACATAGTAGAACCAGACCCAGAGAAGAATTCTCAAGACTACATGCTGAACCAAAGAACACCATGGTTCCAGTGAGAGTTTGAACGCAAGACCACACACTGTCAAACTAAGGCGAGGGGAGGTGACTGGAAAATGCACGCCGATTACCGCCGTCGCAACAATATCTGAACGTGATGCTCCAAAACAGCGGAAACGAGAGAGACGATTCTCCAGCCCAGTGAGCTGAATCAGGAGCAGCGAACTATGGCAGAGAATCTTATCAATTAGTACGCTGATGTATTTGCCTCACAGGACGGAGAATACGGCCGAACACACCTGGTACAAGTATCGTAAGAAGAGAGGGCATCTTCGGTAGTACAGTCGGAAAGTACAGCCTACACGACACTCCTCTGATAATGGATTCGACTTTGTTGCGGTCCACTACTTTGTTGCGGTCCACTACTTTGTTGCGGTCTACTACTTTGTTACGGTCCACTACTTTGTTGTAGCCAAGGTACCGTTGCGGATGTCCCGAACGCAAGAGATCGCCAAATCCTTTTCCGATCGAGTCTCCCTTAATCTCTTAAGAGGTCCTATGCCGCCAGCGTCGAGTATTGAAGACTAGTGGCAAAATTGATAAAAAGTCATTAGAGATGCCGCCTGCGGTGTGATGGCTTCCACTCAGCAATGAGAGCAAGACCAAGTATATGTTGTCAACAAGAAAGGACAACCAACATTGACGTCTCGGGCAGAACGTCACCGTAGGCAGATATAACTTTGAGGTTGTTAGATCCGCTATAAATTCAGACAACGACAAGAGCGCTGAGATCAAACGAAGAATAACTCTTGCCAGCCGCTTCTTCTTTGGGCTAAGAAGGCAATCGAATAACGCAGCCCCCTCTCGAACAACTAAAGTGACCCAGCCTTTGCTTCTGATACGATGCACTCGACGCAGCTCCTAACGACACTGACAACTTTCTTGGCAAGGCTTGGGATGTAGAAAGTCCTTTCCACCAGGTCTTGTGTTTTCTTAACGGAAAAATGACTCTGTTGGTGTCCCACTCTGATGATTTCTTGCTCCATCGGTGTAGGAACTACGACGAGCTCTTTTACTGGATCTATATATAGTATCCCTGCTCCCAGGAAACAGTCTTCATAATTGTCCTTTGCTAAAATCGTTCGTACAACCATTATCCAAGTGTCCTCCAACTGTGGCTCCATACGATGTATTAATGACTCTTCTAGGATCAGGCATGACACTCTGCTCAACGCATCCACGTGCTTCATCTTTGAACCCGACCGGTGTTCGATCTCGTAATCGAACATGCCGAATGCGTTACAGTCGGACACAGTCTTAAGCCTTATCCCCACCAGGTAAATCCCCCACATCTTAAGGGCTTTTATGATGGCTAGTACCTCTAACTCATATGAATGGTACTTCTGTTCGACTGGCGTAGTTTTCCGACTCATGTACTCTACTGTATATAATAGTTGGTCTTCCGCATCCTTTTGCAGCAAGACTGCTCCATACCCATACATGCTGGCATCTGTATGAACCTCGGTTGGTACCTTAGGATCAAACAACTTTAGTACAGGTGCACTTACCAATGTTACTTTGAGCTGCTGGAAAGCTAGTAACTGTTCCACATCCATCTTAAACTTTGCATCCTTGCGCAGCAAATCCGACAATGGCTTGGCGATGATAGCGAATCCCTCGACGAATCTCCGGAAGTACGATGTCAGGCCTAGGAAACGTTGAAGCGCTTTCTTTTCACCTGGTATTGGGAACTCGCTTACTGTTCTAGTTTTCTCCACCGAGAGACGGATTGCACTGCTTTCGATGATATATCCGAGGAATTCTACCTTCCTCTACAAGAACTGGCATTTCCTCCACTTGATGCGTAACCCGCTTTCAGACGCCACTTTCAAAACCAACAATAACTTTAGTATACCTTCGACTTCATCCTTGGAGAGAATTATTATGTCGTCCATATACACCACTCTCGTCCCATTATGAATCAAAGTTCTTAGTACCGCACAGATGTATCTCGAAAACACAGCTGGGGAATTACATATTCCGAAGGGCACGTATAAGAACTCGAACTGGCCGTATGTGTGACGAATGAAGTATACTTCCTTGAGTTTGGTTCGACAGGTACGTGGAAGAAACCATTCGCCAAATCCAACGTCGTAAACGCACTTGCTTCTTGCAGCCTCTCAAGTACACTATCAATCAGGACCATCGGAAAGTTGTCCCTAGCAATCTTTACATTCAGTTTACGGTAATCACAACAGAGTCTCTTTGTCCCGTCTCTCTTCAGCACTAGTACAACTGGTGATGCATACTCTGAAGTGCTAGGTTGAACTATCCCCTCACGCAACCAACCATTCAGCGACTTGCTCTTCTACTATCCTCTGGTCTGCATACGACATACGCCTCGGACTTTGATATACGGGGATTTCATCAACTAATACTAACTTCATCTCGACTGGTGATTCCTTGTTTCTGTTCGGGGCATAATCTTCTATCATCTTCACAACAGCTTTCCTCTCATGATCTTTTATCATCTTCACAACAGCTTTCCTCTCATGATCGTTTAGGTTGTTCAGGTCAATACTTGGTTCACTCTTTAACTCTCCTTCTCCAGCTAAGGCGCAAATTGCTTCAAATTCGGCGGCTAATTCGAAACATCCCTTCTTTCTACTCGATTTTGCATAACTGTCTGCACAACTCTGTGTGCCTGCAGGGCCTCTGCCCACATCAACACCAACTTCGTGTTCCTCGCTTACTTCTTCACCTGTAGTCTTCGCAACTCCCACCAGTTCCGTCTCCTCATTAGCCGACCCTCTCGTACTCTGCTTCTTCCTGAACTCTACACCATCTGACGTGACCACAATATCGACACCACTGAAAACGTCATTCCCGATCACTGCCGAGTACTACTACTTCGAAATTTACCGAGAAACTTCCTAAGGTCATTACCCTATTCTGCCCAATACCAAACAAATTCATCTTAACCTGATCTAATTCTACATACTCGAGCATCATAAGGCTATCATACCTAATTAGGCTTAAGTCACTACCTGTATCCAATAGTGCTGACAGAGTGCGACCTTTCACCGTAATATTTTTGAAAATACGGTTGGAACCATGTCGCGAAACACACTCGGGCTTCTGGGGCACTTGCTTCGCCATCTGTTGTCGCAGTATGAACGTTGGATCTTTCCGCCTTTACCCGCTGCTGCGCCGCTATGGTGTCGCCTCTGTACTCGAACGAGCGATGACCTGCTTGTCCACATCTGTAGCATTTTAGTTGTCGATTCTGGCAGTCCTTTGCGATGTGTGTTGCCTCTCCACACTTAAAACATTTTCTCTCTCCCCTTTCCTGCTCATTACAGGTTGCGGTTTCCCCTTGAGTATGACGACTGCTGGGTTAGCCCACGAACCTTCTCGTAGACTCTCAACTGTTCCTTGAGCTCGACTACTGTTTTGGCCTGGTATAGCACCATCTTATTTTGCACCGAATCTGGTTGTGGATTTCAGTGAACGACAACTTTACTCCGAACTCCTCTATAAGCGCCTTCTTAAGTGCCTTCCAATCTTTTAACCACGTTTGGCTCCGGATAAAAAGTTTGGCGGCTCCCTTTAGTAACTGTTTGGCGTAAATGAAATTCTGCAGGATGTTCCATTTTACAAAATTACCCAATAAAATTTTTAAATTTAAATTCAATATGATTTACGGAAAATTTAAATCCAAATCTATTATAATTTACGACAATTAAAATCCAAATTTAATATGATTTGCGAAAAAATTAAATCTAGATTTAATATAGTTTACGAAAAATTATGATCTTTTGGCTAAGCCCAAACAAGAAAACTGTACAAACTTCTGTGCTTCTACCAGCACATCTATAAAATCGCATTTTGCATCGTATTTGGAAATACATTTAGCAGCAATGGAAGGAGTGTGGGCTTATCATGTGATAGATATTTAAAACGTGCTTTAAAATGGAAAAGTTTTCGTGTTCGCAGAAGAAGTGATATCGGAACTTATTGAGTCTGCCGCCAGTAAATTCGAACTGAAGAAGAAAATTGTCAGCTTTTGCGGCGATAATGCAAAAGTTAATTTTGGTGGAGAAACTCGTGGCGACCAGAATAATGTTTTTTATCGATTGAAACAGTGGCTTCCGCATTTGATCGGCATTGGCTGTTTGGCACACATAGCACACAATTCATTGAAATTCACGTGATGAAATACCGTTCGATGTAGAATGGGTTGTTGTTAAAATATATTCTCAATTCTACCTTAACACTGTACGCGTGACTGCATTGAAAGAATTTTGTAAAGAGGCAGAAGTGGAATATGGACCAGCCATCAAGCGTATTTTGAAACTTTATGATGCTCTTCTGACGTATTTTCAGGAACTGTCAAAAGGAGAGAAGAAATTGAAGGAATTTTTCGAATAGTCATCGAAATTTTGGTTGATGTTCGTGCAAGAACAGATAGGAGAAAAAACGACTTTGGATCACAATTAACTCTATCTCTCACTCTCTGATTTAATTAACTCTGTTTCTTCTCTTTTATCAGGCTGAATATTTCATTTAAATGAGATCGAGGTGACACTTAAAACGCGTCGAGAAGATGGTTTTTTATCGCCCCTTGCAGCAGCAGAGTTGCAACAACTTGTTGACAATAAATACAATTCGGATGAGCTGGCTGTTGTACGCAATGATTTTTTTGGTAATTTTGCCTGCTGTTGTAAACTCTTCAACGATTTAATACTAATTCAAACTCATTCACAACCTCTGCACTCTCCTATTTCGATATATGGGCAGCGCCATTTGAGCCACTGAAACTTTTTGCGTGGGTAACATTGAGAGAAACACCAAAATGGAATGATGTGGCAGCAGTCATGACTAAGTTAAGCGAATTCCAACTGTACGATGCCAATGAAAAAGCGGGAGATTTGCACACACAATATAGATTTGTGAAGAACTACTGCACTGACGACAAAATCTTACAGTGGAGAGATGGCCATGTTTCAACTGTGGATCGCTGGGTTGAAATATTCAATCATCTTAAAAACACCGATTGCGATTACAATGAATTTGCTACGATCGTTGAATACATCTTATGCTTGCCAGGAACTTTATCTCCAATAGAAATTTAAGACAAATGAATCGTCTGATTTTATTTTGTCCTTTTTTTGATATTCATTGAATAAAAAATGTACTGCGAAAGTACTGTTTTTTCAAAATCGGTATACTGTTTCTTTTTTTTTATTTTTGGGCGAAAAGTACTGTTTTTGGTCAAAAAAAAAGATACGAGCGTTATATATACCGTATAATTCAGCGTTGTATCTTCTCCTCCACTCACTGTCTATGCAGACGGGACCAAAGATCACTCGAAGAACTTTTCTCTCGAAGTAACCAAGGGCATCACAATCCGATTTTGACAAGGTCCATGCCTCTGCGCCATACAGCAGGACTGGGATGACTGTCTTATAAAGAGTTACCTTAGTAGTTCGAGATAGGGCCTTATTACTCAATTGCCTTCTTAGCCCATAGAAACACCGATTGGCAAGAGTAATTTTTTGGTTGATCTCCCCACTGGTGTCATTTGCGGAGCTCACAATAGAGCCTAGATAAAGTCCTTTACTACCTCAAAATTATATCTGTCTATTGTGACGTTTTGTCCAAGACGCCGATGTTGGGTGTTCTTTTTTGTTGATAGCATATATTTTGTTTTGCTTTCATTGACCGCTAAGCCCATCTTTGCTGCCTCGATCTCAATACTCGAAAACGCCCCACTGACGATGTCAATGTCATCGGCGTAAGCGAGTAGTTGTACAGACTTGTAAAAGATTGTACCTCCGATGTTGGCTTGTGAGTGTTGTACAATTCTTTCAAGTACTATGTTAAAGAGATCGCATGATAGCGTGTCACCTTGTCTAAGACCTTTCCTGACATCGAAAGGTTCGGTGGTGTTCTTACCTACTTTGATGGAGCAGCGAGAGTTCTCCATTGTCATCCTGCACAAACGAACGAGCTTGGCAGGGATGCCAAGACTGGACATGGCCCTGTATAACTCGTCTCTATACACGCTATCATAGGCAACTTTAAAATCGATGAAAAGGTGATGCGTATCGATTTTATATTCATGGTTTTTTTTCAAAATCTGCCGTAGTGTGAATATTTGGTCAATGGTGGACTTACCAGGCCTGAAACCGCAATGATAAGGACCTATCAGGTTGTTGACGATCGGTTTTAGGCGTTCACATAATACGGCAGACAGGATCTTATAAGCGATGTTGAGAAGACTTATGCCTCTGTAGTTGGCGCAGTTCAGAGGGTCTCCTTTCTTCAGGATAGTCTTTTTCGTTACAAAGAATATTTCGTCAAATACTATAAAAGTAGAAGGGCCAGATCTTGACTCAGATCATTCCACAATACTTTTAACGTGTGGCGATAAAATCACTAACAAAGAAAACAGCCCAAAACTAGCTAATAAGCTGACTGATTGGAACTACTTCAGACAGAATGTAGAGGATAGTATTTAGCTCTCAGAAACAATTGAAACAGAAGATCAATTAGAAAAGGCTGTTCAGATATTTACAGTTAATATCCAAAAAGCTGCATGGGCCGCAACACCTGTAATTAAAACTAAAATCCAACAAAACTCATATCCAAAAGAAATATGCGACATAATTGCGAAAAAGAGAAGAGATAGAAAACATTCGCTACAGAAGGCAGTGAGTAATATATTAAAATGGACCAAAAAATGGCGGATTAAATTAAATAACCTAATGAGTCAGTCCATATCAACTTTACAAATAAAAATGTTCCGCACATCCCAGTAATAATAACTGATAATGAAGTAGATTACGCAAACACAGTCGAATACCTATGCACAATACTAGATGCAAGACTGCGCTGGAAAGCGCATATGAAGAAAAGAGAAGAACTGAACATACGCTATGGTAAAATGTATTCGCTTATATGGAAATACTCTTGATTGTCCAATTACAATAAATTACTGCTTTATAAGCAAATTCTAAAACCAATATGGACCTACGGGCTCCAGCTATGGACATACACATGCAAAACCAATTTACAGAAAATACAAACATTATAGGTAAAAAAAAAAAAAAAAAAAGCTAACACAAATTTAATCGTCCACAGCTGAATACTTATCATCTTAAGATTTATATTAGACACCTTAAGATATACAGGTGCAGAAGTATTTGAGCAAACCGTTTCGACAGATTCAGAATTTTTTTATTTCTTGAGTTATCTCTTATGACAAGTCCATCTTATATTCAGTTATCCGGTGTTCGACTGCAGCCTAAACAGTTGGATGGATTTTGTTCCAACTTCATATATGGGGTGTGTGAGGCCACAATTCGAAACTATCGGAATTTTCTTTCTAACCGCAAAATTAACAATACTAATAGATTTTGAAAAAAATCTATTCGATCTAAACGAAATCGATTTAATCGATTTAAACGGCCCCAACGATTTTGTTTAAATTTAATGTATGAGTTGGGTTGAACGTTGTTATAATGGTACTTTATTAATTAACGAATTTTTAAAAATTGTTTATTTCTTGGATATTACACATGATTTTTATGAAAATCGATGTCTAAGCAATATTTGACATATGAAAAGATATGGCACACAAAGTTTTGACAAATTGTGAAAATAATTTTATTTGTTTCTGTACATTAAACAAAAATGAGGCCTAAATTTCAAATCTGTGTAATTTTGAAATGGGCAGCACGTACTTGTACTTATATATGTGACTCAGTCGTGCACTTCATTTTGTCTGTTCGTCGACGAACAATTTCAAAGCTCTTCCTGCATTTATATACACAATGCATCTACGTCGACGTAAAATTCGCTATCAAAAGTCAGCTTTCAATAAAGAACTAGTATAAAGAAACTTTATAACGAATTAATTTTTATTCAATTTCTTCCAAAATTTGCTAGTTTTCAATTTATACAATTATAAAACGTGAATACTATTCATACGAGCAAAGGTTCTCGATGTATTGTGCCGATGACGAAGTTGGGGGTTTGTAAATGAGGTATTACTACGTTGTTTGTGTGGTGATAGGGCCTAAAAAAACTTACCGCTTTTAAAAGTGGGTTCGAATATATGAAACTGATCTTTTTCGTACTCATTGACGATAATTTTGCCACGGAAAATGTCACTACTACTAAAAGTACATGTACTGAATTTGAGGTATGAAAAAGAAATCTCAGATCAGAAAAAAAAAAAAAATTGTTCAAATATCGGCCATTATTAAAGTATCGTTTGTTTTGGGGTTAGAATGAAAATTCTGATTTCGTATCGAATTGTGAACTAACGGATCACTGATATGAAGTTTGAAAAAAATCCGTCGGACCGTTTAGGCTGCAGTTGATGGTACATACAGATAGACAAACAAAATTGAGAGACCCAGATTCTCTATTATATTAGGTTGTTCAAAAAGATCTGCGGTTTTTTTAGGGTTAAAGTTAAACACACATTTTCGTTATAAAAGCTTACATTTAATCTATCAGTAATCTTTTGTAAAAGTCACCAGACTTATGAGTAAAAAAGTTTTCCAGGTAGGATTTTATCTCATCTTCGGAATCAAATTGCCTTCCGTTCAAATTGTTTTGGAGAGAGCGGAGCAGATGGTAGTCAGAAGGCGCAAGGTCTGGAGAGTAAGGTGGGTGTTGCATAACTTCCCAGCCAAAGGAATTCAGCTTTTGTTTTGTCACCAAAGCTGTGTGTGATCTGGCGTTGTCATGGTGAAAAATAACACCCTTCCTGTTTACCAACTCTGGCCGTTTTTCTTTCACTACCTGCTTCAAATTATCGAGCTCAGAGCAATATTTAACAGCATTTACTGTCTGATTTCGTGGAAGCAACACAAAGTACAGTATACCTCGCCAATCCCACCAAATACTCAGCATAACCTTTCTGGGATGCAAATCTAGTTTACCGACCGATTGCGGTGTTCCACCAGGAGCGCACCATGACCTCTTACGCCGAATGTTGTTGTAAACGATCCATTTTTCGTCTCTCGTAACCACTCTTTTCAGGAAAGGCTCAAGGGAGTTCCATCTCAACAAAGACTCACAGACCATTATGCGATCCATGGTTCTTTCACTGAGTTCGTGAGGAACCCAAACATCCACCTTTTTCGACATTCCAAGCCTTTTCAGTCTCTGCGATACAGTTGTATGGGCGATGTTAAACCGCTGAGCGATCTCCCGTGTCGTCAGCGCTAACTGCAGCCAAGATTTGATCGTCGTCTTTGGTGATTGGCCGTCCAGAGCGACAAGCATCAAAAAGGTCTGTATTTCCTAAACGAAAGCGTGTAAACCAATGCTGACAAGTGTCAGCGCTTATAGCCTTATCTCCATACATGTTACAAATCTCTCGTTGTGACTCTGTCGCCTTGACACTTTTTTTAAAGAAAAAAAAGCAAAATATGCCGAAAATGCACTTTTTTATCCTCCATTTAAAAAAAAATAATACACTTAAATCACGTCCGATCAAAACAAATTCTCGTAACAATGTAAAGAATAACCCTCTATTAGAATAAACAAAAAAACATTCTATAATGGTATACACATAGTTTTTCTCAAGCCATAAACAGTATTTCCACAAAAAAAAAAACGTTTGACAAAAATCTCGAGATCGAACATTTTCAAGAAACCAATACAAATCAAGTTGCAGTTCTACGTCATATTGAAATGATCGTGAAAGGGAAGAGGCTATCAAATTTTGAAACCAGCGCAAAAAAAAAAACAAGTCACCTGATATAAAATAAAAATATACCAATGATGAGCTAAACTGCGCTCAATTTAAAATATTAAATGACGGCTTTTAAGGATTTGGTAAGATAATTTTAAACTTTGTTGCCAATTTATTTTGGTTTTATTTTTTTAGACAACGTTAATACTATGTATAATACTTTCTCAAGTCCGGAAATATGTACATATGTAAATACACCCCCATACAAACGCTTTTAGAAAGTTGGAAAAATCGATTTTACTTAAAGCCTATCAAAGTTTACAAAATTCCATAGAATTGCTATAATTATTTAAATTTAGCAATATTTCACAATAATTACTGCAACTTTAAATGCTTATCTTTGTAATTTCTAACAGCCAGAGATTTTTGGCACAGACTTAGACCATTTAATATATGAATTCCAAATATTATAATAAATAAGCAACTGTATATACATGTATGTATATATTTATATACATATTATACGTATATATAAATACAACTGGATATGGGGACATGAAAATATATGTATATGCGGATATATAAGTATATAAATATACATGCATATACATATATGTGTGTATGCGCATTTACGGATTATATGCACCATAGTAATATAGTGTACACTAGTAATAAACACTTTTTCAACACAGTACATAATTATTCAAACCAAAAGATTGATTTCTCTTACCAAAATCTTAATGTGTGGATCCCGCCAACAAATAATACTGTTTTTAAGGATAACGAAATAATAAGATGTATATGAATGTATTATAGTTCACTATAAAAATGGAAACAGTTGGAAAAAATGTAATAAAAGTTGTAAGAATCACTTACTATTTACTACTTCAAACTCGAAGTTCTCAATTGGTTGAAAAATAAGACAATAATGAGTTGCTTTGAGCTTTAAGAGTTATACCAAGGAGAAAGTGCAAATGTCGCAGAGCTTGAGTACAGGGATGGCAAATGTTATATCTGCAATAATTTTGAATGCGCAAGGATGTAGTTATAGAAGCCCGCACTATACCTGATTGTGAAGTGCAAGAGATATATTTTGAAATAAATTTCTTGGTTTAACTTTGGGCTGTCATGTTTTAACCATAAAACAAAAATACTTTTCGCTGAAATTTAATTACAATAAAATCTTTACTCATAAGCGAAATATATAATGAATGTTTACATCAGACATATTCAGGACTTTTCGATAGAATTGTGTGCTTAATTAAGAAAATATACGATTAAATAAAAAGTATCCTGCACTTTTTAATAATAAACTTACAGATACCACTTTCCATAATTAAAACCTATTTTCGTAATTAATTCATATACACATAAGGACTAAGTCTTACGCATTTAACAGAATTGATACAAAAGAAATTAATTTAATCTATTAGGGTGATTCAATAACTGAAAGCTCAATATTGTACATTGGTTTTAAAAGAAAACATTGCTACTTACCATTGCGATATTCCTTCTGCAGATGTTAGGGCTGCTATCCTATTGAATGTGTTGCTGCTAACGCATCTTCCTTACTTTGTTCGACATACTTATTGCTTAACTAGACATACATAAGTATATACTACTAAATACCTAATGACATTTTTATATACATTGTTGGCCGGATGTTTTTTTTTTTTTTTTTACAAAACCTATCTATATCTACAGATGCATGTATATAACACAAATGCATCGTGCATTTATAAATGTTTCGTACATTTATAAATGCATGGACAATATTAATCCATATTGGCTACTGCATTCTTGTTGAGAAAATTAGTAGCAAAACTGCTGGCAATTCAATAGAAAACAATTGATAACTTAAATACAATACACACCATAACACATTCCGAAGGCAAAAGCACCGTTGATCCGTTATTAACCTGACGACAAATAGCACAGGCAAATCTTATTTATCACAAAACGTAAACATAGCAGCCAAAGGAAAAAGTCTCAATTATTTTGACAAACTGTTAAAAAACAAAAGTCAATAACACCAAGCCTGAGGACTAGATAAAGCTGTATATAATCACTCCATTTTCTCCCATGTAGATGCTATGTTACTGAGCTTATAAGAAAAAGTTCATTCATTCGAATCATGCCACACGTACCAATTTTCGAAAACAATCAGAGCGATAGATAAGTTGCGACGTTGTCGCGCGGCTTTCTGCTGCATGGAACAGAATGCAGTTATCTATTTGAAGCCATAAAATATTTTGTGTATTGACTTCTGAAAAGTGCAATGAACGAAGGGGAATAAAATGTTTGTCATGAATTTTTTGAAAATGTGTTACTTTCCTCTGGGTGATTTAGCTGAAAAGCCAACACACTTAGACGAGTAATAGGTCCATTGTGATACCACATGAGTTTGGGAAGCGGCCTCTAGTCTACTCGTTGAACCATTTGGAGCTGCCTTCCTAAGGCCTCTAACTTCTATTTTATTCAGATCATTTAGGTCGTTGAAACAGAATGCTCCTAAGTGGGGTTTCCTTCTTTGGCAGAAAGTTGAGCTGGTGCAGAGAAGGTGAAGAATAGTCTCCTCCTGCTCCTCGTCCATGTAGCTTCTGTGGAAATCGTTTGAGAAGACTCCAAGCCTTCCTGCATTCTTGCCTATTAGACAGTGTCCAGTAATGACACCTATTACGGCACTGATATGCATTCTATTGACAGAAATGAAATTCTTAGAGCGTTTCACATCCAACTTAGGCCAAATCTGTTTTGTACCACTTGTCCACCTAGAATTTGTCTTTTCAATAGCATCCAGCTTTAATTTATGTTTGCATGTAGTGATAGGCATATCCAGAGAACTTTTGCCTGGAAGGATGGGTATTTTTGTTCCATGTCTGGCAAGTTCGTCAGCCTTTCAATTTCTTGGAATATCACTATACCCCGGCACCCAAATTAGGTGAATACTAAACTGCTCTATAATCTATCTCTATAAGAGCTGTTAAAGAATTTACTGAGGCTGATTCTAAGGATTTGATAGCTGTTTGGCTTTCTGAAAAGATAACAGTCGATATCACGTTTTTCTTTAGCCTAGACAAGACTTCCCTTATTGTCATTATTTCCGCCTGCAACAAGCTACAGTGGTTTGGGGGACGAAAAGAGAGTTTTAAATTAAGCTTATCAGAGAAGACACCACCACCCACCCAGTCGTTACTTTTTGAACCGTCGGTATAAAAATGTTATCTTATCTTCCGTAAAACCACCTTTTTCTCAGAATGCTCTGGAAGGGATGGTTACTTGGAAGTTTTTGTCAAAATTTAACTTACGTATGGTGTAGTCAATGTCTTCAGGGAAGTTATTAAACTAGTTTAAGATGTAGTCGTGGCCATGTAGTTTTTTTGGACCACTGTGAAGTAGCTTTAAGGCGAATAGCTGAGTTAGCTGGTACCCCTGCCGACATATCTTCTAACAGAAGTCCCACCCATCTTTGAGTTGACAATCCGACCATTAAGCAGTAAATTAATCATCTATCTTCAGATTTGATATTTCAATATCTAGGAAAGTTACCATTGTGTACTCCTTATGATACATGGAGTATTCGATCTTATTGACCAAAGAACGCAATGCTGTTTCTACTGATTTTCCCTTACAGTATGCATGTTGAGCCGTGGACAGTAGTTGTATGTCAATACTGTCACGTGAATGTGTTTTTAGAAGGATTGATGATAGACTAATAGGATTGAGGTCTTTTAGACTAACGTGTGAATATTGACCAGCTTTGGGTATGAAAACCACATTGACTTCTCTCCATACATGCGTAATATGGGCCAGATCCAGACAGCTCTGAAATATATTTTTTAGAACTGGCAGGATTATGTAAGATGACATCTGTAGTTCAGCAGGTGTTATGTCATCTGGTTCAGCGTATTTATATGGTTTGAAGCTATATAGTGTCTCAAGGAGTTTGTCCTGCGCAATCAGACTTGAAAGGTTGTTTTTTTGAGTATTTGACTTGTTAGGGCCAATATTGTTGGCAGTTAGGGAATTACTTGGGAAGTGTGTATCAATTTGTAAATTTAACTAACGTATCTACACTAGAAGTTGTCCAAGACCCATCTGTTTTTAATAAACAACTGGACATTGCAGCATTTGTCGAGAGGATTTTTCTCAGCCTAAATGCCTCAGAAGAATTTTCTATTTTGCCACAAAAGAGTCTCCAAGAATTAAGTTTGTCTTTCCTCAATTATTTTTTATATGTTTTTAGGGATTCTATGTACGAGTCCCAATCAGTTACATCTCTTGTGCTTTTGCCTTTGTTAAACAGTTTCCTGCAAGTATTTCTAAGTGGTCCTAGATCAGATATCCACCAGCGTGGTTTTTTCATGCCCCTAGCCTTAACCAAATTACAAGAGGAAGACAACGCTTTATTGAGGGCCATGGTAAGGTCCTTAACCATAAAGTCAAGCTCTTGAGGATTGTCATTAACCATACAGTCAAGCTCTTGAGGATTGCTCGGGGACTTTAGAGTATCCAGAGGTCACCAATTCTTTTATTAAAGTTTCTCTATATTTTCCACAGTTAGTGGTATGGATATTTCTGTAAACCAATGGGCGTTTTCCCTAACTTCTTAATTTGTTTTTCTTATCCATTTTCAACGAACATAAATATGCAAAGACTACTTTTAATTTCAAAAAAGAGAAGTTTGCGACGCTACAAAATGTTGAGACTCATATCGTGTTGCGGTTTACGTCTTCACGTACATTTAATTTTTTGACAGCTCACGACGTAGACTCCAACACAGACGCAGATGCACATAGACCCTTTCGCGATTTGATGTTTAAGGTACTTCGTAATTTCGACAGCCAGATGCGGCCATTTTGTGTATTGTTTATTTTCAAAAAAAAATAACTAAAAGTAATTAATTAGTTAATAAAGCGACTAAAATTTATTGATTTTTTCATGTAATGCAGTGTACAAATCTGAACATGTAAAAATAATATTGCTTTGCCCATAAAATTAGAGTGAGGTGTTGTCTTGCAGGATGCAGAAATGCTGGAAATAGGACAGAAATGCTCATAATGTGGCTTTGTCAGATTTCAGCTCACTAAAATTACGTAGTTCAATATATTGAAGTATGGTTAGGAGCCCAATGAAGGGAAAAATCACTCCTGGAGAAGGTGAAATTTACCTAATAAAATGCTATACAAAAGTCATGTTTAAGCTCTCGTAGGATGTCCAGCACAAAATAATTCCAACATTTTAATGGACAAACCTCAAATAAATATGGAACCCCACATTTCTTAAGCGTCATGACTTTTGACACTTTTTCGGAAAGGTCTATTCCGATCATTTTTCAACTTAACTTAAGTATTCCAGGAGCTAACGCTGATACGAAAATGCGACAGCCAGCTCAATTCACAAATATAAAGGCTATTTCACTGTTAATAAAATCTAAATAAATGTTGCAGGCACTAATTTGCCAATATGCGAAGAGAATTTTGGCTGCCGCTGTTGATGTTAATGTTATTCCAGATGGTTTATCATCGATTTTATGGGCGAAGATTTCGTCATTTTAAATAAAATGGTTGTGTTTGAATATATTGTGGGAATATATATATTGTAATATGCGAGCTACAGCCCGAGTAGATAAAACGTTATTCTGTGAGATTATTTCTTTATTTTCTATAGAACAATTCAAGTTCACACTATACTGTTCTTCGCATATTCTTTCCTTACAAGGTCTCTTTCTTCTCAAATCACTTTATCTCATTTCAATTACTTAATTCACAAATCCAAACTAATTACTTCTTCTTGTTAACTCTCTACTTTCAATTTATCACAAGATTACAACTTCGCCTATTATCACTTTTCCAATCTCTTCGTGCGGTTCAAAACCCAACTGCGGTTCGAAAAGCAACTGCCCTGCCTCGATCGCCATCTGTCCTTATATTGTCAAAGTACGTAGGGTCAGGTATGGCCATTCGACACAGGAAAGGTGGCGGATGACTACCTAAATAAGTAACAATGGCGGCACCCAGGAGATACTACATACCTTGTGCGTCGTGGCAACCGGCGCACTAAACCTAAAGCCAAATTTATTAATCTCGAACACAACGAAAAGCGCAAACAAAACAAAGAAGAATAGAGCTAGAGGTTCTCCCTTAAGCAACGATCATGTAAACAACAACTCACGAGAAGAAAAGGAAATATTACGAATCGCTTCATGGATCATCGGTTCCCTTACAGGACAAAGTTACGAACTAGCTGAAATTCTCGAAAAACGACGTGTGAATGTTGCATGTATACAAGAAACCAAATGGAATACAGCTACAGTAAGATATCGGAAAAAGCAACCAGCAATATGAAACAGTCCATGGCGGCTATACATATGGAACAAGGAATACCCAAAACACAGACATAGTGGAGATCAGCCAAGCCAATGGACTCATATTTTGTTAAACGTGAAGAACACCTAAGAGGAAATAAAGCAACACAAGTCGATTTAATTTTTTTGCTATCGCGCACTAATAAAGCAATTTAACATCACAACATCGTATCCTAGTAGCAGTTAAAGCGGTAGATTGTCAGTTTGACAAGTAATGACACCTACATTAAATGGCGCAATATCAGAAGCCCAGTAGGAATCACCTTTGCTAAAAGAGTAAACACCTTCATCACAAGAAATGATGGGCAATATAAAAGCGCGGGAGAATTGTGGGGCAGTGTTGAAAACGTCTGCATAACCGAAACAACTAACCACGAAAGGCCCTTCGAAAATTGAAAAAGAGACTTGGTAGTGGAACAGATACTTACTTACTTTAGGTGGCGCTACAGTCCGGGGTGGACCTGGGCCTCAACCAATACGCCTCTCCAGTTAGCGCGATCTTTGGCTAACTGCCTCCAGTTGCACACTCCAAGTAGGTTGAGGTCCCCTTCCACTTGTGCGCGCCACCTAAGGCGAGGTCTTCCTCTACTGCGTTGTCCCTCCGGGTTGGAATCGAAGACTCTTCGGGCCGGAGCGTTGGTGTCCATTCGCTCTACATGTCCTAGCCATCTTAGACGGCTGATGCGCACTTTTCAGGTCGATGTCGCTGTACAGCTCGTAGAGTTCACTGTTAAATCTTCTCCTCCAAAGCCCGTCAACGCAAACGGGACCAAAAATCACTCGAAGAATTTTGCGTTCGAAACGACCAAGAAGATCTTCATCCGCTTTTGCTAGGGTCCATGGTTCTGCGCCATGGAGCAGGACAGGGATGATAAGGGTCTTATATAGAGTCTCCTTAGTGTTTCTTGACAAGGCCTTACTAATCAATTGCCGTCTTAAGCCAAAGAAACAGCGGTTGGCAAGTGTAATTCTTCGCTTGATTTCTGCTGAGGTGTCATTATCAGGGTTTACCGCGGAGCCGAGGTAGACAAAGTCCCTAACTACCTCAAAATTGTAGCTGTCTATCGTGACGTTCTGTCCGATTCGTCGATGTTGTGTGTCCCTTCTTGTTGACAGCATATATTTTGTTTTACCCTCATTCACCACCAAACCCATTTTTGCCGCTTCTGCACTAATACTTGCAAACGCACCAGTGACAGCTCGCTGTGTTCTGCCAATAATGTCAATGTCATCAGCGTATGCAAGAAGTTGTACAGACTTTTGGAAAATTATGCCCCTAGTGTTGGCTTGTGAGTTTCGCACAATTTTCTCAAGAATGATGTTGAAGAAGTCACATGACAGCGCGTCACCTTGTCTAAATCCTTTTTTGACATCAAAGGTCTCGGTGAGATTGTTTCCAACCTTTATGGAGCAGCGAGCGTTCTCCATCGTCATTCTGCACAATCTGACAAGTTTGGCAGGGATGTCAAACTAGACATGGCTCTGTATAGCTCGTCTCTATATATGCTGGCATATGCGGCCTTAAAATCAATAAAAAGATGATGAGTATCGATCTGGACTTCTTGGGTTTTCTCCAGGATCTGCCGTAGTGTGAATATTTGATCGGTCGTGGACTTACCGGGCCTAAAACCGCACTGATAGGGACCTATCAGATCGTTGGCGAATGGTTTCAGGCGTTCACACAGTACAGCAGACATGATATTATACGCAATATTCAGGAGACTGATGCCTCTATAGTTGGCGCAGTTAGAGGGTCTCCTTTCTTATGGATCGGGCAAACTATGCTGAGGTTCCATTCATCAGGCATACTTACTTCTGACCAAATCTTGAAGACGAGTTGGTGTATGCTCTCCACCAGGTCATCTCCCTCCGCCTTAAACAGCTCGGCAGTTAAGCCGTCCGGTCCAGCAGCCTTGTTGGATTTAAGCTTAGATATTGCTATCCTCACTTCATTTTGGTCAGGTGGACGGAAATCTTGGCTTTCATCGTCCAGGTTGAATGGTTCATTCTGCCTGACAGCGGAATTTGTGTCCTCTTCGCCGTTTAGCAGTCTGCAGAAATGGTTTTTCCATGTCCTCAGCACCGACTGTGACTCTACTACAAGGTTTCCTTGTTCGTCTCTACAGGTCTCTGTTCGGGTCTTTTTGGCACGACACGTTCTTTTACCTTTTGGTAAAACTTCCGAACATTATTCCTGGAGTAGCACCTCCCTATATCCTCGATCGCGCGCTTCTCATGCTCTCTCTTTTTTCTCCGGAGGAGCCGATGTTCTTCCCTCCTTTTTTGCTCGTAGAGCTGACGAGCTGCTCTCGTCCTTCTATGCAGTGACGGTTCGTAGGCACTTTGTTTTGCTGCATGTGCTTGCCGGCACTCTTCGTCAAACCAGGGGCTTCGTGGGGGTGGACTGGTGAAACCGAGCACATCAGTTGCGGCGTTTTTGATGGCTTCTTGGCATCGATGCCACTGGTCTTCGACATTTGATGCTGGCAGCATAGGACTTCTCGAGAGGTTTAAGGATACGCGATCGGCAAAGGTTCTGGCGGTTTGTTGCGTTTGTAGCCGTCCAACGTTAAATCTCCTCACAGTATTTCTCGTTGTTTTGGCGTCCGGGATATCCGCATCCGTACCTTGGCTACAACAAGGTAGAGGTCCGAGTCAATGTTGGCCGCTCGGTAAGTTCGGGCATCTAGAATACTGGAGGAGTGCCTTGCGTCGATCGCAACATGATCAATTTGGTTGACGGTTTGATGATCTGTTGACCGCCATGTTCCTTTGTGGATATTACGATGAGGAAACCGTGAACTAGGTAACATTACGTCCCGCAGCAAAATCAATCAGCCTAAGTCCGTTTGCTGACGTGGTGTCGTGTAGGCTGTGCTTTCCGATTGTGCTACCAAAGAGGTCCTCCTTTCCTATTTTGGCGTTGAAATCACCTAAGACGATTTTAACGTCATATTTAGGGCATTGCTCATATGCTTTATCGAGTAGCTCATAGAAACAATCTTTGGTAGCATCTGCTTTATCTTCTGTGGGGGCGTGAGCACATATAAGGCTGATGTTGGCGAATTTAGCCTTGATGCGGATAGTTGCAAGGCGTTCACTTACGTGTCGAAAGCTCAAGACTTCTTGCCTAAGTCTGCCGCTTACAACGAATCCGCATCCAAATAGACGCTGCTTCTGTTCCCTGTAGCAATCACCGTAGTAGATATCACAGTTTTTCATCTTCGTTTTGCCTGGCCCATCCCATCGCACTTCCTGGATGGATCCGAGGCTATTGATTTTTTCCGCGGTAGGGTTGTTAGCCCCAAGCACAACCCCCAACCTGGAGGACCAGGCCCTTTCTGCGACCCCTTGGACAAAAGGAGCCGGAATATTCCGGAGTCAGTAACCCGCTGCGGGGATGTGAGAGCTGCCGTTGACCCATTAAGGGCTCTTCCGCCACCATCTCTATTTCAACATCCTGACTAGTGTTGAAAATCCTCAATGACCTCAGCTCCAAATACGTCGAAGTAGCTCATTGAGGTAACTGCCATGTTGACTGTTGACGCCACCGTTGATTCAACCATGTGAATTCATCCGCCGTACGTCCTCTTTCTGAGGGGCTCATGTTAGACTTCTGAGACTCGAGCAGACAGTCAACTCCTACAGAGCATTATAGTGTTGCTTTATATTCTGCTTTATCAACACTCGCACTTATAAGTTCAGCAAGTCAAGTCCGGATGGACATAGACCAGTACCCGGTGGTGACCACGGGGAGGTAAAATAAGCACAATTGATGAGTGTGAGATAGTTGCGACACTGGACATCGCCAGGTTGATGCCAATCAGATGCCCATCCCTATTCACACAACATCCAACCACCATGGATGTTGTACAAATAAAGAAAACATCCTTTAAAAGTTGGCTTTATGATGTAGAAGAAAACAGAAAAGAAAGCAAAGATACCCGCCTTCAAAGCAAAAGAATCAGCTACAATTCAATTTCATTAAAACTTGGACATACATAAATGTGCAAAGGCCATATTTAAACTAGGATATAACGTTCATTAAGTATAAAAAAAACAAACATGACAGAATGCTGACCTAAGTCGAAGACATAAAGGATAGTTGGTTAGAATACTATAACGAATTATCAAACGAAGAGTTTACCCGTAATAACACCCCTCGTAATAACACGCAGTCCAGCAGAAGGCCCCACCTATGAAATCACTGAAGATTAAATAAACTCAGCCTTGAGTAAGATGAAAGACGGAAAAGTAGTAGCACCCGACAACATACCCTCAGAGGCTTTTAAACAGCTAGGGGATAAATGTAGGGAATAGCTGGCAGTACTTTTTAACAAAATTGTTCAAAATTTAGTTTACCAGCATGGCGAAACAGTTATCTGGACATATACCACCAAGTCACAATACAAATTAAATCCATTTGCGGCCGGGAGAAAAAGTTTGCAGTGCAATTGGGTGTGCATCATGGTTCCTCATTAAGCCCGATTTTGTTCAACCTAGTAATGGATTTGCTAACCCAAGACATTCAAGATGACATTTCCTGGACGATGCTCTACGCCAATGACGTGGTCCTAATGTTAGACAATGATGCAGCTATTAAAGAAAAGTTATCTTTGTGGGTGAAAGCTATTGAATCGAATGGAATGAAAATTAGCCACAAAAAGCAGAGTACATTCAATTCGTCTTTGCGCAGCAAGAAAATGGGGTCGCAATGAAGGTTGGAAATGAAAGTGACAAACATTCAGACAGTTCTGAATTTAGTTAATGGTTAAATCGTTTGGGAAGTAAAACATAGGACTCAATATCGTTGGCAAAGCTGGCGTATTATGTATATCCGGTGTTGTCTGTGACAGAAAAATCTCGCTTCCTCTTAAGGGAAAAATATATAAATTCATTCTTTTTTCATAATTTGCGAGCGCCAAAGGCGATATAAATAACCTTATATTATATTATTAAAGGAAACGGGCGTTTTGTAGATAAATAGAGAGAGAAAGAGAGAGAGAGAGAGAAGGAAAGAAAAAAAAGATTGGTGTAGTGGTTTGAAACTTATGTGGTATTAAGTTTCTGTAAACTCCAAGGGTAGCGTCCAGATAACTGGGGACCATTTTGTTTGTTGTTATTGTCGATGTATTTTTTCCGTCCTCCTAATGTCATCATCTCGTTTCCTCTTAAGGGAAAAATATATAAATTCATTAAATTTTCTTTTTTCATAATTTGCGAGCGCCAAAGGCGATATAAATAAACTTAAATTATTACAGGACACCGGCGATTTGTAGATAAACACAGAGAGAGAGAGAGAGAAGGAAAAAAAAAGATTGGTCTAGTGGTTTGAAACTTAGGTGGTTTAAGTTTCTGTAAACTCCAAGGGTAGGGTCCAGATAACTGGGGACAATTTTTTTTTGCTGTTATGGTCGATGCCTATGATTCCCAGTATTTTTTCCGTCCTCCTGATCAAGTTGCGCTTTCAGCCATATGGCCAACCTACTGCCATACTGCCAGTGTTATGCAAATCAAGCGATCTTCGACTCATTGAGGGGAAAAAAAACTGTGGGAATCGACGGAGTATCGAACATTGTACTTCGACATCTCCCTTTAGAAGCGGTGGACATTTACATCACTCTGTTTAACAATGCGCTGAATAATGCACATTATACAGCACATTGGAGAACAGCAGTGATACAACCCTTCCCCAAAAGGGGCAAATCTCCGGTCGATAAGTCTCCTTCCGAACATCAGCGGGGTATTCGAAAAAGTGATCAATAGAGCCCTGATTAAGTGGACTAAGGACAATAAAATAATTCCGGATAACCACTTCGGTTTTAAGGCGGGGCATGATACAATACATGCCGCATCAAAACTGGTATCGCATATCCAATGGAATAAAAGCAAGAAACAATGCACGGGTGCCTGCCTGATTGACTTGGAGAAGGCCTACGACACCGTATGGTTAGAGGTACTCTTCTACAAGCTGGGCATAAACAAACCTCTGCTGCACATACTTTATAACATGCTCACCAGTAGACAGTTTATTGTTAAAAATGGGAATGTGATTTCTGCTGGAACATTTCAAATCAAAAACGGTCTGCAACAAGGTGCGGTGAATTCACCAATTCTTTTCAACATTTACACGAGCGATCTCATAGGATCACTTCACAATGCTATAGCGTACGCAGACGACTTGATCGCGTACAGATCAGTACCAAAAATCGAGGTCATTGCAATTCTCTTGCAACGTGACTTCGGTAAGATTCAGCGAAATTGCGATGACTGGAAGTTGAAGATCAACTTCCAGAATTTGGAAACCATTCTGGTTAGACCAATATCTATATTTTAACAAACATATAAATTCTGATATTGCCAGAGCCAAAGGTGCTTTTGCCCTTACGAAGAGACTTTTATATAGCAAGCAAGTGTGAAGGTAATTTGCTACATCCCATGTGGTTCTACGTGGGGGCAAGTTTGTTGGAAAAGATTCGGGTGTTTGAAAGGGCTTGCCTTCATTTATACAGAACACCAGAGTCCCATTACATAAAATTCCATTCCAATGAGGTCCTGTACAATAGGGATAACCTAATAAGGGTGGATAATTTCATTATCAAGTTGATTCGAAGGTACATTGTAAGGGCAATTAGCTCGATTACGGGTACCACGAGAGAGTACGCCTTAACGGCTTTGTTCCTCCAAGGCGTTCCTCTATTTTGATGTAAAGGGTCTGATCCGGAAGAGATTGGCGGTGCCGCTAATCTTCTACGTTGTTCGGACAATTGTGGATAGGCGACTCAACTACGACAGAGACATTGCACACAGCAGTGTGGAGCGTCTCAGGTATAGTAGGGCGGTACCGAGTCGCGATATAGAGGACATAGAACGTCAGTACGGACATTTCTGGTGGCTAGCCGAAAGAGGGGAAACTCCAGGTAGCCTGTTTGGTGTTTAATGTTGGCTGTACTTTGCCTATGACCGACTTACACAGTTTAATAAAAAGCAGCACTTGGATAAAAAAAATAAAAAGAACAGCACTCGATAAAAAAAATAAAAAAAAAAAAAAAAATATAGAAAAAAACGCAACAGTATATAATTACATAAGATAGATTAAGGTAGAATAATTTAGTTTAAGTTTTAATTTAATGTAGTTTTTTAAGTTTTATATATACGAAAGATACAAAAAATATGCTCATTTACTAATGTTTTAATTTCTTTACAAATTCTTTCTTAGTAATTATCGCTAATAAAATAATGAAGTAGATAAAGAATTAAATTAAGTTACGTCGAAAGACATAGTTTTAAGTACACCCATACCTCGGTTAGCGACCTAGATACGTTCTAAAAAATCAGGCCGTAAAGCGAAATGACGTGTAACGAGTCATTTCTTTTGTTGTTGTAACGAAAAATATTGGCCGTAAAACGGAAACAAAGTAATTAAAAAGGCCGTATAAAGAGCGGCCGTATATCGACGTATGAGTGTATTAGGTTTAGCATAGAGCGCCCGCATAGGGCCAGTAAGTTATGATAGAATAGAATAACATAGTTAAGTTAGTCAAGCTAGTTTTAAGCGTTTTTGTCTAGCAATAAGTTTAATGAATTTAATATCATCACATTTGTTCACAAACAAGATCATTGGAAATGTCGACATTGTCCTGGAGTCTTACAAACAAAATTTTTAAATACGTTAAGCCAACTTCTATTCGCGTCCGGTGTACCCAGAGATATTGGCTTTGGCAAGGAAAAAGCATTCAACTTTGCTTCCAAAGCTCCAGGATCATTTGGGAATCGAAATGTATAAAACTCCCCCACACACAAATTTTGTCAACGGTCAAGTTGTAGATTATACTTCCGCTTGCATGCGGTGCCCAACAGACCGAATCCATAGATCGTTTGAAGATTTCTTGGATCGTGCAATCTACGAGTGCAATTTTTCGGTTTATTTCACCACCAATAGGAAACCTGTCAAGGTGTTTAGCGGAGGAAATTTTAGCACTGACCCCGAACAATTCGAGAACATATTGAAGCTAAAATAAAGATTTGGGCCATCACAATAAAACTAGTCAGCCCCTAAAAAAAGACACTCCTGGCGAGACTATCTTCGTAAAAGTCCATTACTCCGGACCACCACGACTTTCAAATTATAAAAGACAAAACTCAATATTTACTTGATAATAATAATAAATAATTAAGTGAAAACAAAATATTCATAAAATAATATTAGGAAGAATAAATAAAATTATGGCTTTAAAACTAATGGTGAAATTAAAAACGCACTAAATACAGACTAGATGTAACTAAAGAAGAAACATAGGACATGTCTTACAGTGGGCCAAAACTGGAATAGTAAATTGTATGAGTTTGTATGTCATACATAATTATAGACATAAAATAAAACAAAGACGTTCAGTATGTTACAAACTTTTATTCTTCTGTTATATGTATGCATAATGCATTGTAATAAAAATGCACCAACTCGTACTATCAAAAAACCTTATATATATATTGTGGTTTGCTTTCATCCATGATTATGGAATGCATTTAGCTGTGGGGGATCAATGGCACAGGGTGACAATTAATTAATTTGAATCGTCAAGATTCTCCCCGCGGGTAAATAGAATTCGCAACCAGATTCTACATATAGGTCTGAACGAACCTTCAAGATCAATGACGACTCTGCATTTTAGGTCACTACTTTACTAACCTTCTTACATGGTATACGTATATGTATGATAATGGTGTATTTTGGATATGACGCGGTGTTTTATTTTGCTCATGCTTTGAAAACGTATGGACGTTTTGTTGATAGATTATGTGAACTGCAATTTAATTATTTTTTTTTTTTTTCGTTTTAGAGGTTACATTTATTTATTTTAAGACGTATGCAATTTGATATTACATTATAATGCTATCCTCATTGACTTTGTTTGAGGATAGATAGCAGATTTTTATTATGAGTCGTTTTAATATCACGTTTTTTGTTTTTACGGTTACGACCCGTGACAATCCGTCCTTTTCCGGATGTGTTTGGTCTATCTTCGCGAGATATGGGATGGCGAAAGACGTCCATCCTCAGTTTTTAACTATTTCGGGCGTTGCTGCAGTCTGGATAGTTCCATTTTCGTCAGAATGAGTTCATCATGAATTGCAGTGTGCTGTCTCCTTGTGATATTATATATAGTGGCTTACCAACCAGAAAGTGTGCTGACATAATAACTACAATGTCATTGACGTTGTCTGATAGAGGGCACAAAGGCCCTGAATTCAAACAGGCTTCTATTTGGGACAGAAGCGTGAAGAATTCCTCGAATGTCAGTTTTTCCTCTCCGACAACATTTATAAATGGTACTTAACTAATTTCACCTCAACTTCCTACAATCCTCCGAAGAGAGAGAAGCAGACGAATGAAGTGCCATTGAATACCAAGATTCGCCAATGTGCCAGCGTCTTTCTTCCAATTATGTTGGACGTCTCGTATTAGCCTTTGTAATTCCGTATGGCTAGTGTGGACATGGAGACATACTGCTCGACGTGCGGTGAAACGCCTGAAGGCTGCCAAGAATACCTGAGTTGTTAGATCCGACACCAACTCGATGTATTGGCTTTGGTTGCCAGATATACAAAAAGTCCAAAGTCTTTTCCAGTAGTTAATATTGACAGATGCGGCATATTATAGCTAAAAGGATGAGCCATACGTACTTTAGCTGCAGGTGAATTTCCCATAAGCTGTTGCATTCCTTCAACTCTTTGCCGGAAGCATTGTTTGCATCTGTAGATATGGAATTTTACACTTGACGTGTCCAATGCAGAACGTCTTTATCGTGAAAGTCGCGTACAGTCAAAATGGTGATTATATCTCAGCAAAATTGGGTTTGCGTCAAGAAAGACATTTAACGCGCATAGTGCATTGGCGATCATATTAATTTCTCTCATTTGCTTCAGTTCCGATGTGAAAATTTAATCTTGTGTGGTTTTGGCGGCAACAGTTGTCGCGGTTTAAAGTTCGTCTGGCGTTAGTGGACCGAAATTCCTTAATAAAATTATTAATAGGAATCACATTTAACAGCATTCAAAAGTGTTAATTTCGTTGACGTTATAGTTGGGCTTCGTTTGTGCACAGTACACCTTGACTGCACGCATCTCCTAATCTCTGTTGATATTCAGGGGTCATTCAGGAACTTCAAAGTCCCATTGATGCTGCAAAAATTTTGGTTTATTCCACCAAAATTCTGAGAATTCTAGGGCTCCGGTAAGCATGCCTAGCGAAGCGACATCGGCTGGGTTGACTTCGATAACTACTATGTATTAAATCTCCGAAATGCGATTAGCCACGATCGTATCTACGCTAGAACAATCATGGAATCCGTTCATGCATAGATTTTTGATTCCAACACCGAAACACCTCCATCGTATAGTACAAAGGGAGACCAAAAAAACAGTTCAGCATAGTTCCAGAAGTGGCTGGGGCACAGTTCTTTTATCTGGGGCTACCTTTATCTTAGAGATCAGCAAATGTACATGAATATTGTCTTCACTATCCAAGACTCGAACGTACGCAGCTGCTCCAAAAGCCTGCATCGAAGCGTGGCAGAATCCATACAATTCAACGGCCTTTTTGTTCTGAAACGTGTTGACCCACATTGGAATTTTAACGCGTTCGAGCAACTGCAGTTTTCGTCGAAACGTTTGCAATTGATCCCTGAGATCCACTGAGCCTAGACTTCATAAATTCAATTTGAGCCTAGACTTCATAACTACTGCATCATAATTTTTGCCGTGATGTCACAGGGTGAAATCCAGCCAAGTGGATCGAACAGCCCAGCTATTGCAGAGAGCATCGATCTTTTGTGATATCTGTTTCGTCGGGCTGACAATTTTTTAAAACCAATCGGTCATAACAATCCATTTGATCCCAAGGATTTTTACATGGATCGAGAATCTCAAAGGTATCTCGAAATCGGCTTCGAGTTCGTTTTCCGGAATATCGTCCACTAACGACTTTTCGTTGCTAGTCTAATTCCGGAGATTGAAGGCAGCGGATGCTAACAACTGACGAGCTTCGTTACACTTTTGCCTAGCATCCTGGACTGAAAGTTGTTCCCTTCATACCATAAGCTAGTAGTTCCTATCAAGCTGATTGACCGCAATTTGGCGCTACATGTTTCCGATGGCACCCGCAAATGTCACTCGTTGAGTCTGCCATCGCAGAATTAAATGTACAATATTGTTTTGCACTTTCGGACCCGCGAGCAAATGGTCATTGAGCGACCTTCCATTAGAAATCTTAACTGAAGCATCACCCTAATTTCGTCGATGTACTTGCCTCCTTTAAGACTGCGGGACAGAAAGAAATGGAATGGGTCTCTTAGCCTGGGTTCGTCAATCAGGTCAACTTCTTCCATATGACGAAGCGTCGCATAGTCCATTATGCATGCGCTGTAGTGCTATGAAAGTTTGTTGTTCGCAGGCAATTTCCTTTCCAGATAAGCAAACCGACGAAAAACACATTTACTGCTGGAGCACATCGCTGGCATCACTTAGTAGCGTCTGCTGGGTAACCGTCTGGTGTTCTTAGCTAAGTGTTCGTCACAGGCGATGTTTTCGTCGAAGTCCCTGGTTTGAAACGGCTCTTCCTCCATCTTCCAGAACTGATGAAACTGCGAGTTCAGATCAGCGAACTGAAAGAAAATACGTAGACGTTGTGGATTGTGGAAGCTTTCTCGAAAACGATCCATCCCAATTAAGTATTCTGAGCAATCGAGCCGATGTTTTCCTCGCTGCGTAGGACATCCGGAAGGAGTATTTCGAATTTTATTGCCGACATGCGAATGTTATGTCGACATAGCTCTGAGTAGTGCCGCTGCTGACCAACCCCTACCCAGATACCTCAACAAATATATGGTAATTTTAGTTGGCTTTTCGCAATCCAGACGCGACAGCAAACATTCAGCTTCATCCGTCATATAGGAATTAAGATAGTGCATCTTGTCCCCCGAACGACAAACAATGGGCGAAAACTGAGAACAGCAGGTATAGATCCAGATAACGCAGTAGAGTATACGTGCCGCGTCTAAACAGGTATCGAATATCCAATGGAACAAAAGCGGGAACCACTGCACGGGTGTCTGCCTGATTGACTTGGAGAAGGCCTTCGATACCGTACGGTTAGAGGGACTCTTCTACAAGCAGTTTTTGGTTTTTGAGTAGAATGCAACCAAAGTAGACGTCCGCTGCTAATTAATTAACCCCAGAAAGTGTTAATATCTTATAAAAAGCCTATACCAACTTACAGATAAACTTAAACTATAAAGCTAAGTTAGTGTTATTTGACATTCTTGGTGGTTGCACGAATTTACTTACTTTGAAGTGCTTTTTAAATAGTTGAAATAATTTTATTTCTCCATAAGTGCATATATGTACTTTAAAAATTCCACTCATTTGAACCGTTTTGCACCTTTTTGTTTATTATAAATGTCTCACTCGCGCAATATTCGGAATAACAAACCACTCAGAAACTCTCCGATTGGCTCTCCCACATTTCTACTGTCATCTTCTATACGACCGAAGATGGCGGATAATCATACTGACTTGCTGGGTAAAATTAAAAGTCAAGGTGAGTCTATAATGAACAAAATGATTGAAATGGAGGAAAATTTATTAAAAAGGATTGTGATCAGCGAAAACAAAATGTGAGAAAAACTTGAACAAATAGCGTACGACTTTAATCAATTAAGCAATCGGGTCACTGCTCTCGAAAAATGTTTTGATGAAATCATCTGCTTAAAGCAAGAAGTAAACACAATAAAAGCTCATATGGAAAAATGCACACAAAACCTTTCACCGAATGCCGAATCAAAACACTTAAGCAGTGAACTTGCAAGTATGAGAACTCAATTTGAAGCTTTAAATTGGCCGTCGATGCCATTTTAATTGGAATACCATACATGGAGAATGAAAACCTTAAAACAATTTTCAACCACCTGTGCCAGTCACTTGGGTTTCAGCCACCAACCATAAACGGAATTTTTCGCGCAAAATCAAGAAGTGACTCTGTCATCATAGTCAAATTTTCCTCAGTGAACAATAAGCGTATCACGATCAAGGCTATTTCGTCTTTCCCCAAATCACACGCCCGGCACTTTTGTTTACGAGATATTGACCCCGTTTTTAATTCGGATTCACCAGTCTATTTGCACGAAAGTTTAACAAAACACAACAGAGAAATTCTCCAGCATGCAATTAGTCTAAAACGTAAACATCTTTTATCTGTTTTCACCGCTCGTGGCCTTGTATAAGTTAACATCGTCAACCACTCGCACGCGCAGCGGAAATGCTGACCTAGCGTCTGGGGCGAGAAACGAATTTCCAGGGAAATTCACGTTGGGAAATAAAATGCAAGCTAGGGAAATCAACATTGCAATAAACTAATGAAAATGCAACCTTCAATAATTTTACTTGTACGAGTCTTCTTTATTTTTAAGTTAGTCTTAATCGATACTTCATACAATAAAGGACAGGGCAATCTGCCCTGAAAAGTATTTTTTTAAATAATTTCGGCGTAAATTCTATTAACTGGCGCCCGAGCAGGGACCGTGCGGTTTTACTAAATAGTCAATACGCGTACGAATAATAAACGCACTTATAAACTAAAATAATCGTGGAAATAGTGCTAGTGAGAAAAATATAGTGGACACCAAGCCGCGAAATCATCGCTAGTGCGTGAGACAAAATAGTGGACACCAAGCCGCAAGTTTCATAGTGGACACCAAGCCACGAAATTTTCACTATAGTGCGTGTAAGCAACAAAAGTGGACACCAAGCCGCAAGTTGTGTAAAGTGGACACCAAGCCACGAAATTATTGATAGTGCGTGTAAAACAAAGTGGACACCAAGCCACAAGTTTCGTAACGTGGACACCAGGCCACGAGACTGATTAGTAATTGTGTAGGGGAAAAGAGGCCCCCGAGTAATCCTGTAAAACAGGGATAAAAAGGAGTTCCGGAATAGCGAACAGCCGCCCCAACCAACACCCACGGTCCAGAACCCATCTTCGTTATGAGAATTGAAGCCGTTATATTTCTGTAAGAATATTTTTGTCCTTTGTAATTTGTAATCGATTTTGTAACATCCTAAGACTCAACTAGAATAAGATCCAAATTTTAATTTCTGTAAGAACATTTTTTTTTTTTTTTTATACATAATTCGTAATTATTTGTGTAACAACTTAAGACTCATCTAGATTAAGACCCATTTTAATTATTTTTGATTCAATTTCAATTGCGAAGCTCGGTTCACATTCATTGACTTAATTTCAATCACAAAATTTCAAAATGTCGAACCCAAATAACTTAATCAGACCAGCCCGCTTAGAAGTACCAGGAGAAAATGCTGCTCCTCCTGCTCCTCCTGCCCCCTCCTTTACAAACCAAATAGACGATAACTTGGTACATCTCATAACCAGACTCGTAACCGAAACACTACACATTCAGGGACGACAGATATTTAATTCAATTATGAATCCAGCCTCAGATATCAATAATGATATTGATCAACCGATTAACACCACTGATCAGAATCTTGCCGACATGGACAAAGTTCCAGATGTGGTTAAGAGTTTGCGCGAGTTTTCAGGTGAAGCTCAGGAGTTCAACTCGTGGAAGAAAAGTGTTGAAAGAATACTTAAGATCTACGAGCACCTCAAGGGTACTCCAAAATATTATGGCATCTTGTCCGTTATTAGAAATAAAATAACAGGCCATGCCGATATAGCGCTCGAATCATATAATACCCCTTTAAACTGGGAAAAGATTTCTAAATGTTTGACTCTGCACTATGCAGATAAAAGGGATCTAGGGACACTCGAGTACCAAATGACGACTTTGGTACAGGGTAACAATACAATACCCGAATTCTATCAAGCAGTTAATCATCATTTATCTCTGATTCTTAACAAACTCGGTTGTATTGACATGAGCCATGAGTCGTTAAATAACATGACTCAATGTTATAGAGATAAGGCACTTGATACTTTCGTTAGAGGGTTGAAAGGCGACCTTCCCAGATTACTCAGTATAAGGGAACCCGCAGATTTGCCGCAGGCTCTGCATCTTTGTCTTAAACTCCAAAATGTTGACTTCAGAACTCAACACGCCAATAATTCCCAATCAACAGCTCGGAAAACCTTCCAGCAAACACCTCCACCGGTTCCTCCTAGAAGATTCAATCCTCCACACCCAGTTCCTGTTCCAGCCCCAAGGCGAGAGTTCTTTCCACAATTGCTTCATAACCCTAGTCAACCTCAGCAACCCCAATTCCACAGGCAACCACAATATCACTCTAGGTCTTTCCAACAAGCCCAACCGCAACGGTTTCCACCAAACCAACGCGAACTTCCTCCCAAGCCTATGGACATAGATCATTCCATTAGAACTCAGAGGGTAAATTACCTAAATAGACCAAGAAACCAGCCTACTGCACAGAAGCGAGAGCACTCACAACAAGTTCATCAACCCTATAAAATGCAACGAGTCTACCATACTGAAGAAGCCGTCGCCGAAGAACAAGAAATAGAACAATACGAAGCCACGATGAACCAAGAAGATCAAAACCACGAACAAACACTTACGGAATACAGTGACGACCAAACAGACGAACAATATTTTGATCCACCGCAACAAGTTGATGACATATATTTTTTAGAATTAAAACACTCTTCGCTTCCTTATTTCGAGCACGTTGCAAAGAGTGGACAGGTGTATAAATTTCTAATTGACACAGGCTCGAACAAAAATTACATTCAACCACGACATATACGCAATCCTCTCCCCAACAAAAAGATTTTCTATGCTAATTCCGTAGGGGGAAACATTAGAATAACCCACCATAGTCTTATTCCTCTTTTTGGTACTGAAATAGGCCCCTTACAATTTTTTATACTTCCTACCCTTATATCATTCGACGGCATTATAGGGAACGATACCCTTAAAAGCCTGAATGCGGTTATTCACATAAATGATAACTATATGAAAGTTCACCAGAACACTTTTATCGAACTTAAACAGCATCTAACTGAAACCGTAAATAGCGTAAATATCCGAACATCCCATTTGAATGACGAAGACTCTAACTATCTCACTAAAGTTATTGGGTCTTTTCCGAAACTCTTCTCTGATCCTGACGAGAAACTTACTTATGCGACAACTGTGAAAGGAGAAATTCGTACAATAGGTAACGAACCAGTCTATTCGAAATCCTACCCCTACCCAAGAGGACTTAAAGAAGAAGTTGAAAAACAAATCAACCAACTTCTAAATGATAATATTATCAGGCCGTCGAAATCTCCATATAATTCGCCAGTCTGGATCGTCAACAAAAAATTGGACGCTTCAGGCGAAAAAAAATATCGAATGGTGATCGACTACCGAAAACTTAACTCGGTCACCATTGCCGACAGATACCCCATTCCGGAAATCAATGAGGTCCTAGCTAACCTCGGCGACAACAGATGGTTTTCTGTCATAGATTTGAAGAGCGGATTTCACCAAATCAAGCTCAGAGAATCCGATATTGAGAAAACGGCGTTCTCTATCAATAACGGGAAATTCGAGTTCACTCGTCTTCCCTTTGGTTTGAAAAATGCTCCGGCGATTTTCCAAAGAGCTCTCGACGATATCCTAAGAGAGCACATCGGAAAACGATGTTACGTCTACATCGATGATATTGTCATCTTTGGAAAAGACAAGGCTGAACATTTTAAAAACCTGAAAGCCGTCTTTGATACTCTAGAACGCGCCAACATGAAGATTCAGTTGGATAAATGCGAATTTTTCAAGACCGAGGTGGAATTCTTAGGATTCATCATCAGCACTGATGGCATTAAGACTAACCCTAAAAAGGTTCATGCCATTACAGAGCTACCACCCCCAAAAACGCTCAAAGACCTGAGATCTTTTCTAGGTATGTCAGGGTATTATCGCCGATTTATCAACTCGCTTAGGAATTTCTCGCTTAGGAATTTCCTTTACGGATCAAAAAAGGTAAATATTTATACGGACCACCAGCCATTAACATATGCGCTGAGTAATAGAAACACAAACCACAAGATGAAGCGATGGAAGGCAATTCTGGAGGAGTACAACTACGAACTCAAGTACAAACCAGGAAAGGAAAATGTAGTTGCCGATGCTTTATCTCGACTGCCACAAAAAACACAAATAAATTCAATGACCATGACGCAACATAGTGATGAGAGTTCTTCACATAACCTGATACCAGCAGTTGAAGTACCCATTAACGTTTTTCGAAATCAGCTGATTTTAGAAATCGGGGACACAACTAGCCATCAATTCTTAATTCCATTCCCCACGTACCACAGACACGTTTTTGTACAACCCAGTTATAGCAACTCAGATATCATTTCAATTTTTAAAAAATATTTAAATCCCAGTGTAATAAATGGCTTGCAAACAAAAGAAGAAATAATGGGCCGAATACAAAACATTTATCCCGAACATTTTTCCAAATACAAAGTTAGATACACTCAAACAATAGTTGAAGATCTGGCCAACGAAACGGAGCAGGAAGAAAAAATATTAAGTATCCATCGCAGGGCACACCGTAATCCAGAAGAAAACCGCATACAACTTCTTCAACATTTTTATTTTCCGAAAATGGCATCAAAAATCAAAAGACTAGTAAAAGTATGTAGAATTTGCAAAGAAAACAAATATGAACGACACCCAAATAAACCTATCCTTGAACCAACTCCAATCCCTAATTATCCTGGCCACACTCTGCATTTAGATATTTATTCAACGGAAAAAAAACTGGTATTAACCGCCATATGCAAGCTCACCAAGTTCGCCAAGACTAAAATTATCAAGTCAAGAGCAATAACCGACCTCAGGCAACCTCTTCGAGAAATCTTATTCTCTTTCTGCATTCCCGAGAGTGTTGTCATAGACAACGAAAAAGCCCTTAATTCGGTATCCATATTATCCATGATGGAAGACGAGTTGGGCATTCGTATTCACAGAACACCACCCTACAAATCCGAAGTAAACGGGCAGATTGAGCGGTTTCATTCAACTCTCTCAGAGATCATGAGATGCCTCAAGGCTGAAAAGGTATCCCGATCCTTCGAGGAACTGCTCGAAAGAGCCACTAACGAATATAATTTTACAATTCACTCCACAACAGGAAAAAAACCGGTCGAACTCTTCTTTGGTCGATCTCCACAAATAACCCCCGAAGAACTTGATAAAACCAGGCAGAATAATATAGATAAAATTATCCAAAAACAAGAACAAGATTTAAGTTATCATAACCAAACCAGGAAACCATGTAAGATGTACCATCCTGGAGACGTCATTTACATAAAGCATAACAAAAGAATTGGTTCTAAACTCACCGTCCGATATAAAAAGGAAGTAGTTAAGGAAAACAAAAATACAACTGTCGTGACTGAATCCGGCAAAACGATCCACAAAAGCAATATTAGGAACTGAACAATAAATTTCATATCTCTCTTTTCAGACATGCATTATGCATCGCGGAAGCGGAAATCCAAATTTTGGACTTCTCTAATTCTCAATTCGTTTCAATACACACTGGACAAACAAAGATACAGAACGGAAATTTCAAATTAATCCATGACATTGACCTCGACCAATACGACCAACTCTTGACCAAAATTTCTCCAATGCTTAAACTTAACGAAACAAGGAACGATTCCCTTTTCCTATACCTTTCCCATGAGCACGAGCAAAAAAAAAATTTGATATCTAACCTAAAACCAAAAAGGGTAAGAAGATCTCTAGATTTTATAGGTTCGACGTGGAAATGGATTGCCGGTAATCCCGACCACAACGATTTCATTACTATCAAAAGAAAAATGAATAACCTACTTACTAACTCTAACGATCAAGTTGTAATAAATAAATTGCATAATGAAAGAATTAATAACATAACCAAGATTACGAATGAGATTGAATCAATGCTAAAAACCAATAAAAATTTCAACAGAGATGTAATATTAAATATTCAATACAAATTTAAAATTTTAAAAGAAGAATTAGTTAACATTAATTTGGCCATACATTGGGCGAAACTAGGAATTGTTAATTCAATGATTTTATCAAAAGAAGAAATAAGCCTAGCTGTAAAAACACTAAATCAAGAGAATGTCCCTTTCACTACTATAGAAGAAGCTCTTAATTTTACTGAAATAAAGATAATAACAAACACAGCTTCCATACTTTATATTGTTAATATCCCTACTACCGATCCTTCCACATATGAACGAATATTATTAAAACCTGTGAAGAGAAATGGAGTAGCCATAGAAATAGACTATAAAGAAGTTGTAAGAAACAAAAACGAAATTTTTGGCGTAACTAATGATTGTAAAGTAATAAATAGTGTTTCAATTTGTAATAAAAGAGATCTTATAAATATTGCTAACTCAGCATGTATTCCCAACCTATTAAATAGTAAAATAGCAACATGTAATAAAGTGAATAGTCAGCATATCCCGTCGATCGAGGAAATAACAAGTGGAATGATCCTGCTTAACGACTTTAACGGAACTCTCCAAGTCGAATCCACGCCTCGGAACCTTACTGGTACCTTCCTTATTAAATACGAGAAAACCAACATAACGATAAATAATAGAGTATTTGCGGCATACGAAGCTTCTACACACACCGTTCTTCCAGCCATACTGCAGCCAACACCCATAGAGAACAGATTCCATCGACTATAGTCGCTCGAAATGATGGGCGAACTCCACATCAACAATACCAAAAGTATCGAGTTGCTCAAAAGCGAAAACGAAGCTTACGCATTCATCAGCTGCGGAACAATAAGTCTCATCGGGATTATCCTAGTAATTATCACCATCTATAGAATCATAACAAGGCATTCAAGTAATGAAACCAGAGTCATGATCCAGCAGCAAGAAATTAAGAACATCGAAGCTCCACCACACACTGAAAGTTTACCAAAAGGAAGAATCCAACAAACAAAGTTCAACGACCTTCCTTACTTTTAGGCGATTGAGGACCATCGCATTTAAAGGGGGAAGAGTTAACATCGTCAACCACTCGCACGCGCAGCGGAAATGCTGACCTAGCGTCTGGGGCGAGAAACGAATTTCCAGGGAAATTCACGTTGGGAAATAAAATGCAAGCTAGGGAAATCAACATTGCAATAAACTAATGAAAATGCAACCTTCAATAATTTTACTTGTACGAGTCTTCTTTATTTTTAAGTTAGTCTTAATCGATACTTCATACAATAAAGGACAGGGCAATCTGCCCTGAAAAGTATTTTTTTAAATAATTTCGGCGTAAATTCTATTAACTTATACATAGCACCTGATAGCAATGCAACAGCAGTTCACGTTGACACGGTAGAAAAGCTAAAAGGCATCATAAACACACGCACACGTACACCTCACTGCAACAACCAAGAAAAGCAGCACACACGTAGTCATCAACATGATGAAGGAACCAATGATCATCAGCCAGTGTTGCCTATCACTTAAAAAACTTTTTTTTTTTTAATGCTTCTTACAATACTTTTCTAATACTTTATTTAATATTTTTTTTTATCACTTTTTCTTTTCATCTTTGTTTTTATTAATTTGCTTCCTGTTCTTTTAAAACTCCTTTTATCAAAACAATGTCTTGTCTAATTATTTGTTAATATCAAATGTCTGCTCGTTTCTATGCAATGCGCTCGTTATAAGTTTTTGTTTTTTTGTCGTTGTTGCTGTAACCGTCTCCTTCATTTTCATTGTATATGATAACTAATATGAGCAATAACGAAATTGGGGGTGATTTCTCTGTGCCTTATGGTAATGACCGCTTATTTCATAAAACACGAGTAATGTTAAACATTTTTTGTAGTAGGTTCTCTGGATTGTCTATTTGTCACATTAATGCTCAAAGTTTAAAAAAGCACTTTGATGAGTTTAAACTGATTTTTGAAGATGGGAAAGCTGATATAATATGCGTATCCGAAACATGGCTCTATCCAACCCTAAGTAATGTGGCTATTGCTATCTCTGGCTATAAAACTTATCGAGCTGATCGTATTGGAAATAGAGCGGGTGGAGTAGCAATTTTTGTTAAGGAGACTTTGTCAAGTAAAATTATTAAAACATCTAGTATCAACGATGACATCGAATACTTGTTTATTGAGCTTCTTTGTGGATTTGACAAATGCTTGCTTGGTGTCATTTACAAACCTCATTGGATAACTAACACAATCGCTGTTACTAATGCCCTTGAGAACATTGGTTTTGAATATAATCATATAGTAGTCACCGGTGACTTAAAAATTAATCACTTAGACAATAACAACATTCAGTTTAGAAACAATTTAATCAGCTTACACTTATCCGCAGTGAATACCACCTTAACCCCGCATTTTAGTGCTCACAACTCTATCTTTCTGGAGGTTTTCATTGTAAATAGACCCGAACGAGTAAATTATTATTGCCAACTTGATGTTCCCGGGTTCTCGAAACATGACCTTATTCTTCTATTTTACGACTTAACTTTTGATCGCACAGCTGAGCCGACTGTTATTAGCTACAGAGATTTCAAGTCAATTGATCCGATTGCCTTGGCGAGGGATTCTCTCAATGCAAATTAGCACAGTATACATTTCATGCTATTAATGAGCAGGTTGAAACTTTTACATCAATAATTAACAACTTATTTGAAAGCCATGGTCCACTAAAAAGACTTGTCTTGCGCAACCAAAAACATAGCTGGTTCTATCAATACATCGCATCACTTATAAAAGCAAGGGATTTATCGTACAAACGGGGGAAACAATTCAAACTTCCAATGTTTCATGATTACTTTAAGAAGCTCAGAAATAAAGTAAATCAAGAAATTAAGAAGTCCAAAACTAAGTTTTTCTCTTCCAAATTTAGACCCGGCCTGAGCAACAAGAAAGCCTGGAGGCAAATTAAAGAGCTTGGCATTGGCAAAAATATTGATCCTGGTGGTTGCGTGGACATTGATATTGACCAGCTAAATAAAAAGTATGCTTCTGATTCTACTGACCACAACAGACAACTATGTGAAAAGGACGACTCGTACTATATAAACCCAGCCCTTATACCTGACTCGTCAGCTAGTTTTGGTTTTGCCGCAGTAAGTGAATTTGAGGTTCTGAAAGCTATACTGGCAATCAAATCGGATGCTAATGGTTTGGATGGAATGCATCCCAGGTTTTTAAAAATTGTAATATATCATGTGTTACCACCTCTGACATTCATCTTTAACAGAATATTAACTTGCTGCATTTATCCAAAATCTTCGAAAAGGTCAAAGATAATACCAGTCCTGAAAAGTACTATTGGTAAGAGCGAGAGTATCGGCCCATTTCGGTACTCCCGTTCACGTTTAAAGCACTTGAAAAAATCATGAGCTCACAACTTCATGCATATTTGAATAATTTCAACTTACTCTCACCATTTCAATCGGGTTTCAGACCACAACATAGTTGCACTAATGCATTATTGAAATTAGTTGAAGATATTCGCATTGAGTTGGATAATGATCATGTGACTTCTCTGGTGTTACATGATTTCTCGAAGGCTTTCGACACTGTGTCGCACGATATTCTCATTCTTAAGCTTAAACACTATTTTAACCTCGATTCCTCTGCCATAAAAATTATTATAAGCTACCTTGAGGATCGTTCACAAGCGGTTTATTCCAATGGCAATTTATCCTCATTATTAAAAACTGATACGGGCGTTCCCCAGGGTTCCATTTTAGGGCCGCTGCTGTTTACCATGTTTAATAATGATATACCCACTATTCTCAAACATTGTAAGATACAAATGTATGCTGATGACGTACAACTTTATTTGAGTTTTCCTCTGAGACTCGTTGAAGATGCTACAGTGCGTATAAATAAAGACCTTCTGACGGTGGTTAAATGGTCACATAAAAACAAGCTGATGCTTAGCTCTAAAAAAAGTAATGTGATAATGATAAGTCGTACTAGCTTGGATAAGTCGTCTCTTCCTAAGGTAGAAATCAATGGAACCATTTTAGATTACGTAGAAAGTGTTAAAAACCTCGGAGTGAAATTTAATCAATATCTCACCTGGGAATCTCACGTGACCAATACTATAGGCAAAGTCTATGGAGTCCTGCGAGCCTTAGGCCAAACTGGTAGCTGCCTCCCGCGCAAAATAAAAACAACTCTTGTCAAAACAGTGCTCCTTCCAATACTACTATATGCACACCCAATTTACTGCGACCTAGATAGCAATAGCTCACGTAAACTCACAGTTGCTCTCAATAGTACAGTACGATATGTCTATAACATCCGTAGATATGAACATATTTCGGAATATGCGCGTAAATTTCTTGGGATGGAGTTCAAAAAATATCTCGATTTTAATGTTCAAACTTTCCTATTTAATCTTAAAGAATCAAAAGCTCCGTCATATCTTTTTCATATTCTTCAATTTGCCTCATCCGCGAGAAGTAAAGCATTTATTATTCCGCGCTTCAAATATTATACGACTCAGAAACAGCTCTTTATTTACGGTGTAAGACTCTGGAATTCACTCCCAGCCAGTTTAAGGAGATCTAATAGCAATGGTGACTTTAAAAGGCGACTTTGCGAGCATCTAAGCATATTGTAATATGCAAGCTACGGCTCGAGTAGATAAAACAATATTCTGTGAAATTATTTCTTTATTTTCTAGTCTATAGAACAATTCAGGTTCACACTATACTATTCTTCGCAATTCTTTTCTTACAAGGTCTCTGTCCTCTCAAATCACTTTATCTCCTTTCAATTACTTAATCCACAAATCCAAACTAATTACTTCTTCTTGTTAAATCTCAACTTTCAATCTCTTCGCCACAGTTTAGAAACTACTGTCCCCTTTTTGATCGCCATCTGTCCTTATATAGCAGAAGTTTCTGATAGCCAGAAACTTCTAGCAAATTCTTCGACCACTGGAACAAGAAAAATTCTGATGTAATAATTCCAAGATGACAATCATTTCGTGCAGTTATAATTCTCTCTTGTTCTCTTTTATCCGTGATATTATCCGAGCTGTGGTGACTAATTTCAGACACGAACCTCAAATGAAAAGACACTTCGGAATTTGTTGCCTGTTCGAGGGCATAATTATTATGCTACATTATGTTACACTGCCCTCCTCTTAGACTTGTTCGTCCCGAACAAGTGTGTCCTCATTTCGGCCATTGTATCGACTCAGTCGGTGCACATGAACCACTTTCATTTTGGCCCTCGGTCCTCGCTGGATGCGGTAGACAACATCGTTGATGCGGGTTATTATTCTGTAGGGATCTTCCCAGTTCTGCTGCAACTTAGGTGATTTCCCCTTTTGGCGATGGGGATTATACAGCCACACTAGATCTCCTTCCTGGAATCCTGACGTTGTTGCCTTGGCATCATACCTGGTCTTCATGCGGTCGCTCGTTATCTTAATCTGGCTTCTGGTCCTTTGGTGTATGTCCCTAAGCCTTTCCCTAAGGTCCGCCACGTACTCTTCTTCATTTCTGGGCTCATTGGTAGGAGATCCAAATTTCACCTCACTGGGTAAACGAGCTATTCCACCAAATAAGATTTCAAACGGCGTATGTCGAGTAGTGCTATGCACGGCACTTCTATAGGCCATCAAAAACAAGGGAATCTGCCGGTCCCAATCCCGTTGATAGTCACCTACGACCTTCGAGAGATGTTCGTCCAAAGTCCTATTGAAACGCTCCACCATACTGTCCGACTGTGGATGAAGCGGGGTTGTCCTTGTCTTTTTGATTCCGAGTAGTTGACACATCTCTTGGAAGATTCTTGACTCGAAGTTCCGCCCTTGGTCAGAATGCAATTCCAAGGGCACACCGAATCTGCTAACCCAATTGTAGACGATCTGCTCCGCCACGGTTCTGGCTTCCTGGTTAGGGATCGGAAACGCTTCCGGCCACTTACTGAAGTAGTCCATCACTACGAGTATATACCGATTACCATTGTCGGTTTCCGGAAAGGGCCCTGCGATGTCAATGGCGATTCGTTCGAAAGGTGCTCCCACGTTGTATTGGTGCATCTTACCTCGAGTTTTGATTCTCGGTCCCTTGCTAGCTGCACACACGTCGCGTTTTCTGCACCAGTCTTCGATATCTGCCTTCGCTTTTAACCAATAAAAATGTTCTCGTACCTTTTCTAGCGTCTTATTCACTCCCAAGTGGCCTCCGGACGCCCCGCCATTCATTTCCTGTAACACCTCCTTGATCCTCGTCCGCGGCACGTCAAGCTGCATTACAAACGACTTTCCGTCGGAGGATTCCCATTTTCTTCTCAGAACACCTTCTTGGACATAGAGGGAGTCCCACTGCGCAAAATATGCCTTTAAGGTCGGGCTTCTGTGAGAGATGTCCTGATGATCCGGTTTCTCCATGTTCTCCTTCCAGGCCAGAATCGGCTCGATATCCGGGTCTTCCTTCTGAGCGTTCCGGATCTCATCTACGCTCCAGCCGGCGATAGGTTCGGCTCTCATTCTTTGGATGGAAACCAGCTCCCGTTTTTCCTGACGCGCACAATGTTTACAATCCGTTCTGCATGGTCTCCGGGACAGAGCATCCGCATTAGAGTGGAGCCTTCCTTTACGATGCTGTATTTCGTAGTCGTAGATTTGCAGCCTTTCGATCCATCTTGCGACCTGACCCTCAGGACTCTTGAACTGTAATAGCCATTTTAAGGCTGCATGGTCTGTGCGAAGAACGAACTTCCTCCCGTAGAGGTATTTGTGAAAATGCTTCGCAGCCAAGATCAAAGCTAGAAGTTCTCTCCTTGTCACGCAGTAGTTCCTTTCTGGCTTAGAGAGCACATTGCTAAAGTACGCAACCACTTTCTCTTGGCCGTCATGCACCTGGGAGAGTACGGCTCCTACCCCGACATTACTAGCATCTGTATCTGCAATGAACGTTTCCCCGGGAGTGGAGTAAGCTAGTATCGGGGCATCGCATAGCCGTTGTTTAAGTGCCTTGAAGCTCTTCTCGCACTCAATTGACCAGTTGAATTGTTTTCCCTTTTCCGTCAACTGGTGCAGGCTCTTTGCGATCCCGGCAAAATCCTTCACGAACCGTCTGTAGTAGGTGGCTAGGCCCAGGAAGCTCCTTAGTTGGTGTTTATCCTTGGGGACTGGCCAGTTTTTCACCGCTTCGACCTTCTCTGGATCGGTTCTCACTCCTTTCGCTGAAATTATGTGCCCCAGGTACTTGACTTCCGCTCTAAACAGGGCGCACTTCTTGGGGTTGAGCTTCAGGTGGGCACTTCGAAGCCTTTGAAACACATCCCTTAGATTGTCTCGGCGTTGCGCAAACGTTTTTCCCACGACGATGACATCATCCAAGTATACCAAACAGGTTTTCCATGTTAACCCTTGCAGGACACATTCCATCAATCGCTCGAAAGTCGCCGGAGCATTGCACAGCCCGAATGGCATTACCGTGAATTGCCGTAGCCCATTTCCTGCGGTGAAGGCGGTTTTCTCCCGGTCTTCTGGATGGATCCGTACCTGCCAATAGCCACTGTTCAAGTCGAGAGTGGAAAACCATCGGGCTCCTGATAGTGTGTCTAGCGTGTCGTCAATCCGTGGCAGAGGATAGCTGTCTTTCTTGGTGACGTAGTTGAGCTGCCGATAGTCCACGCAGAACCGGGTGCTGCCATCTTTCTTCTTAACCAGTACAACCGGTGATGCCCACGGACTTTTGGAACTTTCAATCAGACCTTCTTTCTCCATTGCCGACACCATCTCTGCAACTTCTGTCTGCTTTGCCAATGTCTCTCCCGTTTCCGCTGTCGAAGGTGATGGGAGAGGTTTTGGAGCATCACGTTCAGATATTGTTGCGACGGCAGTAATCGGCGTGCATTTTCCAGTCACCTCCCCTCGCCTTAGTTTGACAGTGTGTGGTCTTGTGTTCAAAACTCTCACTGGAACCATGGTGTTCTTTGGGTCTGGTTATACTATGTAGAATCGGTGGCTCCCAAGATCACCTTCCAGCTTCGTCCAAATGATTGTCTCTGAAGACGGCGGCAAAACTTCGTCTTTGCTGATGACTGTCCTGAGAGTTACGGCATTCTCGTTTCCGTACACCATCGGAATCTCCACATTTCAATACCTCAGTACTTGCATCCCGATGTCCAAGATTACTTCATTTGCTTTCATGAAGTCTATTCCTATGATGCACTCGTCGCATATATCTGCCACCAGAAACGCATGGGAGAACGTCAGTCCTGCCAGAGTAATTGTAAGACGAACTTCTCCAAATACCTTCGCCATTTCCCCTGTTGCAGTCTTCAGGCAGTAGCTGTTGGTGTTGTGCAGCCAGGAGCTTTTGACGATATCTCTTCTTACAATGGAGGCAGTGGCGCCTGTGTCGATGGTGGCTACGCACTTTTTCTTGTTGATTAGTGCCTCCACTGTCAGGCTCTTGTTACCCCGTTTGGTTTGCGAAACTTGAATGGTGGTCCTGGGGGCCTCGATTCCAGTAACCAACTTCTGCCCCGCGAAGCTGGTCCTTACGCATTTCCCGACTGCTGGTTTTGGGAAGTCTGACTGACAGCCAGATGCTTCCTCTCTGCTTCTCCTACTTCCGCAATGTGGACAATTTCCTCGTCTGGGTGCACTTCTGCACTGCCGTTGTAGGTGTCCGGTTTGGTTGCAATTCCAGCAACGAATTTGACTTCCGCGAGCTTTGTCTTCATCCATGACGGCTGTTCTCTGGCATGAGCATTCCACGACGGACATTTCCCTGACACGGTGTATTCCCTGGTATGCTTGGTCCGCAGCCTTCATTGACAAAGCGAATGCCAATGCCTCGGGGAGTGTTCGCTTTTCAGCCATCCTTACAGCCATTTGCAGTTGTCTGTCCTCTATGGCCTGAATAAAAGCTTCCACCGCCATTTCGTTGATAAGCTCCTCACCGGCTTTAGGGTATGAAAGATGGGCTAGTCGCTCTATATCCGCTTGCAACTGTTGGAGCGTTTCCCCCCTTTTCTGGACTCGACTACGCAGCTGAACCCTGTACACCTGCTGCATGTGTTCATCCCCAAACCGCATCTCGATAGCCTGAACCAGAGAGTCGTAATTCTGCTGTTTATCTTCCGGGATGGTCTGCAAGAGCTCCGCAGCTGGACCCCTCAGTGCAAGTGTGAGTGCAATGGACTTCTCTTCATCGTCCCAGCTATTGGTCATTGCGGCCGCTTCGAATTGCCTTTTATAAATTGGCCATGATGTTTGACCATCGAAGATAGGAGGCTGCATCTCCTTTCTTCTCAGACCGTCAGTGGAATATTCCCGTGCTTTCTGTCTCTTCACGTTGCTGAGTTCCTTAGTAAGACTTTCGACTTGTTTTTCTCCTTTTTCGAACTGAGTCTCTATTTTCCCGAACTGAGTTTCATGCTTCTCAAAGTTTTCATCGAATCTAGTTTCGACTTTTTCGAGTTGCGTCTCGACCTTCTCGATTTTCTCTTCGATCGCTTCGAATTTAGATTCCAAGTTCCTGTTTTGCTCATCAAGTTTGCTTTCCAGAGCATCTAGAGAATTCTTTTGTTCGTCCATTGCTTTCTTTTGTTCGTCCATTGCTTTCTTTTGTTCGTCCATCGCTTTCTTTTGTTCGTCCAGCTTAAGTTCTAGAGAGTTCTTTTGATCGTCTATTGCTTTCTTTTGGTCATCGAGCTTAAGTTCCAGACACTTCTTTTGGTCTTCCATTGTTTTCCTTTGTTCGTCCATGACTGACTTAAGTTGCAGGAGCAGACTTGTTATATCCGGGTCGGCTACTGTACTTGCTGGTTCCTCTCCCACGTCAAACTCTACGTCATGCGGATTTTCACCTTCCTGCGTTACTGCTTCTTCCAGACGAATCAGTAGGGCATCTTTTCCCCCAGTTGTGTCGAGGTTCCGCTTGCTGGGTTCTGCCTTTAGTTGAGTTATAGTTAGTTTTCCCAATTTGCGACCCATTTTGCGCAACTAATTAACTCAACACAGAAATCGATTTTTTTTTTTTTTTGCTTGTGCAATTTCACACCACGGAAATAGTTATTCACAGAATAAGTTTTATCCCGCTTCTGACACCAATGTAATATGCGAGCTACGGCTCGAGTAGATAAAACAATATTCTATGAATTTTATTTCTTTATTTTCTAGTCTATAGAACAATTCAGGTTAACACTATATTATTCTTCGCAATTCTTTTCTTACAAGGTCTCTGTCCTCTCAAATCACTTTATCTCCTTTCGATTACTTAATTCACAAATCCAAACTAATTACTTCTTCCTGTTAAATCTCAACTTTCAATTTATCACAAAATTACAACTTCGCCCATTATCACTTTTCTAATCTCTTCGCCACAGTTTAGAAACTACTGCTTCTTTCTCAATCGCCATCTGTCCTTATATAGCAGAAGTTTCTGATAGCCAGAAACTTCTAGCAAATTCTTCGACCACTGGAACAAGAGAAATTCTGATGTAATAATTCTTGCAGTTATAATTCCCTTTTATCCCTGATATTATCCGTCTCTTTCGTTGACATGAGCTGTGGAGACTTCGTCCCAGACACGAACCTCGAATGAAAGGACAGTTCGAACCAAAATTCTGCCAGAATGAAAAGTCACTTCGGAATTTGTTGCGTCATACTTTTAGGGAGCTTAGTTATTATTATGCTACAGTATTATTACAATTAGCAGAAAATCGAAATTGGGTATACAAAAATCAGATACCTCAGAATCATAAATCCAAATTTTAGAAAGAAATATGACATCCGGTAGATGGTCTAAGGAAGCGAGATGGGAGAAAAAAGTGTCAACATTTTTTCTAAGGCTGCGAATATTTTGATGAATGACCGAGAAACCTGAATGTGAATCTATGTTTGGATGATCAATACAAAAACATTTAATTCCATCAGAAGAAGAACTAAAATTAATTGAATTATTATGAGGATTTACTTGATTATCTGATAATGAACTATATAAACTATGTACTAATTAATCTTAAAATTTAGAGAAATCCTCAAAACTAATAATTTGTATAGCCTTATACCGTCCTTCCTTCTGACAAGCACCCTTGAATTTCTAATTCATTTTATTTACATTTGTTATTTTCTCTCAGCTCTCTTGCCTTATCCCAAAGCGATCGTGTGTAGCTCGTAAGGCTGTCATTTATATAAATTCGGCTGCTTTTGTTTCTGCTGCTGCTGTTGTCGCTGATGTTTATAGAATTCTTATTGGAGACGTTGGAGAATAGTTTGATTTTATTTTCACGCAGTTTCTTCATTATCTTTTCTTTCCGCGCAAGCCATGTAAATTGAATACACGCGATGTTCAGAGATGCATTGTTTATCCCATTCTTCTTTGTTTGCGGTTCTTAATGTAGCAGAATTTAATTTCACTGGCATCGAAACTCTCATCAACTCCATCAGATAACAGCTCGACCACTTTCTCTTTGACATTATCAGCTTTTAGGTCTGGGATACCAACAATATCCACGGCACGCTGCTTCTCTCTTTGCTCCAGTAGATTCAGCTTCACTTCTAAAACGTTTACCTTCGTAGTAAGAATCGTATTTTCATCTTCGAGAGATCTGATTCTGGCAAGGGCATCCACGATAAGATTCTGAAGTTTGATTATTTCACCGTAAAGCATATTTATGGTAACTGGTTGCTCCGATGAAACAATCTCTTTAGAAATATTTTTAGCAGAGGATAAGGTCGAAGTAAGAGTGTCAGTTTAACTCTCCGTTGAGACATCGTTTGGAAAACTGTTTCCTTGGGCCTGCGGTTTGATATTGGAGTCTCTTACAGGTGAAACTATAGCAGAGATGGCATTCGCAGGAGGGTTTTTAAAAGACCGAATTTGTCTGCGGAGGAATTGTCTGCGATTAGAGATTTTCTTTGTTGACCAACACAACTAAAACACTTGTAGCCTTGACTGCTCTTTACCAAGAATTCAATGTCTCTTTTTTCCAATTTGGTCCACTTTGCATGATGATATAGCTTGCAATTCTCACATTGAATTTTCAGATCGTTTCTTTCAATTTTTAAATTACATAAATCGCACTTCATGTTTATAATAGCCTTTTTGTTTTTACTCACAGATAACTTATAATCACAAAGATATATAAATAATGATTTAATCTTCAGTTATTTAAATTTTCACTATTATGCTTATTCTGACGAATGTGCCCCACCAACACTTCTTCGAGACTTCTGTCTCCCTCTTTGTCATGTCGGACGTCCTGTATCATTATCCATATTGCTTTCGAGACATTGGAAAAGGGAAATTCCCTTTGCCAATATCCTTCGTCAAGATGGTAATACTTACATATAACACTTTGATAAATTAATACAATTACCTAATTTCGAACAATAAAATAAGACAACATACCTGCACTGGTGGCAGCCGAGGCTTACTTGTGCCCAGACTCCACCATGGATGTGGATTTGCAATCCGCTTTGGTTGGTATTCGTCGAGGTACTCTTTTTCTTTTCTTTTTTTTTTGTTTGATTTAGTATAGTTGTTTATCTTTTGTTTTGTCCCTTGTGACTAGTACCACGTTAGTGGCTGGCGTCACCTCTAGTGACTGGTGTCACCCTTCCCAAATGATTTTTTTTTGTTTTGTGTGTACGTTTACATTTTATTGCAGTCTCTAGGGCCCCGTAACAGTATCGACGACAGTGTCTGAGTGGCCGTAAGGACACTGGGCTCGTTAATAAAAGGGGCCTGTAATGACTGCGGTGTTCCTTTGTATCCTTCCTTTATAGGCCGACTAACGTGTGCCAAAGGTGCACGCCCTGGGTCTAAGGGTCTCATGCTCTACAGACTGGCCGGGCTATAGGACTTCCTTAGCTCTGCTCGTCTAATTATTGTAAATGTGGTTGAAGTATGGCCTATGTGTGTATGTATTATTTGTGAACTTTCTGTGTTGTGCGCATTTGGGTGTCTATATGGGTTCTTGTAGTTTTGGTGTGATTCATCTCCATATCTAGGGATTTAATTTAAAACATGCATATAGACTCTATCCTGGGTGTGTTATACGACTAAAGGACTCTCTACTAACAAATAAACAAAATCTATCAATGACTAAATAAACTCAATATATAAATAAATAAGTAAATCTATAAATATATTTACTCTATACATAAAAAAATATCTATATAAATATATAAATATCTCTATAAATAAATAAATAAATAAATAAATCTCTGAATAAATAAATAACTATCTCTATAAATAAATAAATAAACTCTGAATAAACAAATAACTATCTCTATAAATAAATAAATAAAATCTGAATAACACTGCATATGAACTATTATACCTATTGCAACGACAGCTTATATGCGTCAGGTATATCACAGTCTCCTCGGTCTTCATATATAAAGGTCTTTGGCATGAAACTTGACCACCACTTCACCTCTCTGGTTACCTACCTACAGAGAGTTACCGATCACTTTCAAAATCACAGATGGTAAGAACTTCGGGCCTAGTTCGGCATTGTAACTATCGGGTATGCTACTCTGCTTGAAGTTACGCCGATAGACGGTTTGTCCTATGGCGTACTTAACATCTCGGCTCCTCGTATTGTACACTTTGGTGGATTTTTGATGAGCTAGTCTTAAGTTCTTGAATATTTTATCTCTAATTAATGCCAATTTATCCGTTTTATTTTCAATGTGTACCCTTGGGTCCTTGATCATGTCCAGTCTGCGCAGAACTTCATAGGCACTACCATGGTGCACCATGGGTATTCCGAATAGTAGGGCTCGAATGATGTCGCATCGTGCACTACGCTCCTCAAGGCGAATGCCGCACTACTGACATGTAGGTCCCAGTCCTTCTGGTTCCCGTCAATATATGACCGTAATTTGGGCAGTAAGGAACGGTTAACCCTCTCGGAGGCATTTGCCTGAGGAGAGTAGAACGCGGTGCGAACGTGTTTGACCCCATATTTGTTTAACAAGCTGGAAAATAATTCTGAAACGAATTGTTTCCCGTTGTCTGAATGGATAAATTCGGGTACATCAAAACATGGAAAACATTTTCTTCTAAATAATTAACTACCTCAGCTCTGCGGATACTCCACAATAAAATATATTTACTAAAGTGGTCCAATACTATAAATATGTGTGTGGGTCCTGCCTTCGTTCATGGGTATGGTCCTAAGAAGTCGATGTAGAGGCGTTGGAATGGTCGGTAATCGTTTGTTGTCCCATCGGCGGCCGGGATATCACGTTTAGTGACTTGCTTTCACGTAAGTGTTTACAACAGATGCCATACCTGGCCAGAAGTAGTTCTGCCTCAACCTTGCTAGCGTCTTGCTTCTCCTGCAGCAGGAGAATCGTGGGCAGATTGCAGAAGACTCCCACGCAACTCCTTCGGTACCCAAGGCTTCCATGCCCTATCTTCTTGCAGATAGTCACCTGTCCGTACTTCAGTCCGTTTGTAGGCACATCCGTCAGATACATATACGTAGTTTATTTTTGTTCTTGTCGACTGTCTTCCTTAATTCGTCATATTCCCTTCAAGTGAAGTATGGCGAACTAAGGTCTACATTCCTGTATCGGGTGTGAGCTCCTCCATATGGACACGTGAGAGAGCATCAGGGACTACGTTCTGGACACCATTCCCATGTTCGATCACGTAGTCAAAACCCTGAAGCTTCAGGCTCCATCTGGCCAATCGACCAGACAGATCCTTCTGAGCCATCAACCACTTCAAACTTGCGTGATCAGTGATGATAGTGAATGGTAATCCTTCCACATAGGCCCTGAACTTTATTACTGCCAAAATGGCCGCATAGCATTCAAGTTCCATCACACTGTAATTTCGCAGAGCGGAGTTAAGCTTCTGGGACATGATTGCTATTAGTCGTTCATTTTCTCGGAGTCTATTTAGAACAAAACACTCCCCACACCAGACGTTGAAGCATCGCATTGTATGTAGAAGTGTTCGGTGCTATCACCAAGGACATTTTGAGCTGTTGGAATGCCCTTAGCGCCTCGTCGGTCATCGTAAAGGTCTGTCTTTTCTTGAGACAATCGGTCATGGGAGCTGATACAGAAGCAAAATTGGGATTGAAACGTCTGTACCAACCTGTCAGCCCTAGGAACCGACGAAGTTGCTCGGGAGTCTTCGGTAATGGGGAGTTCTTGACCGTCGATACCTTGTCTTTGTCCATTCGTAGACATCCATCCCCGACGATATATCAGAGGTAGCTTATTTGATTATAGCAGAACTTACTTCTTTCGACATTGATCGTCAAGCCCACTTCCCATAAATATCGCGCTGCCTCTTCCAACAGTGTGGAGAACAAACCAAGAGGTCAACCCGCTAGACAAAGACATTCTCTTTCAGCCGAGAGGGAAACCTTGTCCATCAGCTTGCACATTCTCTGGCCGACATTGCACAGTCCGAACGGCGTAACCGTGAACTGATATAGCGGCCGTCCAGGGACTGTGAAGGCTGTTTTCTCCCTCGACTTGTTCTCCAGAGGAATCTGCCAGAAAGCGTCCTTCAGGTCAATACCCGATATGAATCGTGTATCCTGAAGTCTGCTCAGCAGACCTTTGGTGTGAGGAAACGGGTAAGCGTCTTTTTTGGTGACTGCGATTACATTTCGCGAGTCCGGACAAAGTCTATTTTTGCCGGGTTTCCGCACCAATACAACTGGAGAGCTTCATGCACTGTTACTCTCTTCGATGACCCCGAGAGAAAGCATTAGGTCGGGTTCATCGAAAAGCAGCTCCTGTATTGCTAGCGAGATCGGGTAATGCCTCTGTTTAATGGGAATTTGCTCGTCATCCAGCTCGATAACATGCTTTTCGAGGGAGATCTTACCCAGACCTTGCACTGCAAATAATGGGAACAGTTGCTTGATTCTTTCCAGTTGTGCTGTTTGTGCGGGTGACAATGTCTGGACAGGAGAACTCTCTACCGTCGGAGATGGAGTGTCAAGTTCGTCAATGATGTGAGGAGCCACCTTAAAGGCACTCCAAAAATCTACCCCTAAATAGAGTTGCTGCTGCAAACTAGGAACAACATACAGCTCCATTTCTTGGGTTTTGCCACCCCATGAAACAATAGTTGTAAAACGTAATTGTATCCATTGGTGGTTCCCGTCCGCGGTCCTAATGTCTGTTGCCATCCTTGTCATCGTTACGTTCGTCCTAGCTACGAACTCGAGTGCACCTTTCCCCAGACAGCTAATAGTGGCTCCACTATCTAATAGCCCCAGAACCTCTTCTCCTTCTATTCTCACCTTTGTATAGGGTCTATTATCGTCCAAAGTACATATCACAGATGCTTCTATTTAGTTCTTTCCTCGTCTACATATTGCAACCTTTTCCCTAAGCCTGAGTGTCTTATTGAAGTTCCGCAGGTTTTAAGGACGTGCTATCTCCTCTCCGAAAATTCATCGTCTAGCTTCTTCGTACCCTTGCAGTCTTCTATGCAGGCTCTTTCTCGGAGGAAACTCCTTCTTCGTGGCTGTGAAGTGACAATTTGGGTCCCTGTTCAAGATTTGGACTGCCCCGGTCCTGGTTCTCCGGGAGTGCAGACGCCATCGACGAATGATTCCCGGACGCACCGCCGACCTTCAAGTTTCCCTGACATTTCGGACAGTTGAAGGCGAAGTTGCCCTACCCACAACTGAAACTGGTCAGGGTGTGAAACGGGGAGGGACATACTGGTGAAGTTTGTTCCGTATTCCTAGTCAAGTCTGTCCGGTTTGCGAAAGTGTTAGTTATTTTGTTCGTAGAGTCTGTATGCAAATAGTTCGTTGGTCGGTTCGTTCTTTTGTTTTGGAGTGCAGCCACTTCAAAATCTTCGTCCTCTACGTCACCCAGCATGCCGCTCCGTAAACTACGGTCTTCTTGGTCGTCGGCTATTTCGTTGACGCTGCGCCTCATCCTGGAATCTATCGCCGCCAAGTGCTTTTCGGCACGTCTACACTCCTTCCTCAACTCTTGTATGCTTCTGACGGCGCACCCGAATATCAGTGTAGCTACCCTGTCCTTAATGTTTTGTCTGAGAATCGCTACCAAGTCGTCTTCGTGTGGTCGGATTTTTTTTCATTTGTAAAGTCAAAGTTCGTATGTCGCTATAGAAGTCGTCAAAGGTTTCATGAGGTTGCTGCCTTCTGTCCATTATTATCCTTAGGATTTCGTGGTCTCGTTGTTGGTGTTTGAACGGGCCTACCAGTTCCGTCTTCAAATCAAAATAGTTGAGCAGCTCTTCACCCTCATTCTCCTGCATATATTCCCAGTACCATTTCTCCGCGGTACCTGACACTAAATGGTGGAAATTGGCGAAAAGCTGATCTTATGACAACCAAATTTAATTCGCAGAGTCTCTATACGAAATAGAAAACTTTCTATAGACATCGATTTCGACGAGCAATCAAACTTAACTCCCCACTTATGAACTTCTACCGGCTTTCCAAGACTTGGAGAACCATTGGGTTCACGCCTCTTGTGTTGCCTAGGTACAGAGCTAGGCCTGTGAAATAACGGAGTCTCCATTCGCGCCAAGTCTGTCTGTTCATCTGATTACCAGTTTGTCCGTCTGTCACTCGTGGAGCTTGTCTGTCTATTTGCCGTGGTGGTTCCTTCTGCTGAATGGCTCCTCCTTCCAGGTCGGAGATCTTATTCTGTAGCAGGCTCATATTGGCCTGGAAAGTCGCCATTACTTCGCTCATGCTCTCTGCGAAGACCGACATGATCTGCTTCTCGCTTTTCTGAACAGCTGAAGAAACCACTTCTTGAAACACTCGAGATATTCTCCGGTCCTCTTTTCTCACATTGGGTAGATTGAAGTCTGTATCGTTCCGTTCTTGTCGTAGGTCTTCAATATGATCCTAAAAAAAGGATCTCACCAGAACTATAATAAAAAAGCTAAAATCCAAAATTTTACAACTAGATATAAATTCGTAAAGCTTTTAATTCATTAAAATTCAAAGAAAAGTAAAAAAAAAAAATATTAAAAAAATTACAACTAAAGAAGAAAAAAAAAATCTAACCTAAACTAACTAAGTAGGTAATTTCTACTTTATTAACGCCTTTTCAAAAATTGTATTGGCCTTTTATATTAATGTGCGATGGTATGTGGATTCACGGTCGGGTTCTCTAGTCACCATTCCGCTGACTAATCAAGTTCGTTATGTTCGTCTTCGAGTCTATTGTACGTCATATATCCCTGTCTACTTGTGACTGGATCTCTGGGACTTGACGAGTGTTGTCATAAATACCTTCTGTCCTTACCACTACTAGCCATCAAGTAAACTCCAACACCTGGCTGACTAGGACTTTCAGAATAAACTCCAACACTAATAGAGCCTCAATACCTATGATCACGCCTTACCGATGGTCTGGCAAAAGCCTTTACCCTTGGACAGAAGCTTTGCATTAGGCCCTTCCACCCTAATCTACTCTTTATTTCTTCCTAGACATCCAACTACCTTACGAGATCTTCTGGCTTCTGACCTGAAGATTGGACAGCTGTCTTTGAAATAAAGAATTTGATCGGCCCTTGAACCGAAAGTGAGACAGGAAAGTAAAATTGATTAAAAAAAGCTGAAAATAAACTAATTCGCGAAAGGAGGCTGATTGAAATGAATCCAAGGTGACGGCTTTCAAAAAGTGAAAATCGTCCCCTTGGAGTCGCAATCTGGCCTCTAAAACCGTTCGAAAACGTTGGGCGCCATTGTTATCAGCTATGGGCAGGCCACGGAGGCATCTTCAGTGTGGATGAAGGTGACGGTCGCACGCACGCGGTTGTACGGCTTAACTCGTCGGACGAGGCTGGTTCGTCTCCCATCACTCTCTCACGACCTACTCAAACACAAAAAAATCGAGCCATATGTTTACAAAAAAAACCTGTTAGAAAAGAGAAGAAGCTAACCTAATTAGACCACGGACGGACTTTAAAAAAAAAAAATAGGAAAGAAAATAGGAGAAGAAGAAAAACACAAGGGCTTGTGCCCATATCCCGGAGAAAGGAGGGTATATCAGATCTAAACTACACCTAACTATTCTAAACTAAACCTAATCTACTCTAAAACTTAATATAGACCCTAACCTATACCTATACTAACTTATATCTATCCTATTCTAGCCATACACTACGACATCTGTATCCCCTAGTCTAACCAAGATGTGGGTTCGTCTCGTCCCAGAGACGTGTCAGGTGTTGACGGCACTAGCATGGCCATCCACTAGTGTGGATGATCTTCTCAAATAAATCAATTTTCTCGCCGCATTCAATTTGATCTCCGCGCGTGTTTTTCCGAATTTATTTTGTTCTTCTTGATTGCATTCTCCTTTTCCTCGAGGTTAATTTAAAGTTATAGTGCTTTATTAATTGCACTACGGGTTTAGTTCAGTGCGTGCATCCTAACTTCATCGGTATATTCAATGGATACGGAGATCCACATTGTTTTGCTTTCCCCCACCCCCCCTGTGGATACAGAGATTCACATTGTTTATTTCTTTTTTTTTTTTTGTTCTGTGGATACGGAGATTCACATTGTTACATTGTTTTGGTGGTCATGACGGTCGTTGGACGTTTTGCACTGGTGGCAGCCGAGGATTACTTGTTCCCAGACTCCACCATGGTTGTGGATTTGCAGCCTCCGTTTTGGTTGGTATTCGTCAACGTACTTTTTTCATTTCTTTTTTTTTCTATTTGATTTAGTATAGTTGTTTATCTTTTATTTTGTCCCTTGGTGACTAGTACCCTTCCCAAATAATTTTTTTTTTTTTTTTTGTATTCTGTGTACGTTTACATTTTATTGCAGTAACAAAAGAGCAGATTGACCTGGTTTGTAAACAATTTTACCAGTCTAAAAATGCCCAAGAAACTCAAGTTGCATACTTACGTCACCAGTTGACTGGACATGTTGGAGCAAAATATGGAGGTGGCTCGGGAATATCATCAAGCCATAGTAGGGTCAGGTAGATTGGAACCAGAATTAAAATTGGAGGAATTAGTGGTCGCGTACGAGCAAATAATTGAAATATACCTAGAGCATAAACTCAGATTTGTTGGATTGCATTTGAAAAATCCTCAGGCATCAACGACTACTCCAACAGTACCACCAGCTGACGCACATTCCGTCCCCAGCAACAAAATCAGGCTTGGAGAAATAGAGATCACAAAGTTCACTGGCCCGTAAACGACGTGACGGTCAATTACATATGTAAGTGTCAATTTCAGTTTATGGTGCATAATAACAACACATTGAGAGAGGTTTACAAGATGCACTATCAGTTTAAGTTTTAATTAATTTTTATTATTATCAATTCATTATAACTTAATACCTAGACAAGAAACGCTTAAAACTAGCTCAACTAACTTAACTAAATTATTCTAACTTACTGGCCCTATGCGGGCGCTCTAAACTAAACCTAATACTTAGAACTATGTCTTTCGATGTAATTTACTTTAATTCTTTATTTATTTCATTAGTTTCTTATATTAATAATTACTGAGACAAATTTTTGATGAAATTAAAAAACTTAGTGAATGAATTAATTTTTTCTTCTGTTTGGAATTAAATATAAAACTTAAAAAACTACCTTAAAATAAAATTTAAACTACTTTCTTCTACCTTATTCTATCTTACACTAATTGCGTAATGAAATGCGTCCTTTTTTTATTTTTTATTTTTTGCTATGTTTTTTTCTAAGTACTGTGAACAATTTTTTTTTTGTTCTTATTGTCTACCTACAAGCTACCTAAAATACCTAAACCTAAACTATGTAAGTCGGCCATCGACAAAGAACAGCCAACTTTAAACAACAAACAGTCTACTCTGGATTATGGGGAAATGACGAAGGACCTCATTGGGATAGAATTTTATGTACTGGGACTCTGGAGTTCTGTATAAATGAAGGCAATCACGAAGGCAAGCCTTTTTAAACACCCGAATCTTTTCCAACAAGATTGCTCCCATGTTGTACCTCACGGGACATATACGAGCATTGGTCCAATGAGGGCCGTGTAGCAACTTGATCTTCAACTTCCAGTCATCCCAATATGACTGAATCTTATCAAAATCACGTTGCAGGAGCAGTGCAATGACCTCGATTCTTGGCCCTGATCTGTACGCATCGTTTGCATACGCTATGGCATGGTGAAGTGATCCTATGAAATCGCCCGTGTAAATGGTGAAAAGGATTGGTGAATTCACCGCACCTTGTTGCAGACCACTTTTAATTTCAAATGTTCCAGTAGAATTCAGATTGCCATTTTTGACATGTTATAAAGTATATCAGTGGTTTACTTATGCCCAGCCTGTTCTTTATTATTATTATTATTATTAGTATTTATTTAAAACTATAAGGCTTACACGTAAGATACGAATCTTTTAAGCTGTGAAGCTACTTTAAATGGTTGATAATAATTATTTGAAAAAAAAAATTAAGAATGATAAGAAGACATATATTATAAAAAAGAAAGAAAATAAGGAAAAAAAAGAAATATTTATATATACATACATTTGAGAAAATTAAAATTTAAAAATTTAATAATTAATTAACGATTTTTAGAATCCCTTTGTAAAATCAAAACAGCTTCAAAAATCAGAGAATGAAAGAAAAATAAGAAATAAAAGTTCAATGTCTGCACATTTATATTGTAACATAATGTAGCATAATAACTACGCCCTCGAACAGGCAACAAATTCCGAAGTGTCTTTTCATTTGAGGTTCGTGTCTGAAATTAGTCACCACAGCTCGGATAATATCACGGATAAAAGAGAACAAGAGAGAAATGATTGTCATCTTGGAATTATTACATCAGAATTTTTCTTGTTCCAGTGGTCGAAGAATTTGCTAGAAGTTTCTGGCTATCAGAAACTTCTGCTATATAAGGACAGATGGCGATCAAAAAGGGGACAGTAGTTTCTAAACTGTGGCGAAGAGATTAGAAAAGTGTTAATGGGCGAAGTTGTAATTTTGTGGTAAATTGAAAGTTGAGATTTAACAAGAAGAAGTAATTAGTTTGGATTTGTGGATTAAGTAACTGAAAGGAGATAAAGTGATTTGAGAGGACAGAGACCTTGTAAAAAAAGAATTGCGAAGAATAGTATAGTGTGAACCTGAATTGTTCTATAGACTAGAAAATAAAGAAATAATTTCACAGAATATTGTTTTATCTACTCGAGCCGTAGCTTGCATATTACATTGGCGTCAGAAGCGGGATAAAACTTATTCTGTGAATAACTATTTCCGTGGTGTGAAATTGCACAATAAAAAAAAAAAAAAAAAACCATTTCTGTGTTGAGTTAATTAGTTGCGCAAAATGGGTCGCAAATTGGGAAAACTAACTATAACTCAACTAAAGGCAGAACTCAGTAAGCAGAACCTCGACACAACTGGGGGAAAAGATGCCCTACTGATTCGTTTGGAAGAAGCAGTAACGCACGAAGGTGAAAATCCGCATGACGTAGAGTTTGACGTGGGAGAGGAACCAGCAAGTACAGTAGCCGACCCGGATATAACAAGTCTGCTCCTGCAACTTAAGTCAGTCATGGACGAACAAAGGAAAACAATGGAAGACCAAAAGAAGTCTCTGGAACTTAAGCTCGATGACCAAAAGAAAGCAATAGACGACCAAAAGAACTCTCTAGAACTTAAGCTGGACGAACAAAAGAAAGCAATGGACGACCAGAGGAATTCTCTAGAACTTAAGCTGGATGAACAAAAGAAAGCAATGGACGGACAAAAGAATTCTCTAGAACTTAAGATGGACGAACAAAAGAAAGCAATGGACGAACAAAAGGAAGCAATGGACGACCAGAGGAATTCTCTAGAACTTAAGATGGACGAACAAAAGAATTCTCTAGATGCGCTGGAAAGCAAACTTGATGAACAAAACAAGAACTTGGAATCCAAATTCGAACCGATCGAAGAGAAAATCGAGAAGGTCGAGACGCAACTCGAAAAAGTCGAAACTAGATTCGATGAAAACTTTGAGAAGCATGAAACTCAGTTCGGGAAGTTAGAGACTCAGTTTGAAAAAGTAGAAAAGCAAGTCGAAAATCTTACTAACGAACTCAGCAACGTGAAGAGACAGAAAGCACGGGAATATTCCACTGACGGTCAGAGAAGAAAGGAGATGCAGCCTCCTATCTTCGATGGTCAAACATCATGGCCAATTTATAAGAGGCAATTCGAAGCGGCCGCAATGACCAATAGCTGGGACGATGAAGAGAAGTCCATTGCACTCACACTTGCACTGAGGGGTCCAGCTGCGGAGCTCTTGCAGACCATCCCGGAAGATAAACAGCAGAACTACGACTCTCTGGTTCAGGCTATCGAGATGCGGTTTGGGGATGAACACATGCAGCAGGTGTACAGGGTTCAGCTGCGTAGTCGAGTCCAGAAAATGGGAGAAACGCTCCAACAGTTGCAAGCGGATATAGAGCGACTAGCCCATCTTTCATACCCTAAAGCCGGTGAGGAGCTTATCAACGAAATGGCGGTGGAAGCTTTTATTCAGGCCATAGAGGACAGACAACTGCAAATGGCTGTAAGGATGGCTGGAAAGCGAACACTCCCCGAGGCATTGGCATTCGCTTTGTCAATAAAAGCTGCGGACCAAGCATACCAGGGAATACACCGTGTCAGGGAAATGTCCGTCGTGGAATGCTCATGCCAGAGAACAGCCGTCATGGATGAAGACAAAGCTCGCGGAAGTCAAATTCGTTGCTGGAATTGCAACCAAACCGGACACCTACAACGGCAGTGCAGAAGTGCACCTAGACGAGGAAATTGTCCGCATTGCGGAAGTAGGAGAAACAGAGAGGATGCATCCTGCCGGTCAGTCTTCCCAAAACCAGCAGTCAGGAATTGCGTAAGGACCAACTTCGCGGGGCAGAAGTTGATTACTGGAATCGAGACCCCCAGGACCACCATTCAAGTTTCGCAAACCAAACGGGGTAACAAGAGCCTGACAGTGGAGGCACTAATCAACAAAAAGAAGTACGTAGCCACCATCGACACAGGCGCCACTGCCTCCATTGTAAGAAGAGATATCGTCAAAAGCTCCTGGCTGCACAACACCAACAGCTACTGCCTGAAGACTGCAACAGGGGAAATGGCGAAGGTATTTGGAGAAGTTCGTCTTACGATTACTCTGGCAGGACTGACGTTCTCCCATGCGTTTCTGGTGGCAGATATATGCGACGAGTGCATCATCGGAATAGACTTCATGAAAGCAAATGAAGTAATCTTGGACATCGGGATGCAAGTACTGAGGTATCGATATGTGGAGATTCCGATGGTGTACGGAAACGAGAATGCCGTAACTCTCAGGACAGTCATCACAGCAAAGACGAAGTTTTGCCGCCGTCTTCAGAGACAATCATTTGGACGAAGCTGGAAGGTGATCTTGGGAGCCACCGATTCTACATAGTATAACCAGACCCAAAGAACACCATGGTTCCAGTGAGAGTTTTGAACACAAGACCACACACTGTCAAACTAAGGCGAGGGGAGGTGACTGGAAAATGCACGCCGATTACTGCCGTCGCAACAATATCTGAACGTGATGCTCCAAAACCTCTCCCATCACCTTCGACAGCGGAAACGGGAGAGACGATTCTCCAGTCCAGTGAGCTGAATCAGGAGCATCGAACTATGGCAGAGAATCTTATCAATGAGTACGCTGATGTATTTGCCTCACAGGACGGAGAATACGGCCGAACACACCTGGTACAACATCGAATAGACACTGGTGATACTAGACCAATTCGCCAGCCTGCTAGGTGCCTTCCATTGGCAAAGCAGACAGAAGTTGCAGAGATGGTGTCGGCAATGGAGAAAGAAGGTCTGATTGAAAGTTCCAAAAGTCCGTGGGCATCACCGGTTGTACTGGTTAAGAAGAAAGATGGCAGCACCCGGTTCTGCGTGGACTATCGGCAGCTCAACTACGTCACCAAGAAAGACAGCTATCCTCTGCCACGGATTGACGACACGCTAGACACACTATCAGGAGCCCGATGGTTTTCCACTCTCGACTTGAACAGTGGCTATTGGCAGGTACGGATCCATCCAGAAGACCGGGAGAAAACCGCCTTCACCGCAGGAAATGGGCTACGGCAATTCACGGTAATGCCATTCGGGCTGTGCAATGCTCCGGCGACTTTCGAGCGATTGATGGAATGTGTCCTGCAAGGGTTAACATGGAAAACCTGTTTGGTATACTTGGATGATGTCATCGTCGTGGGAAAAACGTTTGCGCAACGCCGAGACAATCTAAGGGATGTGTTTCAAAGGCTTCGAAGTGCCCACCTGAATCTCAACCCCAAGAAGTGCGCCCTGTTTAGAGCGGAAGTCAAGTACCTGGGACACATAATTTCAGCGAAAGGAGTGAGAACCGATCCGGAGAAGGTCGAAGCGGTGAAAAACTGGCCAGTCCCCAAAGACAAACACCAACTAAGGAGCTTCCTGGGCCTAGCCACCTACTACAGACGGTTCGTGAAGGATTTTGCCGGGATCGCAAAGAACCTGCACCAGTTGACGGAAAAGGGAAAACAATTCAAATGGTCAATTGAGTGTGAGAAGAGCTTCAAGGCACTTAAACAACGGCTATGCGATGCCCCGATACTGGCTTACCCCACTCCCGGGGAAACGTTCATTGTGGATGCAGATGCTAGTAATGTCGGGGTAGGAGCCGTACTCTCCCAGGTGCATGATGGCCAAGAGAAATTGGTTGCGTACTTCAGCAAGGTGCTCTCTAAGCCAGAAAGGAACTACTGCGTGACAAGGAAAGAACTTCTAGCTTTGATCTTGGCTACGAAGCATTTTCACAAATACCTCTACGGGAGGAAGTTCGTTCTTCGCACAGACCATGCAGCCTTAAAATGGCTATTACAGTTCAAGAGTCCTGAGGGTCAGGTCGCAAGATGGATCGAAAGGCTGCAAATCTACGACTACGAAATACAGCATCGTAAAGGAAGGCTCCACTCTAATGCGGATGCACTGTCCCGGAGACCATGCAGAACGGATTGTAAACATTGTGCGCATCAGGAAGAACGGGAGCTGGTGTCCATCCAAAGAATGAGAGCCGAACCTATCGCCGGCTGGAGCGTAGATGAGATCCGGAACGCTCAGAAGGAAGACCCGGATATCGAGCCGATTCTGGCCTGAAAGGAGAACATGGAGAAACCGGATCATCAGGACATCTCTCACAGAAGCCCGACCTTAAAGGCATACTTTGCGCACTGGGACTCCCTCCATGTCCAAGAAGGTGTTCTGAGAAGAAAATGGGAACCCTCCGACGGGAAGACGTTTGTAATGCAGCTTGTCGTACCGCGGACGAGGGTCAAGGAGGTGTTACAGGAAATGCATGGCGGTGCGACCGGAGGCCACTTGGGAGTGAATAAGACGCTAGAAAAGGTACGAGAACGTTTTTATTGGTTAAAAGCGAAGGAAGATATCGAAGACTGGTGCAGAAAATGCGACGTGTGTGCAACTAGCAAGGGTCCGAGAGTCAAAACTCGAGGTAAGATGCACCAATACAACGTGGGAGCACCTTTCGAACGAATCGCCATTGACATCGCAGGGCCCTTTCCGGAAACCGACAATGGTAATCGATATATACTCCTAGTGATGGACTACTTCAGTAAGTGGCCGGAAGCGTTTCCGATCCCTAACCAGGAAGCCAGAACCGTGGCGGAGCAGATCGTCTACAATTGGGTTTGCAGATTCGGTGTGCCCTTGGAATTGCATTCTGACCAAGGGCGGAACTTCGAGTCAAGAATCTTCCAAGAGATGTGTCAACTACTCGGAATCGAAAAGACAAGGACAACCCCGCTTCATCCACAGTCGGACGGTATGGTGGAGCGTTTCAATAGGACTTTGGACGAACATCTCTCGAAGGTCGTAGGTGACTATCAACGGGATTGGGACCGGCAGATTCCCTTGTTTTTGATGGCCTATAGAAGTGCCGTGCATAGCACTACACGACATACGCCGTTCGAAATATTGTTTGGTGGAATAGCTCGTTTACCCAGTGAGGTGAAATTTGGATCTCCTACCAATGAGCCCAGAAATGAAGAAGAGTACGTGGCGGACCTTAGGGAAAGGCTTAGGGACATACACCAAAGGACCAGAAGCCAGATTAAGATGACGAGCGACCGCATGAAGACCAGGTATGATGCCAAGGCAACAACGTCAGGATTCCAGGAAGGAGATCGGGTGTGGCTGTATAATCCCCATCGCCAAAAGGGGAAATCACCTAAATTACAGCGGAACTGGGAAGGTCCCTACAGAATAGTAACCCGCATCAACGATGTTGTCTACCGCATCCAGCGAGGACCGAGGGCCAAAATGAAAGTGGTTCATGTGGACCGACTGAGTCGATACAATGGCCGAAATGAGGATGCACTTGTTCGGGACGAACACGTCTAAGAGGGGGGCAGTGTAGCATAATAATAACTACGCTCCCTAAAAGTATGACGCAACAAATTCCGAAGTGACTTTTCATTCTGGCAGAATTTTGGTTCGAACTGTCCTTTCATTCGAGGTTCGTGTCTGGGACGAAGTCTCCACAGCTCATGTCAACGAAAGAGATGGATAATATCAGGGATAAAAGGGAATTATAACTGCAAGAATTATTACATCAGAATTTCTCTTGTTCCAGTGGTCGAAGAATTTGCTAGAAGTTTCTGGCTATCAGAAACTTCTGCTATATAAGGACAGATGGCGATTGAGAAAGAAGCAGTAGTTTCTAAACTGTGGCGAAGAGATTAGAAAAGTGATAATGGGCGAAGTTGTAATTTTGTGATAAATTGAAAGTTGAGGTTTAACAGGAAGAAGTAATTAGTTTGGATTTGTGAATTAAGTAATCGAAAGGAGATAAAGTGATTTGAGAGGACAGAGACCTTGTAAGAAAAGAATTGCGAAGAATAATATATTGTGAACCTGAATTGTTCTATAGACTAGAAAATAAAGAAATAAATTTCACAGAATATTGTTTTATCTACTCGAGCCGTAGCTCGCATATTACAATACTTATGCTTCTGGGAGGGTCGCGGTGTTTTATAGAAATGACATGTCGTGTGAAACATTTAATTATAGGCTCAATAGTGTTGATTTAATAAGTTTAAATTTGCAAAATTTCTGGTGTGAGCTACTGCTTTATTGGTATTTATAGATTGCATTCGTTTACAATTCCATCTTTTTTGGAAGAATTTTCTAGATTGTTGGATAACCAAACTTGCAAAAATATAGTACTCTTAGGGGATCTCAATATCAACCTTCTCTCAGATTCTCCTGATGTAGATTCTTTTTTATCGGTTTTGTCCTCTTATGGTTTTGAATCCCTTTTGTCCCAGCCTACGCGCGAAAGCCTACATTCTAATTCATGTTTAGACCATATATTTATTAGACTGCATAGGAACAATTCAGTCTGTTACAAGACTGCTATATTTGATCTTAAAATAACTTATCATTCTTTAACAAATATTCAACTTAACTCTGGTGTTTCCAGAACAAAGCAATTCGATGTTCATCAATTTCAAAAAATTGATTTTGCTAGTCTTAAATCAGCTTTGACTTTTGAGTTTTGGGATGATGTCTATAGTTCAAATAATCATTCTATTACTTTTGATTTATTCCTTAGTAAACGCCAATCCCACATATCGAACTGTAGCTTGAGTGTAAATAAAACTACCAATAAATTAAAATGTCTTAAGCAGTGGATGACGTTATCTCTATTAAAAAAATAAGAAAGAAGCAAGACCTTTACACTCGTCTTGTCAAACATCCCAACAATGTAACGCTAAAATGTTATTACGAGAAGCTATGCTTTAAACTATTTTAGAAGAAGACTTTTTGAAAATACTGGCAACACTAAAAAAAGAGTAGCAAGTTATTAATGAAATTTTAAATAGAAAAAAACCCAACATGGATATCGTTATAACTAACAATAATGCCACTATATCGGATGCTTTAGATGTTGCCAATTTATTTAATAATTATTTTTCGAATATTAGCTCTGGTACGGACATTTTAGCGAGCGCTTGCTCTTCATGTCAAACCGATAATTTAATTAAAGAAGAACATTTACAAAGTGAAAGCTTTTTCTTTGAAAATTTTGCTTTCCATGTAATACACAAAAAAATACTTTCACTAAAGAATTCTAATTCATCATCTCTTGATATGATCTCAAGCAGAATTCTTAAAAAGATTTATTTTTATGTGTCTGATGTCTTATGCCATATTTTCAATCTTAGTGTTCAGAAAAGTATATTTCCAGACCCACTGAAGGCGGCAGTAGTAATTCCGCTGCATAAAAAGGGAGATACAATGATTTTGAACAATTACAGTTCAATTATTAGTGTTTTCAGAGATTTTTGAAAAAGGTATTAAGTCCAGAATGTTGTCTTTTTTAAATAATGCTGAATACTTTAGTGACTTTCAGTTCGGTTTTCGCAGTGGAGGATCAACAGATGATGCTTTGTTAAAGTTATGTGGTGAAATTTATACCAGTTTAAATGACTCTGAAATTCCTGCTACTTTATTCATCGATATAACAAAGGCATTTGACATGGTGGATCACGCATTGTTACTGAAGAAGTTGTATAATGCGGATTTCAGAGGCTTTGTACATGACTGGTTCATGTCCTAATTAAAAAATCGTAAACAAAGGGTCAAAGTAAGAAATATTCTAAGTTCTAAGAATTATATTGTATTAATTTAGGTGTCCCACTGGGCTCAGTTTTGGGTCCTATCTTATTTCTTATATTTGTGAACTCATTATTCCTCCAATCATTTAAAGGTAAAATTACAGCATTTGCTGATGATACAGCTGTGAGTTACTCAAACAAGAGCTGCTTCAATATATATATTGATTTGAACAATGATTTGGATATATTGCGGAGATGGTTTAAGCTACATAAATTAGTAATTAGTAGCAAAACTAAATTCATGTTATTTAATCTTATAGGTTCAATCAGTAATATGGTTTTGCAGTATCACTCGCCCAGTTGCTCCAGATTTCCTATTTTTTTTTTTTTTTTTTTTTATAATCTGCGCGCGCCAAAGGGAGTATTAATACCCTTTAATTGTTTCAGGGCACGGGCGTCGGGGAAAAGGGGGAAGAGGAACAGAGGAGGTACCTATGCACGTTGGCTTTGAATGTTTGAAGGTTGTAGTGATGGGGAAATACAGATGGGGAAATACAGAGATCGTTCCACATTCGTGTTGTTCAGCTTATAAATGAATCCCTATATTTGACAGTACGACCGAAGTTTGGCTTCAGGGTAAACTGATTTGCATTCGAAGCAAGTCGCGTATTGCGGGTGAAATTTTGAAGGGGAGGAATGCAACTGGCTATTTCGCTGGAGCATTTTTTGTGGAAGAAACGATAAAACAGGGAGAGACAGGAGACATTTCTCCGATGTTCTAGTGAATGAATGGAATTCACAATGTCTCTATCACCTATAAGTTTTAACGCACGATTTTGTACCCTATCAAGAATGTGCAAAACGGTCTTGGGTGCACCAGACCAGATATGGGCGTTATATTCCAGCTTAGGGCGAATGAATGCCTTATAAATTGAGGCCAGATCAGACGGGGTAAAATATTTCTTGCACCGTTTAAGGAATCCTAGACATTTTGCAGCATTTTTCGCGACCTCGAATATGTGATCATTCCATCGAAGATGGTTATTAATACACATACCGAGAATGGCAAGTCTTTCGGTTTCAATGATGCAAGTACCATCCATGGATAATGGTTGAGGGTTTTGGTTTCGCTTGAGAGACAGAAGACAGCATTGTGTTTTGGAAGCATTAAATTCCACTCGGTTGGTTGAACCCCATTTAATTATGCTGTCTAGGTCGGAATTTAATGTGTTTAACATACGTTGCCATTCCCCTTCTACGGCCGAAGAGCAAGGACGTGAGTTAGGGAACGAATAGGAAAAACTGAGGGTACTGTCATCAGCGAAGGAATGGATTGGACTAGAAGTTGCAGGCAAGAGATCATTTATAAAAATGAGAAAGAGAGTCGGAGACAAAACGGAGCCTTGGGGAACACCAGCATTTATTTGGTGAATTGCAGACTTGAAGCCGTCCAAAACAACTTGTATTGAACTCCCCGAAAGGTAATTTCTAATCCATTGAAGAAGAGACTCATCGATGCCTTATGCACGCATTTTCGACAAAAGAGCCTGATGCCAAACTCTGTCAAATGCTTTTGAAATATCAAGTGCAACCATCTTGGTTTCGCCGAAGTGATGGAGAGATTGGTTCCACTTCTCGGTGAGATATGCCATCAAATCACCAGTGGACCTGTTGCTACGAAAACCATACTGCCGGTCATTAAGGAGTTTTCGTGAATCGAGATATTTCATAAGCTGACGATTTATCAGCGTTTCCATGACCATGGAAAGAAGGGACGTAAGTGCAATGGGTCGGTAGTTGGACGGGGAGGAAGATTCGCCTTTTTTGGGGACGGACTGGACAAATGCTGTTTTCCATCTACTCGGAAAGAGCCCTGAAAAGTAAGATAAACAGAAAAGCTTACGCAGAGGTTTTGCCAGCGTAGAAGAACACCTCTTCAGAACTATGGGGGGGATACCATCTGGACCAGCGGATTTGTGTATGTTAAGACCTTTGAGTACTCCTGCAACTGTACGAGTGCGAAAGTGGACTTGTCCCATGGAAAATTTGACGCTCTCAAATACAGGTGGAGACAAAGCATTATCTGGCAGCGTGGAGTTCGCTGCAAAATGAGTAGCAAGCAGATTAGCTTTGTCTAAGGAGCTGACAGCTGGAATGTTATTGTAAATGAGTGTGGGGATGGCAGACGAGGCAGAATTTTTAATATTTTTGACGAATGACCAAAAATTTGTACTACCTTTGGGACATTGTAGGATTTTTTGCCTCAATTTTTGGTCATGTAAGAATTTTACACGTCGAATATGGGCATTGCAGTCTTTTCTAGCTTGTTTAAACTTTTTTCGGTTTTCCTCAGATTTGTTGGCTTTATAAGACCGAAAACTTACTTCTTTCAACCTGATAGCCTCTTTACAGCTCTGGTCAAACCACGAGTTTGCCTTAGGTTTAATTCTCTTTATTCTGTTAGGAATAAAGTCATTCATACCTAAGAGTATAGTGTTAGTGATCATATCAGCAGCGGCATCCACGTCGCTATCGAGGAAGCATAGCGACCAGTTAAAACTCCTAATGAAGCTATTAAGGCCGCTCCAGTTGGCTTTCTCGTATTGCCATACTTTCCTTTTAGGAGTTTTTTCTTTAACTGAGTGGTCGGAGTACGAGAATTTAGCTGATACGATATTATGGTCAGACCGACCTAGACGCGCTAAAACATCAATAGTGTATTTATCAGGGTGCGAAGTAAGAAACAAGTCCAAAGTGTTGGCGGAATGACTTACAATGTCCGGTATACGTGTAGGCTCATTTACAAGCTGAGTCAAATTGTTTACCTCAGCGAAAAGTTCAACATACCTTCCTTCGGGTGTTATCTGGCCAGAATGTTGAAGCCAATTCCAATTGTGTATATTGAAATCGCCCGCAATGACGATTTCAGTATGAGGGTACAAGGAGACAATTCGAGTGATGGAATCGGACAGCGCATCAAATTCGTCAAAAGTTGAGTTGCTGTCCGCACTAGGGCTTCTATAAATAAAGCAGTAGTGAATTATTTGCTTACGGACGGTGAATTTTAGCCATTTGAAATTAAATTCCGGGTTGGAACAGTGGCCATACTGTGGTGGAACTTGGTAAGCAATATCACTACGGACGTAAATGTTGAGGCCACGGTGGGGAAAGAATAATGACACTAAGTTATACCCAGGCAGTTTCAAATCGGAAGATTCTTCAACTACCTGTGTTTCACTTAGTGCCAAAACAGCTGGTTTATGGGAATAGGCGTGGGCGTACACATCAAAGAAATTCATTCGAAGCCCACGAATGTTGGTAAGATCAACCCTAAATTCCCTCATCACTACAACATAGAAACACAAAAAGACACAACTCTGACGTAACTAAGCGAAGCTGTGAAGTGAAGATCCAATGAATAGTTTTCCAAAACAAACTGTCGCAGGTGCTATGCCCAAACGACAATCAGCTATGGTCCGCTATTCGGATAAACATTCACAGCCCGCTATGCATCAAATGTTACACTCTCTCAGTCATCGCAACTGGGAGTATGTACATACATAGCACGTACTCCAATTGCGATATCAAAGAAGCGCAACCGCGGGTGAGAGGAGGTGAAAGATGGAAAGCACCGGCACTGATTTATTTTCTTTATTTTTTTCTTTTTTTTTCCACTGCACTTTTAGCACTGGTTTATTTTATTTTTTTCTATTATTATTATTTATTTTTTTTTCCACTGCACCACACTGAATGTAATTTGACGGGCGCGAAATATTATTATTATTTGAAGGAATTATTTTTTTAATTAATTTTTTTTTTTTTTTTTGTTTTTTCCTATAGACAATGTCTTTACACGTGACCATTGCTTCCCATCTTTTAACGGAAATGCAAACTGTTCAGATGGTTGCTTCAATATTGAACGTGTCACACGCTTCAAAAACCTGGGAATCAGCTTGGATTCTAAGCTTAGTTGTAAGGACCATACTACGTACTTGAAGCAATATCTGAACAAGGTTGTGAGACAACTATATCACCTTAGTCTCTACTGTAATGCGTCAATTTTAAAGTTGGTGTACAATGGTCTATTTAAATCCCAGCTTCAGTTTGGGATATCTTGTTGGGGTGGTTCACACTTTAATAAAATAGAGTCTATGCTTACTAAACAAAAACATGCAATTCGAATCATCTGTAAGGTTAACCGGAGAACTCCTAGCTTTGAGTTGTTCAAGAATCTAAAAATCCTTCCATTAAGGCACTTATATTTCTACAAAGTCTTAGACATCTTTTTTGATAAGTCTGGATATAATGCTGTTAGATTCCATGAAAACTACAATGTACGTGTCAATTAGAGGAATTTCGTTATTGTACCTACAATTAAAAAATCATACTTTTCTCACTTTTACTACGTCACTGCGCCCCGTTTATTTAATAATTAAATTACCGGAAAGACTCAGATGCGAGAGAATGAAATCAGTATTTTTTCGAAATATTAAATCTTGACTTTTCCAATATGACCATTGTATTATAGATAACCTTCTTGGTCCAATAGTTTAATTTAAATTTGTTAATCATCGCATTTTTAAATTTGTATATATGTACATTGTTATTTACGAATACTTGTAATTTTCTTTTCTCTTTTACTCTTTTTTTTTAACTCCTCATCAACATATATGGTAATTTGAATACGTATAGTATAAATTGATGGAACATTCGCCGCTTGTCTTTTATGGCATCTGAATGTCCTTATCTATTTCATTGTAAAACATGTACATATCTAAACTTTATTTATATATTTTTTGTTGAAGTAACTGAATTCGCTAACCATTATTAATATTTGATTGTTAAACTTTAACATTATATTATGTTTTGCATGAAATAAAGATTTTATTATTATACTATTATTACATAGGTAACTTATATTATGGATGAAGATAAATGTAGGCAACGAATGAAATTGAAGGGGTAACTAAATGACCATGATAAAGAGAAAAAATGAAGAAGGTAGGAAACTAGGGCAAAAGAGCATCGACCGTTGATCACTTTTTTGATTAATTCAAATGAGAACGGTCGATGCCCCTACAATAGAGATTGTGAAAAAGCTACAAGACAGTGACACATAAAATAAAGGAAATGAATTTTTTAAGATCTTTTCAGGTAAGTGAAAAGTGACTAGTCGGTCTTGAAAGAAATGGGTAATAATAATAATTTTTCTAGACAGTAGTCAGAAAGGAAAGATTCGCGGGGAAATAGAATCCCTCGAGAAGAGGACATACTGGAAAAGAAATAGCAGAGGTATGTGCCCATAGAAATTGATTTCGACGAGACAGAGAATTTAATCGGTGTAACTTTTGGTGAAATTTCCAGGATTCGGGTCGAGCCGTTACACCCAAGCCTCTGCAGAGATTGGATAGGCCCCGTTTTTTTTTTTTTGTCCGTAATCAACGGTCAGCCGAGACCGCAAGTCAAACCGGCGAATTGGCCTACCGGTATTCTCCCAGTGGAGTGCAAAGATCACAAGGGAGCAAAGGCCACTCAACACTGAACTGAGGTGCTCCGCCCCAGAGATACAGTAACACTAAAGCCGCAGTAGTAACAAACTGCAACGAGGGAGCAACATTTTTTTTTTGTGTGACAAAAAAAAAAGAAAAAAAAAATAGGAGTGAAGTGATCTACATATGTAGTTAGAGTTTAGTTTAGTTTTTTTTTTACCTTTTTTAAATATTGTAAAGCTAAGGTTAGGTGTGAAGTGGTTCTGCATTTAGCATTGATTTTGTGTGCTTTTGTGTGCCCGGACAACAAAAAAAAAAAGATTTCAAAATTTTACAAAAATCATTTTTTTTTCTGAATATTTTTTTTTCCTTTTTCTGAAGTTTTATATAGAGTAATGCTAAGGCACAATTTGCTTGATTAGGATAGATTAGATTTAATTATAACTTAGGTAATTGCTTTTTTTTGTTAGATTTTTTTTTTTTTAATAAACTTAAATGTACGTAACTAATTTTACTGATAATTTGATAATGATGACCTTAAGTTTTAGAGTAGATTAGGTTTAGTTTAGAATAGATAGGTGTAGTTTAGATCTGATATACCCTCCTTTCTCCGGGATATGGGCACGAGCTCTTGAGCCTTTCTTCTTCTCCTATCTTCTTTCCTATTTTTTAATTCCGTCCGTGGTCTAATTAGGTTAGCTTCTTCTCCTTTCTAATAGGTTCTTTTTGTAAACATATGGCACGATTTTTTTTGTGTTTAAGAAGGTGGTGTGAAAGTGATGGGAGACAAACCAGCCTCGTCCTACGAGTTAAGAAGTGCAACTGCGAGCGTGCTACCGTCCCCTTCATCCACACTGAAGATGCCTCCGTGGCCTGAACCTAGCTCATAAAACTTTTGAAGAACAATAAAATGAAAAGCATCCATATTTATTTCATATATTAGACTTAAGTAGATACATACATATTGTAATATGCGAGCTACGGCTCGAGTAGATAAAACAATATTCTGTGAAACTATTTCTTTATTTTCTAGTCTATAGAACAATTCAGGTTCACACTACACTATTCTTCGCAATTCTTTTCTTACCCTGTCCTCTCAAATCACTTTATCTCCTTTCTTAATTCACAAATCCAAACCAATTACTTCTTCTTGTTAACTCTCAACTTTCAATTTATCACAAAATTACAACTTAAGCTGTTATCACTTTTCCAATCTCCTCGTGCGGTTCAAAACCATCTGCCCTGTCTCGATCGCCATCTGTCCTTAAGTAGTCGCATTTCTAATAGCCAGAAACTTCTAGCAAATTCTTCGACCACTGCAACAACAGAAATTCTAAGATGACAATCATTCTTGCAGTTATAATTCCCTCTCATCCGTGATATTATCCGTGTCTTTCGTAGACATGAATTGTGGAAACCGCAGACACGAACCTAGAATGAAAGGACACTTCGAACCAAAATTCTGCCAGAATGAAAAGACACTTGGAATTTGTTGCATCATACTTTTAGGGAGCGTAGTTATTATTATGCCACAATATTGTAACATCGCCTAAAAGGATGCTACAATAATGTAGAATAATAACTACGCTCCTCCAGCAAATTCCAAAGTGTCTTTTCATTCGAGGTTCGTGTCCGCGGTTAAGTCTCCACAGTTCATGTCTACGAAAGAGACCGATAATATCACGGATAAGAAAGAATTATAACTGCAAGAAATGATTGTCATCTTGGAATTATTACATCAGAATTTTTCTTGTTCCAGTGGTCGAAGAATTTGCTAGAAGTTTCTGGCTATCAGAAACTTCTGCTATATAAGGACAGATGGCGATCGAAAGGGGGTAGTTGGTTTAGAACCGTGGCGAAGAGATTGGAAAACTGATAATGGGCGAAGTTGTAATTTTGAGAGTTAACAAGAAGAAGTAATTGGTTTGGACTTGTGAATTAAGTAATTGAAAGGAGATAAAGTGATTTGAGAGGAAAGAGACCTTGTAAGAAAAGAATTTGCGAAGAATAGTATAGTGTGAACTTGAATTGTTTTATAGACTAGAAAATAAAGAAATAAATTTCACAGAATATCGTTTTATCTACTCGAGCCGTAGCTCGCATATTACATTGGTGTCAGAAGCGGGATAAAACTTATTCTGTGAATAACTATTTCCGTGGGGGAAAAGATGCCCTACTGATTCGTCTGGAAGAAGCAGTAACGCAGGAAGGTGAAAATCCGCACGACGTAGAGTTTGACGTGGAAGAGGAACCAGCAAGTTCAGCAGCCGACCCGGGTATAACAAGTCTGCTCCTGCAACTTAAGTCAGTCATGGACGAACAAAAGAAAACAATAGAAGACCAAATGAAGTCTCTGGAACTTAAGCTCGATGACCAAAAGAATTCTATAGAACTTAAGCTGGACGAACAAAAGAATTCTCTAGATGCTCTGGAAAGCAAACCTGATAAGCAAAACAAGAACTTGGAATCCAAATTCGAAGCGATCGAAGAGAAAATCGAGAAGGTCGAGACGCAACTCGAAAAAGTCGAAACTAGATTCGATGAAAACTTTGAGAAGCAAGAAACTCAGTTCGGGAAGTTAGGGACTCAGTTCGAAAAAGTAGAAAAGCAAGTCGAAAATCTTACTAAGGAACTCAGCAACGTGAAGAGACAGAAAGCACGGGAATATTCCACTGACGGTCTGAGAAGAAAGGAGATGCAGCCTCCTATCTTCGATGGTCAAACATCATGGCCAATTTATAAGAGGCAATTCGAAGCGGCCGCAATGACCAATAGCTGGGACGATGAAGAGAAGTCTATTGCACTCACGCTTGCACTGAGGGGTCCAGCTGCGGAGCTCTTGCAGACCATCTCGGAAGATAAACAGCAGAACTACGACTCTCTGGTTCAGGCTATCGAGATGCGGTTTGGGGATGAACACATGCAGCAGGTGTACAGGGTTCAGCTGCGTAGTCGAGTCCAGAAAAGGGGAGAAACGCCCCAACAGTTGCAAGCGGATATAGAGCGACTAGCCCATCTTTCATACTCTAAAGCCGGTGAGGAGCTTATCAACGAAATGGCGGTGGAAGCTTTTATTCAGGCCATAGAGGACAGACAACTGCAAATGGCTGTAAGGATGGCTGAAAAGCGAACACTCCCCGAGGCATTGGAATTCGCTTTGTCAATGAAGGCTGCGCACCAAGCATACCAGGGAATACACCGTGTCAGGGAAATGTCCGTCGTGGAATGCTCATGCCAGAGAACAGCCGTCATGGATGAAGACAAAGCTCGCGGAAGTCAAATCCGTTGCTGGAATTGCAACCAAACCGGACACCTACGCTGATGTATTTGCCTCACAGGACGGAGAATACGGCCGAACACACCTGGGACAACATCGAATAGACACTGGTGATACTAGACCAATTCGCCAGCCTGCTAGGCGCCTTCCATTGGCAAAGCAGACAGAAGTTGCAGAGATGGTGTCGGCAATGGAGAAAGAAGGTCTGATTGACAGTTCCAAAAGTCCGTGGGCATCACCGGTTGTACTGGTTAAGAAGAAAGATGGCAGCACGCGTTTCTGCGTGGACTATCGGCAGCTCAATTACGTCACCAAGAAAGACAGCTATCCTCTGCCACGGATTGACGACACGCTAGACACACTATCAGGAGCCCGATGGTTTTCCACTCTCGACTTGAACACTGGCTACTGGCAGGTACAGATCCATCCAGAAGACCGGGAGAAAACCGCCTTCACCGCAGGAAATGGGATATGGCAATTCACGGTAATGCCATTCGGGCTGTGCAATGCACCGGCGACTTTCGAGCGATTGATGGAATGTGTCCTGCAAGGGTTAACATGGAAAACCTGTTTGGTATACTTGGATGATGTCATCGTCGTAGGAAAAACGTTTGCGCAACACCGAGACAATCTAAGGGATGTGTTTCAAAGGCTTCGAAGTGCCCACCTGAAGCTCAACCCCAAGAAGTGCGCCCTGTTTAGAGCAGAAGTCAAGTACCTGGGGCACATAATTTCAGCGAAAGGAGTGAGAACCGATCCAGAGAAGGTCGAAGCGATGAAAAACTGGCCAGTCCCCAAGGACAAACACCAACTAAGGAGCTTCCTGGGCATAGCCACCTACTACAGATGGTTCGTGAAGGATTTTGCCGGGATCGCAAAGAACCTGCACCAGTTGACGGAAAAGGGGAAACAATTCAAATGGTCAATTGAGTGCGAGAAGAGCTTCAAGGCACTTAAACAACGGCTATGCGATGCCCCGATACTAGCTTACCCCACTCCCGGGGAAACGTTCATTGTGGTTGCAGATGCTAGTACTGTCGGGGTAGGAGCCGTACTCTCCCAGGTGTATGATGGCCAAGAGAAGGTGGTTGCGTACTTCAGCAAGGTGCTCTCTAAGCCAGAAAGGAACTACTGCGTGACAAGGCGTTAACTTCTAGCTTTGATCTTGGCTACGAAACATTTTCACAAATACCTCTATGGGAGGAAGTTCGTTCTTCGCACAGACCATGCAGCGTTAAAATGGCTATTACAGTTGAAGAGTCCTGAGGGTCAGGTCGCAAGATGGATCGAAAGGCTGCAAATCTACGACTACGAAATACAGCATCGTAAAGGAAAACTCCACTCTAATGCGGATGCACTGTCCCGGAGACCATGTGCCCTTTTAATTGCATTCTGACCAAGGGCGGAACTTCGAGTCAAGAATCTTCCAAGAGATGTGTCAACTACTCGGAATCAAAAAGACAAGGACAACCCCGCTTCATCCACAGTCGGACGGTATGGTGGAGCGTTTCAATAGGACTTTGGACGAACATCTCTCGAAGGTCGTAGGTGACTACCAACGGGATTGGGACCGGCAGATTCCCTTGTTTTTGATGGCCTATAGAAGTGCCATAGAGGACCAAGGGTCAAAATGAAAGTGGTTCATGTGGACCGACTGAGTCGATACAATGGCCGAAATGAGGATGCACTTGTTCGGGACGAACACGTCTAAGAGGGGGGCAGTGTAGCATAATAATAACTACGTTTCCTAAAAGTATGATGCAACAAATTCCGAAGTGTCTTTTCATTCTGGCAGAATTTTGGTCCGAAGTGCCCTTTCATTCGAGATTCGTGTCTGCGATGAAGTCTCCACAGTTCAAGTCAACGAAAGAGACGGATAATATCACGGATAAGAGGGAATTATAACTGCAAGAATTATTACATCAGAATTTCTCTTGTTCCAGTGGTCGAAGAATTTGCTAGAAGTTTCCGGCTATCAGAAACTTGTGCTATATAAGGACAGATGGCGATTGAGAATGCGCAGTAGTTTTTAAACTGTGGCGAAGAGATTAGAAAAGTGATAATGGGCGAAGTTGTAATTTTGTGATAAATTGAAAGTTGAGATTTAACAAGAAGAAGTAATTAGTTTGGATTTGTGAATTAAGTAATTGAAAGGAGATAAAAAGATTTGAGAGGACAGAGACCTTGTAAGAAAAGAATTGCGAAGAATAGTATAGTGTGAACCTGAATTGTTCTATAGACTAGAAAATAAAGAAATAATTTCACAGAATATTGTTTTATCTACTCGAGCCGTAGCTCGCATATTACAAAATGTATGCAGGTGGCTGTAATGGTCAGATTGTCCTCAATCCTTTGTTTGTTGAAATTAGTGGAAAATTGTTTTCCAGAGTTAAAAAACTTCCAGTTGCAGTTTCCAATAAAATTAAATTATTTTCTGTAAAATTAGGTAGTACGTAAAATTTAATTTAGGACTTACAAAAAAATGTTACTTGCTCTTTTCTTTCAATTGACGTTAATGTTTTGTTGAACTAACATGTATTTTTATTGGATAAAATAAAGGAAACATAGTATGTTAAATTTGTTTGTGATACAGAATTATAGACATAAAATAAAACAAAGACATTCAGTAAGTTTTATTCTCCTGTTATATGTATGCATAATTTAATAATAATGCACTCATTCATACCATAAAAAAATATTTTCTTTTGTATACATTGTGGTTTGCTGTCATCCAAGATTGGAATGCATTTAGCTGTGGGTCATCAATGGTACCGGGTGACAATTAATTAATTTGAATCGTCATCAATTTAGATAAACTTTTTTTTTGTTTTTTTTTTTAATCATATCCTACATGAACATGCAAGAGGCAGTTGCATTTGCCAATATATAAATAGATTCAATGCTACCACCATGATTTATATTGTGAGTATGCCAACCACAAAAAAGAAAAAAAGAAGAATGTAGAAACTAATAGTTAATGCAATAAAAAGACAATCTATTGCAACCAAAACTGAATTTAATATTATACTATAATGTGAATATGATATTTATGGAATTGAAGAAAAACGTTTAGTGATTTAATTATTTGTAGGACTAATGAAATTGTAAAACTGATTAACACGGAGTGTATACCAAAACTAATACGAAGCAGACCAGCAAATTGCACCGATGTCAAAAATCAACATATTCTAACTGTTGAGGAAATACTTCCTGGGTCACAACTTCTTAACCGGTTCAACGGGTCAATATTATTCAACAACGACACGCTTAATATAACGGGAACGATTACAGTCTAATAATATTGTAACATGCGAGCTACGGCTCGAGTAGATAAAACAGTGTTCTGTGAAATTATTTCTTTATTTTCTAGTCTATAGAACAATTCAGGTTCACACTATACTATTCTTCGCAATTCTTTTCTTACAATGTCTCTTTCCTCTCTAATCACTTTATCTCCTTTCAATTACTTAATTCACAAATCCAAACTAATTACTTTTTCTTGTTCACTCTCAACTTTCAATTTATCACCAAATTACAACTTCGCCCATTATCACTTTTCCAATCTCTTCGCCACGGTTCTAAAACCAACTGTCTTTTTTTTGACCGCCATCTGTCCTTATATAGCAGAAGTTTCTGATAGCCAGAAACTTCTAGCAAATTCTTCGACCACTGGAATAAGAGAAATAATTCTTGCAGTTATAATTCCCTTTTATCCCTGATATTATTCGTCTCTTTCGTTGACATGAGCTGTGGAGACTTCGTCCCAGACACGAACCTCGAATGAAAGGACAGTACGAACCAAAATTCTGCCAGAATGAAAAGTCACTTCGGAATTTGTTGCGTCATATTTTTAGGGGGCCTAGTTATTATTATGCTACACTGCCCCCCTCTTAGACGTGTTCGTCCCGAACAAGTGCATCCTCATTTCGGCCATTGTATCGACTCAGTCGGTCCACATGAACCACTTTCATTTTGGCCCTCGGTCCTCGCTGGATGCGGTAGACAACATCGTTGATGCGGGTTACTATTCTGTAGGGGAATTTATAAAAGGCAATTCGAAGCGGCCGCAATGACCAATAGCTGGGACGATGAAGAGAAGTCCATTGCACTCACACTTGCACTGAGGGGTCCAGCTGCGGAGCTCTTGCAGACCATCCCGGAAGATAAACAGCAGAATTACGACTCTCTGGTTCAGGCTATCGAGATGCGGTTTGGGGATGAACACATGCAGCAGGTGTACAGGGTTCAGCTGCGTAGTCGAGTCCAGAAAAGGGGGGAAACGCTCCAACAGTTGCAGGCGGATATAGAGCGACTAGCAAATCTTTCATACCCTAAAGCCGGTGAGGAGCTTATCAACGAAATGGCGGTGGAAGCTTTTATTCAGGCCATAGAGGACAGACAACTGCAAATGGCTGTAAGGATGGCTGAAAAGCGAACACTCCCCGAGGCATTGGCATTCGCTTTGTCAATGAAGGCTGCGGACCAAGCATACCAGGGAATACACCGTGTCAGGGAAATGTCCGTCGTGGAATGCTCATGCCAGAGAACAGCCGTCATGGATGAAGACAGAGCTCGCGGAAGTCAAATCCGTTGCTGGAATTGCAACCAAACCGGACACCTACAACGGCAGTGCAGAAGTGCACCTAGACGAGGAAATTGTCCACATTGCGGAAGTAGGAGAAGCAGAGAGGAAGCATCCTGTCGGTCAGACTTCCCAAAACCAGCAGTCGGGAGATGCGTAAGGACCAACTTCGCGGGGCAGAAGTTGGTTACTGGAATCGAGGCCCCCAGGACCACCATTCAAGTTTCGCAAACCAAACGGGGTAACAAGAGCCTGACAGTGGAGGCACTAATCAACAAGAAGAAGTGCGTAGCCACCATCGACACAGGTGCCACCGCCTCCATTGTAAGAAGAGATATCGTCAAAGGCTCCTGGCTGCACAACACCAACAGCTACTGCCTGAAGACTGCAACAGGGGAAATGGCGAAGGTATTTGGAGAAGTTCGTCTTACGACTACTCTGGCAGGACTGACGTTCTCCCATGCGTTTCTGGTGGCAGATATATGCGACGAGTGCATCATCGGAATAGACTTCATGAAAGCAAATGAAGTAATCTTGGACATCGGGATGCAAGTACTGAGGTATCGAAATGTGGAGATTCCGATGGTGTACGGAAACGAGAATGCCGCAACTCTCAGGACAGTCATCAGCAAAGACGAAGTTTTGCCGCCTTCTTCAGAGACAATCATTTGGACGAAGCTGGAAGGTGATCTTGGGAGCCACCGATTCTACATAGTAGAACCAGACCCAGAGAAGAATTCTCAAGACTACGTCGTGGGAAAGACGTTAGTCGAACCAAAGAACACCATGGTTCCAGTGAGAGTTTTGAACACAAGACCACACACTGTCAAACTAAGGCGAGGGGAGGTGACTGGAAAATGCACGCCGATTACCGCCGTCGCAACAATATCTGAACGTGATGCTCCAAAACCTCTCCCATCACCTTGGACAGCGGAAACGAGAGAGACGATTCTCCAGTCCAGTGAGCTGAATCAGGAGCAGCGAACTATGGCAGAGAATCTTATCAATGAGTACGCTGATGTATTTGCCTCACAGGACGGAGAATACGGCCGAACACACCTGGTACAACATCGAATAGATACTGGCGATACTAGACCAATTCGTCAGCCTGCTAGGCGCCTTCCATTGGCAAAGCAGACAGAAGTTGCAGAGATGGTGTCGGCAATGGAGAAAGAAGGTCTGATTGAAAGTTCCAAAATTCCGTGGGCATCACCGGTTGTACTGGTAAAGAAGAAAGATGGCAGCACGCGGTTCTGCGTGGACTATCGGCAGCTCAATTACGTCACCAAGAAAGACAGCTATCCTCTGCCACGGATTGACGACACGCTAGACACACTATCAGGAGCCCGATGGTTTTCCACTCTCGACTTGAAGAGTGGCTACTGGCAGGTACAGATCCATCCAGAAGACCGGGAGAAAACCGCCTTCACCGCAGGAAATGGGCTATGGCAATTCACGGTAATGCCATTCGGGCTGTGCAATGCTCCGGCGACTTTCGAGCGATTGATGGAATGTGTCCTGCAAGGGTTAACATGGAAAACCTGTTTGGTATACTTGGATGATGTCATCGTCGTAGGAAAAACGTTTGCGCAACACCGAGACAATCTAAGGGATGTGTTTCAAAGGCTTCGAAGTGCCCACCTGAAGCTCAACCCCAAGAAGTGCGCCCTGTTTAGAGCGGAAGTCAAGTACCTGGGACACATAATTTCAGCGAAAGGAGTGAGAACCGATCCGGAGAAGGTCGAAGCGGTGAAAAACTGGCCAGTCCCCAAAGACAAACACCAACTAAGGAGCTTCCTGGGCCTAGCCACCTACTACAGACGGTTCGTGAAGGATTTTGCCGGGATCGCAAAGAACCTGCACCAGTTGACGGAAAAGGGAAAACAATTCAAATGGTCAATTGAGTGCGAGAAGAGCTTCAAGGCACTTAAACAACGGCTATGCGATGCCCCGATACTGGCTTACCCCACTCCCGGGGAAACGTTCGTTGTGGATGCAGATGCTAGTAATGTCGGGGTAGGAGCCGTACTCTCCCAGGTGCATGACGGCCAAGAGAAGGTGGTTGCGTACTTCAGCAAGGTGCTCTCTAAGCCAGAAAGGAACTACTGCGTGACAAGGCGGGAACTTCTAGCTTTGATCTTGGCTACGAAGCATTTTCACAAATACCTCTACGGGAGGAAGTTCGTTCTTCGCACAGACCATGCAGCCTTAAAATGGCTATTACAGTTCAAGAGTCCTGAGGGTCAGGTCGCAAGATGGATCGAAAGGCTGCAAATCTACGACTGCGAAATACAGCATCGTAAAGGAAAACTCCACTCTAATGCGGATGCACTGTCCCGGAGACCATGCAGAACGGATTGTAAACATTGTGCGCGTCAGGAAGAACGGGAGCTGGTTTCCATCCAAAGAATGAGAGCCGAACCTATCGCCGGCTGGAGCGTAGATGAGATCCGGAACGCTCAGAAGGAAGACCCGGATATCGAGCCGATTCTGGCCTGGAAGGAGAACATGGAGAAACCGGATCATCAGGACATCTCTCACAGAAGCCCGACCTTAAAGGCATATTTTGCGCAGTGGGACTCCCTCCATGTCCAAGAAGGTGTTCGGAGAAGAAAATGGGAATCCTCCGACGGAAAGTCGTTTGTAATGCAGCTTGTCGTACCGCGGACGAGGGTCAAGGAGGTGTTACAGGAAATGCATGGCGGGGCGACCGGAGGCCACTTGGGAGTGAATAAGACGCTAGAAAAGGTACGAGAACGTTTTTATTGGTTAAAAGCGAAGGAAGATATCGAAGACTGGTGCAGAAAATGCGACGTGTGTGCAACTAGCAAGGGTCCGAGAATTAAAACTCGAGGTAAGATGCACCAATACAACGTGGGAGCACCTTTCGAACGAATCGCCATTGACATCGCAGGGCCCTTTCCGGAAACCGACAATGGTAATCGGTATATACTCGTAGTGATGGACTACTTCAGTAAGTGGCCGGAAGCGTTTCCGATCCCTAACCAGGAAGCCAGAACCGTGGCGGAGCAGATCGTCTACAATTGGGTTAGCAGATTCGGTGTGCCCTTGGAATTGCATTCTGACCAAGGGCGGAACTTCGAGTCAAGAATCTTCCAAGAGATGTGTCAACTACTCGGAATCAAAAAGACAAGGACAACCCCGCTTCATCCACAGTCGGACGGTATGGTGGAGCGTTTCAATAGGACTTTGGACGAACATCTCTCGAAGGTCGTAGGTGACTACCAACGGGATTGGGACCGGCAGATTCCCTTGTTTTTGATGGCCTATAGAAGTGCCGTGCATAGCACTACTCGACATACGCCGTTCGAAATCTTATTTGGTGGAATAGCTCGTTTACCCAGTGAGGTGAAATTTGGATCTCCTACCAATGAGCCCAGAAATGAAGAACAGTACGTGGCGGACCTTAGGGAAAGGCTTAGGGACATACACCAAAGGACCAGAAGCCAGATTAAGATGACGAGCGACCGCATGAAGACCAGGTATGATGCCAAGGCAACAACGTCAGGATTCCAGGAAGGAGATCTGGTGTGGCTGTATAATCCCCATCGCCAAAAGGGGAAATCACCTAAATTACAGCGGAACTGGGAAGGTCCCTACAGAATAGTAACCCGCATCAACGATGTTGTCTACCGCATCCAGCGAGGACCGAGGGCCAAAATGAAAGTGGTTCATGTGGACCGACTGAGTCGATACAATGGCCGAAATGAGGATGCACTTGTTCGGGACGAACACGTCTAAGAGGGGGGCAGTGTAGCATAATAATAACTACGCCCCCTAAAAATATGACGCAACAAATTCCGAAGTGACTTCATTCTGGCAGAATTTTGGTTCGAACTGTCCTTTCATTCGAGGTTCGTGTCTGGGACGAAGTCTCCACAGCTCATGTCAACGAAAGAGACGAATAATATCAGGGATAAAAGGGAATTATAACTGCAAGAATTATTTCTCTTGTTCCAGTGGTCGAAGAATTTGCTAGAAGTTTCTGGCTATCAGAAACTTCTGCTATATAAGGACAGATGGCGATCAAAAAAAGACACAGTAGTTTTTAAACTGTGGCGAGGAGATTAGAAAAGTGTGCAGTGGGCGAAGTTGTAATTCTGTGATAAATTGAAAGTTGAGATTTAAGAAGAAGAAGTAATTAGTTTGGATTTGTGAATTAAGTAATTGAAAGGAGATAAAGTGATTTGAGAGGAAAGAGACCTTGTAAGAAAAGAATTTGCGAAGAATAGTATAGTGTGAACTTGAATTGTTCTATAGACCAGAAAATAAAGAAATAAATTTCACAGAATATCGTTTTATCTACTCGAGCCGTAGCCTGCATATTACAATATGTTCACTTCTGCGATTGATCTTAAGTTTTGCGGTAGTGAAAAACTATACGTTTTAAAGATACATATGGTGAATTGTACAAAATTCTAGGATAATGGACTATGATATTTTTATACAGTCAAATATTTATCAAAATCAGTTTTTATTAATTGTATGATACGATTATCCCTTCCCTCGGGTTGCAGTCTGACGTGGCGGAAGGGCTTAGTAGTTTGAAGGATATTTGGATGGTGAGAGCAGCAGGAGTAAACACGCTCTACCTCCCTCTTGAACGCTTATACATCGACAGTTATGTTCTGCACTCAAATAACGACAATTCTATCTTAATTATAGGAATTCTATTTCCAAAATCTGTTTACTCCCTCTCCGAGGTGGACAAGGGTCCTAGACCTAACGACGAAGTTAAAACAGCATTGGCGAGGGCTGAATGAATTTGCGGAACATCGGACGGGTACATCCGATTATAATGTAAGCCCCTTCCGATAGTAATGCGGGACTCTGCTATTGTGATTGTCCTTTCCCTAGCTACTCGTGGGATCCAAATTTCCAATATTATTGTAAAACAAAAGAGAGTGATGCTGCTCCAAGTGCATCTACCAAAATGGGGACTGAGCTAGACATTGACGCTGTGGCTTCCCCCAGTGAAAATGATGACCTCACTTCCATAAACTCTCTCGAACAGGATCACACTCTAATCTCCATCTAGATAAAAGCTGTTTATCCTGAGCCAAAAGCACCGGGTGATCGAAATAGTAGAGCCGAACGAAAGCGGTTCAAATGGTTTTCCACCCAAGAAGCTTGGTAAAAGGTCAAGAGTCCCATGAACCAATTAAGTTTAAGTTTTGACTTAGAATAGAGAACTATACTGGAATTCTGAGTCCCCTTGATGCATCTTATAATACGCTTCAGCGCCTTAAAGTGGATTTCAGATGGTTTCTCCATGTATCTGGCCTTGTCCCGATAGCGAGATACCTGAGACTCCCAACTGCCACTATGGGACATCGCTGCCACAGGAGTTGTCTTCGTCAACTACTTCTAGAACTGATGTGTCACCAGGTGTCGTGACGCCATTTGCATTCATCATTCCGAATTTCGAGATGATTCAAAATTCACCTGACTAAGATGGACAGTGGCATCAGTTTTCTGCTGAATATCCAATCCTAAGTAATTTGTCTCAAAAACTTTAAGGGAAAGTTCTTCCTTCAGGTAGCTGATAAGTGCTGCTATTTTGTTGTCATCAATCGCTGCGATAATGCCGTCATCGATACAAATCGCCAAGATAACGTCCTCTTCCGCGAATACACAGGGATCAGCTTGAGATGCCTTCAGGTGGAAAGATTTGAGGAAGGAATTGAATTTCTTCTTCGTTCCAACATATAGATGCCTGCTTAAGACTGTACAGGCTTTCACGAAGTCGGCAAGAGCGCCCTGTTCCGTTGTTGTATCCTTCCGACTGCTTCATACAAATTTCTTCTTTAACACGACTATTCAGGAACGCAGTAGTGACGTCAAACTGTTTTATTCTATATTTCCGTAATTCTGCCAATCGAAGAATTGTTCTGATAGAACTGAACCTGGCCACTGGGATGAATGTCTCTTGCTCACTTGCGAGAAACCTCTTATAAAGAGCCTAACCTTAAATTGGGATGTTTCGTTTGTCCTGGAACCTTTTATTTTAAAGATCCATTTGTTATCGATGATCATGGTGGTTGAACAAGTTCTCATGTTTCATTCCTTTGATAAGCTCCCATTTCTTCCTTCATGACCTGCTTCCACTTTTTCGAATTCTCCGAAATCAATGCTTTATTCAATTCAATTTTTCAACTCATTTATTTCTCATTAAATCTTCATACAGTTTAACTTATAATATAGTATAATGCAAAATAGATATTAAAATGAGAAAGGTTAGTGACATTTTATATTTTAATAACAAAAACAGTGTCAAATGTAACTTCAAAATAGCTAGATTTCTGATAGATTATGGGTGGGGTGACCCTTCGAAAAAAGTGTATACGTACAATACATATTTCCATTAACAAACATGAGATAAAAATAAATGCAATTAACAAGACAATATAATCCAAAACAAAAGAAAGATTCAAATTTAATTAGATTAAGACGGAGAAAGATTCGTAACCAATAATATTGTAACATAATGTAGCATAATGCAACAAATTCCAAAGTGTCTTTTCATTCTGGCAGAATTTTGGTCCGAAGTGTCTTTTCATTCGAGGTTCGTGTCTGCAATTAGTCTCCACAGTTCGGATAATATCACGGATAAGAGAGAACAAGAGATAATTGGCTGCTGCTGTCATCTTGGAATTATTACATCAGAATTTTCTTATTCCAGTGGTCGAAGAATTTGCTAGAAGTTTCTGGCTATTAGAAAAGCGGCTATTTAAGGACAGATGGCGATCGAGACCAGGCAGTTGGTTGTGAACCGCAAGAAGAGATTGGAAAAGTGATAATGGGCGAAGTTGTGATTTTGTGATAAAATGAAAGTTGAGAGTTAACAAGAAGAAGTAATTAGTTTGGATTTGTGAATTAAGTAATTGAAAGGAGATAAAGTGATTTGAGAGGAAAGAGACTTTGTAAGAAAAGAATCGCATATTAAATTGGTGTCAGAAGTGGGATAAAAGTTATTATGTGAATAATTATTTTCGTGGTGTGAAATTGCACAATACAAAAAAAAAAAAAAAACATTTCTGTGTTGAGTTAATTAGTTGCGCAAAATGGGTCACAAATTGGGAAAACTAACTATAATTCAACTAAAGGCAGAACTCAGTAAGCGGAATCTCGACACAACTGGGGGAAAAGATGCCCTACTGATTCGTCTGGAAGAAGCAATAAAGCAGGAAGTAGAAAATCCGCATGACGTAGAGCTTGACGGGGGAGAGGAACCAGGAAGTACAGTAGCCGACCCGGATATAACAAGTCTGCTAATGCAACTTAAGTCAGTCATGGACGAACAAAGGAAAACAATGGAAGCCCAAAAGAAGTCTCTGGAACTTAAGCTCGATGACCAAAAGAAAGCAATAGACGACCAAAAGAACTCTCTAGAACTTAAGCTGGACGAACAAAAGAAAGCAATGAACGAACAAAAGAAAGCAATGGACGACCAGAGGAATTCTCTAGAACTTAAGATGGACGAACAAAAGAAAGCAATGGACGAACAAAAGAAAGCAATGGACGAACAAAAGAATTCTCTAGATGCTCTGGAAAGCAAACTCGATGCGCAAAACAGGAACTTGGAATCTAAATTCGAAGCGATCGAAGAGAAAATCGAGAAGGTCGAGACGCAACTCGAAAAAGTCGAAACTAGATTCGATGAAAACTCAGTTCGGGAAGATAGAGACTCAGTTTGAAAAAGTGGATACGCAATTCGAGAGAGTAGGAAAGCAAGTCGAAAATCTTGCTAAGGAACTCAGCAACGTGAAGAGACAGAAAGCACGGGAATATTCCACTGACGGTCTGAGAAGGAAGGAGATGCAGCTACCTATCTTCGATGGTCAAACATCATGGCCAATTTATAAGAGGCAATTCGAAGCGGCCGCAATGACCAATAGCTGGGACGATGAAGAGAAGTCTATTGCACTCACGCTTGCACTGAGGGGTTCAGCTGCGGAGCTCTTGCAGACCATCCCGGAAGATAAACAGCAGAACTGCGACTATCTGGATCAGGCTATCGAGATGCGGTTTGGGGATGAACACGTGCAGCAGGTGTACAGGGTTCAGCTGCGTAGTCGAGTCCAGAAAAGGGGGGAAACGCTCCAACAGTTGCAGGCGGATATAGAGCGACTAGCCCATCTTTCATACCCTAAAGCCGGTGAGGAGCTTATCAACGAAATGGCGGTGGAAGCTTTTATTCAGGCCATAGAGGACAGACAACTGCAAATGGCTGTAAGGATGGCTGAAAAGCGAACACTCCCCGAGGCATTGGCATTCGCTTTGTCAATGAAGGCTGCGGACCAAGCATACCAGGGAATACACCGTGTCAGGGAAATGTCCGTCGTGGAATGCTCATGCCAGAGAACAGCCGTCATGGATGAAGACAGAGCTCGCGGAAGTCAAATCCGTTGCTGGAATTGCAACCGAACCGGACACCTACAACGGCAGTGCAGAAGTGCACCTAGACGAGGAAATTGTCCACATTGCGGAAGTAGGAGAAGCAGAGAGGAAGCATCTGGCGGTGATAACATCCATCCTGTCAGCCAGACTTCCCAAAACCAGCAGTCGGGAAATGCGTAAGGACCAACTTCGCGGGGCAGAAGTTGGTTACTGGAATCGAGGCCCCCAGGACCACCATTCAAGTTTCGCAAACCAAACGGGGTAACAAGAGCCTGACAGTGGAGGCACTAATCAACAAGAAGAAGTGCGTAGCCACCATCGACACAGGTGCCACCGCCTCCATTGTAAGAAGAGATATCGTCAAAGGCTCCTGGCTGCACAACACCAACAGCTACTGCCTGAAGACTGCAACAGGGGAAATGGCGAAGGTATTTGGAGAAGTTCGTCTTACGACTACTCTGGCAGGACTGACGTTCTCCCATGCGTTTCTGGTGGCAGATATATGCGACGAGTGCATCATCAGAATAGACTTCATGAAAGCAAATGAAGTAATCTTGGACATCGGGATGCAAGTACTGAGGTATCGAAATGTGGAGATTCCGATGGTGTACGGAAACGAGAATGCCGCAACTCTCAGGACAGTCATCAGCAAAGACGAAGTTTTGCCGCCTTCTTCAGAGACAATCATTTGGACGAAGCTGGAAGGTGATCTTGGGAGCCACCGATTCTACATAGTAGAACCAGACCCAGAGAAGAATTCTCAAGACTACATCGTGGGAAAGACGTTAGTCGAACCAAAGAACACCATGGTTCCAGTGAGAGTTTTGAACGCGAGACCACACACTGTCAAACTAAGGCGAGGGGAGGTGACTGGAAAATGCACGCCGATTACCGCCGTCGCAACAATATCTGAACGTGATGCTCCGAAACCTCTCCCATCACCTTGGACAGCGGAAACGAGAGAGACGATTCTCCAGTCCAGTGAGCTGAATCAGGAGCAGCGAACTATGGCAGAGAATCTTATCAATGAGTACACTGATGTATTTGCCTCACAGGACGGAGAATACGGCCGAACACACCTGGTACAACATGGAATAGACACTGGTGATACTAGACCAATTCGTTAGCCTGCTAGGCGCCTTCCATTGGCAAAGCAGACAGAAGTTGCAGAGATGGTGTCGGCAATGGAGAAAGAAGGTCTGATTGAAAGTTTCAAAAGTCCGTGGGCATCACCGGTTGTACTGGTTAAGAAGAAAGATGGCAGCACACAGTTCTGCGTGGACTATCGGCAGCTCAATTACGTCACCAAGAAAGACAGCTACCCTCTGCCACGGATTGACGACACGCTAGACACACTATCAGGAGCCCGATGGTTTTCCACTCTCGACTTGAAGAGTGGCTACTGGCAGGTACAGATCCATCCAGAAGACTGGGAGAAAACCGCCTTCACCGCAGGAAATGGGCTACGGCAATTCACGGTAATGCCATTCGGGCTGTGCAATGCTCCGGCGACTTTCGAGCGATTGATGGAATGTGTCCTGCAAGGGTTAACATGGAAAACCTGTTTGGTATACTTGGATGATGTCATCGTCGTGGGAAAAACGTTAGCGCAACGCCGAGACAATCTAAGGGGCGTGTTTCAAAGGCTTCGAAGTGCCCACCTGAAGCTCAACCCCAAGAAGTGCGCCCTGTTTAGAGCGGAAGTCAAGTACCTGGGGCACATAATTTCAGCGAAAGGAGTGAGAACCGATCCAGAGAAGGTCGAAGCGGTGAAAAACTGGCCAATCCCCAAGGATAATCACCAATTAAGGAGCTTCCTGGGCCTAGCCACCTACTACAGACGGTTCGTGAAGGATTTTGCCGGGATCGCAAAGAACCTGCACCAGTTGACGGAAAAGGGAAAACAATTCAACTGGTCAATTGAGTGCGAGAAGAGCTTCAAGGCACTTAAACAACGGCTATGCGATGCCCCGATACTAGCTTACTCCACTCCCGGGGAAACGTTCATTGCAGATACAGATGCTAGTAATGTCGGGGTAGGAGCCGTACTCTCCCAGGTGCATGACGGCCAAGAGAAAGTGGTTGCGTACTTTAGCAAGGTGCTCTCTAAGCCAGAAAGGAACTACTGCGTGACAAGGAGAGAACTTCTAGCTTTGATCTTGGCTACGAAGCATTTTCACAAATACCTCTACGGGAGGAAGTTCGTTCTTCGCACAGACCATGCAGCCTTAAAATGGCTATTACAGTTCAAGAGTCCTGAGGGTCAGGTCGCAAGATGGATCGAAAGGCTGCAAATCTACGACTATGAAATACAGCATCGTAAAGGAAAACTCCACTCTAATGCGGATGCACTGTCCCGGAGACCATGCAGAACGGATTGTAAACATTGTGCGCGTCAGGAAGAACGGGAGCTGGTTTCCATCCAAAGAATGAGAGCCGAACCTATCGCCGGCTGGAGCGTAGATGAGATCCGGAACGCTCAGAAGGAAGACCCGGATATCGAGCCGATTCTGGCCTGGAAGGAGAACATGGAGAAACCGGATCATCAGGACATCTCTCACAGAAGCCCGACCTTAAAGGCATATTTTGCGCAGTGGGACTCCCTCCATGTCCAAGAAGGTGTTCGGAGAAGAAAATGGGAATCCTCCGACGGAAAGTCGTTTGTAATGCAGCTTGTCGTACCGCGGACGAGGGTCAAGGAGGTGTTACAGGAAATGCATGGCGGGGCGACCGGAGGCCACTTGGGAGTGAATAAGACGCTAGAAAAGGTACGAGAACGTTTTTATTGAAAGTCAGAACCGTGGCGGAGCAGATCGTCTACAATTGGGTGAGCAGATTCGGTGTGCCCTTGGTATTGCATTCTGACCAAGGGCGGAACTTCAAGTCAAGAATCTTCCAAGAGATGTGTCAACTACTCGGAATCAAAAAGACACGGACAACCCCGCTTCATCCACATAGGACTTTGGACGAACATCTCTCGAAGGTCGTAGGTGACTACCAACGGGATTGGGACCGGCAGATTCGCTTGTTTTTGATGGCCTATAGAAGTGCCGTGCATAGCACTACTCGACATACGCCGTTCGAAATCTTGTTTGGTGGAATAGCTTGGTTACCCAGTGAGGTGAAATTTGGATCCCCTACCAATGAGCCCAGAAATGAAGAAGAGTACGTGGCGGACCTTATTAAAAGGCTTGGGGACATACACCAAAGAACCAGAAGCCAGATTAAGATGACGAGCGACCGCAAGAAGACCAGGTATGATGCCAAGGCAACAACGTCAGGATTCCAGGAGGGAGATCTAGTGTGGCTGTATAATCCCCATTGCCAAAAGGGGAAATCACCTAAGTTGCAGCAGAACTGGGAGGGTCCCTACAGAATAATAACCCGCATCAACGATGTTGTCTACCGCATCCAGCGAGGACCAAGGGCAAAAATGAAAGTGGTTCATGTAGACCGTCTGAGTCGATACAATGGCCGAAGTGAGGACGAATTTGTTCGGGACGAACAAGTCTAAGAGGGGGGCAGTGTAACATAATGTAGCATAATGCAACAAATTCCGAAGTGTCTTTTCATTCTGGCGGAATTTTGGTCCGAAGTGTCTTTTCATTCGAGTTTCGTGTCTGCAATTAGTCTCCACAGTTCGGATAATATCACGGATAAGAGAGAACAAGAGATTATTGGCTGCAGCTGTCATCCTGGAATTATTACATCAGAATTTTCTTATTCCAGTGGTCGAAGAATTTGCTAGAAGTTTCTGGGTATTAGAAATGCGGCTGTTTAAGGACAGATGGCGATTGAGACCAGGCAGTTGGTTGTGAACCGCACGAAGAGATTGGAAAAGTGATAATGGGCGAAGTTGTGATTTTGTGATAAAATGAAAGTTGGGAGTTAACAAGAAGAAGTAATTAGTTTGGATTTGTGAATTAAGTAATTGAAAGGAGATAAAGGTGTTTGTGATTTGAGAGGAAAGAGACCTTGTAAGAAAAGAATTTGCGAAGAATAGTATAGTGTGAACTTGAATTGTTCTATAGACTAGAAAATAAAGAAATTTATTTCACAGAATATCGTTTTATCTACTCGAGCCGTAGCTCGCATATTACAATATTAATAAATGTATCTACATCTGAACAGATAAAAGAGATTCCAAGCTTTTGAAATCCAAACCGAATAGCCAATGTTTTAAAAGTTTCTTAAACTTATTTTGCAAATCAATCGTTCTTAGTGATTGAGGTAATTTATTGAAAAGACGACAAGAGTTTACTGTGTAAAAATTACGAAACGCAGTGGTGCGATAAATGGGCACAGCAACAGAATGAGACGTATTTACCCGAAGATTACGACCGTCGAGGACTCTAAAATTAATATTGCCAGATCTAGAGAAGAATATTCTTAGCAATATTCTTAAAATAGTATAAGTGGTGAACAGGAAGAACTTTCAAATCACGGAATAACTGAAAGGAAGGATGTAAACCGTGTTTATTACAGATTAGTCTTAAAGCACATTTTTGTAATATTAGTAGAGGCTGTATTTTATTTAAATAGATACCTCCTCAGCAGGAAGACTTTCGGTGTTATTAGATGGTAAAACAGTAACGGATGCCGCTTGTGGCATCTGTAGAGATCGTCTGTGTACTGCACATTTATCACAACGAAACGTCTTCCCGCTCGCTTTCATGTACTCCACATCTTGTTCTAAAATGTTGACACAATTGTAATGAAATAGACCTTTACAGTCGTCACAACTAATTTTTATTGAGACTTGTCGGCTTCGAAACTTCAGCCATAAAAGCACTACCCGCCAACGTGGCTGAAATGGAACTGTCTGCAGTCCTTGATGAACGTCGTAAACGATGTTTAAGTGGAGCTTCAAGATTATTTGCTTACTCTTGCTCATTCGCAGATTGAAAAAGGAAAGGAGGAAAAGGTTGCTCATCATCTTGACCGTCAGAAAGTAGAAGAGTAATAACATCTTCAACTGGTTTGTTACACTGTCATCTACTCCTAGAACTTTGAAGACGATATCGCCATTAACCTTGATCTTGTTGGTATCTTCAATCTAGACTCTGTAACCCTTCACGCCATCCAAATACCCGACAAATATTCCTTTTTCCAATATTACATCCCATTTTTGCATATTCTGATCAGGAATGTAGCAGTCTGACCCGAAAACCTTCCAATCGACACAGTCCAAGTCTTTACCTGTCCACAGCGGGTACGGTCGTTTCTGTTCGCATTTAAACGAAAGCTGAAGTTTTGACTGCTTCACTTACAGGCTTCACTTATAAATTCAGTACCATTATCACTTCTTATTGTTTTTAATTTTTTTCCAGTCTCTGTTTCTAATTTCATGTATTGGTTCAAACATTTAGAAACTTTTTCCTTACTCTTCAAAAAATCACCAACGCGATAATTCGAAATATCGTCTTTGAACTATAAAAAAATACTTTGAATTCGATAGCGGAACTTGTTGAATCAGACCAAACAAATCTACATGCACTAATTCACTGATTTGTTGTCCTCTACTTTTACTAATAGAATATTTCAGTTTAGACTGCTGAAGACACAAGCTCCACAAAAAAAATTCTTTGAGGCAAGAAACGAAATATTCTCCCTCGTAAAAATTTTGAAACAACAACTTTATTTTGATGATCTAATCGCTTCTGCCTTAAATAGAATGTATCTTATCTGGTCACCATATTGGCTTAAACAGTTACGCAGTTCACACTTCACATTGTCTGACACTAAAGAAAAACTCTTTTCTAATGTCGAGTTTGAAGAAAATAAATTCACCGTTAGGTCGGGCACATATTAGACACCCTTTAAATATTTTGTTTTCCATTCGGAATTGTTGAAGGCAAGAATGTTTATGTTTCTGTAACCAATGGTAAACATTTAGTTTCCGTTCCCCATCCAACACTTTGCGGTTCACCGAAATGAGAGTGAGAAGTCATTTTTTGTCAAATGTCATATGGTTAGACGCACCAGGGTGCAATATCCAGGTATCATTGCGGTTTTGTATATCGCAAAAGGAAAGAGTAGAAGAAATCAACGCATATTTCTGGTTCTGCATCTCGCTCTGGCTGAAAATGTATCTATTGCTTTTGAAACTTGTTTCTCCTCTTTGGACGATATCTCTTCCAATGCCCCGGCTTCTTGCAGTAAAAGCATTTACCATCACCAGTACCACCACTCTTGCTGCTCGCGTGAGGAAAATTTTGCTTATTTCATTTTCTGTCGGCGACGAATGCACTTTGTTGTTGTTGATTGCTTGGATGTTGTGAAGTTCGCATTTCTTCTATGATGAGACGACTGGTTAAGATTGCGAGTTTCCGTTCAGTAGCAGCTGTCGATTTCATGCTGTTGTTAGGGGAATTTCCCGATAACCTGACAATCGATAACGAGAAAATTCTATCGGGTTTAAAAGCGCAGAATGATGATATACTCTTTACTGATTAGAGAGTCATCCATCGCGAAGTTAAGGGCAACTTCATCGTCCTCACTATCTCTATCAACGACCACAAACCGTTTGAGCATTTCAAGCAAGTAAGCTTCAAAGTTAATTTCCGCTTTGGGGAAGTTCAAATCCGTACTACGCGCTTCCTTAAAAGATTATTATGCGTCAGTCACTAAAAACCCAGCCTCACCATCTATGGTTTGTCACTCTTCCATGAAGACAGCTAGTTAAAAACAAGAAGAGAGCCCTAGGATCCCATTCGAGTCTAACGATTCGTCCCTAAAGTCTAGCTTCTCCAATGAACCACCCAATTCTAGCAATAGTCCCGCATCTAAACTCAGCTAAATTAGTGGATCTTTAGACCCGTCCAAATGAGCACAAAAACGGACGATAAAGGTGGTTCCCGATAGAAGCTAATTACGGCTCCACAGGGAATTGAATGCTTCAGATAAACCTGGATCATGCTAAAGCCACAACCGCAGTAGAAAGCAATAGGATTATATACGAAAACTTAGACATCATGCTTACTCGAGGCTCGACAAAAGGACTCAACAATAAATAATGTAAGATAGTCTGTGACAATAATACTGCTCAGCCCAGAGCTGCAATGTTAATCAAAAAATACTTATGATAAATTTCTCCGATTCTGTGAATCATTCATCAGTATGAACTTAGTAGCAATAATAGTAACAATACTCACTGTGAAAAGTTCCCAAGAAACGGTTATTGCTTCTGCATACTTCGATGGAAATCCATCTTCAGCCCCACCAGAGGATGTAATAAAACTCGAAAAATATTGTGGCAAAAACAGTATCCAGCTCATAATAGGATGCACAGTGGGGCAGCCCAAACATTAATAAAATAGGTCATTCTCTTTTCAATTACCTCATTAAATCCAATTTACAATTGATAAATAGGGGCAGTGAACCTATATTCATCAATTCTATAAGACAGGATGTACTAGACTTAACTTCACTTTCAGATTATCCCTATATTAGATTTCATATTGAAGCTAGCAAATGCGAATTAACAAGCAGTTGTGTACCTAAGCATACTGATTGATACTCAATTAGCTCCATGACATCCTCCATTGTTTTTACAAACAAAGTTGACGAGGTTGCTCTTGACCTAAACAATAAAATCACATCAGCTTATGAAGTCAATTGCAAGAACCTAGTGGAGTAGAGTTTAGCGCCCTCGAATCAAAAGCTCGGAAAATCTTTAATCGCGCTAAACGCACTTATCATTCAATTAGGGCGAATATCGAATAGTCTTAGCTAATTAATAATATAGTAATAATATAATAATATTTTTGCGCTAACAACACAATGCAGGGCCTGGCCTGAAAATAATTGACCACCATATCCGAGTTCACATACTCGAGAAACACCATCTAAACAAACTAATTCGACTATCTGGCTGGTGACTGCACGGCATCATCTTTTCAGCAATTGAGGTGTCTCTCAATGCCAAAGAAATAGTACTGCTCAGCCCAGAGCTGCAATGTTAATCAAAAAATACTTATGATAAATTTCTCCGATTCTGTGAATCATTCATCAGTATGAACTTAGTAGCAATAATAGTAACAATACTCACTGTGAAAAGTTCCCAAGAAACGGTTATTGCTTCTGCATACTTCGATGGAAATCCATCTTCAGCCCCACCAGAGGATGTAATAAAACTCGAAAAATATTGTGGCAAAAACAGTATCCAGCTCATAATAGGATGCACAGTGGGGCAGCCCAAACATTAATAAAATAGGTCATTCTCTTTTCAATTACCTCATTAAATTCAATTTACAATTGATAAATAGGGGCAGTGAACCTATATTCATCAATTCTATAAGACAGGATGTACTAGACTTAACTTCACTTTCAGATTATCCCTATATTAGATTTCATATTGAAGCTAGCAAATGCGAATTAACAAGCAGTTGTGTACCTAAGCATACTGATTGATACTCAATTAGCTCCATGACATCCTCCATTGTTTTTACAAACAAAGTTGACGAGGTTGCTCTTGACCTAAACAATAAAATCACATCAGCTTATGAAGTCAATTGCAAGAACCTAGTGGAGTAGAGTTTAGCGCCCTCGAATCAAAAGCTCGGAAAATCTTTAATCGCGCTAAACGCACTTATCATTCAATTAGGGCGAATATCGAATAGTCTTAGCTAATTAATAATATAGTAATAATATAATAATATTTTTGCGCTAACAACACAATGCAGGGCCTGGCCTGAAAATAATTGACCACCATATCCGAGTTCACATACTCGAGAAACACCATCTAAACAAACTAATTCGACTATCTGGCTGGTGACTGCACGGCATCATCTTTTCAGCAATTGAGGTGTCTCTCAATGCCAAAGAAATAGCACTATGACCCTTTCTGGACACTGCCGGAGTTTTTGATAGCACCTCCCATGCCTCCATCCAAAGAGCCGCAGCTCCAAAAGGCGTATACCTATACCAACTATCGGACGGATATGCGCCATGTTAGCTAGCAGGTCAATTTCTGCCAAATTAGGTCACCCATCTGCCACAATTCGTACCATTAAAGGCTGTCCTCACGATTCAAAGCTATGTAGATGACCTAGTTATAATAATCAGAAATACACATGGAGCTACTACCACTGACCTCATACGGAATGCCCTAGATAAAGTGTGGGAATTATGTCAACTTGAGTGGTTCAATGTCAAGCCTAAAAAAATTATCATCATTCCCTTCACAAGGAAAAGATTAATTAATCTCTCAAATCTTATGTAAACAACATACAAATCCCTTCTTTTAAGGAAGTCAAATACTTTGGAATCACGCTTGACCAAAAACTAAATTGGAACAAACATTTAGACAATACTATGATGAAAGCCACATCTAAATATATTATGGGCGAGCTCAAAACTTTTTGGAAGGAAAAGGGGACTAAGCCCTAAAATGGTTCATTAGAGCTACTTTATCATAGGTGGTAAAAGATTGCTCAAAATGCATTAAAAAAGGTCGAAAGATCAGCCTGCAGTGGCAGTAGGGGCACTATGAGTTCCTGCCCTATATGGACGTATACCGTACGTCCATATAGGCTTAAGCACTTGCTTATATAAAAGCAGTTTGTTATATACTTAGCTTGAAATGTCTTCCAAGTAGCCAATACATTTCTCTAAAGCGGTTTTCAAGCTCATCGAGTTTTTTTTTTTTAATGTACGGTTTCCACTTAAGTTTCGCGTCTAGAGTCATCCCTAGATATTTAGCTTCATTTGCATACGGTATTTGTACTGAGTTAATGAAAACGGGTAGATTGTTTATTTTCTTGTATGTGAAGTTAACATGTGTCGATTTGGTCTCGTTAAGAACAATGCGCTAAAGTTTTTTCCCTTCACAGATTTTATCCAAAGCTCGTTTGAGTTTTTCAGTTGCTGACTCGATTGAACTTTCCGTTGCCAAACTAGCCGTATCGTCCGCGACCGTAGCTTCAGTTTGGGGTATATCCCGAGTGAACTCGGAATATTCAGCTCAGTGTTTAGCACGAAATAATCTGTTTCCAAGGTGGGATTCTAAGATATTAAATAAGTGTTCCGGAAGAACCCGTCTTAGCTTGTACTTCGATAAAACCTTGTCGGAGGCTTGAGAGACGTCAAGGAAAGCGCTAGAGCAAATCTTTTTTTCCCTCTAGGGCTTTTTCAATTTCATCGGTTATTCTATAAACCTGGTCAATTGTGGAATGCTTGGTTCTGAACCCGAATTGGTGGTCAGATATAAGGCGCCTTTCTTCAATGACGGGTTGGATGCGTTTTAATAGGAATCTTTCAAATACCTTTGGTATTATTGGTAGGAACGGTATCGGTCTGTACGATTTTTTGTCTTTTGGAGGTTTTCCCGATTTCGGAATCATTATCACTGCTTTTCTTGGCAATTTTTTAAGTATTTATTATTTTTCAAGTTGTTATCGTCTGGCAAAGTTCGGTTAACGATACACTTTTTATTTTAAAGTTACTCGTATCAGATGTCGTTGCCATACCTCTAAGATCGTCTATCAATGTTTAACCATCAAATGGTACATACTCGTATGTACATATGTATGTACAATTTACATAATAGGAATGTACCTATAATTATATTTGATGACAATTCACTTCATTACGCCAGGCATTATATATCATGGGCACCAAAGTGGAAAGTTACAGTTTGTGTCTCGCAAAAAAATATAAAATTCTTATAGTAATAGAAATCTTGAACAAGAAAGAACATCAGGTAACTTGGATTTCGAAGGTGAAGGTTTTCTATTAGTTAATAACAAGAAGTGCTTCACCGAAAACAAATGATTCCAACTCTCCTCTTCCTAATCAGGAAATGAGTAAGCGTTCTATTTCGGAAATCACTCATTATTATTACAAAAATAAAAGTTCTGGAATATCTGTGTATAGCGATTGGTTGTTGGAAGATCAACAATTGACGCCGATTTTTCGAACTAATGATGAGGTCCATTTATCGCTCAGCGGCTACGTAAACAAACAAAGTAGGATGGGACTACGTACCACTCAACACAGGCAAATTTAGCTCTATTGCACAAAAGTTCCCCAAACGTTTAGTTTCGAGATTTGGGGGCATCAATTGGCCATCAAGATCCTGTGATTTGATCCCGTTTGGATTTCTATTTGTGGGGCTATGTGTGTTGTGATGATTTCCGAGAACATTAAATATATAATAGAAAAGGGCCGATCTCAACTTGTAGATTTAACAATTTATTGGATTCCTTTCGTGAGACAGGTTAGGATGAGAAAAAAAAAAGAACAAGCCTGATTCGACCCCGATCTAAAACCGCGTTTGCAAATGTCAGATAATTACAAGAATAATAATGGGAATTGATATATCGGGGTTGCCATACTTAATTAATTACAAGTAGTAACAACAGTTACCCCCACACTTAATACGAAACAAATTTTAATCTTTTGTTGCGCAGCCTCTCCGAGCGCCTCGGTGTAAGAGCACTCGGCCCTGCTTCAGGGATGACGGGATCCACTGGTACTTTGAGCGATGGGGATGCTGCTTGATTTGATGCGGTTTGAGGTATGACTTGGTTTGTTGGCATTTCAGGCGTTGATGATGATATGTGATCAGGCACGAGAAGTGAAGTGAGGTCAATGTTCGGCGGCCTACTCACTGGATTCAAGAAATCATCTGAGTCATTCAAACCGGTTGGCAGATTGTTTGATCCGGTTTCTCTGAAATTTGAAAAACGATTAAAAACAGGACCAAAACTACTTGCCTCTGGTAACATCTCAGGAACGGCGCTGTTAACCGATGGTTTTGTATTGACGTATTTTCGAATCCGAATCTAGTTCTGATGCCGACGCCTGTTACCTTTACTTGTTTCGACCAAGTACATCCTTCTTCCCAAGGTTTTCGTTATGATACCCTCCAACCAATTACTCTTCTGATGGTACTGCCTGACGAAGACTTGTTGCCCTGGACAGAACTTTGACTCACTTGCAAATTCGTGTTTTGGCGTTTCAGGAACCATTGCGGACAACAAGTTTCGGTGTCGTCGACCATGTAAGTTCTCTGCTAGTGAAACTCCGCTATGGTCCGGTGAAAAACGATATGTTGTTAGCAATCTAAAGCATCCTCAGGTTTCGATGTGTCTTGTAAAATTTTGATGAGTGAAGCTTTAAAAGTTCGCACCATTCTTTCAGCGGCTCCATTTGATTCCGGATTAAAAGGAGCTGGTCTGATGTGACAAATGGAGTTAAGATTACAGAACTTTCTAAACTCCTCCGAAGAAAACTGTGTGCCGTTGTCCGACACCAACGTTTTAGGTAAGCCTTCTAAAGCAAAGATTGATCGTAAAGCATTGATTGTGGCCTTCGAAGTGGTTGAAGACATTCGGACTACAAACGGAAATTTGGACTTTGAGTCCACTAAAATCAGCCACGAGAAACCTTGAAAAGGTCCCGCATAGTCCACGTGTAACCGCTCCCAGACGTCCTCAGTGATTGGCCAGCTGGTGTATTCTTTTGATGAATTACATTTACTTGGAACGTGGTGCACTTATTGACAGCTTCCGAGATGGCTTCGTCGATATTTGGCCACCAGCAGAAACGGCGGGCTTTTTTTTGTTCCCGTGATTCACCAATGTCCTTCGTGAAGAAGCTTTAAAACCTTTGTCTAAAGCTTCATGGGCACCACTACTCTTGGATTTTCGCTTTGGCAAATCAAGACTCCAGCAGTCGAACATAGGCTAAATCTCCTCCGAAAGTAAGGTGCTAATTCGCTTTCAGCTTTGGACAACTGATTTGGCCAACCATCACGCACATACTGAGATACCTTTCTCAATATCGCATCTTGCGTGGATGCTTCCGCAATGGTTGCTGCGTTGATAGGAAAATCTTCCATAACGGCCGAATAGACATGCTCCAGATGATGGCAAGAGTCCTCTGACTTATCGAAATCATCGTCCGGTCCTATAGGCAATCGTGAGAGGCAATCAGCGTTACAATGGTGTTTGGTTGGTCGGTATCGGATGGTGTAGTTATACCCCATTAGTGTGATAGCCCAACGTTCCAGGCGCTGAATTGTCATTTGCGGCAGCTTTTTTCTTGGGTGGAAATACGACACTAATGGTTGATGATCGGTTATAAGTTCAAATTTTCGCCCGAACAAATAATGATGGAACTTCTTTACGCCATTTATGATAGATAATGCCTCTTTTTCTATCTGGCTATATTTCTTCTGGGTTTCATCAAGCGTTTTCGATGCGAAAGCAATGGGCCTCTCCGTAGAATCTGGGTAAACGTGAGAGATGACTGCTCCGATATCATGAGAAGAAGCGTCTGTGGTCAAGGTGATTGGCAAACCATCTCAGAAATGAACTAGTTTAGAAACGTTTGCAATGCGGTCCTTGAACTTTTTGAATGCTCGCTGCTGTTCCTTTTCCCATGTAAAAGGTTCTTTCGATGCTCGTAACTTATTTAAAGGGGTTGCTAATTGGGAACAATTTTCGATAAATGAGTTGTAATAATTTATCTTACCGATGAACGCTTCCAACTCTTTTAGGTTTCGCGGGTGCGGTAACCCTTGAAAGGCTTTGACTCGAGACTCTGACGGCCGAATTCCCGTTTCATAGATAATGTGGCCCAAGTATTCGATTTCGCTTTTAGCAAAGTGGCATTTATCCAAACGACAGCGTAGCCCATGATGTTCCAAACGCTCTAGAAAAGTTTTCAGGTTGTGAATATGCTCCTGATTAGTTCTACCAGACACGATGACAACATCAAGGTATGACTAAAAAACTAAATTGGAACAAACATTTAGACAATACTATGATGAAAGCCACATCTAAATATATTATGGGCGAGCTCAAAACTTTTTGGAAGGAAAAGGGGACTAAGCCCTAAAATGGTTCATTAGAGCTACTTTATCATAGGTGGTAAAAGATTGCTCAAAATGCATTAAAAAAGGTCGAAAGATCAGCCTGCAGTGGCAGTAGGGGCACTATGAGTTCCTGCCCTATATGGACGTATACCGTACGTCCATATAGGCTTAAGCACTTGCTTATATAAAAGCAGTTTGTTATATACTTAGCTTGAAATGTCTTCCAAGTAGCCAATACATTTCTCTAAAGCGGTTTTCAAGCTCATCGAGTTTTTTTTTTTTAATGTACGGTTTCCACTTAAGTTTCGCGTCTAGAGTCATCCCTAGATATTTAGCTTCATTTGCATACGGTATTTGTACTGAGTTAATGAAAACGGGTAGATTGTTTATTTTCTTGTATGTGAAGTTAACATGTGTCGATTTGGTCTCGTTAAGAACAATGCGCTAAAGTTTTTTCCCTTCACAGATTTTATCCAAAGCTCGTTTGAGTTTTTCAGTTGCTGACTCGATTGAACTTTCCGTTGCCAAACTAGCCGTATCGTCCGCGACCGTAGCTTCAGTTTGGGGTATATCCCGAGTGAACTCGGAATATTCAGCTCAGTGTTTAGCACGAAATAATCTGTTTCCAAGGTGGGATTCTAAGATATTAAATAAGTGTTCCGGAAGAACCCGTCTTAGCTTGTACTTCGATAAAACCTTGTCGGAGGCTTGAGAGACGTCAAGGAAAGCGCTAGAGCAAATCTTTTTTTCCCTCTAGGGCTTTTTCAATTTCATCGGTTATTCTATAAACCTGGTCAATTGTGGAATGCTTGGTTCTGAACCCGAATTGGTGGTCAGATATAAGGCGCCTTTCTTCAATGACGGGTTGGATGCGTTTTAATAGGAATCTTTCAAATACCTTTGGTATTATTGGTAGGAACGGTATCGGTCTGTACGATTTTTTGTCTTTTGGAGGTTTTCCCGATTTCGGAATCATTATCACTGCTTTTCTTGGCAATTTTTTAAGTATTTATTATTTTTCAAGTTGTTATCGTCTGGCAAAGTTCGGTTAACGATACACTTTTTATTTTAAAGTTACTCGTATCAGATGTCGTTGCCATACCTCTAAGATCGTCTATCAATGTTTAACCATCAAATGGTACATACTCGTATGTACATATGTATGTACAATTTACATAATAGGAATGTACCTATAATTATATTTGATGACAATTCACTTCATTACGCCAGGCATTATATATCATGGGCACCAAAGTGGAAAGTTACAGTTTGTGTCTCGCAAAAAAATATAAAATTCTTATAGTAATAGAAATCTTGAACAAGAAAGAACATCAGGTAACTTGGATTTCGAAGGTGAAGGTTTTCTATTAGTTAATAACAAGAAGTGCTTCACCGAAAACAAATGATTCCAACTCTCCTCTTCCTAATCAGGAAATGAGTAAGCGTTCTATTTCGGAAATCACTCATTATTATTACAAAAATAAAAGTTCTGGAATATCTGTGTATAGCGATTGGTTGTTGGAAGATCAACAATTGACGCCGATTTTTCGAACTAATGATGAGGTCCATTTATCGCTCAGCGGCTACGTAAACAAACAAAGTAGGATGGGACTACGTACCACTCAACACAGGCAAATTTAGCTCTATTGCACAAAAGTTCCCCAAACGTTTAGTTTCGAGATTTGGGGGCATCAATTGGCCATCAAGATCCTGTGATTTGATCCCGTTTGGATTTCTATTTGTGGGGCTATGTGTGTTGTGATGATTTCCGAGAACATTAAATATATAATAGAAAAGGGCCGATCTCAACTTGTAGATTTAACAATTTATTGGATTCCTTTCGTGAGACAGGTTAGGATGAGAAAAAAAAAAGAACAAGCCTGATTCGACCTCGATCTAAAACCGCGTTTGCAAATGTCAGATAATTACAAGAATAATAATGGGAATTGATATATCGGGGTTGCCATACTTAATTAATTACAAGTAGTAACAACAGTTACCCCCACACTTAATACGAAACAAATTTTAATCTTTTGTTGCGCAGCCTCTCCGAGCGCCTCGGTGTAAGAGCACTCGGCCCTGCTTCAGGGATGACGGGATCCACTGGTACTTTGAGCGATGGGGATGCTGCTTGATTTGATGCGGTTTGAGGTATGACTTGGTTTGTTGGCATTTCAGGCGTTGATGATGATATGTGATCAGGCACGAGAAGTGAAGTGAGGTCAATGTTCGGCGGCCTACTCACTGGATTCAAGAAATCATCTGAGTCATTCAAACCGGTTGGCAGATTGTTTGATCCGGTTTCTCTGAAATTTGAAAAACGATTAAAAACAGGACCAAAACTACTTGCCTCTGGTAACATCTCAGGAACGGCGCTGTTAACCGATGGTTTTGTATTGACGTATTTTCGAATCCGAATCTAGTTCTGATGCCGACGCCTGTTACCTTTACTTGTTTCGACCAAGTACATCCTTCTTCCCAAGGTTTTCGTTATGATACTCTCCAACCAATTACTCTTCTGATGGTACTGCCTGACGAAGACTTGTTGCCCTGGACAGAACTTTGACTCACTTGCAAATTCGTGTTTTGGCGTTTCAGGAACCATTGCGGACAACAAGTTTCGGTGTCGTCGACCATGTAAGTTCTCTGCTAGTGAAACTCCGCTATGGTCCGGTGAAAAACGATATGTTGTTAGCAATCTAAAGCATCCTCAGGTTTCGATGTGTCTTGTAAAATTTTGATGAGTGAAGCTTTAAAAGTTCGCACCATTCTTTCAGCGGCTCCATTTGATTCCGGATTAAAAGGAGCTGGTCTGATGTGACAAATGGAGTTAAGATTACAGAACTTTCTAAACTCCTCCGAAGAAAACTGTGTGCCGTTGTCCGACACCAACGTTTTAGGTAAGCCTTCTAAAGCAAAGATTGATCGTAAAGCATTGATTGTGGCCTTCGAAGTGGTTGAAGACATTCGGACTACAAACGGAAATTTGGACTTTGAGTCCACTAAAATCAGCCACGAGAAACCTTGAAAAGGTCCCGCATAGTCCACGTGTAACCGCTCCCAGACGTCCTCAGTGATTGGCCAGCTGGTGTATTCTTTTGATGAATTACATTTACTTGGAACGTGGTGCACTTATTGACAGCTTCCGAGATGGCTTCGTCGATATTTGGCCACCAGCAGAAACGGCGGGCTTTTTTTTGTTCCCGTGATTCACCAATGTCCTTCGTGAAGAAGCTTTAAAACCTTTGTCTAAAGCTTCATGGGCACCACTACTCTTGGATTTTCGCTTTGGCAAATCAAGACTCCAGCAGTCGAACATAGGCTAAATCTCCTCCGAAAGTAAGGTGCTAATTCGCTTTCAGCTTTGGACAACTGATTTGGCCAACCATCACGCACATACTGAGATACCTTTCTCAATATCGCATCTTGCGTGGATGCTTCCGCAATGGTTGCTGCGTTGATAGGAAAATCTTCCATAACGGCCGAATAGACATGCTCCAGATGATGGCAAGAGTCCTCTGACTTATCGAAATCATCGTCCGGTCCTATAGGCAATCGTGAGAGGCAATCAGCGTTACAATGGTGTTTGGTTGGTCGGTATCGGATGGTGTAGTTATACCCCATTAGTGTGATAGCCCAACGTTCCAGGCGCTGAATTGTCATTTGCGGCAGCTTTTTTCTTGGGTGGAAATACGACACTAATGGTTGATGATCGGTTATAAGTTCAAATTTTCGCCCGAACAAATAATGATGGAACTTCTTTACGCCATTTATGATAGATAATGCCTCTTTTTCTATCTGGCTATATTTCTTCTGGGTTTCATCAAGCGTTTTCGATGCGAAAGCAATGGGCCTCTCCGTAGAATCTGGGTAAACGTGAGAGATGACTGCTCCGATACCATGAGAAGAAGCGTCTGTGGTCAAGGTGATTGGCAAACCATCTCAGAAATGAACTAGTTTAGAAACGTTTGCAATGCGGTCCTTGAACTTTTTGAATGCTCGCTGCTGTTCCTTTTCCCATGTAAAAGGTTCTTTCGATGCTCGTAACTTATTTAAAGGGGTTGCTAATTGGGAACAATTTTCGATAAATGAGTTGTAATAATTTATCTTACCGATGAACGCTTCCAACTCTTTTAGGTTTCGCGGGTGCGGTAACCCTTGAAAGGCTTTGACTCGAGACTCTGACGGCCGAATTCCCGTTTCATAGATAATGTGGCCCAAGTATTCGATTTCGCTTTTAGCAAAGTGGCATTTATCCAAACGACAGCGTAGCCCATGATGTTCCAAACGCTCTAGAAAAGTTTTCAGGTTGTGAATATGCTCCTGATTAGTTCTACCAGACACGATGACAACATCAAGGTATGACACACAGAACTTTAAGTCCGATGTAAGCTGCTCCATGTAGCGTTGAAAAATGCCGGTTGAACTGGATGTTCCGAAAGGAAGTCGCTAATACTCGAAAAGTCCAAATTCTGTGTTCACAACACACAACTTTTTGGATTTATCGTCAAGTGGGAACCTTCCCCCTTGTAACTTATAAAAGAATTCCTGGATCCGGGGTCTTGGGTGTCTGTCGATTTCCAGTTGGGGGTTTATGGTTATTTTGAAATCCCCGCAGATTCTCGAAGCTCCATTGGGTTTCTTTACCACGCGAATGGGTGCTGCCCACTGCCTCGTCTCCACGTATCGTAAAATACCCAACTGTTTTAGACGTTCAGTTTCCTTTTTTACGCCCTCTTTTTGTGCGAATGGCACAGGTCGATGTTTAAAATAATGTGGCATACTGTTTGGCTTTAGCATGAGATGTGCTTTAAAAAACTTACTACTACCTAGCTCGGGACGAAAAATTTGTTCATGCTTTTCGCAAAGAGCCTTTACTTGAGATTCGAGTTCTCCTCTAGACTCCCATCCGATCTGCAATGCTGCATCCTCCTTCACCCGGTCGATTGGAAGCTGGAAAGCATCAAACCAATCAAGCCCCATAATATTTGCTCCTCGGTCACTATTTGCCACCAACAAGGATAAATGAAAAGTTTGACTTCCCCAGCACACGTCGACATTGCTAACACCTTTGATCGGCACCTCAACATCTCCATAAGCCTTTAGAGTGCGCGTAGTTGGTGAACATTGCGGCATGATTAGGCTTTTGTATCCCATTAGCCCAACGATAGAACAAGAAGCTCCAGAAGAAGTGGATGATTGTTCACTTGAAGCTTAATAAAAATTGTATGACCACGACGTTCGGTTGTCAACTCCGTTGTGGACCCTTCTTCCACGGCTGAAACGCTTGAATCCATGCTTTCGTCGACCAATTGATGGTATGGGCAGAGTAAGACTGTTTGCTTTGTGCACTACCTGTTAGGTTATCGCCATTAGATCGACGTCTCACACCGCTTTTTGACCTCCTCCTGGATTTGGACTGCCTATCTGTCCCCTTTCGATGAGCGGACAAACACACACTTTTTATGTGACCTCGGCGTTTGCACGAATCGCAGACGGAATCCAGGTATTTACAATTGTTTCGCTCGTGGTAAAAAAAACACCCAGGACACGACCTCCTTGTAAGGAAAATATTCTACTTACTTGACTGGGTCCTTAGCTGGTGAACATCAACGGCGATGTCTGCTGTTGTGGAAGTACTGCTTGCATGCATTATTTCAGCCGCGGCTTTGGTGGATTCGAAAGCTGTTACAATCGTTTCTAACTCCTCTAAGGTAGGATTCTTCTTCTGGGTGGCGGCGATTCTCACGGATTCGTGTGTAGCACGTGATCATATCGTGTATCATAAAGTCAGCGTACATTCAAATTCATTGCACCCCTCCTTTGCACATACGAATGCACAATCTCTCGCTAGCCCACGTAGCTCGGCAATCCAGTCTGCGTATGTCTGACCAGGCACCATTCTTTGACGTAAAAATTTGAACCTCGACGCCAAAACGTGTATTTTCGTTTGAAAATGTTTTGTTAGCTTATCTTTGAGTTCTTTGTATGAATAAATACTCACGTCTTCAACTTGGAAAAGTTTCCTCAGAACTTCATTCAAGTGCTCCCACAGGTTGACAAAAAATGTGCTTTTCGCAAGGTGTCGTCAGTCAATGAATTTGCCGAAAAATGCTGCTCCAGTTGAAAAAGATAGATTTCCCAACTTTCTTTTTCAACATTAAACATACGGAACGGAGGGAATGTTTCAGGTTACACTGGCGCTTCCGCAATTACTTCCATCAACCGCTCCACAAGTTCTGCATTCGAATTGAACATTTTCTCCATCCATGTCTGCTGCATGGAAATCATCTCCTGCAGTGCTAATTCCATGTTTTTTCCTACTACATCGTCGCCAATTTGTTGTGATGATTTCCAAGAACAATAAATAATATAAAAAAAGGCAACTTGTAGATTTAACAATTTATTGACTTCGTTTTGTGAGACAGGTTAGGATAAGAAAAAATATGAACAAGCCTGATTTGACCACGAGCTAAAACCGCGTGTGCAAGAATGACAGGCGAGTAAATGACAAATGTCAGATAATTACAAGAATAATAATGGGAATTGATATATCGGGGTTGCCAAAATCTTATTTTCAAAGTGGAAGCCAAAACCCAAGATGACAAAAAACAACAAGTTCCTGAGATGTGTATGAAGCTGACAGACGACATAAACAAGAGCTGAGATACAAAAATATAAGAACTTTCTGGTAAATTTCAATAGCAAAGAAAATCTTTACACGGTATTGGAAAACTGCAAAGCTTAGAAACAGTAGCATTTCTATTTAAAAACGAAGGGCGTACCTCCGTTATGTACACAAACTCTGTTATGACCCAGGGGCAGGTCACGGAGGCATCTTCAGTTTCTTCAATGGGGCGGTAGCACGGCTTAACTCGTCGGATGTGGCTGGTTCTTGTCTCCCATCACTCTCACATCACCTGCTCAAATACAAAAATATCGCACCATATGCTTATTAAAAAGAACCTACTATAAAAGAGAAGAAGCTAACCTAATTAGACCACGGACGGACTTCAAGAAAGGCAGGAAAGTAGACAGGAGAAGAAGAAGAAGTTCAAGGGCCTAACAATTCTAAACCAAACCTAATCTACTCTAAGACTTAAGATAAGCCCTAACCTATACCTAAGCTAACTTATGACTATCCTATTCTAGCCCTATACGGCATCTGTATCCCCTAGCTCCTCCAGGATGTGAGTTCGTCTCGTCCCAGAGACGTGCCAGGTGTTGATAGCAACAGCATGGCCAACCCACCCTTGCGTTTGAAAGACACAACCTTCGCTATTCCCTTGGCCAATATTCACTGGCCCCTAATGCTTCAGTCCAGCCACTACCGTTTTTTTTTTTTGCGTTGGGATTTGGAAATCTTTAAAAGACGAAACTGAGCCCGTACTCAGTAAAAGGGTGGGATTTCCACCCACTAAACCCACCTCCCCTCCTACCCCTGGTCCTCGCGGCACTGCCGTCAACCATTTCATCGCGAGGGGGCAGCCTTACATACTCGGCTCGGTTGTGTTGGCAGCTCTCTGTGCGGCGTTCGCTGTGGCTCCTCTTTTCGTTGTTCTTTCATGATGGTAGCAGTTTCACTTACTGCTTCCCAAGCTTCCTGCGTGCTCGTCGTCTGTCTGGTACGCTTCTCTGGTGTCAACTCCACACTCAGTCTCTTCGTCAGCAAGGTACGTTCTTCGTGATATCTAGAATAGTGGACCATGATGTGTTCTGCATCCTCGACTGCTTCCGAACACGTTTGGACAATAAGGGTTGTCTTCATGTTCAAATCTGTGGAGGTGGGCTTTGAAACATCCATGACCAGTAAGCATTTGCGTCAGATAGAAGTTCAGCTCTCCATGCTTCCTATTGATCCAAGGGTCTATATTGAGGATCAATCTCTGCGTCCATCTGCTTTTGTCAGAAAAGTTCCATCTCTCTTGCCATTTTTCGAGGCTTGTTCTTGGCGGTACTTCGGTGTCACTTCGACTCGTCGTTGTTGACACCACTGTCCTATTGGCACGATATTTCCGTTCGGCTTTTTTAACGAGGAGGTCTATTGGCATCATTTCAGGCGCTGCATACTCTCAAGGCGTTGCTTCTGTAAACCGCCTCCGTCTTCCTTCTGTACGATTTCGTCTTTATGACACTTGCACATATTTGGGAGCCGTAAAATCATCATCGACGTCGCAACTCTTGCGAAGAGTAGTCTCTTCTTCTGTTTAGGTACTCCAATATTTGGCATGATCCTTGCCAGGGCAGTCGTTGTTCTTGCCGCCTTCTCAGCTACATGCTTCAGGTGTTGCTTTAAAGTCAATCTTGCATCTATAGTAACGCCAAAGTACTTCAGCCCTGGTTTGGAAACTACAACGTGATCGCCCACGATTACTTTTATAGTCTCCATAACTAGCCTGCTGCTGATGAGCACTACTTCGGCCTTTTGCTCTACTAGTTTTAGATCCATGCTTACTAGCCAGTCCTGTACTATCCCGATAGCTTCATTACAGTCATGCTCCAACTCCTCAAGCAATTTGGTCACTACAACGATCGCTATGTCGTCGGCGAAGCCAATTATTTTCGAGGACCTCGGGATTCGAAGTCTGAGGAAGTCGTCGTGCATTAGATTCCACAGTAGTGGACCTACTACGGAACCTTAGGGCACACCGCCTGTGACGTTATACTACCACATTCCGTCGTCGATACAATAATACAGTATTGCATTTCTAAAATAGTCAGCCATTATTTTCTGTAGGTAGTCCGGCACTTCTTGGCCGTAAGTGCTCGCAGATTGCGCAGTACTGTTTACTTCCGCCCATCCATCATCTTCCTTCGATGGCTTTTTCGCTGTAGTTAGGACTTCATCGATGGCATCAATCGTAGAGCGTGCCATACGGAAGTCATCGATAGCGCTTTCCGTTCTGTCACTTATTTCGCGCTCCAGTATTTTGCCCATGGTGTCCAGCATACATAGAGGCCTATACGATGAGGGATCCTGCGGTGGTTTTTTACCTTTTGGTAAGAGAGCAAGACTTTGCTTCTTCCACTGATCGGGGAATACTCCTTCCTTGAGGCAGGCGTTGTATACGTCTGTAAAGATGTGTAGGCCCCAATTAATTGCTGCTTTTATTGTAATGTTTGCGATTCCATCAACACCAGGTGCTTTTTAATATTTGATGTTTTTGCAGACTTGTAGGACTTCTGCTGCTGTGACGAGGGGTATTGGTAACGTATCCGTCGTGGTTCCCCTCTCCGTTTGTTCCTCTATTCCCTGTTGATGTGGAAAAAGCACAGAGACCACGTTTTCGGCAAACACCGAGGACGTGCGCGAGGATTTTCTGCTACCCTTCAACTTTATCATAACCACTTGGTTGGCTTTTCCCACGGGTTTTGATTGGCTTCATTGCACAGTCCTTCGAAGCTTCTCTTTTTACTGTTTTTAATTGTAGCTTTTAAGTTTCTTCGGGAAATTATAAATCTCTCGTGGAGTTCTCAGTGGCTGCTGTGTATCCCTGGATTGCGCGCCCTGTGGCAATCTGCGCGCAGTCTGGCGATCTCATCATTCCACCAGTATACTGGGGGCCAATGCAAGTTTGCTATTTTTGCTGCATGGAACCGTCACGAGCTCTTGTCACTCCTCTCGAAAGCTGCTTCGCTTTATCGGCAGCAGGTTCGTAGAGCGATATGTCCTCCGTCATCAGCTGGAGTACTTCGACGTCTAGTGTGTGAGGTTTCCACCCCTTATTCCGCATCCATCTCCTCTGCTCTCCTCTATTTCCTGTATGACTGGATCGTAGATGAAACTTAATTGCCTGGTGATCGCTGTGCGCTTACACACATCTCTTGCCAAACACGTACTCACAAAGGTGATGTCCACTATTGACCCTCTTCCGTTTTTGCTGAAGGTCAGGATAGGAGAACTCAGTCCAATGACGCAAACGCCTCCAGGAAAGTTTTTCTCTGGTATTTATGGTACGTGAGCCCCATTCAACCGCCCATGCGTTGAAGTCACCTGCAATGACGACGCGGCTTCTTCCTCTTGCAGTGGTTACGATGTTGTCGACTATTTTTTCGAATTCTTCATATCTTCTGCTGGGAGTGGAGTAGCAGCTAAAGAAGTAAATGCCACTAACTTTGGCCCACAAGAAACCTGCCTTATGCATCATCATTTTCTCTTCGAAGGCTCGTTGGCCTCGTATCCATATCGCGGCTTTGCCTGAGGTGTCCGCCGTCCATATTCCCTCACTCAGTTGCTTGTAAGGCTCGCTGAGTATAGCGATATCCGCATCGTACTCTTGGACCAACTGTGGAAGTAGGTTCTGAACTCGCAATGGTTAAGGTTTAGTTGGATAATCTTCATGTTCGCTTCTGGGAAGCGTTCAGTGCGAGCTGGAATGCAGGGCATCTTATACTTCCATTCTTGACGCTATGGCGACTTCCTTTACAGAGCACGCATTCCGGCTCTGATGAGCAATCTTTTGCCTTATGACCATTTCCACCACATCTGTAGCAGTGTTCGGACCGGTCTTCGCTCTTGCAGTCCTTTGTACAATGACCAAACCCAAAGTATCGGTAACATCTTTTCAGGTCCGATTTTCCTCTTAGTCGGCAATTTACCCAACCGATTCTGATACTTTCTATCGCTAACGCTTTGTTGGCTATGCTTGCTCGCAAACTTACCACTGCTGTCTGCGTCCCAGCATAGGTCTTTCTCATTTACTCTACTGCAGTTACTGGTATCGGCTTTTCTTGGTCGATTTGCTATGAGAGGGCTAGAGCGACCTATTCCTTGGTCGTGATTTCATCAAGATTCTTTACCTCTATTGTGACCTCATGTGTCATGATCCTGACTTCAGCTTTGCTTTCCAGGATCTTCTCCACTTTTTATTGGAAGCTCGAAGATTGAGCATCTGCTGTTTTTTTCAGTTACAGCAATAAGTCTCCTTTTATGGTCTTTCGGAAGTGGTCAACATTTTCTCCCAGCTCCTTTAGTGACGGGTCTGTTTTTAATTTCCGCAGCATGTCCGCGTAAGAAAGATCGCCTGTTGCCTTCTGTGCATTTCATGTCCCTTCACCCGCGCCCATTCTTGCTTCTTTGTTGCTCCTTGTCGCTTCACTGTTGTTCGTTCTCGGTCTAGCTTCGCCAACCCTTCAACCGACTGTGTCTCCAATTTTTGTTCTTTTTGGCTCAGGTAAGTTACGTTTTTGTGAACTGTTTTGCTTATTCGGCTTGGGAGTTGTATCTCTCCTCCTTTTGATTGTGGGTGTCGCCTGCTTTCCAGGATTCTGCGCAGGACTCCGTGCAGGACCGCAAGTGCTGTCCTTCACAATCCTGGAAGTCGCACTGCGACTTACTTCCTCCGTCTGGGTACTTTGGATCGCTTCTCTTCACTGTTTTCTAATGCGTCTGAATTGAACTAACCAGTCTTCTGATTTCATGATGCACGTTGTTCTTCCCTTGGATGAAAACCATCAGCTCATTGATCCTACGAAGGATTTTCACCGCATCATTCTCCCAATTTTGTTTGGTCAGGCTGGGAATTTGGTCCAATTTTTAATTCACCTCAACGGGTTTTTCCATGCTTCTAGAAGAGCTGGGACCAGTGGGTTCGGTACTGTCCTGCTTTTCTGCCAATGTTTCCAGAGATCTGGAAACCAGCGAACTTTTTCCAAATGGGTGTGCTAATACAGGAAGCTCTTCTCCTTGAAAATAATTATTTTTTTGATTTTTTGTTTTTTCTGTAATTTTTGTAATTTTTTATGGTGATTGATTGTTTTGGTGTATCATCTCTATTGGGTCCCCACTCAAAGCCGCTATCTCCGTCCGGATGTGTATTCACCTTTATGATCCCATAGTTATTTATGCAGGTTGGGAGGCGATGCGAGGGTTGACACGAGACCTTATGGGTGCCTATGCCAGAGCCAGATCGGTGCTAATCAGGAATGTTACATCTGATGGGCGGTTGCATCATTAACTTGAGAGCCGTTTCAATAAAATTTCACTCTAACTTACTAACATAACAGAGTACTACAACCGTCAGCCCACAGCAATCAAGTCAAATCGATGGTCCGGTGTACCTTAATTAAAACCTTACCGGGCTCGGTGTTAATGCCTAGTATATAGGCTTAGCATGCAGTGCTTCACGTGTTGTCTTCGTGTTTGGAGAGCTCCCAGTCGCCACTCCTTGGAGTGGGGGCACCTATTTGTGGACGGCACCGACTGGCCCTGTCACAGAGAGTTCATATGGATTCTGAGAGGTTTTCAACCTCAACCTCCCTTCTCTGCCGCTTTTGGTCGGGGGCTACTTATTTGTTATTCGCAGCTAACCTGTGCATCACACGCCGTTCAGCTATCCGCCACCTGCTGACCTCCACAGTAGCCTAAGTTCAGCCCAGTGACCAGCCACTAATGTATGATGTTCGGTATGTTAAGTACGTCGGGTCGTCATCTCCGGTTTTTGTCACGTTAGTGTAGTCGTCCTGTTAGGTCATCGTCGCGTTTGATCAGCGAAAGGATGGCCTTCCCATTCCCCCACACACCATTATTGCACACAAATTTCCAACAGTACATTATTACCAAATGAACACTAAAATTTCATTAACATACATTTGAATTTATTCATATGATCTCTTTGGATCTCTAATTTATAAAGGCAATTCTATAAAAAAAATTTCAATTTATCTAAATTCTAAATAAAACTTACGTTACCTTAATCAAGAGAATTCTGTTCTTAGCATTACATTATATAATATAAAAATTAAAAACAGAAAAAAAATCATCAAAAAAATTACTAACGCTTATCATTTGTCCCCGTTGAATTATCGCGGGCAAAAAAAAAAAAATTGCTGAACTGACTTCTTACCTTTACACTAATTTGAAAAATATATTAAAAAAACTAAACTAAAATCTAATTACGAGTAGTTCACTTCACCTTTTTCACACACAAAAAAATGCTGCTCCCTCGTTGCACTTTGTTCCTGCTGCGGCATTAGTGGTACACTCTGGGCGGAGTACCTCACTTCGGTGTTGTGTGGCCTTTGCTCCCTTCTGTACTTTTGTATCCCACTTAGAGAATACCTTTAGGTTGATTAGAGATTCGCCGGTATACTTTACGGTCTCCGCTAGCCGTTGCTTGCTAAAGGCAAAACCTAGTTTCTTCAATTTTTTTTTTCTCTTTATTCTCGTCTTTTCTTTTCCCTTCATTTTCGTTTATTGCCTGGATCTCTTTTCGTCCATCTATTTAACTTTTTTTTTATCTCCCTTTTTGCCATGTCGGTCGTCCTTTATCATTAACCATATTGCTGTCGGAACATTGGAAAAGGGAAATTCCCTTTGCCAATATTCTTCGTCAAAATAGTGCCCAGTCACAATGGATGTCTCTATATAACTATGTATGTATATACTTAAATACCTACATGTTATAACAACTTAATAAACTAACATGATTACATATACTCGAACAATATAATATAACATCCCTTACATTCGTATACTTAACCTACCCTATTTCACGCAAACTGCATTTACTAAAGACTGTAGTATCGTCTTAAAAAATACTACTAACAGAACCTACAACACTTTCACATTGAAATCGTTTACCTCCTCATCCAACTCTTTGGTTGTGATGTTGTCTTTCGTTATTTTTTTTATCTTTTCGAGAGCTTAGATGTGTGCGAACAGGACCACTAGTGTAGTTGCTTGTGTCAAATAAAATCACATTTTCTCAGTTCGCGGTCGGTCAATCTTGTCGGTGGAAATTGTTTTACCTATAAATCGCATTATCACAGCGTTAACTTTTTTTTTTATATATATAACGCGTCGATGTACTTTTCCCCACGGCATTATATATTTGCATTCGACGTTTTTCGGACGAGATGCCCTTGTCAAGTGGCAAAATAAGGTTGGGAACAAAACGAAGTTGGCGGATTTTGGTTAAGGACACGGAGGAAAGTGCGTGGAAGAACTACACCGATATTTCGCCAAGTTTTACTTTGGACGGAGATCCAAGTCAGTGGTCATAGTTCGCACACTTCGACACCTTACTGATGTGGCCGCCAGGGATTGCTTTTCGGCGCGTCTCCACTCTGGATGTGGATCTGCGGTCGATATTCGTAATTTCCTTTTTAAATTCACTTGTCATTTTTTATGTTTTTATGTTTGCGTTGTGGCCTTGATGACTAGTGTTGCCTTTGGTGACTAGTGTCACATTTTGTGAGAAGGGCCCACGCCCTGGGATTAGTATGGGTCTCATGTGTCATCGACTGGCCGGGCTGTAGGTCTTTCGTAACTCTGCTCATCTAAATATTGTAATGTGCGTGCATGTGTGTGTGTGTCCGATTTGCATTCTTGCTATATTATGAGCATTTGAGTCTATGTCAGGCTACCTGTAACTTTGGTGCGATTCATCTTCTATTCTAGATAAGGGTGTCTATACATACGGGACTCAATACTACGCAAATAAATCCATAAAATAAATAATTTGCTCTACTAATAAATAATCATCTCTATATTTACCTGAATAAACCCTATATGTAAATAAATAAATAAAAATTATAAAAATAAATCTATAAATAAATATACTCTATAATTAAATAAATATGTATATAAATAAATAAATAACTCTATGAATAAATAAATAACTCTATGAATAAATAAAGAAATCTCTGAATAAATAAATAAATCTTTATAAATAAATATCTATCTCTGTCAATAAATATATGAATTCTATAAATAAATAAAAACTATGTATATCTTTACTTCTATTCTATCTATAGCAACGACAGCTTATGTGCGTTAGATATAACACAGTCTTTTTGGCCTTCATACACAAAGGTCTTTGGCATGAAACCCCACCCCCCACCACTTCTTTTTTTTAGTTTAGTTGAATTTAGTTTAGTTTATTTTACATCATCTACCAGCTTTGCTTTACAGATTACATAGAGAGACAAGTATATTATCGGATAAATACATATATAAAAATGAATGTAAATTAATTAATAAAAAAGAAAAAAAAAATCATAAAAGTAAGGATAGAGGAGGAAATCGAAAACAGATTTAATTTATTAGAAAATCGAACAAAATCTTTCTGAAGCGATCTCTTGAATAATAAAAATCTAAATGTCTACTGGCTTCATTGAAATTCAGAAGGGTCCTAGAGAATGGTTCATTGCGACCATAGTTTGTTCTATGTCCTGGTTGGAAGAGAACATTAGGATTTCTAAGACGCCTTTCATTAGCATAAATGGGTACCTGGGATAAAAGGGCGGTAAGATAATATCGGCGTACTCAAGAATCCACCTAACCAAGGAGACGAGAAGAGATATTAATGTATGTTGATTGAAGAAATCCAACAAGTGAGTTAACTTTAGCTATTAGCATACATTAAACAAAATCGTCAATAAAAATAATTAAAAGTAGCGATTCTAAATGGGTACCTTGTGAAACTCCAGAAGTACAGGAGATTACTCTCGAGCAGGAGTTGTTTAGATAAACTTTTTGGGTTCGACCGATTAAAAACGATGAGATCCACCTTAGCATTGCAGAGTGAAATCCAAAATTTTCAAGTTTCTTTAGCAAAATTATCATGTATGATTCACAGAATAAAACGCTTTACTAAAGTCCGTGTATATATCATAGCATCAACTTGGCGCTTTCTACAGAATTGATGACGTAAGATGTAAAATGGGAAAAATTGGATTTTGTCGAAAGACCAGAAACAAATCCATGCTGGAATTAAGAAAATGATAAAATGCTCTTTACATGAAATTCTGACTTATTAATAATACTTTCAAAAAGCTTTGGTATAGCTGAAAGTTTGCATATTCCTCTTTAATTTTCGATTCCGTTCTTATATACAGATTTAAAAATGGGCACCAAAAATGTAATTTTCCAATCTTCGAGAAAAATGTCAGATGCATTAAATATTTTTAGCAAAGGTATACAAACAGAATTGCAACAGTTTTTTAATACAATCGCCGGAACACCATCAGCTCCAGGCTTAAAATTAAACTGTCGACTGCGAGCAGCAGACAGTTTTGGATGATCATGATGTTCACAACATGAACATCCAAAACCTGAAATCCGAAATGAATCTTGGATATTGAATTCGGTACAAAACTGCTGGGTGCATTACAATTAGAAAAAAACAGATTTAAAAAATTTCACAAATAGATCAACTGTTGGAAGATCATCGTTTGGTTCAACATTATTATAAATCATTGTTTTGGGCAACCCAACAGACAGTCTCTTATAGTTTACAAGTGTTCAAAAATATTTCGAATCATATTTTAATTTATTTTCAATAGAATTAATATATTTAGTATATGAAAATTTACTAAAGACAGTGAAGTCCTTTCGTAACTTGCAAAACATATATTTGTTATCTTGATTTCCCGAATCTTTAGAACGATTATAAGCCTTTTTTAAAATTTTTCAAATGGATTAGCCGTTTATGGTGGTTTCGAAATTATTCTCTTCAACGAATATGGAGCAAACGAGGAAAATCCAAAGTTCACAATTGCAATAAAACAACTGTTCATTGCTGGTAGACAAAGATTTTCAAATTCAAGATTCCAGTTAAACGAATTAAAATACGTATTCAATCTAGCAAAAGAACCTAGAATCCTACTATATTCAATATTTTCTATATATTTCTCATAGGTATCAAGTTAACTTTTAGGAGGTACATAAGTTACAATGGAGAATATAGATATTTCAGAAATACAAATTTGTTCGACGTCTAAGATCGGCAGTGTAATTTGCCTGCAGGAGAACGCTGTTCGAACAGCAACCACCACTCCACCACCTCTCTCCTCTAGATTTACAGCAGTCAAGGCAAAATACATTGTGGAGTATGGCGTCGAAGATTTCAGTTGACCGAATTCCTTCATTAAACCAGGTAATTATAATAACATCATAATTGTAATGACTTGAAGCAGTAAACAAATCCAAAGTCTTCGTTCTGCATTCGCTAGCATTGTGGTAGTACACTTTGAGTGACCGAAGACCACAATTCAGAGCAATATTGCGAGGTAGCTTATGAACATCTTTATCATTAGCAGGATTCAGTTTTTTGGTTTATGGATAAAATTTCGAACTTTTACTCCACTAGGCCAGAAATTTACATCATATACAGCGCCTGTGATTTGAACAGGAACTCCAATTTTAAAATTTACAATTTTAAGAATTTGACTACTACCATTTGGCTTTAATAATTTAAAGCATGGAAAACATGCAGAGTTTACGTGCAGTTTAGATTAAATGTATCATACAATAGCATCCGTATAAGTATCAGGGTGTAAACTGGATACGTGATACCACTTTAGCTTAGAAACGATGTGAAGATCAGCAACAGGATCGTTAGTACCATATACGACCTCAGCACGCACGCTCAATTTTTTATTGGAAATAATCCGTACAGCATCACCAACATCGGAACTAGTACCATCACGAGGTGTGGCATGAACGTCCATTGTGATTGTATTTAATGGTTCTACATGTCCACCTTCAGGAGCATAGGCAATAACAATAGCATTTAAATCTTCCAATAAATTACAGTTAGCGACAGTAAGACTATTTGCAGCAATTTGTTTATCAACAACATCATTAAAGGCAGCAGCAACAACCATTTCATCAGCAACAGCACGATCTCCTCGACCATTCATTGAGTTGGTATCATCAACATCTACCACATTAACAGCGTTAGCAGCATTTAAAACAGCATCCACAGCAAAAGTGTTTTTTATACTTAACTGCAACTTTGGCTGATTTAAGAGAAGAGAGTTTATGACTCACCAAAATATTGTCTATACCAGCAGACGGAGGTGGAAAGCCAAAAACAACACCCGTAGGTACATTGGTCGAACTATAAGTGCTTTCTGCTTTATCCACTTTCTTGCTCTGCTTAACAGAGTCAGAATTGAATGTATTTAATTGGTTCACTGGGTTCAATATACTTGGTTTTAGTTTGATACCGAGTTACTCTCTGAGCGCTCTTAGTTGCTAATATATCGAAAGAGAAACACTTTTCAAACTCTCCTTCGTTGCGGATCTTAAGCAACTCTTTAACTTTTAATAAGCAAGGCAGCAACGAAGTTGAATTGCACGAATCGGACTTCAGAATTTTACAACCGTCTCAAATGAGAGCGAAACAATCACTTTGGTTGCAGAGAATTGCCGACCACTTTCAAAATCACCGATGGTAGGAATTTCCGGCCTAGTTTGGCATTGTAGCCATCGGGAAGGCTACTCTTTTTGAAGTTACGCCTATAGACGGTTTGTCCTGCGGCGTACTTAACATCTCCGCTTCTCGAATTATAGACTTTGGTGGATTTTTGATGTGCCAGTATTAGGATCTCGAATATTTTGTCTCTAATTAAAGCTAATTTATCAGTCTTATTTTCAATGTATACCCTCGGGTCCTTAATCATGTCCAGTCTGGGCAGGATTTCATAGGCATCGTGCCCTACGCTCCTCAAGGCGAATGCCGCACTACTGACATGTGGGTCCCAGTTCTTCTGGTCCCCGTCAATATACGTCCGTAATTTGGCCAGTAAGGAACGGTTAACCCTCCTCTCGGAAAATTCTGCTCTTAGCATTACACTATATAAAAATTCCAAACCGAAAAAAAAAATCATCAAAAAAATTACTTACGTTTATCATTTGTACCCCGTTGTTCTGCCAGAAGCACAAGAAGGAATTCAATTTGCAGTAGTTCCAGCGGAATTATCGCGGGCAGAAAAAAAAAAAAAAAATTACTGAACTAACTCCTTACCTTAACCTTAACTTTACGCTTATTAACTTTACACTAATTTGAAAAATATATTAAAAAAACTAAACTAAAATCTAATTACGACCAGTTCACTTCACCTTTTTCACACACAAAAAAATGCTGCTCCATCGTTGCATTTTGTTCCTGCTGCGGAATTAGTGGTACACTCTTGGGCGGAGCACCCCACTTTGGTGTTGTGTGGCCTTTGCTGCCTTGTGTACTTTTGTAAACCACTTGGAGAATACCGGTATGTTGGTTGGAGACTCGCCGGTATACCTTACGGTCCCCGCTTGCTAAAAGCATAACCCTGGGCCTATCACAAAAAAAATTACAGAGGCTTGGGTGTAGCGGCTCAACCCAAGTCCTGGAAATTCGCCAAAAGTTACACAAACTAAGTTCTTTGGCTCGTCGAAATCGATTTATATGTGCACATACCTCTGCTATATTGTTTTTAACTTGTCCACTTTGACTCATTAAGTTTAATTGGCCAACGCTGTGTCCAATCACATATCTCGTTAACTGAATTTTGTAGCTTTTCTGTTGCTTTAGCCACACATCCATCTATTGATAGAAGAGCAGTGTGGTCTACAAATGTGGCTATCGTGGGTATCACACGCATGCGGTATATCACTCGTGTATAATAAGTACTCGTATAGGGTAGATCCTAGAACACTTCCCTGTGGAACACCTGCTTGTATTCCTTTAAGTTCAGAATACGCTGAACCATAGCGAACTCTAAAGAATATATCTGCTATATAAAATTTAAATATCTCATAGTACTGTCTAGGTAGGTCCCTATGAAGTTTGTACTCCAAGGCTCCTGTTTAAATTTTGAAAAGTTCATACATAGTCTAAGAATATTTTAATTTAAGTGAAGTATTAAGTCCATAATCACATTAAATCTCAAGGGCGAGTCAGATTTTTTGTAAAAATAAACTGTAACACTATAGCATAGAATTAAAAATTATGCAACAGACCCCACAAACAAAGGCGTAAAAGAAAACACCAACACCGCTTCACGATCCGCTCTGCCAAAACGTAAATTAGCTGAAATTTGCGCAGATTCTCCACCGCAGAGGTCCGTTTTGGAAAAGAAAAACATGTCTGTCGGCAATATGTCCATAAACGAGCTAAAAAACCTTATAGAAGGCTCCATGTCAACACTACTACAAAACAAACTGGAAAAAAATGGAATCCCGCTTCATCTCGCTCGAGCGGGAAGTGGTATGGCTGTCAAGTAAGGCAAACATCCCAGTGGAAAATGTAGTAGCTGCCGCTGATAGAGCAAAGGTTCTAATCATGGAATAGCTGGGTACACAAAGTGCAACAACAGTCGCATCAGTTAGGTTAGGTTAGGTTGAAGTGGCTGTCAGTAAAAGAAGTCAACACACTTAGACCAATAATAGGTCCATTGTGATACCACGTGTGTTTGAGACGCGGCCTCTAGCCTACTCTCTGAACCATTTAGAGCTTCTGATGAACCGTAGAATGTACCTAACGTCAATATTATTCAGATCATCCAGGTCATTGAAACAGAAGGCTCCTAACTGGAGTTTCCCTCTTTGGGAGAGAGCTAGGCAGGTGCAAAGAAGGTCCATGCAGCTTCCGCAGAAATCGTTAGAGAATACACCAAGCCTTGTTGCATGCTTGCATATTAGACAGTGTCCAGTAATGACACCTATAACAGCACTAATATGCTTCCTATTTAGAGAAATCAAATTCCTAGAGCTTTTCAGATCCAGCATGGGCCAAATCTGTTTTATCGCTAGACAAGTTGTACTCCTTGTCCACCTAGAATTTGTCTTTACGGTAGCATCCAGCTTTAATTTAAGTTTGCATGTAGCGATAGGCATACCCAGTAAACTTTTGCCCGGAAGGATGGGTACTGTTGTTCCATGTCTGGTAAGTTCGTCAGCCTTACAATTTCCTGGAATATTCTTATGCCCCGGCACCCAAATTAGGTGAATATTAAACTTCTCCGCCATCTCTATAAGAGACGATCGGCAGTCTAGAGCAGTTAAAGAATATGTTGAGTAAGATTCCAGGGCTTTGTTTGCAGCTTGGCTGTCTGAAAAGATGCGAATATCAATGGCCGATATCACGTTTTCCTTTAGCCAAGACAAGCCTTCCCTTATTGCCATTATCTCCGCCTGGAACACGCTACAATGGTTTGGGAGACGAAAAGAGAGTTTTAAATTAAGTCTATCAGAGAAGACACCACCACCCACCCCGTCGTTAGTTTTTGAACCGTCGGTATAAAAATGTACCGCAAAGCCACCTCCTTCCCAGAATGCTCTGGAAGGGATGTTATCTTGGAAGTTTTTGTCAAAATTTAACTTCGGGGATGGTGTAATCAATGTCTTCAGTTAAGATGTTAAATTTATTTAACATGGAAGCGTGGCCATACATTTTGTTAGACCACTGTGATGTTGCTTTAAGGCGAATAGTTGAGTTATCTGCCATTTACCTGCCATAAATATTAAGGGGTGTTAAATGAAAAAGAATGTCCAAAGCTGCGGAAAGTGTCGTCCGCAGTACTCCACTAATGCACAGACAAGCTGAACGTTGGACTTTGCTTAGTAACTTCTGGTTTATTGCCTTATCCAAGGCAGTCCACCAGACAACTACCCCGTACATGAAGGTCTAATGATCCAGTGAGTTAGTATGGGCTGTAAGCCCCATATGGCTTTTTTGCAAGAGAATAGTGTGACAGTGGCTTTCTTAACTCTTTTCTGTATATTAGATTTCCAGCTTAGTTTCCTATCCAAAATAAGACCCAGGTATTTTTCATCGTTGGAGAAAATTAAGGGATGGAGGGTTCCATTAAGGGATGGAAGGTCAATACTAATAGGTCTGAGGTCTATTGAACTGGTAAGTGAATATTTACCAGCTTTGGATATGAATACCACATTGACTTCCCTCCATATATGCGACAGCTCTGAAAAATATTATTTAGAACTGGCAGGATAAAGTCAGATGACATTTGTAGTTCAGCAGGTGTTATGCCGTCCGGTCAAGCGGATTTATATGGTTTAAAGCTATGTAGCGCCCAAAGGAGTTTATCTTGCGCAATCAGACTTGAAAGGTTGGTTTCTTGAGCATTTGACTTGATAGAGTCAATATTGTCTGCAGTCAGGGAATTACTTGGGAAGTGTGTATCACTAAGTAAGTTTAATGTGTCTACACTGGAAGTTGTCCAAGACTCATCTGTTTTTAATAAACAGCTGGGAACTGAAGGATTTGTCGAGAGGATTTTTCTCAGCCTAGACGCCTCAGAAGATTCTTCTATTTTACCACAAAAGAGTCTCCAAGAGTTACGTTTTGGCTTTCCTCAATTCTTTTTAATATGTTTTTAGGGATTCTTTGTACGAGTCCCAGTCAAATGCATCCCTTGTACTTTTGCCTTTGTTGAAAAGTTTTCTGCAAGTATTCCTGAGTGGTCCAAGATCAGAGGTCCACCAATGTGGTTTTTTCTTGCCCCTTACCCTAACCCAAGGACAAGATGAAGAAAATGCTTTATTGAGGGCCAAGGTAAGGTCCTTGACCTACATGTTCTTGAGTATTATTCGGGGACTTTAGGGTGTCGAAATTAATCAATTTTTTTTTAAGTTTCCCTATATTTGGGCCAGTTAGTATTACGGATACTTCTGTAAACCGATGGGCCTGGAGGATAGTCCCCAAGACTAGATTGAAGGTATCGGTGGTCAGAAAAATGGGGTTTACCAGAAACCTTCCAGTTCTTGATCATTTGATTAATGTTGTCGGAGACAAGAGTTATATCTAGAACCTCCTGACGATTTCTAATTATAAATGTAGGTTCGTTACCGATGTTGCACAAAATGAGGTTAGTTTTTAAAATATAGTCAAAAAGTAACTCACCCCTTTCGTTAATGTCAGAGCTACCCCACGCGGAGTGGTGGGCATAAGAATATCATCACAGCCAACTATGACTCCCGTTTTAGTTTTTTCAGCGTCTGCAACCAGCCGTGTCATATTGGGTCCAGGAAGGTCTGTGATGTCGTGGGCGAGGTAAGTTGAAGCTAGATAGTATTAGCGTTTGCTTGTTTCTAGCAACGCTACCGTTATAATATAATTAGGAAGTAAAATTACTACTACTACTTGCTACTTTTTACCAATATGCACGATCTAGGTTTACCTTTATCCTTGACATACAGGGAATAGTATACAGGAGTCCTGAGTCCACAAAACCAGGTTGTTAACAACCCAAAGTTCTTGGATCAGGACAATATCTTCCCTATCCTTTGAAAGACGGAGAAGAAGGCCGGCCGAAGCCGTTTTGTATGGTAGACTGAGAGTCATCATCCTCCATATAAGGGAAGGAGATTGTTTTCTCAGAATCTATAATACCTACAATAGGGTCTGAAGGATGAATGGGAACAACATCCACCTCGTCCTTTTTATAGACTTTCAAGGTTATGGCATCGAACCCATAGTTAATCACAAATTCAGTCTTGTCAGCACAAGCGATCAGCTTGACATGGCCTTGATGCCAACCACCGTCACGACAGTTTGGAAGACGGCCGGGATTTTCCTTCATAATATCAAGGAAGCAAGTCGCCAGTTTGGCTGGAATCATCCTCCATTTATCTGGAGTGATTGTACCATCGATATCGTTCTTATCAATGACAGCCAGTACAAACCTGTCCTTGAGTACTTCACTATATGACTACGATATGACGTTGGATGGCCTGGAGGAGGTGCTGGTGTTGTGCACCTTAGGTCTTTTTGAATCCAACCGGATTCTTCCAGCGATCTCTGTCTTTTAGTCGTGAAAGGAGGACCGGTCTCATCTGTTTTACTATTTGCATTGGTTTTGTTTGTATGTTTATTTTTATTATAGTAACGAGTAAGCCGGTATGGAAATTGTCCATCCCATAATAGCCAGTTCTGCTGCGATAAGGCAACCTACGACAGGTCCTTGCCAGGGCACCTGAAGGAGCTCGTTAGCGACTGATTTGACCCTCAGCCTTGCATCCTTGGGTACAGTTTACTATCTGCTCACACCGCCATTGGAATCAGGTTGATTACTCTTTAGCTCCGGACCTTCCTCTGCAGACCTTACAGCTTGGGTGACCCTGTTACAATCGCCCTTCAGGATCACTAGATCCTACTGAGCATCCCCACCGCGACAAGGTAAGTAATCGAAGATAATGAGTCACATCAGTAAGATCGATCAAATCATCAAAAGAAAATATCGAAAACGTAATCGTGGAACTACAAAACAGAGAAGACGTTGGTCGCATTCTACAAGCGGGAACCAAACTAAGAGGCATGGGTATTTTTATGCACAAAGACTAAACGGTCGCGGCACGAGCTCTAACGAGACGAGCTCTAAAATTGAAAAGCGAAAAATCCGAAAACGAATATCCAAATACGAGGAGACAAACTTAAAGCAGGAGAATACACATTTTATTTCGATGTATGTAAACAATAAGCTAACATGTGATGAGGCAAGCGGAATGACGTTCATGGATCATCTACTGTGTTTTTTTTTTTTTTTTTTTTGGATTGCGCCAGGGATGTGTAATCTTCATAGATACTAGTAGCCCGAGTGCTACTAGCATGCACGATTCGCAAACCTGAGTACTCGATGCCAGGAATACGCCTACGTACTAAACACACACCCTACACACTTCAACCACTCTCCCCGCGGGACTGCCGTTAGGTATTACTTCGCGGGGCTGGTTAGCAATTCATGCTATGCTTCTTGTATTGCTGCTTCTGATGCTTCTGTTGCTTCTGCTGCTCTTCTTAGCTTTTCTATTCTCCGCAGCTCTTTTTGTAGAGTTGTTACGAAAGAACATATTGCCATCCAATTTTCTTCCAACCGTAACATATGGTCGAGGAGTAATGACGGACTTGGCAGAGTAATTCTCCATGCCGTGAAACGTGTGCAGTAAAACACTGCGTGCTCCGTATCCTCATCTTCACCTGGGCATTCCGGGCAGGATGGTGAGTTGTCGTGTCCGAATCGGTGTAGATATTTGCGGTAGCCACCGTGGCCAGACAGGAACTGCGTTAGATGGTAGTTGCAGTCTCCATGCTTTCGACTTATCCAATCTTGGATTGTCGGTATAAGTTTGTATGTCCATCTGCCTTTTGTTGTATTAGCCCAACGAGCTTGCCACATAGCTGCTGACGCTGCCCTTTCTTCAATTTTTATCACCTTGATACCAGTGGCGTCGTGATGACTCAATGCTCTTCTGTTATATATCCTCAGCATTTCATCTGCGAGAATATCGATGGGGACCATTCCAGCTATGACAAATGCAGCTTCGTCAGAGATGGTTCGAAAGCCGCTGATTGTCCGTAGCGCACAGAGTCTGTATGATGACGATAGTTTCCTTTTGGTCTCCTTCGTCCTCAGTGCCTCCGCCCAGACTGGGGCGGCATATAACAGAACTGAGGTGATAACTCTAGAGAGTAGAATCCTTCTAGCATATCTAGGTCCACCGATGTTAGGCATGATACGCGAGAGAGCTCCCTGCATTTGCGATGCTTTTTTGGTAACAAAATCAACATGCGTTTTAAACCGTAGCCTGTTGTCCAGCATTACTCCAAGGTATTTAATTGCCTCTTTCGACCTGATGGTTTGGTTACCAACCTGAAAGTTGGCAAATTCGACAGTTTTCCGGCTGGTTATAAGAACAGCTTCTGTTTTATGGTCAGCTAGTTCTAGTCCGGCGGATACTAGCCAATCTTTTATCCGGGCAATTGCTTCATTTGTAGCTGATTCTACTGCACGGATCTGTTTAGCTACTGTCACGACTGCAATGTCATCGGCGAATCCAATTATCGTTACTCCCCCAGGTAACGCTAATCGTAGTACTCCGTCGTACATGATGTTCCACAATAGTGGCCCTAAAACCGATCCCTGTGGAACTCCCGCAGTTACGTTGTAGTATTTTACGCCTTCATCGGTATTGTACCTCAGCTTTCTGTTGTTGAAGTAGTTCGTCACTATCCGTAGCAGGTAATATGGCGTATCCATCCTGGCAAGTGACCTTCTAATAAACGACCAGTTCGCAGAGTTAAATGCGTTTTTAATGTCCAGCGTTACTACTGCACAATACTCCTTTGTGCCGTAGAGCCATCTTTCTCCTTCGATGGCACCTTTGGTGATATCGACTACCGCTCTTATGGCATCAACAGTAGATCGTGCTCTTCTGAAGCCAAATTGGTGATCTGAGAAGGCTCCTTTCTCTTCTACTACTGCGAGTAATCTATTATAGATTATCTTCTCGAGGATCTTTCCCATGGTGTCTAATAGGCATATTGGGCGATAGGATGATGGTTCTCCTGGGGGCTTCTTTCCTTTTGGCAGTAGGACCAAATGCTGCGTTTCATCTACTGTGTGACAAGGGTGAAATGATAAATCATGCTGGAGGCACGGTTGAGCCTAACGTTCAAACTGTTAGGGGAAATGAACGCATACAGCGTCTTTAATTGTAATACCGTCAGTCGTCAAAATAAATACATATATTAATTGTAGTCCAAATAATTATTCATTTAGTATTTGTTACTTTTAATGTATCAGGGTTAGGCAACAAACTACTCTTCAATGATTTCTTTCAATTTATAAGTAATTACGAAATGTTTGTACTTTTTGAAATGTTTGTTGACAAGAATATGGAACGCTTCGAATCTTACTTCAAAAACCACACGCTCCTTTGGATCCCAGCAGTAGAATGTTTATATGGCATACAAAAGGGACTGGGAAAAGTAATTAGTAGTCGCTTTATAATATTATACTGAATTGGAAATTGAAAAAGTTAAAATGTATTTAATACCTGTTTATGTCAACTGTAGCAAATGGATGAATCATTTCACGAGTTTATATTAATTTTTGTTGGAATTTGGCAAAGAGGATATCATGGTAGTTGGAGACTTCAATGGAAGAGTGAGTACAGAGCAAATACATACTAAATGTGGAGCCGGAACTATTGACAGGATCTGTTCGAGACAAGATGGCAACACCGAACAAATAGAATTTCGAATAAAAAAAATCCCTGTATTATGTCAAAAGCAAAATCATATATTTTGTGTCATTTTACATGTATATAACAAAGAACAAAGGAATTAAAACTAACATTAATATTATAACGTTGAAAGAAGAAGTGTTGTTTCATTAAGGACTTTTTTTACAGACAGTTTTTTTACATATATAGATTCTTCTTGAGGTCGAACTAACGCGAACAGGATCGACAAATGAAATGAGAAAAGCGACAGATAAATGTACCGATGGAAAAGGGAAGCAACTTACTGAAATGTGTGAAAAGATTGGGTTTACACTGTTAAATGGGCGCATCATAGCCGACGGAAAAGGGAATTTTACATTTATAAGAGGTACTGCGTGTTCAGCAATTGATTTTTGCTTCTTGCAGGGAAAGTGGCTTAAGCATATAGTTGACCTCGAAGTGAAAGAGTTAACCCATTCATCATCACCTACCAGTAACCATCAAAATAAAGTTGAACGCACAAGAAACCCAAACTTCTTAGAAGTCTCTGCTACCAAAACTAAGATTGAAAAAGGAAAACTTGGAAAGGTACAAAGTGAATCTGAACTTCGAAATAAACGGAATAAATAATGGTGACCTCCAGCCTGTATTTTGAATGCAGCAAATCCCTTGCAATCAACAATAAGAAATAAAGGGAACTAACCGCGGTATGACTGGGAATGCGAAGCAGCCAGAAAGAAATCATTCGCCTTCCTGCGGCTTCTGAGAAGTGCATGTACCTATAACGCAAAACATATGCACCAGGCTGCAAATAGGAGATTCAAACACATCTGTGAACAAAAACATAGATTATACATTCAAAATCTCTCAATAATGCACTCAAGGAATGAAAAATGGACCTGGCAAATGAGGAACTAGAGAAAGTCAAAGAATACATGTACCTCGGAGTTCTGGTTAGCCCCCAGTTATCGTTTAAAAAGCACCTCCAGGAGAAGCTAAGGGAATCGAAACGCGCAATAAATTGCAACTGGTAATATGTCTTAAGCAAAAAGAATATTGCGCCGAGTACAAAGTATAAAATCTTCGAAGCAGTCATGAGATCAATAAAGTATTACGCGGCACAAGTGTAGGGAATTTGGGAATTTGAAGAGGTTTAAAAAACTTCTAAGATACTTCCTTAAGAAAATATTCAGACTACCAGAAAATACACCGACATACATGTTGCACTTAGAAGCTGGACTACCACCACTGTATATATTTACACTTAGATTACACTTTCAATACATTTCGAAAATAATATCACAACCAAGTCATCGTCTCGCCCATAAAATTGCTATGCGTCTTAAAACTAGGAACCTTCATTTCTTTGGTGAATGTGGAAGGCTGAGCAGTGAGAATAATGTCCCCCTGAACGAAAATCTTGTCAATGGGAAATGCGCTACAAGAGCTACTTAATAAGATCGAGGGATCTATACGTGATATATTTAGGATACAAGCCCAACAAAGTCAAGCAAGAAATACATATAAAATCCTTCGTCACGATCTTGGGGAAAGAAACTACTTTCATGACCGCCACGGATTAGATGTAATTTCAACAATATTCAAAGCGAAGGGTGAAATGTTACACTTGAACTACATGCCACATAGATCTGATAGAAGTGATACTTGCACGCTGTGCAATCATGGAACTAGAGAAGACGTCCTGCATTTTATTGGTACCCGACTTATACTGAGCTCAATTAGAAGTTACAGCTTGGGAAAAAACACTCTCTCTTCGGATAAAGTCATTCGCTTCTTAAATGGAGAAAACTGGACCTTTTTGTACAATTTTTTGAAATCTGCTCTAACAAACCGGCAAAAAATTACAAACAAAGCTTTTTAATATAATTTCTCAATCACTTTAAATGAAATAATAACTATTGAAACTTTCTCTTTCGTCTGACGGCAGAAGAGAATGCTTATTGTAAATTTTGTAACAATTGAATTTTTTTTTGAATTAATAAAAATTCCTACTACACTACTATTACTACTACTACTACTACTACTACTACTACTACTACTACTACTACTACTACTACTACTACTACTACTACTACTACTACTACTACTACTACTACTACTACTACTACTACTACTACTACTACTACTACTACTACTACTACTACTACTACTACTACTACTACTACTACTACTACTACTACTACTACTACTACTACTACTACTACTACTACTACTACTACTACTACTACTACTACTACTACTACTACTACTACTACTACTACTACTACTACTACTACTACTACTACTACTACTACTACTACTACTACTACTACTACTACTACTACTACTACTACTACTACTACTACTACTACTACTACTACTACTACTACTACTACTACTACTACTACTACTACTACTACTACTACTACTACTACTACTACTACTACTACTACTACTACTACTACTACTACTACTACTACTACTACTACTACTACTACTACTACTACTACTACTACTACTACTACTACTACTACTACTACTACTACTACTACTACTACTACTACTACTACTACTACTACTACTACTACTACTACTACTACTACTACTACTACTACTACTACTACTACTACTACTACTACTACTACTACTACTACTACTACTACTACTACTACTACTACTACTACTACTACTACTACTACTACTACTACTACTACTACTACTACTACTACTACTACTACTACTACTACTACTACTACTACTACTACTACTACTACTACTACTACTACTACTACTACTACTACTACTACTACTACTACTACTACTACTACTACTACTACTACTACTACTACTACTACTACTACTACTACTACTACTACTACTACTACTACTACTACTACTACTACTACTACTACTACTACTACTACTACTACTACTACTACTACTACTACTACTACTACTACTACTACTACTACTACTACTACTACTACTACTACTCCAAACCCTTATGCCAAACTTTATCAAAAGCCTGTGCAATGTCTAAAAATATTGCAGAACAAGTTTGTTTTCCTTTCCTGTGGGACATACCTTTCTTTAAAGCAAGCATTAATTATGAGCTTGAGTTTCAACAATGCAGTAGAGGTCAGTTCTTCAAGATTTGAGCAGTTATAAGATTATAACATGGTGATTTTCTATTATTTATCTTATGAATACATGTCTTGATCTCTCTTAACGAAACATAAGGAATTTCCTTTTCATCTACTAGTATTCTGTTATAGAAATCAAGATTTTCATTTGCTACGCTAGGTGGAAAAGGTTTGAAAACATTTGAAATGTGCTGGCAAAAGAGTTCAACCTATTCTTTTGGATCGCCGATCCATTTCCCATCAGGTGTTTTCAACGGGGGATCTTGCGCTTGAGGTCTCTTTAAACGTTTAGCAGCCTTCCAAAGGGAGTAGTCCGTAACTTTGTCAGCCATGAGATTACAAAGGCATTTTTATAGAGAATCATTTTGGAATTTCTACGAGCTTTTCTATTTTCAAGTATCAGTTTGGTTTCCGTGGGGTATTTCACCGAAACCTGTTTTTTTTGTTGATACGTCGGTGTACTATCCTCTGCTGCCTGTTGTACATTGGCAATGAATTCTTCTGTTTCAATGTCTATATGTTTTGTTGTGATGTTCTCTGAATTTATACCAGTTCGTTCTTTTGTTTGTTAGTCGCGGATTTTTTATCTGTTCTATTTATAGACCATTGACTGTTAGGCTTACAGGTGTATGATCCGATGACAGATTATCACTGCTGTTAACTTTACCTTCTTTCTATTAATGCCTTTCGTTGTGAAGAAGTCAATAACATCTGGTATTTTGATTGGGTCAGATGGCAAATTAATTGGTGATCCAGTCGAAATAAATTCACAGTTAAAATTTCGCCCTGATTTGTAAAGCTTCTTGCCTTTTATTGTTATTAGTCTTGACCCCCAGTACGTATGTTTAGCATTGAAATCACCACCGATGATGAAATTGTTGCCTAGCATTTGAAAAAGGTCTATCAGATCTTCCTCTGTAGGCGAGTGCCTGGGTGGGCAGTATATCGCAGCTATTTTAAATTCCTTGCTTTCAGTTTCAATGTTTATTGTCGCTACTTGCATTGTTGATTTAGCTATTTTAGGTAATTCATAAGGCTCCAAGGTACTTTTCACAATTATAGCACTATCACCCCTGGCACTGTCAGCTGGAGAGTGGTAGCAAAGATACCCAGGAATTCTAATCTTTGTTCCCTGTTTGAAATGAGTTTCAGAAATCAGGCAAACATCAATATCTTCGTTAGATAGAAACACCTGAAATTCAGATATGTTGTTGACAATCGAGAATTCAAATAATAACCGCTTCATTCTTTACTTGACAAATTAGCGGGTTTATTTCCTAGTTTGATAAATTCAAATATAATAGTATTTACAGGGATTTTTTTGGACTATTTCGTACTTACTTACGTCGTTATCCGTAGCACTTCCCGTTTGGTGGGCCTTTTAGTTCCATTTAGCAACGAGAGGTCTATTTTTCCGAAGGCTAGCACGAATCTCAAGCTATCTTGTTCGGTGTCCCAATGCATACCAAGCACTTTCTGATTATTTTTGATATTGTCTTTGTCCAGGTTCAGTACGGACGGTCCGGTCACACTGCGGCCGCAGATCAGGTCTCCATAAGAAACGTTGTGCCATCTGGTCCTTTTTCCGGATTCTGATCTGGTGAAACCTTTGAACGATGTCTGCGCAAACTCCTACAGGCTTTTGTCCTAACTTCATCAGCACTGTCACCAACGGTTCGCATAGATCTGGACCACTTAGCAACGCTGAAGTTAACGAGGTGCCGCCTATTTCTGCCGCAGCGTCGAACACCAACCGCAACTTGCCAGGCTTATTTGGGTTGTATACGCCAAAGTGGACAGGTACCACGTTCGATTTCCCTTACTGCTTGCTTCGACTTCACTTAGCTTTCCAACGAAACTCTTGTTTTCATACTCGGCGATGATGCGGACGTACTCCCAGTGAAACTCTTCTTCACGTTGAAACTTATTCTCAAAAGACAGGAATTTCCTCCTCGCCATCTCTCTGCTCTCGTCCATACGCACGGTGGTCTCCTCAAGCAACTGCCTTGCTCTAGCCATTGCCAATGGCTCCGTAGTTTTTTCGACGGCACGTACTCCTAGATTTTCGTTGGTAATGTAAGCCACTATCTTCCTCGGTACCTAGCCTTGCGAAGAGAGCCTGATTTCGTCCGTCTGCGTTACACATACTTCCGGGACCATAGATAACCCAACCGAGTTTGGTTGAGGTAGCAACGAGTTCATTATTGCTATTGGCGACAACTTTCCGAGCCACTCCTAAGTGCGCGTTGTCTAACCCAATCAAAAGTTCCGGGGTGGCTGAAGTATAGTTAGCAGTAGGAAGTTTCTTCGCATAGCGGTATTTCATTGGCAACTCGTTCACGTCCAGGGTCTGGGTAGGCAGCCGAAAATCCTTTACAGCTCTTACGCCTTTGAGCGGAAACTTCCTGTAGTTTTCTCATATTCGTGATATCTCCATACTTACACGATACGATTGCTCCGTCACCGTTTTGTCGCCGAACTAATGCAATTGCAACCTCTCTGTCGGCCCTTGCAACTCGAGTGAATCCGCTAGACTCTTGTTCATCAATGACACAGCTGATTCTTCGTCAAGGAACGCATAGCAAGTCGCCTCCTTACCATTGGCGAACAGCTTTACAGGAAGTATTTTGAAAAAAAACATTTGTAGTTTGCGGATGGATTACCGAACTCGTACATACTCGCCGTTGCTGCTAACATGTAACTTGCCTCCCGCCGATGTGGTCCATGTGGACCATGGAGATACCTATTGCAATCACTTTCATTGCACTCATGATGCTGTTCACAGCTGCTACTCCGATGACCCCCACTCAAATAATTGAATGTCCAACTCCAAAAACCGTTCACACTTCGAAGTATTATGCTTCCCAGAACATATGTTGCAACCTTGAGACTTACTACCATCTGGATCGTCCTCTAACCTTGGTATCTGTCTGCGATAACTGTTCATTAGGGTTCCCGCAAATCATACTCACCATGTTGGCTAATTCTTGCAGCCAAGCGCTGAAGTGCTTTATTGTAGGTGTTGACTTAATCGTCACCGCATACCGCGCCCAATCGAGTCTCTGTTGCACAGGCAGCTTCAGCAATAATTCCTCCATTAGTGTGGGATTGCAAAGGTGTTCCTCGCAGCCCGCAGCCTCTAGGAACGATGCCAAGTTTTGCACCTTGGTGGCGAATGGAACGATCTGTTCTACACGACTCTTTAAACATCGGCCAGTCCTCGGTTGACGATGAAAGCGTGCGAGTCGACTCGCCTAATGCTGTTGCTACCGCACCACCGGTGTCGTTATCAGTCGCACTTTGTTCGTCTCTAGTTTGTATTGAACGTTGATTACTCTTTGCAATCTCCGTCTGCAGATTCTGGATCATCGTCATCATTTCACTTAGCTTTGCTTCTATTGATAAGCCGTGTGGCACCACCATCTCGCTCATCGTGGTATTCATAAGGTCTATGCTCCCGATAACCTCCTCCCCACTGCTGCGGACATCTCCGCGTACAGCTTCAAATCTTGTTTTTGGTGGCATAACACAAATTATTTGACCCTGCCACCAACCTTGTTCCACGATACCCCAACACTACTTGAAAAACCAAAAAAAAAAACCCAACCAAATCTTAAAAGGACACTCACCCTGTTAATGAATGGGTAAAGTTCGATCAAGTACACTTGCACCCAGAAAGGAAAGAATGCGACCCAAGACCAAGTAGGAACAAAAAATATGAGTATTTATTTAAATATAATATATGTATAAGATTATATCACCAAGTTGTATATTGTCGTGAGTCTGAAATCCAAGTGGACGAGATCATCGATGGTCAACCATCAGCAACCATCAGCAACCATCAGCAGCCGAACCAATATTCACCACGAGCAGTGTGTGTGCTGCACCAGAGAAAAATGCATACATGCATGCCTTCAAGTGTGTGTGTGTTAGCTGCAGCGAGGTGAAAAACTTAAGCGTGATGGTGAGTTCTTAATTTATTTGGTATTGCAGATAGTCGGCTGTTGGATGATGGACTTTGGCTAGGATGGTGCGATTCATTTATATACAGTGACTCACAACACCCCTTAAATTTGCTCTTTTTCGCACAGCTTTTTCGATGGCGCATGCGCTTTCACACACTCCGGCGCTCCAGGACACGTACGGCTTCAGCAATTTAGACACTTGTCCCTTCTTCAAATTCCCCAGTTAGTCGTGATGAATATCACTGGGTTCTCACTTTGCATACTAGGGCTCCTCTGGCACAATTCATGTGCTTACACTTAAAAGTGAAATAAAAGAGCTTGACAAATTAACGGGTTTATTTCCTAGTTTGATAAATTCAAATATAATAGTATTTACAGGGTTTTTTTTTTGGATTATTTCGTACTTACACTTTTGTGTGCTCTCTCTCCATCAGTGTCAAACCGAGGATGCCCAGATGGACAGATACCACCAGAGGGTACTATTCCTTTCAAGATGCTCTTAAGCCGAAGTGACACTGAAGGTGATCGCGTTAACAATAGCGCTTACAGCAAAAATATATTCTTCTTAAGCGTTCGTAACAGATGTGTTGGAGTAATCCATTTGCATTCCACGTTGCGACTTTTAGATTATTTTTAATTGTAAATATTTTGTTGCTTTTTTTCTGCTTCTTTTCTTAGCAGTTTAATTATTTTATCCTGATTATCCAATCTTTGGATAATAGTAATAAGCATTTCCTTTACCGATATTTCCTCTTCTTTAAGTTTATTTTTCACAATTTGGGAATACGATTTACAGTTGGTATGTTTGTTTTAGCAGCAATTGGCACTTTCTCTAGTTTCATGATTTCAATGTCTTCTTGTTGTTTACTATTATTATTGGATGGATTTTGTTGCTTATTTTCAATAGTTTTGCTTTTCCTTCTCGATATTCTTTTGCCATCGGACAACCTCTATAATTTGCTGGGTGATCACCGTGATAGTTGATGTATTTTGCTTTTTCGTCCTTCTTTAGCGGACAACTTTGTGTGGGGTGTTTTCCTTTACATTTAACGCAAGCTCTTTTGCGAAACCTTTGCGTATGCCCCAGCGATGGCTATCCACATTGTCGTGGTGCTGGGGCTTAAGAAGGGCTGAAGGATGAGTTGGCTGATTATTCATCGACTCCTGGAGGTCCGAAAACTAAGAGGTAGCCTCTCTATTCAAACGGTGGTGTGAGCAAGTATAAAACCGCATCGAAGATGGAAGGTTTGGGGGGATAATATACCGACCGCTAACGAGCGTTCACAGATACCCTGGCGAGGTTTGTGATCTGAAAATGCCTTACCATGGTTTGGCATGGCATACCTACATTCCGACCTACATTCCGACCTTACTCGTGGGAACAAAACGAAAAAAAAAGAAAAAAAAAAAAAGAAAAAAAACAAAACAAATCACAAACAGACTGAGCGGCAGCCAACCCGGATGAGGAGATCTCTATGGAAATGGAGGAGCGGCTATTAGCAGATCCATCCGAGGGTACCGGGAAGCCGGAGATGAAGAAGAAAGTCTCTCCAGGTCAGATGAGAAGGCGGTTGTTCCGTAGAGCGACGCATATCAAATCGATCCTGGAGGTAAAGGACCCATCTTCCCTCTCCGAGAAAGAACAAAAGTCCCTGGCCTGGGCTATTGATATAATAGAAAAGAACGCGCTGATGAGGCCTGCGCCTAAACAGACTGCTGGAAAAACCAAGGTCAACCGTAAGGCAGATGCCCCTAAGGCATCACATCAGAAGGAAGGGAGCAGCTAACACAAAAACTGCCAGCAAGACCGCTGCCGCTAAGGCAGGTCCTACTGGTCAGCCAGAAATCTCGAGGGCCGCTGAACATTCTCGTAGGATGGCCAAGACCAAGAGGGAGGATTTTGTGTCAAAAAGGTTGAGATCCTCGGAGGACACTAAAAATCCCCCCAAAAGGTCGAAGGCTGATACGAAGATGCCTTTCAGCGGGGCGATTCGCAGTTCATTACAAATAGCTGTAGTGGACTTCGGAAAACCTAGTGGCCAGTACTCCCAAGAACGCGGTCAAATGATTGAGAAGGCCTTAGCTGGAGCAGTCTTTGACCGTATTCGAAACAATACTGGTGGTACTGCACCCACTTTCGGGAGAGCGAAATGCTATCGTGGAGTCATTCTGATAGACTGTAAAGACCAGTTATCGCTTGAATTCGCGAAAGCCACGGTTCGCGGTCTTAAACTATGGGAAGGGGCTGCACTGCGAGCGGTACCTCCCGATGAAATCCCAATCATACCCAAGGGAAGGCTCTGTGTTCCTGACTGGGGTGTGGACAAAACAGAGATCCTCAGCTTCCTAAAAGCCCAGAACACTTCTACTCAATGAATCGAAGAATGGGACCAAGAGATTCATCATCCTCATGAACGAACCTCCGGCCTCACTTCTGCAAGATAAACAGTTTAAGCTATTCTATGGAGCGTGAGAAATAACTCTGAAACTCTTAAAGCGGACTTAACAGGCAGAGAACAATGGGGCGACTGACACTATGAAAGTTGAAATTGCGACAACCAATGAAGGTAGTGCAAATCAACCTCCATCATAGTACAGGCACCTCCGACAACTCCTTATCTAGGAACAGCTGGATCTGGCCCTAATCCAGAAACCGTGGATTCTCAAAAATCACGTAATGGGATTAGAGGTAAAAGACTATAATATATATTATAGAAGCTACGCTGGCAAGGTTAGGACTTGTATCGTGGCCAAACAGAGTCTTCGAATTTTAATGCAGTCTCATTTCAGCTCCGGCGACTTGACAGTGGTGAACTTGCGAGGGGTGAACAGGAACTGCACGGAGACGTCTGCGTACCTACCTTACGATCAACTTCCTCTCGGAAGACCTGAGGTCGCTCATATCAGCGTCTCAAAAATGTAAGAAAAACTTAGTCTTGGCATGTGATGCTAACGCTCACCACACTTTGTTGGGTAGCACAGATATCGATGCTAGAAGCGAAGTTTTGTTTAACTATATTCTAGAATCCAATCTTATTATATGTAATAGAATCAATGACCCCACCTTTGTAACGTCTACTAGAAAGGAAGTCTTGGATATTACGTTTGTTGCAGAACAGAGCTCCGTTGAAGTTGTTGTCTGGAGAGTCTCCGACAAGGCGCCACTATCCGATCATTGTTGGCTACTCTTCAAACTACAACTATCTATTTGTGGGAAAGGGACTTTTGGAAATCCGCGTTGGGCTAACTGGTCGAAATTCAAGAGAGAACTAAGGTAATCGGTGAATCATTTCACCGAGGACCTCAGCTCTATAGAAGCAGTTGACAATGCAGTCGATGCACTGACCGACTCTCTAACGCAATCTTTGGAGGAATCCTGTCAGATTAGTAGGCATAGCGGTAAAAAGCTTCCACCATGGTGGAACTCATTCGCATTTCAAGAGTAGGATGGAACCTCGCAAAAGAGGGGGTCGTTGAGTGGTCCACCTATAAAGAAAGCGTAAACTTGCTCAAGAAAGAGATTAGGTTCGCAAAGAAGAACTCCTGGAGGTCTTTTTGCGCATCTATGGAATCAACAAACGAAGCGTCCCGCTTACGGAAGATTCTGGTCAAGACAGCAACGCCGGCATCCAATAATATTAAAGGTGATGGTACCTGGGTAGAGTCACAAGAGGAAATGCTGGATATACTATTGAGTACTCATTTTTCCGGATGTACATCGATCTCCGAAGATGATCTACCTACTCCAGAGATGACATCGGTAATAGGCGCGGAAGATGTGAGGAATATAATAGATGATGACAAGATAGCCTGGGCTATTAAATCATTTGCTCCATATAAGGCACCAGGAATGGATAACATTCGACCTGTGATGCTGCAAGAGTCACTGGATATTGCTATTCCATGGCTCAAGTGCATTTTCACAGGATGAGTTAATCTAGGATATGTTTCAAAAGTATGGCGGGAAGTGCGTGTCGTTTTTAATCTGGAAGCGGGCAAAGCGAGCCACACAAACGCAAAAGACTTGAGACCTATCAGTCTGTCGTCTTTTATACTAAAAACACTGGAACGTTTAACAGATGTATACATAAGAAACGTGATCGGCGATAATTACCTATCTAAATCACAACACGCATACATCTGCCGCAGATCGGTACATTCTGCGCTGCACAGGGTCATATCAAGTATGGAAAGATCCCTCCTTTTCACAACGTAAACACTGACGCGATCCTGGACAGCCTACACAGAGCTCATTTAAACATGGGTCTCTGCAATTGGATTGCACAGATGCTTCAATTGAGGGTTATATTTTCAATGCTAGGAGATGTAACCATCCGGAGAAGCGTCTGCAGAAGAACCCCCCAAGGCGGAGTTCTATTTCCTTTATTATGGCTCCTCGTAGTGGATGAGATCTTGGTGATACTGAAGGAAAACAGCTTCAACGCGACGTCCTATGCCGACGATGTGGTCATCCTGGTTTCGGGAAAATTCCCTCCAGTCCTAAGCGGAAGACTAAATCTTGCACTACAAGTAGTGAATAATTGAGTCAGCAGCAGAGGGCTGGGAGTGAACCTCTCAAAGGCGGAGGTAGTTCTTTTCACTAAGAAGAGATCAATTCCTACCTTCAGACCCCCAAACATAGGTGGTATTGAACTAAGTATCTCAAGTTCAGCTCGATACCTGGACGTAATTTTAGATTCCAAACTGAACTGGAAGTATAACACTGAGAAACGCATCAAAAAAGCTAGCGTAGCTTTCTATTCTTGCAAAAAGGCATTCGGCAATATGTGGGGCTTCAAACAAGCTGTGGTGTATTGGATATACACAGCGGTCGTAAAACCCATTCTCACATATGGTTCACTAGTTTGGTGGATGTTTTTCGAGAAGCAATATCAGCTTTCAAACCTCACCAAAATCCAGAGGGCAGCGTGTATCGAAGTCATGGGATCAATAAGAACAACACCTACAGCGGCAATGGAAACCATGCTCAGTTTCATTCCGCCTGATACATACTGTAGCAGTCTGGCGGCTAAAACCGCTGTAAGACTGAGAGAAGGCCGATTGTGGTCATCGAGCCTTTACGGCCATGCCTCCATTTTATCCCGATGGAGAACTACCAGCAGATCGGCGGAAACTGATTTCATGACCCCTAGGCTAGCATTTGAAAGGAGATCCAACATAAGAATTCCTGACAGAACGCACTGGGGGAACCTAAGAACCATGAAGAAAAAGGAACTGGCGTTCTATACCGATGGTTCTAAGATGGACGTTGGCATGGGAGCCTGAGTTTAAAGGGTCGGCGCTGCACTTATCGCGGGCCCTCCCGACTCGGTGTGCTACATAACGACTACTGTAGAAGCTGCAGGGACAAAGAAGAAATTGAATCAGTTCGTCACCTGCTGTGTGATTGTCCCTATCCGTTACAAGAATGAGGACACTCGGAAGTTACTTCTTCTCGGAATTAGAGGACTTAGGTAATATGGAGCTTACGGACCTCCTGAGATTTATATCATTATCTGGGTGGTTCTAACAGCGGACTTTTAACGTTTCCAGGGTAAAACGATTGGGCACAATGGACCCGAATTTGTTGGTCTAAGTGAGCAGTAACTCTCCCATTATTGATTTTATGTTCTATATCTTGATTATGAAAATAAAGCATAAAAAGGGATAATTTTCTGTTTCTTGTCATTGGTTGCACATCACTTCGAGGTATCATCACTCTGGCTACTACCCTAATTGGTCTAGTAGCTTTATTTTCATATGAGTGCCACTAGAACTTCGTTTGGGGTTAATTCGTAAGTGATTTCTCTGTATATGTCACTGTCATCGACATTTATTTTCCGTTTATATTTATTATAGGATGTGAATTTACAAGCCTTTCTGGTTTTTTGTTCGATTACCCTTTTTAACTCACCAAATCTGTCTACTCCCGAGATCATTGTTTGTGGTGGTAATGGCTGTTTTTTCAAGCCAATGGTAATCTTTCCAAGCTTTATCATTTGTCTTACCTTGTTCATTTGCTTGTTTTGTATCATGTCTTCTTACAGATATCTCAGGACTTTCTTCTGCCTTGCGTTTTTTCGTAGGCCTTTTGTTTTCCTTTAGATGGCTGTCTGTTTGTAGTGCGAACTGCTCTTCATCTGTGAGGTATTCTTTTTCTCTTGTTAGGTACTCCTTTTCACTACTTTGCTGGGCAGGTTGCACAGGACATTTTGTTAGAGCAGTCCAACAAGGGGACCCTTCTTTCCAGTTCTTTTATTTGATTTCGCAAACTTGCAACTATTACTTCAAGATTTTTCCTTGCTTTAAGTTCATCTTGCCATTCTTTATAATAGTTATTTGTTTTTGTTTTCGCTTGTGACTCTGTTTTAGGTTCACTTTCAACTATACTGGTTTCAATTCCATATGTCTGTTTTTGTATTTTCGGAATACTTATAATTATAGCGCTATCTTTGGCCCTAAGGCTTTTTGGCGCTATCGTTTCCGGTGGAGTTTTCAGCGTGAGTGAACTCCTACTAAAGTTTTGTTGAAGAAGCAACAAATGGTCCCCCCAGAATCCATGGGACCGACCTCCGAGGAGGGTGGATTTTTCAGTTTACCTGGTTTGCCACCTGGGGTATTTATATCATTTATTTTGTTTATTGCTATATTTATTGTGACCGTATTAGTTTTATTGGGTAGTACAGTAATTTCTACACACAAACCCCCTACCAGGAGGATCGGGTTATTTGTTTTTGTTTTTTTTATTTGCCAGTTTTGCGAAGTTTTCGTCTCCGCTTTGAGGATTTTAGTCGTCTCTTACAACAGGCGAAGGGGGTTCCAAAAATGTCCTTTCTTCTTTTTTTGTGTGCCACTGGCTTGTTGTTTTTCTACTATCTTCATTATAGGAGCATCGACCATTCACGTTCGATTTAGTCAGAAAAGTGATCTACGGCCGATGCCCTTTTGACCTAGTTTCTTCGGCCTCTTTTCTCTTTATTCTCGTCTTTTCGTTTCCCTTCATTTTCGTTTATTGCCTGAATCTCCTTTCGTCCATCTATTGCTCTTTTTTTTCTATCTCCCTTTGTCATGTCGGTCGTCCTTTGTCATTAACCATATTGCTGTCGGAACATTGGAAAAGGGAAATTCCCTTTACCAATGTTTTTCGTCAAAATAGTGCCCAATCACAAGGGGTGTCTCTATATAACTATATACTTAAATACCTACATATAATAATTTAATAAACTAACATAATTACATAAAATCGAACAATATAACAACATAACATCTCTTACATTCGTGTACTTAACCTACCCTATTTCACGCAAACTGCATATACTAAAGACGATACTACAGAAATTACTACCAACGGAACGTATAACACTTTCGCATTTGACCAGCGCACACTGGATCATTTCCCCCGGGGTGAAACTGACTTTAAAGAAGAGGAAGACAATGAAATGGGTAAAATATTCATCCAGCGATGAAGTGGTTAAACATCGGAGGAAAACCAATACACAATCGGTTCATGTACTATAACACAATTCAAAATTATTTATTTTTTTCTTTCTTCTCGAGAGCTTAGATGTGTGCGAAGATGACCAATAGCACAGTTGCTTGTGTCAAATTAAACCGCGGTCGGTTAATCTTGTCGGTGGAAATTGTTTTACAAATAAATCGCATTATTACAGCGTTAGTTTTTTTGTATATAAGCGTCATTATATTTGCATTCTACGTTTTTCGGACGAGATGCCTTTGTCAAGTGGCAAATCAAGATTGGGAACAAAACGAAGTTGGTGGATTTTGGTTAAGGACACGGAGGAAAATGCGTGGAAGAACTACACCGATATTTCGCCAAGTTTTACTTTGGACGGAGATCCAAGTCAGTGGTCATAGTTCGCACCGTTGGACACCATACTCTTGTGGCCGCCAGGGATTGCTTTTCGGCGCGTCTCCACTCTGGATGTGGATCTGCGGTCGATATTCGTAATTTCCTTTTTAAATTCACTTGTCATTTTTTATGTTTTTATGTTTGCGTTGTGGCCTTGAAGACTAGTGCCGCCTTTGATTATTTGTGTCACATTTGGTGACTAGGGTCACCTCAAACAAATACAATTTTTTTTTTGTGTGTTTACATTTGGCTGCAGTCTCTGAGGCCTCGTAACAACTCATTAAGTGTGTACACAAAAACATAAATGTAGCTACATACATACTCGTACTATATATTCGTGTGAAGAAGAAATGAAATTTATTTGGAATGATACGATTGGATTAGAGTATGGAAAATATGCGGCCTTACAAAATTTTCTGAAATGCTGAATTTGTCCGTTGATCTTCAATAAATGTTTACCTTTAACAGGCGTAACCGATTTTTTCTATTGCGTCCATATTGTGATGTGAGCTAGGATATGCCAGGGAGGCGTCTTTGGTGCGGGTAAGGAGGACCGCTTGCGGTTGCTCGACTTAGCTCGAAGGACGGCATGGTTCTTGTCCACCTTACTATACACCACCTGCTCAGCATACAAAATCTCATGCCATAATAGTCAAAAAAAAAAAAAACCAAAAGCGAGAACACAGTTACTCTACGTTGATGGTGGGCGAACTTCAGAAGGGATAGCAAAAGGAAAAAAAAAAATGAAAAATCCAAGGACTTGTGCCCATGGCCAGGAGAAAGATCGGGAAGGACTACGCGAACTTACCCTAACTATCCTAAACTAAACCTAGTCTAACCTAACGTCTTAAACTAAATCCTAATCTAAATTTAACTACCTTAACCTAGCCTATTACTATTCCCTACCACGCAAATCATCCTTCCCCTTTGTCTCTCCTCACCAAATGGGTTCGTCCAATACCCGAGGTATGCCTGATGTAATTAGCAAAAGTTGGCCTGCCCACCGTCTTGGGACACAACCAATTACTATCTCTCCAGCCAAAATTGGGAGAGATAGCCCCTAAAAGTGCTTCCCAGTAACGAGCTAAGTCAGTCGTAGAGAAAGTACGTTTATGGTCACGTTATGTCGTCATTGTTAGTAATCGTCCTGTCCTGTCATCGTTCATCTACAGAAGGACAGCCCGAGCGGCCACCACACACCAAAAAAAAAAAAAAAATCTTAATCACACATTACAACAAATTAGAACCACTTGTTTTAATTGTTTGTAGGCTCATCCCAATTCTGTTTGTTACAAAAAAAATATTAAACCTACTAAATTATTCCTATTCTGCTATGAATCTTTTTGTTTTCAAAAATAATTGAAAGGTGAATGTAGTCACGGTTTTTTTATTAGGTGCCCCGTTGTCCTGCCGGCACACAGTGGCTTCTCCCATAGGCCAAAAGTAAAAATTTCAAGGTTAAAGAAACTAGTTTTTTTTTAATGCAATTATTATCTATGATAACGGGAGAACAAAGTGGCAGTAAGGCTTCTCCTCTAAAATTAGTTGTGGGCAGTCAGTCGCGTCACGAAGTTGAGTGTTTTTCTCGATTTTATAAAAAACGTTAATCTGAAAATACGACATTCCGATTTAACCATTTTTGGTCTGTTTTTTTAAAGTTTATTTTTAAAAAAAAGGTGATATGAATAATAAAATAATTTTTAACGATAGCTTTTGAATAATTTTCTTTAAAAAAAAAATATTTTTGTTATTATTTTGACCTCTATTGAAAATGATGCATAATTTGTGTTTTTTTCATATTTCGTGTAAAATCCCACAATAATTTATATACAATAATTTAGAGTTATCTTTCCTCTTTAAGAATATATATGACTTTTTTTGCGCAAATTTGCGCAAATCGTAAAATTTTGACCCGAAGTAAAACACTATTTTACTCTTTTTTTTAGATTCTAGCAATATGATCAAGCGCATTGTTGTTTTTAATTCCAAAATTAATGAAACATGGGCAATTTTTAAGGAAACTTACCAAATTGAAAGTTTAGACGCAAAGAAAAAGATAAATACGCTTTGTAAGTCCTTTCATAGAAGGTGGGAGGCTTCTTCGCGAAAAAAAAAATTTATCGGCAAATAGTGTTTGGCTTGATTGCATCATTGAAGACTTCAGGTCTGCGCAGGACCAAATAGAAGAAAAGAAGCTTTTTTTAGAAAGCTCGTCTCGAACTAAGAGGAGACGAATTGCTAAGATCGTTGAAATAGATGAATATATTGCTTGTGTTTTGAAGCATTGTCAGTCAACTGACAATCTCCAAGCCAAACTACTTGATTCAAATGATGCTTTGAAACTTTTGGTTGAGGCCAAGATGTCAAAACATCAGTACTAAGTTATCACGAACTTAGTAAACCAAAAGACTGAAGTTGATATTTTTCCAAGCTATGCTAAGGTTCTTAAAGCGAAACAAGATTGTTACCCAGAGCATGAAACAATAAAAATTTCCGATTCATCGGCCGAAGTTACCCTTCAAAGACTCCTTAATCATACTGCCCAACGCATTGTAGAATCCCAACGAGAAATTTTTGAAAGTTTGGAGACTAATTTCGGTAATAATATAAATATTTTACCAAGCAGGTTTTATGTTTTAGGTTGTAAAACTTTTCCTTTCTTTTTCTTTTGTCTGTGTTTATTGTAATAGTGTTTCGTGTTTGTTTGTATGTTTGATAGCCTCAGTTGCCAGTGCAGTGTAACAGTGTCTCTAGTCTGTATTTAACCACAGGAGGTAGAATAATGTAGTGTACGTCTTATGTAAAAAGAAAATTGATTTCAGTGTGACTCAATGAACTCTTGATTTAGGTAATCTTACTTTAATTGGCAAATGGGGCTTTGATGGAAGCAGTGGGCAGTCCGAATATAAACAAAGAATTTCTGGCGAATTCAGTATTTTCGCACGAGAGCTCTGAGTCAGAAAAGAGAATTGTATGGCAAACTCCTCGTCCAGGATCAACTCGATTCTGCCGACCAATATGTTTTCAATTAAAAAAAAAGACACGGGCAGAGTTGAGCAGAGCTGACACAATAATACAAATAGCTGACCGTTTTATCAATGTAAAACATATACTTAAATTGACAATGGTTGACGGTAAGGTATGCAATGCCTTGTCACATACTGCTTCGCAGCAGGTGTGCTATATTTGCGGAGCAAAGCCAACTAATATGAATGATATTCAAAGTTCCTTACAAAGAACCATAAACGAAGATTTCTTAGGTTTTGGCATATCTCCACTGCACGCGTGGATAAGATTCTTTGAATTCTTCATTCATCTAGCATATAGATTAGATTTTAAAAAATGGTGGACCGGAAATAATGAAAAACCTATTTTGGACGCACAGAAAAAACGAATACAAGCAGAATTCAAGAACATTGATTTGATAATTGACAAGCCAAAACCAGGTGGTGGAAATTCAAACGATGGAAATACTGCACGTAGATTCTTTGCAAACCCATCTATATCTTCTCAGATAACTGGTGTTAAACAATCAATAATTGAAAGATTTGCTGTGATTTTAAAAACTTTGGCAAGTTGTTTTGCAATTAATGCAGAATCTTTTGAGAAATATGCGCAAAATACGGCTCGTGAAATTGTTGCAGGATACCCTTGGTACCCATTGCCAGCTTAAGTAAACAAAGTCCTTATTCACGGAGGACAAATTGTGAAACACGCCATATTCCCTATAGGCCAATTTACGGAAGAGGCGGCAGAGGCGAAAAACAAAGATGTTAAATTTTTCCGATCGAAGAATACATGAAAAATATCTAGGCTGTCGACAAACACAGATTTATTGAATAGACTATTAATTACCTCATACCCATATATAATATTTTGAATTTATTAATTTAACCTTTAATTAAATTAAATAGTATATAAAATTAATCACTTGTTTAACTATTTGTTTTTTTTCCTATCATTTAAAATGAAATTTTGAGTTTTGTCCGCCCTTCCCATACAAATTAAACCACTGTGCGGCAGCACAAGAAAGGATGATGTTCTTTCCTATTAGCGGTGTTAGTACCAACGCGAAACACAATTCGTAGCAGAATTTCACAAATTAAAAATTTTTCCTTAACTTTCGCATTCAATTAAACCCCAAAACTATTCATATACGAGTACACTGATTCACTAATTCAAAAAAAAAACTCTAAATCTATTAAAAAATTTCGAAAGGAAATTTAAAAAAAAATCTATGGTGAAATTTACTACGGAATTTTAAAGCTAATTAAAATTAAATTCGAAGGGGCAAAAAGGTTATGGCACTTAAAAAAAAAAAAACGTTCCACTTAAAAAAATATTCTTTTTCTTTCTGAGGAAATTCACAGAATACAGTGCCGCGGAGCACCTCCTGGGGGTGTTGAAATTTTGTGGGGAAGCATCTGTTGTTTCCGTTCTTTTTTCTTTTTGCGGATCACCGCCACCGTTATTTCCGCCTGCACCGGATCTTGCCCAGTTGCACCGACGTGTTTCTCGAAACGGTCCTAGCAGGGAAATGGCAAGCGGCAAAATTTCTGCAGAGGCCTGAGCTGCTTTTATATTTCAACTCACTGCCCATCAATTAAAAAAACATGTATGTGGTTCACCTGAGATCCTGAGCTTTATCTTACCTACCTCTGCGAATTTCTTTTTCTTTTATACTCCCGTAACCCTCCTTCTATGCAACGGCTTCCCAGATATTTCTTGCACAGTACGCCTCCGGATTTATCTAATTTGGATTTTTTTTTCTTTTACTAGCTCTTGATATATATTACCCTGTGCCAAACCCACCTCCTATACATTTTTTTCTTTTGTCCTTTGTAACACTTATTATATACCACTATACTATATAAAAACCCAATCGTTCTTAATATAGGGCATCGACCGCTCTCTAATCGTGCTTGAAAGGTAACCGTCGGTCGGTGGTCTTTGCCCTAGTTTATTCTGCCTTCGATTTCCCCTATTTCTTTGTTTTCTTTGCCCATTAGTTGTCTTTGTCCGCTAAGTGTAGTGTATTCCCTTTTATTCTGAACATATTGTCGGTTCACAATAGTCCGTCTTGTTTGAAAAAAAATATACCCTCACTGCTGACCTAATTATGACACACATAAATACTCTAATTATGACATATAATACTGCTAACCTACTTACATAACATAAATAACACGACCGACGAGACAGCTATTCATAGAATCTAAGGCAAAAAAAATTAAAAACAAAAAAAAAATCTCACATAAACAAACGAACTTTATCGTCTCTATCCATTTCACCCTTTGTGGCCTGAACCACAAATAATTTCCCGATCGCCATCATTAAATTTGTGCGAATGGGATGGGGCTTGTATGAATGAGGGAGACGCACGCAATTCCCTCCACCATGCCAACACAATTATTGACATTTCCATTTTATATTGCGAGGCGAATCGCGAATCGCACCAAACTAAAACACGGACAACGACAGGAAGGACCGAACAAAACTGGACAAACCGAGTTTCCTGCCTGCGGGTGGATACCGCTCGGAAGCTCCAGACTGCAGGTATGTTGATTTTTTATTTTTTCTTCTTGTTCGTTGTTGCTTTACCACAGGCTTCGTAACAATTTACATTGACGTATTGCCTATCACATATGTATTCAAAAATTTACCTAATTTAAACTAAAACTGAACTATGTTTGGGAGGGATATTGTACACCGCACATTTTATTTTGTGATAATTTTTTTCTCCTTATATTTATATGGTTACAATAGTAATTCTAAATAATGAGGATATATTTTGCATTTTTTATACATATAATTGCATGAAATGCCAAATAAAACTTGGATATGTAATTTTCCTTTAAATATTTTTATATATATATACATATATATATATATATATGTATATGTTATATTCCTTTAAGTTCTAAGCATTTTATACCTGGTCACGTACCGGACATATTCATATTTGTGTTAATTATCTAATCTGGTTTAGTTGCGGACTCTAGTGCTCATTGCTTCTGTCGTGTTTATCCAGCTTCGTTGGTGGTTGTAGTCTTTCCTCTCTCTTCTCAGACAACTTTCTTATAAATACAAGGTGGGGCAAAAGTAATGCCATAATATGAATATCCCATAATTTTTGTAAATGGCGTCAAATGTCATTGTGCTTTGAAATTTATGTTGTAGACAGATAGAGAACTAGTTGACAATGAGCAGTGGAGTGATACACACCTGAAGAACGCAAAATTATTGTTACTGCTTATTTGACCAACTTCTTTCCGGGCTGTGTGATCTCCCGTTTTGGCGATTTGAACTGGCCGGCCAGATTGCCAGATGTGACGGCGTCAGACTTCTTCCTTTGGGGCTTTTTGAAATCTCGCGTTTACCACAACAAACTTTACAAGTCTTGAAAGCTAACATTAAAGAAGAAACCACCAATTTGGAGCCAAATGTTTTCGAGCAACAATTCAAAATGCCGTAAAACGAGCACAAATGTGCATCTCCTCAAGAGGTGGTCATTTGACCGATATCATTTTTTTCAACTTAATGCCATCAACTTTACACCAAGTAAACTTTTCGTGACAACAGAGCCCAATTTTTTTTTCATTTCTAACAAAATGGCAGCCAATTCACATTATGACATTACTTTTGCCCCACGTTGTACCTGTTTACTAGTGGGTTGCTGTTTAGGGCTCCCCATCAGTGCCTTCACCATTTCCTGATTTAATTGTGTCATATCTGGTTATTGTTTGTATTTGCCCAGATTATTTATAGACAAGTAGAGAAGTAGCTGCTGCGATTTTGCATAGCCTGATAGCGGAGGAGGGTATAGTGCAATCCCACTTCGTAGTAATCATCGTGCTTTTGCAATGGTAACTCATCCGGCGACCATATAAAGAATATCGATGTCTTTGTGATGATATTTTTTCCTTTTAATTTGCACTTTTTGAGCTACGAAACCCAATGAAAGATGATTCTTACTTTGAGTTTAAGTATTGAACGGCTTGTAAAACTTCCACTTTTCTCCGTTTTTTCAAGCTTTTGTCGCTTTAAATTAAGAAATCAAATAAAATCTAATTTTTAGCACAGGAGAGCATCTGAGGTGAAGTCGATAATGACAGCAGAAAATGACGGCGAGTTTCCCCGTTTATGTATGCAATAAATTTGCTAAATGCTGATGTATTATGGCCAAATTACAATAATGGGTTAGTTCGACCATCATCCCGTTACATCGAAAAAACTTCGGAGGTAGTTTGACAATACGTGTGTATTTATTCGACCCGAGTCATCAGCTGTTCACATTTTCTCTGACATTCCATTTTAAAGTGTCATTTAAAAAGCAAGCATTTGTGGTAAATATATCTCACCGCACCATTATTTTACACATTTTGCGAGTGCAATATATACATTCTAAAGCAGGTTTTATGTAATTAATGGTCAGCTGTTGGTGGTTGCTTGGATGTTTGGGTCGATGATTCCTCCAGCACTGCGGCCTGGAACTCTGGGATACTATTTGGTGGAATCAATATTTTGGCTTCAGTCGGCTTGATATTATAAGAATTGCGACGATAGGATTTCCCTTGGTGATCATAGATGATGTACGATCGCGGATTGAATTTCTCTGCTGTAACCGCCGGTTCTAATTCTTTTTTGTTGTTGGTTCTAGTTACGATCTTTTGACCTTGATGCAGCTCTTTGTCTACAGTGGCTCCCTTGTTGGTGTAACGGGCTCGTTGTTGGCGTTCCTTGTTCAGCTACTGTGGTATATATATGAGTAACGGATTCGGTAACAGTGAAGATAGCGTTGTAGGTACTAATGACCTCAAATTTCTGCAGAAGAGTCGCTGTGCAGGACTTCCTAATTCTCCCCTCGGAATATTCATGAAGTTAAGTATAGCTAGATGATAGTCAGAGTTATCGTTCATGCATTTTTTAAGAATGTTTTTAGGTGTCTGAACAACTCTTTCCGCTAATCCGTTTCCCCGCGGGTGATATGGGGAACTTGTACGATGGGTAAACTTCCACTCGGTTGAAAACTCTTTGAACTCTCTGCTTGAGAATTGAGGTCCATTATCCGTTTCTAATATCCGAGGTATCCCATTGGAGCCAAAGGTACTTTTTAAGAACACATTTTTCGACGTTACTTCAGGCAACTTCTCCAATTTTATGTAGCCTGAGTAGCTATCCGTAACAACTATATAATAATCTTCTTTAAAATTGAAAAAAATCTGATGTAGCTATCTCAAATGGATGATTAGGAATATCCTTCTCAGCTATTCTTACTTTGTTGTTATTGCGCTGGTTTACTTGGCAAGCTGCACACACAATTTTTTATGTAATTGGATATATCGCTATTCATGTTTGACCAAAAGACAACATCTCTTACTTTTCGGATACATTTTTCATAGCTAAAGTGGCCACTATGAATGTATTTTAGCACATCTTCTCCCATTTGTGGCGGTATTTAAACTTTCTGTGCTTTCAATATAATTCCATCGTGGATTGACAGCTATTCTCTGAAGTTCCAATAAGGTTTCACATTTTTCGGAAGAGAGTCGATATTTCGCGGCCCACCACTTAAGATGTACTCTTTAAGCCCCTTGCACGTGCCATAATTTTTTGTGATGTTGATCAATCTTTGTAGCTCTTTATCAGAAATTGATAAGACAAGTTGAACTTGTAAATCATTGTCGTCGTGGTCAATTCCCTTTTTGTTATTACAATCACTGCTTAACGGGTCTACTAAGTGCATTTGTGCGCCTTGTTTGTAAACAGCTATTGGGTCGTATGTGAGTAAACTCAATCGAATACGTTGAAGAACGAATAGGCTTGCGGAAAATTATCTCCAACGGCTTGTATTCGGATTCCACGATTAATTTTTTCCCCATACGTATTCGTGAAATTTTTCACAGCTAAATTTGATGGGAAGTGCTTCTTTTTCTAGCTGTGAGTACCGAGTTTGGCATTCAGTTAGTGCTTTCGACGCGTTTTTTACATCATCGTTCACGTCATACAACTTGAGCACCGGTGGTTCGCTAATTATCGCCTTTAGTTTCTCGAATGCTTTGTTTTGATCGACGTCCCATACCCAGGGTGTCGATTTTTTCTAATAGTGTTCACAGAGGTTTGGTAGTCGAAGAAAATTATTTGATATATTTATTCAGATATGAGAACTTCCCTAAAACTCGTTGCAGTTCCTTCAGATTTGTGGAAGCCTTGAGCTGTTTGATCGCATCTATCAGCTGTCATTCCCTGCTGGCTGATGATGTGCCCCAGGAGTTTGGTCTTACGCTGTTCGAACATACACTTGGATTTATTTAGTTTTAAGCCGTTTTCTTTTATAATTTGAATTACCTTTGTTGTTTTTCTTATATCCTCGATTGTTCGGGCACGTATGAGGATATCGTGGCCGTGGTGTAGTGGTAACATCATCGCTTATCACGCTGTTGGTTCACGGTTCGCATCCTGATGTCAAGAATCATCTATTTATTTCGCATGAAATAAATAAAAAAGTCAATCACTTGCGAAAGCTAAGTCAACTCTACTGTGAAGGCCAGTAGGGTGGTCATATGGCTCAAATGCAACTTGATCGTGATGATGACATCAGGATGGAAAAAAAATACTGTGAATCATAAGCAAAGACAATAACAGCGAAAACAAAAAAATACTCCTCAGTTATATGGGCAGCCACCCTTGGAGTTCACTGAAACTTAACTACCACCTGAGTTTCAAAACCAACTACACCAATCTGTTTCTCTCTCTGTCTCCTCTTCTGTCCACAAAAAAAAAACCCCGTGTCCTAAGAATTAGTATAAGGGTATTCAAATCCCCTTTAACACGTGCAAATTAAAAAAAAAATCGTCTGTTGATACTTTCACGTTCGGCAAGTGAGCAAAGAGTGATTGTATAATGTTTTGAAACACCTCCGGAGCTGAGGAAATTCCAAAGAGCAGTCTTTTACAGCTATATCTTTCCCAAGGTGTAGCAAAGGTGAGGATTCGCTTTGTTCGCTCGGATACCCGCACTTGCCAGAAACCACGTTTGTAATCCAACAGTGTGAAATATTTTGAACCACGTAGTTGAGCTGCGCTTTCCTCTATGGTCTGCATTGGGTGGTGTCGCCGCATGATATTGCGATTAACATTCGTTGGATCAATACAAATTCTGATCTTATTGTTTCTGCGCACGACGACTATTGGCAATGCTGACACTGTTGCTTCTTTCGTAGGTTCAATGACATCCAGATTCGCCATGTTGTCGATTTCTTGTTTGATTTCAGCTCGAATCTTATTTGGAATTCGTCGAAGTGGGCATATTTCGAACTTTGGGTTGTCGATAAGATCTATGTCATATTCATAATCTTTTAGGCAGCCAAGGCCTTCGAGAATATTATCATTGATCTCGACTTTATTTATGCTATTTATGAGACCAAGTTTTTCGCACGCATTGGCGCCAAGAACCGGTATTATATTATATTTTCAGCCACGACTTTGAATGCAACATTGCACTGTCGGTTAACGATAGTGCAACAAATAATCAATTCACCCAGAACCTTTAGTCGGTGGCCACTAAAAGAAAGTAGATGTCCTACCTTGCTTGAGTTCAAACTCGACTTCGTTTGATGGACTATTGACTCCGGCAACACATTACATTCAGCTTCTGTGTCTAGCTTGATCTTGTACTTTTCGCCTTTGATTAGAATTGTTTCAGTGCATTTATCAACATACGTACGGCTATTATGGGACACGCAGCCTATCAAAAGTAGACAAACATCCTCATCACTTGTTGGAATGATTGTTTACAAAAATGAATGTTCTTCGACGTCGATGTATTACTCTTAACTTGTACATTTTGAGATTTGCGTCGAAAAGCTGGACAATTGTGAACGGTGTGAATTTTTCCGCAATTGCGACAATCAAAGGTTTTCGCCTTAGACTTACTTACGTTTTTGATGCTGTTGACTTGCCACTCATTTTCGTCGATAATTTGTGCAGTTTGCTTTTGGGCTAATTCCGTCTTTCCGACTTACACATTTGTATTGCTTTGGTTAGACCTAAATCTTCCGAAAATAATTTCGTTCTTAAATCGTCGTTTCTGATTCCTAAAATTAATTGGTCTCCTAGTAGGCTATCCGTTAGCTGTTTAAATGCGCAATTGTTAACTTGAAGTCTGAGCCTGGAAATAAATTCGTCTATGGTTTCATCTTCCTTCTGTATCTCTCGAATGTGGTATTTGGCTTTGGTATAAAAAATGTTACAAATTTTGATTTTACCTGATCGATGGTTACTTCTCCTGTAGACAAAGAGACTGGTAAGGAATTGAAGATCTGGATTGCAGAATATACAATGGCCGACATGGGTGTGGTAACTTGTACATTTTGAGGTTTCTCAGTCATTCCGGTTGCAACTTCAAAATACTCATATTGCTGCTTCCACAGTTTCCACTCTCGAGCGATGTCTTTGTCGTGCTCCACGACAAGTTACTTTGGAGGTCGCAGAAAATTACAGTGATTGTCCGTCATTTTATAAGATAACTAGTGAGTGAGGATACTGCAGAATAAATTGAAGGTACGACGGGTTTCGGCACCATGTAAATAGTACACACGAGTGTACTTTAATTTACTTTTCGTATTTATTTCAATTCAGTGAAGATTTAATAGAGTTAATACAAAAGCGTGGCTACGCAGAAGGCGAGCTCAAAGGTAGTGCAAAATGGCGGGAACAAGTTTTTTGTTGGTCGAATGTCATACCCGACATACCTGACATTTATATTAGACCTTAGAACATCTAAAGGTCTATTCACATCTCAGTTCAACATGTTTGTTTTCCATTTCGATAGTGATTCCATCTTTATCAATTATTTCTACTTTCAGTCCACACAAGAGCCAAATTCAGCAAAAAAAAAAAAAATAATTAGCATCAAACCCATGGACCTACCCTTTATAAAACAACTGTCATAACACCCGCAAAAGATCAGCACATTCCAACTTTTGCACCAAGATAAGCGTTCGTTAGGTCTTATTACGTGTTTAAATCGTAAAGAATGAATTTTTATATTTTAGCGTTGGAAGGTGCAAATCTCGAAAGAAACCACAGAGACAGCGCACCAGAAATGGCGAATTAAAAGCGGAAACACTCCGAAATACTCATCAACTGGAGCAGATGACAACAGCATTCCAAGCAAAGTAAATGAGGGAGACATCTTGTGAAAATACAGAAGAAATATTGAGAGAAGTTAAGCCCACACTCATCGTACAAGGCGGTGTAAATCAACTCATTGACAAACAATGTAGAATATTATTTATCGGGAGATACGGTTAAAGCCCTAAAAAGATGTATTGTGCGTACAATATACTACGAGAAGATTCAAGGACAAGCAAAAAATATTGGGTCAATAACTTAATTCGTGCGGTTTGCTAAGAGATGGCGTAACTTGTATTATTCCATTGGAACATGCGTTGGAAAGCTACTGTCATTGTACGTCATTTCAGTATATGTCATTCATTTGAAGGGTAAACAACAATAATTCTTTTCACTCAAATATGTCGAACTTTGTGCCTGAAAAAGTGTCTTTGCGGGGAGTTCTTCTTCATTACTTTAATATGAAGAAAACTGCTGCCGAAAGTCATCGTATTTTGGTGGAAGTTTATGGTGAACATGCGCTAGCTGAGCGAACGTGCCAAAAGTGGTTTGCACGATTTAAAAGTGGTGATTTTGGCTTGGAAGACGATGAACGTCCTGGGCAGCCAAAAAAGTTTGAAGATGAAGAACTGGAAGCATTACTCTATGAAGATTGTTGCCAAACACAAGAAGAGCTCGCAGAATCTTTGGGTGTCACTCAAGCAGCCATTTCAAAACGTTTAAAAGCAGCTGGATATATTCAAAAGTAAGGAAATTGGGAAATGGATCCATTACGACAACCCCAAGCGCAAAAAATCATATGTGAAACCCGGCCAACTAGCCAAATCAACGGCAAAGCCGAATATCCATGGCGCGAAGGTAATGCTCTGTATTTGGTGGGATCAAAAGGGTGTGCTGTATTATGAGCTGCTAAAACCGGGTGAAACCATCAATGGACAACGCTACCGAACACAATTAATCCGTTTGAAGAGAGCAGTAGCCGAAAAACGCCCCGAATATGCGACCAGACACGATGCAATAATTTTCCATCATGACAACGCTCGGCCCCACGTTGCTATTCCGGTTAAGAACTATTTGGAAAACAGTGGATGGGAAGTTTTACACCACCCGCCTTATAGCCCAGACCTTGCCCCTTCTGACTACCATTTGTTCCGGTCGATGCAGAACGCCCTCACTGAAATACGGTTCACATCAGAGCAGAATATCAAAAATTGGCTTGATTCATTCTTGGCTGCCAAGCCGGCGCAGTTCTTTTGGGATGAGATCCACAAATTGCCAGAAAGATGGGAAAAAGTCATAGCTTCAGATGGGCAATACTTTGAATAATACTATTGTACATGTTTTTCTTAAAAAAAACGTTAAAATTTTGACAAAAAACCGCACGAATTAAGTTATAAACCCAATACCACGACCAGATTGCTAGAAATATCTCAAGAAATACCAAATGTTAGCAGACGCAACTGACTCCGAGCACGAAGAAAATATCTCAGGTAAGTCGGCATTGATAGATCGTAGCCAATTTATAAATAAATGGGTAGAGAAAGCAAATTCTGGTTACTGCAACTAATGCTGTGGTAACTACACAGGCGAATCAAACTCAAATTGTACCCCACAACCAAGCTCAATTTGCACCCCCGCAACCCCAGGCACCCGCACCACGAGCGACATCTTCCCCACAAGCCCAAACGGCATACCGTAAACCAGTAACCACTCAGCTAGCGACCAGACAGGCAATTCCCAAAGAGTTGCCCTTGTTCAACGGTTCTCCAGAAGAGTGGCCTGTTTTTATTTCGTGCTCTGAACAAAGCACTCTGCTTGCAGGTTTCTCGGACGCGGAAAATTCGATACGGCTACAAAAATGTCTTCGTGGCCGAGCCTTGGATGCAGTTACGAACCGACTTTTACTTCCAACGATGGTTCCTGACGTCATTAAGACTCTCCATATGCTGTTTGGGCGACCGGAACATTTTCTTCACGCGATGATTGCCAATGGTAAAAACTAGCCACCTCCAAAGGCCGAAAGGTTGGAAACTCTGATTGAATACGCATTGGCGATCAACAATACTATGGAGGCGTCCAACATGTCTGCCCATCTCAACAACCCCATTCTTCTTAAGGAATTTGTCGACAAACTCACTCCTCACCTTTTGCTGAATTGCGCAATATATTCGAAGAAATTGCAACTAGCTACTTTACGGGATTTTGCGAGATGGCTGTACGAAATAGCAGAAGCAGCCTGCGCTGTTACAACTCTACCAGTAATCAATTCTTCCGAAAGGCGAGTAAATAGACGAAGTGGTCAGCTGTGCACACACTCCGAAGCTACTGCAGTTATTCAAAACAACTCCCACACAAATAAAATCTCCAAAAAGTGTTTTGAATGCCAGGGCAACCATTTAGTGAATGTGTGGTATATATTTGAGAAAGCATCTCGTTCAGAAAGGTGGAATTAATTCGGCAAAACAATCTGTGTCACATTGGCTTGGGAAAGCACCCACACTCTGCTTGCAATAGGTCCACGATGTATGGTGTAGACGGGTGCTCACTGAAATACAATCCATTTTTGCACAAATACGGCAATCCAAGAACCGGTTCAGAGAGTCAACTTAGCACAAGTGCCGCTCTTAGGTTGGGTTAAATAGATGGGTGCCTTGTGACAAATAGAGTCACTGCTTACTTAGACCAACAAATTCAGGTCCACTGTGCTCAATCGTTTAACTCTGAAAATGTTAAAATTCGCTGTTAGAACCACCCAGATAATGACATAAATCTCATGAGGTCCGTAAGCTCTATATTACCTAAGTCCTCCAATTCCGAGAAGTAGTAACTTCCGAGAGTCCTCATTCTTGTAACGGATAGGGCAGGACAATCACACAGCAGGTGATGAACTGATTCAATTTCTTCTTCATCCTTGCAGCTTCTACAGTGGTCTTATGTATCATAGTTATTTAACCGCCGCCGTATTCAGTCCCATTTTTCTTTTTGCTCCGCAAATTAATTCATTGTTAATTTGTCATTTCTTGCCGCATAAGCACTTTCCCGCTTATTTTTTGACCTAATTCGCGATTGTACAACTGTTCGCTGACGCGCCTTTTAATTCGTTGTCCTACTTTTTCGTGACCTTGCGCAACCACTTATTTTCAGCCATGTCTTGTGGAATGTCTAATTGCCTAATCGATGATAGCAATGCCGATTGGATCGCTTATAATGGCATCTGTGGCAAATCTTTCCATGCCATTTGTGCCGGGCTTAACAAAAGAAACACATCTTTCATTAAAGAAATATCAGCCAACCTCCTTCTTCTGTGATGAGTGTAAGAACATATCGCTGTCGCACGTGTTCCTCGCTATTAAATGTCTTAGTGACTCTAATGAAAACCATCATAGAAGTCCCATTAAAAAGATAACAGAAAAATTGTCCAACCTTGAAAATAATGTACGATGTGTTGAAGAATTAGGCGTTGCGGTACAGTCTTCAAACGACGCAATTAAATCCAAACTTGTTAACATTGAGAAAGAAATTGGTGGTCTTTTTGAGTTGGGTTTCGCAAGATCTAGTAACGATGAAACAACCTTGTGTCACCTTAATACTGTGATAAGTGATCTTAAAACAAAATCGGGTGCGAAAATTATCGCACACCAAAATACGTGCGAGGTTATTAACACAATGCGTGAAGACTTAGATTTACATTTCCAAGTCCCCTCGATCAATCAACCATCTCCCAAGCAACCTGATCCCATGCTCGAAGTGATTTTCGATAAAATTAATGATGTCGGCGACGAATTAAAAGTGGTACGGTCGACTTTTTGTGATATTGAGGATAGCATTAGAACAATATGCAGCAAAATTGATCACGTATCAGACCATACTCAGCATCACCCAATTGTTCAGTACATCACGTCAATCTTGGCTGGACTATTGGATACCGAAGTGGATCCGCCCTCATCTTCACCCTTCAGTCTCTAATGGATGGTTCAAATGGATAAACGCAGGCGTTAAAACTCACGAATCTGAAGTCACAGTAACGTTGTTTCCTCCCGCTGTCGCTCCACGTAAACTCATTAAACAGTTTGGCACTACATGGCCACCTTCTGAGTGGCAGCGCAGATTGGACAAGCTAAGGTTGGAGAACCAGATGTTCACCACCTTCCTCATCAAAGGCGCCCCTCACTACGCTGATGTCCCATGGATTACACAATTTTTCAAAAAGAGATTTGGTATTACCATCAACCAATGCTTAATGCTCCTGCCATCCATCCACAAGAGTAATCGAAATTTCAAATTTGATTTACCGTCTCGATACGAATGGATATTTCAAAGCTCTGCTGGTACTGACTTCAAGCTTGGTAAGATGCGCATCAGCAAATCGACCGACAAACTCTGCATTAAATCTAAGACTAATGATATGATTTTAATAAATCTAAGATTAGTTATAAGCATCCAAAACCTGTTTCCAACTCCCGATCCAAATCTGACACTAACTGGTTCCTTAAAACTACATTATTCCCCAAATTTACCCCCCCTACCATACCTAAACAAACTTCTTATTCTTCTTCTTCTTTAAATGCATTTAATGCCACCGCGTCACAGAAGCCCATACACAAGCGAGTTTCGGTCAAATTAAACCCAACTTCCCACACTGGCTCCTCTTAACCGCTACAACTCTCCGCGCCACCTGCTCTCACCACCAATTCTTTCCCTAATTTCAATCTCACAACTGGAGCCAAATACCCTAACTTTATTAGCTCTCATATTCTGAACCCCACATCTAATGTCTCATCTAATACACCTTCCTCTTCAAACTCTTCCTCCGCCGCTCCCAGTCTTGATCCGGTTTTACCGCCTCTAGTTAAACTAACACAGCAAACCATTGATACCACAGAATGTCGTTATGCACTCTCCAGGCTAAGAGAAAAAAAAGTTTACGAGAATATACGTCCCTTTCTCGCGTATCTTCATGACAAATCTAACTCAGTTTGCTATGAGGGTAATACCAAAACAAGCGTCATGGTTTCCATTCAGCAGGAAGGCCTCCCAATTGAAATAGACAGTCTCAAGAAAATCTATGTCAAGTTCCACGAGATTTTTAATTTGTCTCCTCAAAAAGTAGCGTACGTACACTCTAAAAGGACGCAACATCTCCAATGGAGCCGAAGTGACGACAACACATTTTTTCATTCATAAACTGCCACTATCATCGGCACTTCAACCACCTTCCCTTCGTCTCTACACAACAATCTTCCTCTTATATTTTACGACCAGAACGTAAGAGGCCTACGCTCGAAAACCCAAGATGTTTTGCGCCAATCCAATGCTCTCCCTTTCGATATCTATACTTTGACTGAAACCAATCTGATCCCCGACATAAAGAGCCAAGATTTATTCCCCCCTACTTTTAATGTTTTTCGAGACGACGACCCTACCCAACCCTTGGTTGACTCTCCCTCTCGAGGCGTGCTACTGGCCATCTATAATGACCTTGACTCTTCTCTCATCGCCATTTCTTTCTCTTCTAAGGTCGACTTTGTTACAATAAAAATAACTTTTCCACACCGATCCCTGCACATTATGTGTTGTTACATTCTACCAAATCTATCGAATCTTACCAACTTGCTATAGACGCGATTGGTCAAATAATTGACCTATCTGATTCCCTCGATGACATCCTTATTTTTGGCGACTTTAATCTACCCCTGCTGCAGTGGAGTCTTTCCGATGATGAATCCTTTTTCATCGCTTCAAATGCCAACTCCACTAAGGAATGTTTCTTCATAGATTGGCTAACTGATTCAAGTCTATGTCAAGCTAGTAATGTCTTAATGGGAAGGCAATTAGACCTTATATTCACGACTGATTTCATTAACTTCTCAGTCTAGCTTTGTCCCCTAACTCTGTCGACTATTGATAACTTTCATCCCCCCTTCTTCTTTCACTTTTCCTCAATTCTCCACTTCAATCTACACCTCCTGCATTTCGCACTTCTTACGACTTTCATAAAGCTAATTTCCGCAAAATAAATGCCTATCTGATTAGATGTTCCTTTGAGTTTGCTAACTTATCCTTAAACGAAGTCCTCCCAATTTTTTGCAGAGAAATGCTTAATACTATTTCTCTTTATGACCCCTTTCCTCGTCATGAAACTTCGTCTTCATCTCTAACAAGCGAAACAAGTTATGGGCAGCTTTCCTTCGTACCAATTCTGTTTTGGACTATTCATTACCTTCAATTCAATCATCTTTATAACTCTCTCCACCAGCGGTACCTAATTAAGGCGCAAGCAAATCTTATAATCGACCCTAAGTTCGTCAAGAATAATAAAAAAATCTGACGGTTACCCTCCGTCCCTCTCTTTTGAAAACATATCATCAACTAATCCGCAAACCATTGCCAACTTTTTTGCCACCTATTTTAAACAATCTTTCGCCAACAACTCTTTTGAACCAGACCCCTCTTACTTTACTCACCTTCTTAACTTCTCCGTTGGCTCCTTTCTGTCCCTGCCTTTTGATCCTGCTGTAATTGAAAATAGACTACAAAATCTTAGTGATGAATTCTCACCCGGCCCAGATGGTCTCCCTGCCATTTTTCTTAAAAAATGCTCTTCCATTCTCTCCCTCCCCCTCTCTCATCTCTTCTGTTTATCTCTATCACTAGGAGAATTCCCTCAGATTTGGAAGACCTCTTTCATAACAACCATACATAAAAAGGGATCAAAGAACGAAGTAACAAACTATCGCCCCATTGCTAAACTTTCTAATCTACCCAAACTTTTCGAAACTAATTTATACGAAGCCTTAAGCTTTCAGTGCAAGTCTCTTATCTCTCCCACCCAACACTGATTTCTGAAAGGTAGATCAACTACCACTAACTTAGTCGGATTCGTGTCCTTCGCACTGTCTGCCTTAGAGAATGGCAAAGAAGTCGACGTTATTGCAACTGATTTTAGTAAGGCTTTTGATAAGATATCTCATAACTTAATCCTCTTCAAATTGTCTGCCATCGGTTTCGAACCCATATTGTTAAAATGGATATCTTCTTACCTGGAAAACCGTTCTTACAAAATTCGCTTCAGATCCGTCTTATCGACTCCTTTCTTGGCCACCTCTGATGTTCCGCAAGGCAGCCATCTAAGTCCCCTTCTCTTCATTCTAACCATAAACGATGTCGAGGGTTATTAAACACACTTCCCTCTCTCTGTATGCTGATGATACCAAATTTTCCAAACCCATCTCTTCACCACATGACTACTGTCTCCTTCAAAAAGACCTTAAAAGTTTTTCGAACTGGTGCCGACAAAATCGCTTAGAGCTCAATATCGCCAAATGTCAATCCATTACCTTATTACGTAAGCACCACGTGTCCTCCGCCCGCCTTTACCTTCTCCATGGTCAACCTATATCCATCGTTCAATCTCTCCGCGATCTTCGAATATTGTACGATAGGGAATTAAATTTCCGTTCACATATTGATGAGATAATTCGCACAGCTAACTCATCACTTGGCTTTGTCAAACGATGGCCCAAAGAGTTCATGTGACCAGAATCGAGAATGTTCAACGTCGATTTCTTCGATTTGCCCTTCGAGGTCTTCCTTGGAACTATCCATTTATCTTGCCTCCCTATCAAGACCGCCTCAACCTCATCAACCTGAGAACTCTAGAGAAACGCAGAGATGTTGCAGACATTCTTTTCATTCATCGACTTCTTTCAGGCTCTGTCGATTGCGCATCTCTTTATAGTCGAATTTTCTTCAATACCAACCCACGAAATTTACGATGCCCTAGTGTTTTCTATCTACCGTCCAACCGCAATTCATATTGATCTAATGAACCAATTTCCCGTATGCTGCGAAAAGTGAACTCAAACCTCACTCAGTTTGATTTTAACCTCAGCACTCCCTTCCTCAAAACCGAACTCACCATTCTCCTTAGCTTTAAGTCTTGGTTTTAAGTTTTAGGTTTAAATTTTAGCCTTAAGTTAGTTGTAGCTTGTAATAAGCCAAATATTACAAGCTTTCGCCCCCACCAAAATTAATTTAAAAAATGTAGCACACCGAGTCGCTCTGTGTGAACTCCAATGGCACAATGACCAGTAATTATTTAAGAAACGACCCGTGTATTATAAAGACTAAGTTTCACCAGAGAAGTTGATCTTTTCTTGCTAAAGGCCGGCCATGGCGCCCTGGCCGTTGCGCATGTTTCCAGATGAATCCATCGTCAGCTTGCTACTACAAAAGGGAGGGCCCGCGATAAGTGCAGCGCCGACCTTCTCCTTTGGTTGAGGTGACCCTAGTCACCAAATGTGACACAAGTAACCAAAGGCGACATTAGTCTTTAAGGCCACAACGCAAACATAAAAACATAAAAAATGACAAGTGAATTTAAAAAGGAAATTACGAATATCGACCGCAGATCCACATCCAAAGTGGAGACGCGCCGAAAAGCAATCCCTGACAGCCACAAGAGTAAGGTGTCCAACGGTGCGAACTATGACCACTGACTTGGATCTCCGTCCAAAGTAAAACTTGGCGAAATATCTGTGTAGTTCACTTTCCTCCGTGTCCTTAACCAAAATCCGCCAACTTCGTTTTGTTCCCAATCTTGATTTGCCACGTGACAAAAGCATCTCGTCCGAAAAACGTCGAATGCAAATATAATGACGCTTATATACAAAAAACTAACGCTGTAATAATGCGATTTATTTGTAAAACAATTTCCACCGACAAGATTAACCGACCGCGGTTTTATTTGACACAAGCAACTGTGCTATTGGTCCTTTTCGCACACATCTAAGCTCTCGAGAAGAAAGAAAAAAATAAATAATTTTGAATTGTGTTATAGTACATTAACCGATTGTGTATTGGTTTTCCCCCGATGTTTAACCACTTCATCGCTGGGTGAACATTTTACCCGTTTCTTACTTTACATTGTCTAACTCTTCTTTAAAGTCAGTTGCACCCGGGGGAAATGATCCAGTGTGCTGTGTGTGAGGTTGGCTGATATTTCTTTAATGAAAGATGTGTTTCTTTTGTTAAGCCCGGCACAAATGGCATGGAAAGATTTGCCACAGATGCCATTATAAGCGATCCAATCGGCATTGCTATCATCGATTAGGCAATTAGACATTCCACAAGACATGGCAGAAAATAAGTGGTTGCGCAAGGTCACGAAAAAGTAGGACAACGAATTAAAAGGCGCGTCAGCGAACAGTTGTACAATCGCGAATTAGGTCAAAAAATAAGCGGGAAAGTGCTTATGCGGCGAGAAATGACAAATTAACAATGAATTAATTTGCGGAGCAAAAAGAAAAATGGGACTGAATACGGCGGCGGTTGAATAACTATGATACATAAGACCACTGTAGAAGCTGCAAGGATGAAGAAGAAATTGAATCAGTTCATCACCTGCTGTGTGATTGTCCTGCCCTATCCGTTACAAGAATGAGGACTCTCGGAAGTTACTACTTCTCGGAATTGGAGGACTTAGGTAATATAGAGCTTACGGACCTCATGAGATTTATGTCATTATCTGGGTGGTTCTAATAGCGAATTTTAACATTTTCAGAGTTAAACGATTGAGCACAGTGGACCTGAATTTGTTGGTCTAAGTAAGCAGTGACTCTATTTGTCACAAGGCACCCATCTATTTAACCCAACCTAAGAGCGGCACTTGTGCTAAGTTGACTCTCTGAACCGGTTCTTGGATTGCCGTATTTGTGCAAAAATGGATTGTATTTCAGTGAGCACCCGTCTACACCATACATCGTGGACCTATTGCAAGCAGAGTGTGGGTGCTTTCCCAAGCCAATGTGACACAGATTGTTTTGCCGAATTAATTCCACCTTTCTGAACGAGATGCTTTCTCAAATATATACCACACATTCACTAAATGGTTGCCCTGGCATTCAAAACACTTTTTGGAGATTTTATTTGTGTGGGAGTTGTTTTGAATAACTGCAGTAGCTTCGGAGTGTGTGCACAGCTGACCACTTCGTCTATTTACTCGCCTTTCGGAAGAATTGATTACTGGTAGAGTTGTAACAGCGCAGGCTGCTTCTGCTATTTCGTACAGCCAACTCGCAAAATCCCGTGAAGTAGCTAGTTGCAATTTTTTGAATATATTGCGCAATTCAGCAAAAGGTGAGGAGTGAGTTTGTCGACAAATTCCTTAAGAAGAATGGGGTTGTTGAGATGGGCAGACATGTTGGACGCCTCCATAGTATTGTTGATCGCCAATGCGTATTCAATCAGAGTTTCCAACCTTTCGGCCTTTGGAGGTGGCTAGTTTTTAACATTGGCAATCATCGCGTGAAGAAAATGTTCCGGTCGCCCAAACAGCATATGGAGAGTCTTAATGACGTCAGGAACCATCGTTGGAAGTAAAAGTCGGTTCGTAACTGCATCCAAGGCTCGGCCACGAAGACATTTTTGTAGCCGTATCGAATTTTCCGCGTCCGAGAAACCTGCAAGCAGAGTGCTTTGTTCAGAGCACGAAATAAAAACAGGCCACTCTTCTGGAGAACCGTTGAACAAGGGCAACTCTTTGGGAATTGCCTGTCTGGTCGCTAGCTGAGTGGTTACTGGTTTACGGTATGCCGTTTGGGCTTGTGGGGAAGATGTCGCTCGTGGTGCGGGTGCCTGGGGTTGCGGGGGTGCAAATTGAGCTTGGTTGTGGGGTACAATTTGAGTTTGATTCGCCTGTGTAGTTACCATAGCATTAGTTGCAGTAACAGAATTTGCTTTCTCTACCCATTTATTTATAAATTGGCTGCGATCTATCAATGCCGACTTACCTGAGATATTTTCTTCGTGCTCGGAGTCAGTTGCGTCTGCTAACATTTGGTATTTCTTGAGATATTTCTAGCAATCTGGTCGTGGTATTGGGTTTATAACTTAATTCGTGCGGTTTTTTGTCAAAATTTTAACGTTTTTTTTAAGAAAAACATGTACAATAGTATTATTCAAAGTATTGCCCATCTGAAGCTATGACTTTTTCCCATCTTTCTGGCAATTTGTGGATCTCATCCCAAAAGAACTGCGCCGGCTTGGCAGCCAAGAATGAATCAAGCCAATTTTTGATATTCTGCTCTGATGTGAACCGTATTTCAGTGAGGGCGTTCTGCATCGACCGGAACAAATGGTAGTCAGAAGGGGCAAGGTCTGGGCTATAAGGCGGGTGGTGTAAAACTTCCCATCCACTGTTTTCCAAATAGTTCTTAACCGGAATAGCAACGTGGGGCCGAGCGTTGTCATGATGGAAAATTATTGCATCGTGTCTGGTCGCATATTCGGGGCGTTTTTCGGCTACTGCTCTCTTCAAACGGATTAATTGTGTTCGGTAGCGTTGTCCATTGATGGTTTCACCCGGTTTTAGCAGCTCATAATACAGCACACCCTTTTGATCCCACCAAATACAGAGCATTACCTTCGCGCCATGGATATTCGGCTTTGCTGTTGATTTGGCTGGTTGGCCGGGTTTCACATATGATTTTTTGCGCTTGGGGTTGTCGTAATGGATCCATTTCCCAATTTTCTTACTTTTGAATATATCCAGTTGCTTTTAAACGTTTTGAAATGGCTGCTTGAGTGACACCCAAAGATTCTGCGAGCTCTTCTTGTGTTTGGCAACAATCTTCATAGAGTAATGCTTCCAGTTCTTCATCTTCAAACTTTTTTGGCTGCCCAGGACGTTCATCGTCTTCCAAGCCAAAATCACCACTTTTAAATCGTGCAAACCACTTTTGGCACGTTCGCTCAGCTAGCGCATGTTCACCATAAACTTCCACCAAAATACGATGACTTTCGGCAGCAGTTTTCTTCATATTAAAGTAATGAAGAAGAACTCCCCGCAAAGACACTTTTTCAGGCACAAAGTTCGACATATTTGAGTGAAAAGAATTATTGTTGTTTACCCTTCAAATGAATGACATATACTGCAATGACGTACAATGACAGTAGCTTTCCAACGCATGTTCCAATGGAATAATAACAATGGAATAATACAAGTTACGCCATCTCTTAACAAACCGTACGAATTAAGTTATTGACCCAATATTTTTTGCTTGTCCTTGAATCTTCTCGTAGTATATTGTACGCACAATACATCTTTTTAGGGCTTTAACCGTATCTCCCGATAAATAATATTCTACATTGTTTGTCAATGAGTTGATTTACACCGCCTTGTACGATGAGTGTGGGCTTAACTTCTCTCAATATTTCTTCTGTATTTTCACAAGATGTCTCCCTCATTTACTTTGCTTGGAATGCTGTTGTCATCTGCTCCAGTTGATGAGTATTTCGGAGTGTTTCCGCTTTTAATTCGCCATTTCTGATGCGCTGTCTCTATGGTTTCTTTCGAGATTTGCACCTTGCACGCTAAAATATAAAAATTCATTCTTTACGATTTAAACACGTAATAAGACCTAACGAACGCTTATCTTGGTGCAAAAGTTGGAATGTGCTGATCTTTTGCGGGTGTTATGACAGTTGTTTTATAAAGGGTAGGTTCATGGGTTTTTTGCTAATTATTATTTTTTTTTTTTTGCTGAATTTGGCTCTTGTGTGGACTGAAAGTAGAAATAATTGATAAAGATGGAATCACTATCGAAATGGAAAACAAATATGTTGAACTGAGATGTGAGTAGACCTTTAGATGTTCTAAGGTCTAATATAGATGTCAGGTATGTCCGGTATGACATTCGACCAACAAAAAACTTGTTCTCGCCATTTTGCACTACCTTTGAGCTCGCCTTCTGCGTAGCCACGCTTTTGTATTAACTCTATTAAATCTTCACTGAATTGAAATAAATACGAAAAGTAAATTAAAGTACACTCGTGTGTATTATTTACATGGTGCCGAAATCCGTCGTACCTTCAATTTATTCTGCAGTATCCTCACTCACTAGTTATCTTATAAAATGACGGACAATCACTGTAATTTTCTGCGGCCTCCAAAGTAACTTGTCGTGGAGCACGACAAAGACATCGCTCGAGATTGGAAACTGTGGAAGCAGCAATATGAGTATTTTGAAGTTGCAACCGGAATGACTGAGAAACCTCAAAATGTACAAGTTACCACACCCATGTCGGCCATTGGATATTCTGCAATCCAGATCTTCAATTCCTTGCCAGTCTCTTTGTCTACAGCAGAAGTAACCATCGATCAGGTAAAATCAAGATTTGAAACATTTTTTATACCAAAGCCAAATACCACATTTGAGAGATACAGAAGGAAGATGAAACCATAGACGAATTTATTTCCAGGCTCAGACTTCAAGTTAACAATTGCGCATTTAAACAGCTAACGGATAGCCTACTAGGAGACCAATTAATTTTAGGAATCAGAAACGACGATTTAAGAACGAAATTATTTTCGGAAGATTTAGGTCTAACCAAAGCAATACAAATGTGTAAGTCGGAAAGACGGAATTAGCCCAAAAGCAAACTGCACAAATTATCGACGAAACTGAGTGGCAAGTCAACAGCATCAAAAACGTAAGTAAGTCTAAGGCGAAAACCTTTGATTGTCGCAATTGCGGAAAAATTCACACCGTTCACAATTGTCCAGCTTTTCGACGCAAATCTCAAAATGTACAAGTTAAGAGTAATACATCGACGTCGAAGAACATTCATTTTTGTGAACAATCATTCCAACAAGTGATGAGGATGTTTGTCTACTTTTGATAGTATGTTGATAAATGCACTGAAACAATTCTAATCAAAGGCGAAAAGTACAAGATCAAGCTAGACACAGAAGCTGAATTTAATGTGTTGCCGGAGTCAATAGTCCATCAAACGAAGTCGAGTTTGAACTCAAGCAAGGTAGGACATCTACTTTCTTTTAGGGGCCACCGACTAAAGGTTCTGGGTGAATTGATTATTTGTTGCACTATCGTTAACCGACAGTGCAATGTTGCATTCAAAGTCGTGGCTGAAAATATAATATAATACCGGTTCTTGGCGCCAATGCGTGCGAAAAACTTGGTCTCATAAATCGCATAAATAAAGTCGAGATCAATGATAATATTCTCGAAGGCCTTGGCTGCCTAAAAGATTATGAATATGACATAGATCTTATCGACAACCCAAAGTTCGAAATATGCCCACTTCGACGAATTCCAAATAAGATTCGAGCTGAAGTCAAACAAGAAATCGACAACATGGCGAATCTGGATGTCATTGAACCTACGAAAGAAGCAACAGTGTCAGCATTGCCAATAGTCGTCGTGCGCAGAAACAATAAGATCAGAATTTGTATTGATCCAACGAATGTTAATCGCAATATCATGCGGCGACACCACCCAATGCAGACCATAGAGGAAAGCGCAGCTCAACTACGTGGTTCAAAATATTTCACACTGTTGGATTACAAACGTGGTTTCTGGCAAGTGCGGGTATCCGAGCGAACAAAGCGAATCCTCACCTTTGCTACACCTTGGGAAAGATATAGCTGTAAAAGACTGCTCTTTGCAATTTCCTCAGCTCCGGAGGTGTTTCAAAACATTATACAATCACTCTTTGCTCACTTGCCGAACGTGAAAATATCAACAGACGATTTTTTTTTTTTAATTTGCACGTGTTAAAGGGGATTTGAATACCCTTATACTAATTCTTAGGACACGGGGTTTTTTTTTTTTGTGGACAGAAGAGGAGACAGAGAGAGAAACAGATTGGTGTAGTTGGTTTTGAAACTCAGGTGGTAGTTAAGTTTCAGTGAACTCCAAGGGTGGCTGCCCATATAACTGAGGAGTATTTTTTTGTTTTCGCTGTTATTGTCTTTGCTTATGATTCACAGTATTTTTTTTCCATCCTGATGTCATCATCACGATCAAGTTGCATTTGAGCCATATGACCACCCTACTGGCCTTCACAGTAGAGTTGACTTAGCTTTCGCAAGTGATTGACTTTTTTATTTATTTCATGCGAAATAAATAGATGATTCTTGACATCAGGATGCGAACCGTGAACCAACAGCGTGATAAGCGATGATGTTACCACTACACCACGGCCACGATATCCTCATACGTGCCCGAACAATCGAGGATATAAGAAAAACAACAAAGGTAATTCAAATTATAAAAGAAAACGGCTTAAAACTAAATAAATCCAAGTGTATGTTCGAACAGCGTAAGACCAAACTCCTGGGGCACATCATCAGCCAGCAGGGAATGACAGCTGATAGATGCGATCAAACAGCTCAAGGCTTCCACAAATCTGAAGGAACTGCAACGAGTTTTAGGGAAGTTCTCATATCTGAATAAATATATCAAATAATTTTCTTCGACTACCAAACCTCTGTGAACACTATTAGAAAAAATCGACACCCTGGGTATGGGACGTCGATCAAAACAAAGCATTCGAGAAACTAAAGGCGATAATTAGCGAACCACCGGTGCTCAAGTTGTATGACGTGAACGATGATGTAAAAAACGCGTCGAAAGCACTAACTGAATGCCAAACTCGGTACTCACAGCTAGAAAAAGAAGCACTTCCCATCAAATTTAGCTGTGAAAAATTTCACGAATACGTATGGGGAAAAAATTAATCGTGGAATCCGAATACAAGCCGTTGGAGATAATTTTCCGCAAGCCTATTCGTTCTTCAACGTATTCGATTGAGTTTACTCACATACGACCCAATAGCTGTTTACAAACAAGTAGACCCGTTAAGCAGTGATTGTAATAACAAAAAGGGAATTGACCACGACGACAATGATTTACAAGTTCAACTTGTCTTATCAATTTCTGATAAAGAGCTACAAAGATTGATCAACATCACAAAAAATTATGGCACGTGCAAGGGGCTTAAAGAGTACATCTTAAGTGGTGGGCCGCGAAATATCGACTCTCTTCCGAAAAATGTGAAACCTTATTGGAACTTCAGAGAATAGCTGTCAATCCACGATGGAATTATATTGAAAGCACAGAAAGTTTAAATACCGCCACAAATGGGAGAAGATGTGCTAAAATACATTCATAGTGGCCACTTTAGCTATGAAAAATGTATCCGAAAAGTAAGAGATGTTGTCTTTTGGTCAAACATGAATAGCGATATATCCAATTACATAAAAAATTGTGTGTGCAGCTTGCCAAGTAAACCAGCGCAATAACAACAAAGTAAGAATAGCTGAGAAGGATATTCCTAATCATCCATTTGAGATAGCTACATCAGATTTTTTTCAATTTTAAAGAAGATTATTATATAGTTGTTACGGATAGCTACTCAGGCTACATAAAATTGGAGAAGTTGCCTGAAGTAACGTCGAAAAATGTGTTCTTAAAAAGTACCTTTGCCTCCAATGGGATACCTCGGATATTAGAAACGGATAATGGACCTCAATTCTCAAGCAGAGAGTTCAAAGAGTTTTCAACCGAGTGGAAGTTTACCCATCGTACAAGTTCCCCATATCACCCGCGGGGAAACGGATTAGCGGAAAGAGTTGTTCAGACACCTAAAAACATTCTTAAAAAATGCATGAACGATAACTCTGACTATCATCTAGCTATACTTAACTTCATGAATATTCCGAGGGGAGAATTAGGAAGTCCTGCACAGCGACTCTTCTGCAGAAATTTGAGGTCATTAGTACCTACAACGCTATCTTCACTGTTACCGAATCCGTTACTCATATATATACCACAGTAGCTGAACAAGGAACGCCAACAACGAGCCCGTTACACCAACAAGGGAGCCACTGTAGACAAAGAGCTGCATCAAGGTCAAAAGATCGTAACTAGAACCAACAACAAAAAAGAATTAGAACCGGCGGTTACAGCAGAGAAAGTCAATCCGCGATCGTACATCATCTATGATCACCAAGGGAAATCCTATCGTCGCAATTCTTATAATATCAAGCCGACTGAAGCCAAAATATTGATTCCACCAAATAGTATCCCAGAGTTCCAGGCCGCAGTGCTGGAGGAATCATCGACCCAAACATCCAAGCAACCACCAACAGCTGACCATTAATTACATAAAACCTGCTTTAGAATGTATATATTGCACTCGCAAAATGTGTAAAATAATGGTGCGGTGAGATATATTTACCACAAATGCTTGCTTTTTAAATGACACTTTAAAATGGAATGTCAGAGAAAATGTGAACAGCTGATGACTCGGGTCGAATAAATACACACGTATTGTCAAACTACCTCCGAAGTTTTTTCGATGTAACGGGATGATGGTCGAACTAACCCATTATTGTAATTTGGCCATAATACATCAGCATTTAGCAAATTTATTGCATACATAAACGGGGAAACTCGCCGTCATTTTCTGCTGTCATTATCGACTTCACCTCAGATGCTCTCCTGTGCTAAAAATTAGATTTTATTTGATTTCTTAATTTAAAGCGACAAAAGCTTGAAAAAACGGAGAAAAGTGGAAGTTTTACAAGCCGTTCAATACTTAAACTCAAAGTAAGAATCATCTTTCATTGGGTTTCGTAGCTCAAAAAGTGCAAATTAAAAGGAAAAAATATCATCACAAAGACATCGATATTCTTTATATGGTCGCCGGATGAGTTACCATTGCAAAAGCACGATGATTACTACGAAGTGGGATTGCACTATACCCTCCTCCGCTATCAGGCTATGCAAAATCGCAGCAGCTACTTCTCTACTTGTCTATAAATAATCTGGGCAAATACAAACAATAACCAGATATGACACAATTAAATCAGGAAATGGTGAAGGCACTGATGGGGAGCCCTAAACAGCAACCCACTAGTAAACAGGTACAACGTGGGGCAAAAGTAATGTCATAATGTGAATTGGCTGCCATTTTGTTAGAAATGAAAAAAATTGGGCTCTGTTGTCACGAAAAGTTTACTTGGTGTAAAGTTGATGGCATTAAGTTGAAAAAAATGATATCGGTCAAATGACCACCTCTTGAGGAGATGCACATTTGTGCTCGTTTTACGGCATTTTGAATTGTTGCTCGAAAACATTTGGCTCCAAATTGGTGGTTTCTTCTTTAATGTTAGCTTTCAAGACTTGTAAAGTTTGTTGTGGTAAACGCGAGATTTCAAAAAGCCCCAAAGGAAGAAGTCTGACGCCGTCACATCTGGCAATCTGGCCGGCCAGTTCAAATCGCCAAAACGGGAGAGCCCGGAAAGAAGTTGGTCAAATAAGCAGTAACAATAATTTTGCGTTCTTCAGGTGTGTATCACTCCACTGCTCATTGTCAACTAGTTCTCTATCTGTCTACAACATAAATTTCAAAGCACAATGACATTTGACGCCATTTACAAAAATTATGGGATATTCATATTATGGCATTACTTTTGCCCCACCTTGTATTTATAAGAAAGTTGTCTGAGAAGAGAGAGGAAAGACTACAACCACCAACGAAGCTGGATAAACACGACAGAAGCAATGAGCACTAGAGTCCGCAACTAAACCAGATTAGATAATTAACACAAATATGAATATGTCCGGTACGTGACCAGGTATAAAATGCTTAGAACTTAAAGGAATATAACATATACATATATATATATATATATGTATATATATATAAAAATATTTAAAGGAAAATTACATATCCAAGTTTTATTTGGCATTTCATGCAATTATATGTATAAAAAATGCAAAATATATCCTCATTATTTAGAATTACTATTGTAACCATATAAATATAAGGAGAAAAAAATTATCACAAAATAAAATGTGCGGTGTACAATATCCCTCCCAAACATAGTTCAGTTTTAGTTTAAATTAGGTAAATTTTTGAATACATATGTGATAGGCAATACGTCAATGTAAATTGTTACGAAGCCTGTGGTAAAGCAACAACGAACAAGAAGAAAAAATAAAAAATCAACATACCTGCAGTCTGGAGCTTCCGAGCGGTATCCACCCGCAGGCAGGAAACTCGGTTTGTCCAGTTTTGTTCGGTCCTTCCTGTCGTTGTCCGTGTTTTAGTTTGGTGCGATTCGCGATTCGCCTCGCAATATAAAATGGAAATGTCAATAATTGTGTTGGCATGGTGGAGGGAATTGCGTGCGTCTCCCTCATTCATACAAGCCCCATCCCATTCGCACAAATTTAATGATGGCGATCGGGAAATTATTTGTGGTTCAGGCCACAAAGGGTGAAATGGATAGAGAAGATAAAGTTCGTTTGTTTATGTGAGATTTTTTTTTTGTTTTTAAATTTTTTGGCTTAGATTCTATGAATAGGTGTCTCGTCGGTCGTGTTATTTATGTTATGTAAGTAGGTTAGCAGTATTATATGTCATAATTAGAGTATTTATGTGTGTCATAATTAGGTCAGCAGTGAGGGTATATTTTTTTTCAAACAAGACGGACTATTGTGAACCGACAATAACGAGACGTGGGACATTGAAACGGGAAATTTTTCATTTCAATGTTCAGAATAAAAGGGAATACACTACACTTAGCGGACAAAGACAACTAATGGGCAAAGAAAACAAAGAAATAGGGGAAATCGAAGGCAAAATAAACTAGGGCAAAGACCACCGACCGACGGTTACCTTTCAAGCACGATTAGAGAGCGGTCGATGCCCTATATTAAGAACGATTGGGTTTTTATATAGTATAGTGGTATATAATAAGTGTTACAAAGGACAAAAGAAAAAAATGTATAGGAGGTGGGTTTGGCACAGGGTAATATATATCAAGAGCTAGTAAAAGAAAAAAAAATCCAAATTAGATAAATCCGGAGGCGTACTGTGCAAGAAATATCTGGGAAGCCGTTGCATAGAAGGAGGGTTACGGGAGTATAAAAGAAAAAGAAATTCGCAGAGGTAGGATGGGCAGTGAGTTGAAATATAAAAGCAGCTCAGGCCTCTGCAGAAATTTTGCCGCTTGCCATTTCCCTGCTAGGACCGTTTCGAGAAACACGTCGGTGCAACTGGGCAAGATCCGGTGCAGGCGGAAATAACGGTGGCGGTGATCCGCAAAAAGAAAAAAGAACGGAAACAACAGATGCTTCCCCACAAAATTTCAACACCCCCAGGAGGTGCTCCGCGGCACTGTATTCTGTGAATTTCCTCAGAAAGAAAAAGAATATTTTTTTAAGTGGAACGTTTTTTTTTTTAAGTGCCATAACCTTTTTGCCCCTTCGAATTTAATTTTAATTAGCTTTAAAATTCCGTAGTAAATTTTGAAGTCCACCATAGATTTTTTTTTTAATTTCCTTTCGAAATTTTTTAATAGATTTAGAGTTTTTTTTTTGAATTAGTGAATCAGTGTACTCGTATATGAATAGTTTTGGGGTTTAATTGAATGCGAAAGTTAAGGAACAATTTTTAATTTGTGAAATTCTGCTACGAATTATGTTTCGCGTTGGTACTAACACCGCTAATAGGAAAGAACATCATCCTTTCTTGTGCTGCCGCACAGTGGTTTAATTTGTATGGGAAGGGCGGACAAAACTCAAAATTTAATTTTAAATGATAGGAAAAAAAAACAAATAGTTAAACAAGTGATTAATTTTATATACTATTTAATTTAATTAAAGGTTAAAGTAATAAATTCAAAATATATATGGGTATGAGGTAATTAATAGTCTATTCAATAAATCTGTGTTTGTCGACAGCCTAGATATTTTTCATGTATTCTTCGATCGGAAAAATTTAACATCTTTGTTTTTCGCCTCTGCCGCCTCTTCCGTAAATTGGCCTATAGGGAATATGGCGTGTTTCACAATTTGTCCTCCGTGAATAAGGACTTTGTTTACTTAAGCTGGCAATGGGTACCAAGGGTATCCTGCAACAATTTCACGAGCCGTATTTTGCGCATATTTCTCAAAAGATTCTGCATTAATTGCAAAACAACTTGCCAAAGTTTTTAAAATCACAGCAAATCTTTCAATTATTGATTGTTTAACACCAGTTATCTGAGAAGATATAGATGGGTTTGCAAAGAATCTACGTGCAGTATTTCCATCGTTTGAATTTCCACCACCTGGTTTTGGCTTGTCAATTATCAAATCAATGTTCTTGAATTCTGCTTGTATTCGTTTTTTCTGTGCGTCCAAAATAGGTTTTTCATTATTTCCGGTCCACCATTTTTTAAAATCTAATCTATATGCTAGATGAATGAAGAATTCAAAGAATCTTATCCACGCGTGCAGTGGAGATATGCCAAAACCTAAGAAATCTTCGTTAATGGTTCTTTGTAAGGAACTTTGAATATCATTCATATTAGTTGGCTTTGCTCCGCAAATATAGCACACCTGCTGCGAAGCAGTATGTGACAAGGCATTGCATACCTTACCGTCAACCATTGTCAATTTAAGTATATGTTTTACATTGATAAAACGGTCTGCTATTTTTATTATTGTGTCAGCTCTGCTCAACTCTGCCCGTGTCTTTTTTTTTAATTGAAAACATATTGGTCGGCAGAATCGAGTTGATCCTGGACGAGGAGTTTGCCATACAATTCTCTTTTCTGACTCAGAGCTCTCGTGCGAAAATACTGAATTCGCCAGAAATTCTTTGTTTATATTCGGACTGCCCACTGCTTCCATCAAAGCCCCATTTGCCAATTAAAGTAAGATTACCTAAATCAAGAGTTCATTGAGTCACACTGAAATCAATTTTCTTTTTACATAAGACGTACACTACATTATTCTACCTCCTGTGGTTAAATACAGACTAGAGACACTGTTACACTGCACTGGCAACTGAGGCTATCAAACATACAAACAAACACGAAACACTATTACAATAAACACAGACAAAAGAAAAAGAAAGGAAAAGTTTTACAACCTAAAACATAAAACCTGCTTGGTAAAATATTTATATTATTACCGAAATTAGTCTCCAAACTTTCAAAAATTTCTCGTTGGGATTCTACAATGCGTTGGGCAGTATGATTAAGGAGTCTTTGAAGGGTAACTTCGGCCGATGAATCGGAAATTTTTATTGTTTCATGCTCTGGGTAACAATCTTGTTTCGCTTTAAGAACCTTAGCATAGCTTGGAAAAATATCAACTTCAGTCTCTTGGTTTACTAAGTTCGTGATAACTTAGTACTGATGTTTTGACATCTTGGCCTCAACCAAAAGTTTCAAAGCATCATTTGAATCAAGTAGTTTGGCTTGGAGATTGTCAGTTGACTGACAATGCTTCAAAACACAAGCAATATATTCATCTATTTCAACGATCTTAGCAATTCGTCTCCTCTTAGTTCGAGACGAGCTTTCTAAAAAAAGCTTCTTTTCTTCTATTTGGTCCTGCGCAGACCTGAAGTCTTCAATGATGCAATCAAGCCAAACACTATTTGCCGATAAATTTTTTTTTTCGCGAAGAAGCCTCCCACCTTCTATGAAAGGACTTACAAAGCGTATTTATCTTTTTCTTTGCGTCTAAACTTTCAATTTGGTAAGTTTCCTTAAAAATTGCCCATGTTTCATTAATTTTGGAATTAAAAACAACAATGCGCTTGATCATATTGCTAGAATCTAAAAAAAAGAGTAAAATAGTGTTTTACTTCGGGTCAAAATTTTACGATTTGCGCAAATTTGCGCAAAAAAAGTCATATATATTCTTAAAGAGGAAAGATAACTCTAAATTATTGTATATAAATTATTGTGGGATTTTACACGAAATATGAAAAAAAACACAAATTATGCATCATTTTCAATAGAGGTCAAAATAATAACAAAAATATTTTTTTTTTAAAGAAAATTATTCAAAAGCTATCGTTAAAAATTATTTTATTATTCATATCACCTTTTTTTTAAAAATAAACTTTAAAAAAACAGACCAAAAATGGTTAAATCGGAATGTCGTATTTTCAGATTAACGTTTTTTATAAAATCGAGAAAAACACTCAACTTCGTGACGCGACTGACTGCCCACAACTAATTTTAGAGGAGAAGCCTTACTGCCACTTTGTTCTCCCGTTATCATAGATAATAATTGCATTAAAAAAAAACTAGTTTCTTTAACCTTGAAATTTTTACTTTTGGCCTATGGGAGAAGCCACTGTGTGCCGGCAGGACAACGGGGCACCTAATAAAAAAACCGTGACTACATTCACCTTTCAATTATTTTTGAAAACAAAAAGATTCATAGCAGAATAGGAATAATTTAGTAGGTTTAATATTTTTTTTGTAACAAACAGAATTGGGATGAGCCTACAAACAATTAAAACAAGTGGTTCTAATTTGTTGTAATGTGTGATTAAGATTTTTTTTTTTTTTTTGGTGTGTGGTGGCCGCTCGGGCTGTCCTTCTGTAGATGAACGATGACAGGACAGGACGATTACTAACAATGACGACATAACGTGACCATAAACGTACTTTCTCTACGACTGACTTAGCTCGTTACTGGGAAGCACTTTTAGGGGCTATCTCTCCCAATTTTGGCTGGAGAGATAGTAATTGGTTGTGTCCCAAGACGGTGGGCAGGCCAACTTTTGCTAATTACATCAGGCATACCTCGGGTATTGGACGAACCCATTTGGTGAGGAGAGACAAAGGGGAAGGATGATTTGCGTGGTAGGGAATAGTAATAGGCTAGGTTAAGGTAGTTAAATTTAGATTAGGATTTAGTTTAAGACGTTAGGTTAGACTAGGTTTAGTTTAGGATAGTTAGAGTAAGTTCGCGTAGCATAATAATAACTACGCCCCCTAAAAATATGACGCAACAAATTCCGAAGTGACTTCATTCTGGCAGAATTTTGGTTCGAACTGTCCTTTCATTCGAGGTTCGTGTCTGGGACGAAGTCTCCACAGCTCATGTCAACGAAAGAGACGAATAATATCAGGGATAAAAGGGAATTATAACTGCAAGAATTATTTCTCTTGTTCCAGTGGTCGAAGAATTTGCTAGAAGTTTCTGGCTATCAGAAACTTCTGCTATATAAGGACAGATGGCGATCAAAAAAGACACAGTTGGTTTAGAACCGTGGCGAAGAGATTGGAAAAGTGATAATGGGCGAAGTTGTAATTTGGTGATAAATTGAAAGTTGAGAGTAAACAAGAAAAAGTAATTAGTTTGGATTTGTGAATTAAGTAATTGAAAGGAGATAAAGTGATTTGAGAGGAAAGAGACCTTGTAAGAAAAGAATTTGCAAAGAATAGTATAGTGTGAACTTGAATTGTTCTATAGACTAGAAAATAAAGAAATAAATTTCACAGAATATCGTTTTATCTACTCGAGCCGTAGCCTGCATATTACATTGGTGTCAGAAGCGGGATAAAACTTATTCTGTGAATAACTATTTCCGTGGTGTGAAATTGCACAAAAAAAAAAAAAAAAAACGATTTCTGTGTTGAGTTAATTAGTTGCGCAAAATGGGTCGCAAATTGGGAAAACTAACTATAACTCAACTAAAGGCAGAACTCAGTAAGCGGAACCTCGACACAACTGGGGGAAAAGATGCCCTGCTGATTCGTCTGGAAGAAGCAGTAACGCAGGAAGGTGAAAATCCGCACGACGTAGAGTTTGACGTGGAAGAGGAACCAGCAAGTACAGCAGCCGACCCGGGTATAACAAGTCTGCTCCTGCAACTTAAGTTAGTCATGGACGAACAAAAGAAAGCAATAGAAGATCAAAGGAATTCTCTAGAACTTAAGCTGGACGAACAAAAGAAAGCGATGGACGAACAAAAGAAAGCAATGGGCGACCAAAGGAATTCTCTAGAACTTAAGCTGGACGAACAAAAGAAAGCAATGGACGAACAAAAGAATTCTCTAGAACTTAAGATGGACAAACAAAAGAATTCTCTAGAACTTAAGTTGGATGAACAAAAGAAAGCAATGGACGAACAAAAGAATTCTCTAGATGCTCTGGAAAGTAAACTTGATGAGCAAAACAAGAACTTGGAATCCAAATTCGAAGTGATCGAAGAGAAAATCGAGAAGGTCGAGACGCAACTCGAAAAAGTCGAAACTAGATTCGATGAAAATTTTGAGAAACATGAAACTCAGTTCGGGAAGATAGAGACTCAGTTTGAAAAAGTAGAAAAGCAAGTCGAAAATCTTGCTAAGGAGCTCAGCAACGTGAAGAGACAGAAAGCACGGGAATATTCCACTGACGGTCTGAGAAGAAAGGAGGTGCAGCCTCCTATCTTCGATGGTCAAACATCATGGCCAATTTATAAGAGGCAATTCGAAGCGGCCGCAATGACCAATAGCTGGGACGATGAAGAGAAGTCTATTGCACTCACGCTTGCACTGAGGGGTCCAGCTGCGGAGCTCTTGCAGACCATCCCGGAAGATAAACAGCAGAACTACGACTCTCTGGTTCAGGCTATCGAGATGCGGTTTGGGGATGAACACATGCAGCAGGTGTACAGGGTTCAGCTGCGTAGTCGAGTCCAGAAAAGGGGGGAAACGCTCCAACAGTTGCAAGCGGATATAGAGCGACTAGCCCATCTTTCATACCCTAAAGCCGGTGAGGAGCTTATCAACGAAATGGCGGTGGAAGCTTTTATTCAGGCCATAGAGGACAGACAACTGCAAATGGCTGTAAGGATGGCTGAAAAGCGAACACTCCCCGAGGCATTGGCATTCGCTTTGTCAATGAAGGCTGCGGACCAAGCATACCAGGGAATACACCGTGTCAGGGAAATGTCCGTCGTGGAATGCTCATGCCAGAGAACAGCCGTCATGGATGAAGACAGAGCTCGCGGAAGTCAAATCCGTTGCTGGAATTGCAACCAAACCGGACACCTACAACGGCAGTGCAGGAGTGCACCTAGACGAGGAAATTGTTCACATTGCGGAAGTAGGAGAAGCAGAGAGGAAGCATCTGGCGGTGATAACATCCATCCTGTCAGTCAGACTTCCCAAAACCAGCAGTCGGGAAATGCGTAAGGACCAACTTCGCGGGGCAGAAGTTGGTTACTGGAATCGAGGCCCCCAGGACCACCATTCAAGTTTCGCAAACCAAACGGGGTAACAAGAGCCTGACAGTGGAGGCACTAATCAACGAGAAGAAGTGCGTAGCCACCATCGACACAGGTGCCACTGCCTCCATTGTAAGAAGAGATATCGTCAAAAGCTCCTGGCTACACAACACCAACAGCTACTGCCTGAAGACTGCAACAGCGGAAATGGCGAAGGTATTTGGAGAAGTTCGTCTTACGATTACTCTGGCAGGACTGACGTTCTCCCATGCGTTTCTGGTGGCAGATATATGCGACGAGTGCATCATCGGAGTAGACTTCATGAAAGCAAATGAAGTAATCTTGGACATCGGGATGCAAGTACTGAGGTATCGAAATGTGGAGATTCCGATGGTGTACGGAAATGAGAATGCCGTAACTCTCAGGACAGTCATCAGCAAAGACGAAGTTTTGCCGCCGTCTTCAGAGACAATCATTTGGACGAAGCTGGAAGGTGATCTTGGGAGCCACCGATTCTACATAGTAGAACCAGACCCAGAGAAGAATTCTCAAGACTACATCGTGGGAAAGACGTTAGTCGAACCAAAGAACACCATGGTTCCAGTGAGGGTTTTGAACGCAAGACCACACACTGTCAAACTAAGGCGAGGGGAGGTGACTGGAAAATGCACGCCGATTACCGCCGTCGCAACAATATCTGAACGTGATGCTCCAAAACTTCTCCCATCACCTTGGACAGCGGAAGCGAGAGAGACGATTCTCCAGTCCAGTGAGCTGAATCAGGAGCAGCGAACTATGGCAGAGAATCTTATCAATGAGTACGCTGATGTATTTGCCTCACAGGACGGAGAATACGGCCGAACACACCTGGTACAACATCGAATAGACACTGGTGATACTAGACCAATTCGTCAGCCTGCTAGGCGCCTTCCATTGGCAAAGCAGACAGAAGTTGCAGAGATGGTGTCGGCAATGGAAAAAGAAGGTCTGATTGAAAGTTCCAAAAGTCCGTGGGCATCACCGGTTGTACTGGTTAAGAAGAAAGATGGCAGCACGCGGTTCTGCGTGGACTATCGGCAGCTCAATTACGTCACCAAGAAAGACAGCTACCCTCTGCCACGGATTGACGACACGCTAGACACACTATCAGGAGCCCGATGGTTTTCCACTCTCGACTTGAAGAGTGGCTACTGGCAGGTACAGATCCATCCAGAAGACCGGGAGAAAACCGCCTTCACCGCAGGAAATGGGCTATGGCAATTCACGGTAATGCCATTCGGGCTGTGCAATGCTCCGGCGACTTTCGAGCGATTGATGGAATGTGTCCTGCAAGGGTTAACATGGAAAACCTGTTTGGTATACTTGGATGATGTCATCGTCGTAGGAAAAACGTTTGCGCAACACCGAGACAATCTAAGGGATGTGTTTCAAAGGCTTCGAAGTGCCCATCTGAAGCTCAACCCCAAGAAGTGCGCCCTGTTTAGAGCGGAAGTCAAGTACCTGGGACACATAATTTCAGCGAAAGGAGTGAGAACCGATCCGGAGAAGGTCGAAGCGGTGAAAAACTGGCCAGTCCCCAAAGACAAACACCAACTAAGGAGCTTCCTGGGCCTAGCCACCTACTACAGACGGTTCGTGAAGGATTTTGCCGGGATCGCAAAGAACCTGCACCAGTTGACGGAAAAGGGAAAACAATTCAAATGGTCAATTGAGTGCGAGAAGAGCTTCAAGGCACTTAAACAACGGCTATGCGATGCCCCGATACTGGCTTACCCCACTCCCGGGGAAACGTTCGTTGTGGATGCAGATGCTAGTAATGTCGGGGTAGGAGCCGTACTCTCCCAGGTGCATGACGGCCAAGAGAAGGTGGTTGCGTACTTCAGCAAGGTGCTCTCTAAGCCAGAAAGGAACTACTGCGTGATAAGGAGAGAACTTCTAGCTTTGATCTTGGCTACGAAGCATTTTCACAAATACCTCTACGGGAGGAAGTTCGTTCTTCGCACAGACCATGCAGCCTTAAAATGGCTATTACAGTTCAAGAGTCCTGAGGGTCAGGTCGCAAGATGGATCGAAAGGCTGCAAATCTACGACTACGAAATACAGCATCGTAAAGGAAAACTCCACTCTAATGCGGATGCACTGTCCCGGAGACCATGCAGAACGGATTGTAAACATTGTGCGCGTCAGGAAGAACGGGAGCTGGTTTCAATCCAAAGAATGAGAGCCGAACCTATCGCCGGCTGGAGCGTAGATGAGATCCGGAACGCTCAGAAGGAAGACCCGGATATCGAGCCGATTCTGGCCTGGAAGGAGAACATGGAGAAACCGGATCATCAGGACATCTCTCACAGAAGCCCGACCTTAAAGGCATATTTTGCGCAGTGGGACTCCCTCCATGTCCAAGAAGGTGTTCTGAGAAGAAAATGGGAATCCTCCGACGGAAAGTCGTTTGTAATGCAGCTTCTCGTACCGCGGACGAGGGTCAAGGAGGTGTTACAGGAAATGCATGGCGGGGCGACCGGAGGCCACCTGGGAGTGAATAAGACGCTAGAAAAGGTACGAGAACGTTTTTATTGGTTAAAAGCGAAGGAAGATATCGAAGACTGGTGCAGAAAATGCGACGTGTGTGCAGCTAGCAAGGGTCCGAGAATCAAAACTCGAGGTAAGATGCACCAATACAACGTGGGAGCACCTTTTGAACGAATCGCCATTGACATCGCAGGACCCTTTCCGGAAACCGACAATGGTAATCGGTATATCCTCGTAGTGATGGACTACTTCAGTAAGTGGCCGGAAGCGTTTCCGATCCCTAACCAGGAAGCCAGAACCGTGGCGGAGCAGATCGTCTACAATTGGGTTAGCAGATTCGGTGTGCCCTTGGAATTGCATTCTGACCAAGGGCGGAACTTCGAGTCAAGAATCTTCCAAGAGATGTGTCAACTACTCGGAATCAAAAAGACAAGGACAACCCCGCTTCATCCACAGTCGGACGGTATGGTGGAGCGTTTCAATAGGACTTTGGACGAACATCTCTCGAAGGTCGTAGGTGACTACCAACGGGATTGGGACCGGCAGATTCCCTTGTTTTTGATGGCCTATAGAAGTGCCGTGCATAGCACTACTCGACATACGCCGTTCGAAATCTTATTTGGTGGAATAGCTCGTTTACCCAGTGAGGTGAAATTTGGATCTCCTACCAATGAGCCCAGAAATGAAGAAGAGTACGTGGCGGACCTTAGGGAAAGGCTTAGGGACATACACCAAAGGACCAGAAGCCAGATTAAGATGACGAGCGACCGCATGAAGACCAGGTATGATGCCAAGGCAACAACGTCAGGATTCCAGGAAGGAGATCTGGTGTGGCTGTATAATCCCCATCGCCAAAAGGGGAAATCACCTAAATTACAGCGGAACTGGGAAGGTCCCTACAGAATAGTAACCCGCATCAACGATGTTGTCTACCGCATCCAGCGAGGACCGAGGGCCAAAATGAAAGTGGTTCATGTGGACCGACTGAGTCAATACAATGGCCGAAATGAGGATGCACTTGTTCGGGACGAACATGTCTAAGAGGGGGGCAGTGTAGCATAATAATAACTACGCCCCCTAAAAATATGACGCAACAAATTCCGAAGTGACTTCATTCTGGCAGAATTTTGGTTCGAACTGTCCTTTCATTCGAGGTTCGTGTCTGGGACGAAGTCTCCACAGCTCATGTCAACGAAAGAGACGAATAATATCAGGGATAAAAGGGAATTATAACTGCAAGAATTATTTCTCTTGTTCCAGTGGTCGAAGAATTTGCTAGAAGTTTCTGGCTATCAGAAACTTCTGCTATATAAGGACAGATGGCGATCAAAAAAGACACAGTTGGTTTAGAACCGTGGCGAAGAGATTGGAAAAGTGATAATGGGCGAAGTTGTAATTTGGTGATAAATTGAAAGTTGAGAGTAAACAAGAAAAAGTAATTAGTTTGGATTTGTGAATTAAGTAATTGAAAGGAGATAAAGTGATTTGAGAGGAAAGAGACCTTGTAAGAAAAGAATTTGCAAAGAATAGTATAGTGTGAACTTGAATTGTTCTATAGACTAGAAAATAAAGAAATAAATTTCACAGAATATCGTTTTATCTACTCGAGCCGTAGCCTGCATATTACAATATAGTACGAGTATGTATGTAGCTACATTTATGTTTTTGTGTTCACACTTAATGAGTTGTTACGAGGCCTCAGAGACTGCAGCCAAATGTAAACACACAAAAAAAAAATTGCATTTGGTTGAGGTGACCCTAGTCACCAAATGTAACACAAGTAATCAAAGGCGGCACTGGTCTTCAAGGCCACAACGCAAACATAAAAACATAAAAAATGACAAGTGAATTTAAAAAGGAAATTACGAATATCGAGTGGAGACGCGCCGAAAAGCAATCCCTGGCGGCCACAAGAGTATGGTGTCCAACGGTGCGAACTATGGCCACTGACTTGGATCTCCGTCCAAAGTAAAACTTGGCGAAATATCGGTGTAGTTCTTCCACGCATTTTCCTCCGTGTCCTTAACCAAAATCCACCAACTTCGTTTTGTTCCCAATCTTGATTTGCCACTTGACAAAGGCATCTCGTCCGAAAAACGTCGAATGCAAATATAATGACGCTTATATACAAAAAAACTAACGCTGTAATAATGCGATTTATTTGTAAAACAATTTCCACCGACAAGATTAACCGACCGCGGTTTAATTTGACACAAGCAACTGTGCTATTGGTCATCTTCGCACACATCTAAGCTCTCGAAAAGAAAGAAAAAAATAAATAATTTTGAATTGTGTTATAGTACATGAACCGATTGTGTATTGGTTTTCCCCCGATGTTTAACCACTTCATCGCTGGATGAATATTTTACCCATTTCATTGTCTTCCTCTTCTTTAAAGTCAGTTTCACCCCGGGGGAAATGATCCAGTGTGCGCTGGTCAAATGCGAAAGTGTTATACGTTCCGTTGGTAGTAATTTCTGTAGTATCGTCTTTAGTATATGCAGTTTGCGTGAAATAGGGTAGGTTAAGTACACGAATGTAAGAGATGTTATGTTGTTATATTGTTCGATTTTATGTAATTATGTTAGTTTATTAAATTATTATATGTAGGTATTTAAGTATATGTGATTGGGCATTATTTTGACGAAGAACATTGGTAAAGGGAATTTCCCTTTTCCAATGTTCCGACAGCAATATGGTTAATGACAAAGGACGACGGACATGACAAAGGGAGATAGAAAAAAAAGAGCAATAGATGGACGAAAGGAGATTCAGGCAATAAACGAAAATGAAGGGAAACGAAAAGACGAGAATAAAGAGAAAAGAGGCCGAAGAAACTAGGTCAAAAGGGCATCGGCCGTTGATCACTTTTCTGACTAAATAGAACGTGAATGGTCGATGCTCCTATAATGCAGATAGTAGAAAAACAACAAGCCAGTGACACACAAAAAAAGAAGAAAGGACATTTTTAGAACCCCCTTCGCCTGTTGTAAGAGACGACTAAAATCCTCAAAGCGGAGACGAAAACTTCGCAAAACTGGCAAATAAAAAAAAACAAAAACAAATAACCCGGTCCTCCTGGTAGGGGGTTTGTGTGTAGAAATTACTGTACTACCCAATAAAACTAATACGGTCACAATAAATATAGCAATAAACAAAATAAATGATATAAATACCCCAGGTGGCAAACCAGGTAAACTGAAAAATCCACCCTCCTCGGAGGTCGGTCCCATGGATTCTTGGGGGACCATTTGTTGCTTCTTCAACAAAACTTTAGTAGGAGTTCACTCACGCTGAAAACTCCACCGGAAACGATAGCGCCAAAAAGCCTTAGGGCCAAAGATAGCGCTATAATTATAAGTATTCCGAAAATACAAAAACAGACATATGGAATTGAAACCAGTATAGTTGAAAGTGAACCTAAAACAGAGTCACAAGCGAAAACAAAAACAAATAACTATTATAAAGAATGGCAAGATGAACTTAAAGCAAGGAAAAATCTTGAAGTAATAGTTGCAAGTTTGCGAAATCAAATAAAAGAACTGGAAAGAAGGGTCCCCTTGTTGGACTGCTCTAACAAAATGTCCTGTGCAACCTGCCCAGCAAAGTAGTGAAAAGGAGTACATAACAAGAGAAAAAGAATACCTCACAAATGAAGAGCAGTTCGCACTACAAACAGACAGCCATCTAAAGGAAAACAAAAGGCCTACGAAAAAACGCAAGGCAGAAGAAAGTCCTGAGATATCTGTAAGAAGACATGATACAAAACAAGCAAATGAACAAGGTAAGACAAATGATAAAGCTTGGAAAGATTACCATTGGCTTGAAAAAACAGCCATTACCACCACAAACAATGATCTCGGGAGTAGACAGATTTGGTGAGTTAAAAAGGGTAATCGAACAAAAAACCAGAAAGGCTTGTAAATTCACATCCTATAATAAATATAAACGGAAAATAAATGTCGATGACAGTGACATATACAGAGAAATCACTTACGAATTAACCCCAAACGAAGTTCTAGTGGCACTCATATGAAAATAAAGCTACTAGACCAATTAGGGTAGTAGCCAGAGTGATGATACCTCGAAGACTTGTTTAATAAACGAATTTTGGATTTTGGAAGCCAACAACTTAATTAAAAATGAAACCACACAAGGTAGTGATGTGCAACCAATGACAAGAAACAGAAAATTATCCCTTTTTATGCTTTATTTTCATAATCAAGATATAGAACATAAAATCAATAATGGGAGAGTTACTGCTCACTTAGACCAACAAATTCGGGTCCATTGTGCCCAATCGTTTTACCCTGGAAACGTTAAAAGTCCGCTGTTAGAACCACCCAGATAATGATATAAATCTCAGGAGGTCCGTAAGCTCCATATTACCTAAGTCCTCTAATTCCGAGAAGAAGTAACTTCCGAGAGTCCTCATTCTTGTAACGGATAGGGCAGGACAATCACACAGCAGGTGACGAACTGATTCAATTTCTTCTTTGTCCCTGCAGCTTCTACAGTAGTCGTTATGTAGCACACCGAGTCGGGAGGGCCCGCGATAAGTGCAGCGCCGACCCTTTAAACTCAGGCTCCCATGCCAACGTCCATCTTAGAACCATCGGTATAGAACGCCAGTTCCTTTTTCTTCATGGTTCTTAGGTTCCCCCAGTGCGTTCTGTCAGGAATTCTTATGTTGGATCTCCTTTCAAATGCTAGCCTAGGGGTCATGAAATCAGTTTCCGCCGATCTGCTGGTAGTTCTCCATCGGGATAAAATGGAGGCATGGCCGTAAAGGCTCGATGACCACAATCGGCCTTCTCTCAGTCTTACAGCGGTTTTAGCCGCCAGACTGCTACAGTATGTATCAGGCGGAATGAAACTGAGCATGGTTTCCATTGCCGCTGTAGGTGTTGTTCTTATTGATCCCATGACTTCGATACACGCTGCCCTCTGGATTTTGGTGAGGTTTGAAAGCTGATATTGCTTCTCGAAAAACATCCACCAAACTAGTGAACCATATGTGAGAATGGGTCTTACGACCGCTGTGTATATCCAATATACCACAGCTTGTTTGAAGCCCCACGTATTGCCGAATGCCGTTTTGCAAGAATAGAAAGCTACGCTAGCTTTTTTGATGCGTTTCTCAGTGTTATCCTTCCAGTTCAGTTTGGAATCTAAAATTACGTCCAGATAGAGATCTGAACTTGAGATACTTAGTTCAATACCACCTATGTTTGGGGGTCTGAAGGTAGGAATTGATCTCTTCTTAGTGAAAAGAACTACCTCCGCCTTTGAGAGGTTCACTCCCAGCCCTCTGCTGCTGACTCAATTATTCACTACTTGTAGTGCAAGATTTAGTCTTCCGCTTAGGACTGGAGGGAATTTTCCCGAAACCAGGATGACCACATCGTCGGCATAGGACGTCGCGTTGAAGCTGTTTTCCTTCAGTATCACCAAGATCTCATCCACTACGAGGAGCCATAATAAAGGAAATAGAACTCCGCCTTGGGGGGTTCTTCTGCAGACGCTTCTCCGGATGGTTACATCTCCTAGCATTGAAAATATAACCCTCAATTGAAGCATCTGTGCAATCCAATTGCAGAGACCCATGTTTAAATGAGCTCTGTGTAGGCTGTCCAGGATCGCGTCAGTGTTTACGTTGTGAAAAGGAGGGATCTTTCCATACTGGAAATGACCCTGTGTAGCGCAGAATGTACCGATCTGTTGCAGATGTATGCGTGTTGTGATTTAGATAGGTAATTATCGCCGATCACGTTTCTTATGTATACATCTGTTAAACGTTCCAGCGTTTTTAGCATAAAAGACGACAGATTGATAGGTCTCAAGTCTTTTGAGTTTGTGTGCCTCGCTTTGCCCGCTTCCAGATTAAAGACGACACGCACTTCCCGCCATACTTTGAAACATATCCTAGATTAACTCATCCTGTGAAAACTTGAGCTATGGAATAGCAATATCCACTGACTCTTGCAGCATCATAGGTCGAATGTTATCCATTCCTGATGCCTTATATAGAGCAAATGATTTATTTGCCAGGCTATCTTGTCATCATCTATTATATTCCTCATGTATTCCGCGCTTATTCCCTGCGTCGTCTCTGGAGTAGGTAGATCATCTTCGGAGATCGTTGTGCATCCGGGAAAATGAGTACTCAATAGTATATCCAGCATTTCCTCTTGTGACTCTGCCCAGGTACAATCACCTTTCCTAATATTGGATGCCGGCTTTGGTGTCTTGACCAGAATCTTCCGTAAGCGGGACGCTTCGTTTGTTGATTCTATAGATGCGCAAAAAGACCTCCAGGAGTTGTTCTTTGCGAACCTAATCTCTTTCTTCCCGCCATTTTGCACCACCTTTGAGCTCGACTTCTGCGTAGCCACGCTTTTGTATTAACTCTACTAAATCTTCACTGAATTGAAATAAATACGAAAAGTAAATTAAAGTACACTCGTGTGTATTATTTACATGGTGCCGAAACCCGTCGTACCTTCAATTTATTCTGCAGTATCCTCACTCACTAGTTATCTTATAAAATGACGGACAATCACTGTAATTTTCTGCGGCCTCCAAAGTAACTTGTCGTGGAGCACGACAAAGACATCGCTCGAGACTAGAAACTGTTTAAGTATTTTGAAGTTGCAACCGGCCATTGTATATTCTGCAATCCAGATCTTCAATTCCTTACCAGTCTCTTTGTCTACAGGAGAAGTAACCATCGATCAGGTAAAATCAAAATTTGTAACATTTTTTATACCAAAGCCAAATACCACATTCGAGAGATACAGAAGGAAGATGAAACCATAGACGAATTTATTTCCAGGCTCAGACTTCAAGTTAACAATTGCGCATTTAAACAGCTAACGGATAGCCTACTAGGAGACCAATTAATTTTAGGAATCAGAAACGACGATTTAAGAACGAAATTATTTTCGGAAGATTTAGGTCTAACCAAAGCAATACAAATGTGTAAGTCGGAAAGACGGAATTAGCCCAAAAGCAAACTGCACAAATTATCGACGAAACTGAGTGGCAAGTCAACAGCATCAAAAACGTAAGTAAGTCTAAGGCGAAAACCTTTGATTGTCGCAATTGCGGAAAAATTCACACCGTTCACAATTGTCCAGCTTTTCGACGCAAATCTCAAAATGTACAAGTTAAGAGTAATACATCGACGTCGAAGAACATTCATTTTTGTGAACAATCATTCCAACAAGTGATGAGGATGTTTGTCTACTTTTGATAGGCTGCGTGTCCCATAATAGCCGTACGTATGTTGATAAATGCACTGAAACAATTCTAATCAAAGGCGAAAAGTACAAGATCAAGCTAGACACAGAAGCTGAATGTAATGTGTTGCCGGAGTCAATAGTCCATCAAACGAAGTCGAGTTTGAACTCAAGCAAGGTAGGACATCTACTTTCTTTTAGTGGCCACCGACTAAAGGTTCTGGTGGAATTGATTATTTGTTGCACTATCGTTAACCGACAGTGCAATGTTGCATTCAAAGTCGTGGCTGAAAATATAATATAATACCGGTTCTTGGCGCCAATGCGTGCGAAAAACTTGGTCTCATAAATCGCATAAATAAAGTCGAGATCAATGATAATATTCTCGAAGGCCTTGGCTGCCTAAAAGATTATGAATATGACATAGATCTTATCGACAACCCAAAGTTCGAAATATGCCCACTTCGACGAATTCCAAATAAGATTCGAGCTGAAGTCAAACAAGAAATCGACAACATGGCGAATCTGGATGTCATTGAACCTACGAAAGAAGCAACAGTGTCAGCATTGCCAATAGTCGTCGTGCGCAGAAACAATAAGATCAGAATTTGTATTGATCCAACGAATTTTAATCGCAATATCATGCGGCGACACCACCCAATGCAGACCATAGAGGAAAGCGCAGCTCAACTACGTGGTTCAAAATATTTCACACTGTTGGATTACAAACGTGGTTTCTGGCAAGTGCGGGTATCCGAGCGAACAAAGCGAATCCTCACCTTTGCTACACCTTGGGAAAGATATAGCTGTAAAAGACTGCTCTTTGCAATTTCCTCAGCTCCGGAGGTGTTTCAAAACATTATACAATCACTCTTTGCTCACTTGCCGAACGTGAAAGTATCAACAGACGATTTTTTTTTTAATTTGCACGTGTTAAAGGGGATTTGAATACCCTTATACTAATTCTTAGGACACGGGGTTTTTTTTTTGTGGACAGAAGAGGAGACAGAGAGAGAAACAGATTGGTGTAGTTGGTTTTGAAACTCAGGTGGTAGTTAAGTTTCAGTGAACTCCAAGGGTGGCTGCCCATATAACTGAGGAGTATTTTTTTGTTTTCGCTGTTATTGTCTTTGCTTATGATTCACAGTATTTTTTTTCCATCCTGATGTCATCATCACGATCAAGTTGCATTTGAGCCATATGACCACCCTACTGGCCTTCACAGTAGAGTTGACTTAGCTTTCGCAAGTGATTGACTTTTTTATTTATTTCATGCGAAATAAATAGATGATTCTTGACATCAGGATGCGAACCGTGAACCAACAGCGTGATAAGCGATGATGTTACCACTACACCATGGCCACGATATCCTCATACGTGCCCGAACAATCGAGGATATAAGAAAAACAACAAAGGTAATTCAAATTATAAAAGAAAACGGCTTAAAACTAAATAAATCCAAGTGTATGTTCGAACAGCGTAAGACCAAACTCCTGGGGCACATCATCAGCCAGCAGGGAATGACAGCTGATAGATGCGATCAAACAGCTCAAGGCTCCCACAAATCTGAAGGAACTGCAACGAGTTTTAGGGAAGTTCTCATATCTGAATAAATATATCAAATAATTTTCTTCGACTACCAAACCTCTGTGAACACTATTAGAAAAAATCGACACCCTGGGTATGGGACGTCGATCAAAACAAAGCATTCGAGAAACTAAAGGCGATAATTAGCGAACCACCGGTGCTCAAGTTGTATGACGTGAACGATGATGTAAAATTGCAAGTAGATGCTAGCTCTACAACACTAGGAGCCGTTATACTACAACAAGAACAACCCGTTGCTTACGCGTCGAAAGCACTAACTGAATGCCAAACTCGGTACTCACAGCTAGAAAAAGAAGCACTTCCCATCAAATTTAGCTGTGAAAAATTTCACGAATACGTATGGGGAAAAAATTAATCGTGGAATCCGAATACAAGCCGTTGGAGATAATTTTCCGCAAGCCTATTCGTTCTTCAACGTATTCGATTGAGTTTACTCACATACGACCCAATAGCTGTTTACAAACAAGGCGCACAAATGCACTTAGTAGACCCGTTAAACAGTGATTGTAATAACAAAAAGGGAATTGACCACGACGACAATGATTTACAAGTTCAACTTGTCTTATCAATTTCTGATAAAGAGCTACAAAGATTGATCAACATCACAAAAAATTATGGCACGTGCAAGGGGCTTAAAGAGTACATCTTAAGTGGTGGGCCGCGAAATATCGACTCTCTTCCGAAAAATGTGAAACCTTATTGGAACTTCAGAGAATAGCTGTCAATCCATGATGGAATTATATTGAAAGCACAGAAAGTTTAAATACCGCCACAAATGGGAGAAGATGTGCTAAAATACATTCATAGTGGCCACTTTAGCTATGAAAAATGTATCCGAAAAGTAAGAGATGTTGTCTTTTGGTCAAACATGAATAGCGATATATCCAATTACATAAAAAATTGTGTGTGCAGCTTGCCAAGTAAACCAGCGCAATAACAACAAAGTAAGAATAGCTGAGAAGGATATTCCTAATCATCCATTTGAGATAGCTACATCAGATTTTTTTCAATTTTAAAGAAGATTATTATATAGTTGTTACGGATAGCTACTCAGGCTACATAAAATTGGAGAAGTTGCCTGAAGTAACGTCGAAAAATGTGTTCTTAAAAAGTACCTTTGCCTCCAATGGGATACCTCGGATATTAGAAACGGATAATGGACCTCAATTCTCAAGCAAGAGTTCAAAGAGTTTTCAACCGAGTGGAAGTTTACCCATCGTACAAGTTCCCCATATCACCCGCGGGGAAACGGATTAGCGGAGAGTTGTTCAGACACCTAAAAACATTCTTAAAAAATGCATGAACGATAACTCTGACTATCATCTAGCTATACTTAACTTCATGAATATTCCGAGGGGAGAATTAGGAAGTCCTGCACAGCGACTCTTCTGCAGAAATTTGAGGTCATTAGTACCTACAATGCTATCTTCACTGTTACCGAATCCGTTACTCATATATATACCACAGTAGCTGAACAAGGAACGCCAACAACAAGCCCGTTACACCAACAAGGGAGCCACTGTAGACAAAGAGCTGCATCAAGGTCAAAAGATCGTAACTAGAACCAACAACAAAAAAGAATGAGAACCGGCGGTTACAGCGGAGCAAGTCCATCCGCGATCGTACATCATCTATGATCACCAAGGGAAATCCTATCGTCGCAATTCTTATAATATCAAGCCGACTGAAGCCAAAATATTGATTCCACCAAATAGTATCCCAGAGTTCCAGGCCGCAGTGCTGGAGGAATCATCGACCCAAACATCCAAGCAACCACCAACAGCTGACCATTAATTACATAAAACCTGCTTTAGAATTTATATATTGCACTCGCAAAATGTGTAAAATAATGGTGCGGTGAGATATATTCAAAACAAATGCTTGCTTTTTAAATGACACTTTAAAATGTAATGTCAGAGAAAATGCGAACAACTGATGACTCGGGTCGAATAAATACACACGCATTGTCAAACTACCTCCGAAGTTTTTTCGATGTAACGGGATGACGGTCGAACTAACCCATTATTGTAATTTGGCCATAATACATCAGCATTTAGCAAATTTATTGCATACATAAACGGGGAAACTCGCCGTCATTTTCTGCTGTCATTATCGACTTCACCTCAGATGCTCTCCTGTGCTAAAAATGAGATTTTATTTGATTTCTTAATTTAAAGCGACAAAAGCTTGAAAAGACGGAGAAAAGTGGAAGTTTTACAAGCCGTTCAATACTCAAACTCAGAGTAAGAATCATCTTTCATTGGGTTTCGTAGCTCAAAAAGTGCAAATTAAAAGGAAAAAATATCATCACAAAGACATCGATATTCTTTATATGGTCGCCGGATGAGTTACCATTGCAAAAGCACGATGATTACTACGAAGTGGGATTGCACTATACCCTCCTCCGCTATCAGGCTATGCAAAATCGCAGCAGCTACTTCTCTACTTGTCTATAAATAATCTGGGCAAATACAAACAATAACCAGATATGACACAATTAAATCAGGAAATGGTGAAGGCACTGATGGGGAGCCCTAAACAGCAACCCACTAGTAAACAGGTACAACGTGGGGCAAAAGTAATGTCATAATGTGAATTGGCTGCCATTTTGTTAGAAATGAAAAAAATTGGGCTCTGTTGTCACGAAAAGTTTACTTGGTGTAAAATTGATGGCATTAAGTTGAAAAAAATTATATCGGTCAAATGACCACCTCTTGAGGAGATGCACATTTGTGCTCGTTTTACGGCATTTTGAATTGTTGCTCGAAAACATTTGGCTCCAAATTGGTGGTTTCTTCTTCAATGTTAGCTTTCAAGACTTGTAAAGTTTGTTGTGGTAAACGCGAGATTTCAAAAAGCCCCAAAGGAAGGCCGGCCAGTTCAAATCGCCAAAACGGGAGATCACACAGCCCGGAAAGTGATTCAAAATCTCCATCGTTGCCCGAGCTGTGTGATCGGTTGCTCCGTCCTGCTGCAAACAGCAATGCTCAAGACCCAATTCAGCAACTCGCGGCAAAAGAAACTAGTTTAACATCGGTTTGTAGCGCTCACCAGCAACGGTCACGGTGGTGCCGTCAAAATAAATAAGGGCCAATCACTTTTTGACTGCAAATGGCGCAACCAAACAGTCGCTTTTAGGGGATGCAATAGACCTTCGTGCATTTGATGTAGAGTCGCCGTGCCCAAGAAATGCAAATTTTGTTTATTCATATAACCACTTAAGTGGAAATGGGCTTCGTCGCTCATTATGATTTTGGATTTTGGAAATCATCCTCTTCTTGCACCAGGTTTAACAGAGATTGGGAGTAAGTTAACCTCACTTGACGGTCAACAGGCAGCAAATGGTGAACGGTTTGCACTTTATAAGGGAACATTTTCAAGTCTTTCACCAAAATGCGATGCAACGAATGTCTGCTGACGCCAAATTGTGTGCATCGTTGTCACGTCGATGTTTCTGGACTCTCTCTGTTGTCCTTGGCCGCAGCAGTGATATTCTTGGCCGAACGAGAGATACGGGGCCGGCCTCTCCTTACGATATCTCTAGTGTACCCAATTTGTACGAGACGCTCAGCCAAACGCTTAATTGTTCGCGCACATGGTGCAGGTGCAACGAGGAAAACAACGACGAAATTCACCCTGCGTTAAATCAATAGACCGGAAGTTGGTCAAATAAGCAGTAACAATAATTTCGCGTTCTTCAGGTGTGTATCACTCCACTGCTCATTGTCAACTAGTTCTCTATCTGTCTACAACATAAATTTCAAAGCACAATGACATTTGACGCCATTTACAAAAATTATGGGATATTCATATTATGGCATTACTTTTGCCCCACCTTGTATTTATAAGAAAGTTGTCTGAGAAGAGAGAGGAAAGACTACAACCACCAACGAAGCTGGATAAACACGACAGAAGCAATGAGCACTAGAGTCCGCAACTAAACCAGATTAGATAATTAACACAAATATGAATATGTCCGGTACGTGACCAGGTATAAAATGCTTAGAACTTAAAGGAATATAACATATACATATATATATATATATATGTATATATATATAAAAATATTTAAAGGAAAATTACATATCCAAGTTTTATTTGGCATTTCATGCAATTATATGTATAAAAAATGCAAAATATATCCTCATTATTTAGAATTACTATTGTAACCATATAAATATAAGGAGAAAAAAATTATCACAAAATAAAATGTGCGGTGTACAATATCCCTCCCAAACATAGTTCAGTTTTAGTTTAAATTAGGTAAATTTTTGAATACATATGTGATAGGCAATACGTCAATGTAAATTGTTACGAAGCCTGTGGTAAAGCAACAACGAACAAGAAGAAAAAATAAAAAATCAACATACCTGCAGTCTGGAGCTTCCGAGTGGTATCCACCCGCAGGCAGGAAACTCGGTTTGTCCAGTTTTGTTCGGTCCTTCCTGTCGTTGTCCGTGTTTTAGTTTGGTGCGATTCGCGATTCGCCTCGCAATATAAAATGGAAATGTCAACAATTGTGTTGGCATCCCCCCTTCGGGTAGGGGTTAGAATATACCCGAGGTAGGCATGCCTGTCGTAAGAGGCGACTAAAATCCACCCTCCGTATACCGAGTATGGCGTATACAAAAACATGCAATGAACAAAACAAAAGATATTAATACCCCAGGTGGCAGTCCAGGTACACTGGAAAATCCACCCTCTTCGGGGGTCGGCTCTACGGATTCTGGGGAGAGCCATTTATTGCGTTCATCTGACCCTTTTAAAAAAGGTACTAGGGTAGTTAGATCCCCAACATCAAGATCTACCATGAAAACGTGCGGAACTAGAAGGCCGGCGACATCGATAGTGTCGGCGCACGAACAACGGACTTCAGCGAAAATTCAAAGCCTAACGGACGAAAATATGGAACTCCGGACCAGGCTAAGTAAAATGGAACTTCTCTGCGAAGAACTAAGAAAGGAATTAAATGTACTTAAAGCAGAAAATAAAGCATTTAATGATACATCGAAACCTCGTAATGAGTCTGCTGCGAGTTCAATCGTCCCCGATAACACGGATTATAAAACGGATGATGAAGAACTAAGTCGGGAAACCAATTGGATTCTAAAAAAACGGCCAGACAAAAAACGAAAAGCTGGCTCTTCGCCCGAAATGTTAACGAGGCAAGAAAACACGCAAAATAAACGAGAAGGTAAAGAACAGCCTGACAAAATAAACACGCGTGCCGAAGAAAATCCACGAAATAAGGTACGACCACCGCCACCAATATACGTGATCGGAATTGCAGACTATAATAAACTGCATTCTTTTCTCAAACCTTTGTTGCTATCCGATTTTGAAGTAACATCGCTCAACAACAACAACAAATGGAAAGTAAACGTAAAGGACTCAGACAGTTACCGCTCAGTATCTAATAAACTGAATACCGAAAAAATCCAGTGGTATACGTATGAAAATAAATTTGAAAGACCGATACGAGTCGTAGCTAGAGGACTTCATGCCTCATGCCGAAAGGAAGACGTTGTTCACGACTTGAAGAACAAAAACTTTAAAATCGTCGATGCGGTAAACTTAATTAAACGGGAAAAGCAAAAATTGGAAGGCGAGGAAACGATGGTTAAGCGCGAGCTTCCTCTTTTTATGCTAACCTTTGATAAGGCTGAGAGTTTAGAAAAGATTTACGAAATAAGAACAATTCTGAATGTCGTAGTCAAAATCGAACCCATGCGCAAGAATATAAGGTTGATACCTCAGTGCAAACGATGCCAAGGATTCAACCATACGCAAACATATTGCCGAAAAGAACCGCGATGTGTCAAATGCGCCGGTAAACATCTTAGTCAAGAGTGTGGTGTAAACAAAAAAACCCCTGCAGCGTGTATTAATTGCAATGGTAAGCATCCGGCTAATTACAGAGGCTGTGAAGTAGCCAAAGAATTACAAAAAAGAAGAGATCGACTTATGAAGCCGGAAAACCCACCCTCAAAACCGGTAAATAAGGAAAAGTCGAAAACTGCTGCAAGAAAGGTGACTAGAGACAAACGAGCCGACCCTGGCGCGCTTACGTACGCTCAAGCTGCGACATCAAACACCGATCAAATTCCACACCGGGTTAAGGTAAAAGCGCCTAAAGAAAAGCCATCAGATTCTGACATGCAGACGCATGCTCAAGAATCAACATCACCAAAAACGAACACTGATAATTCGGAAAACCCCGTATCTCACGTCTTTTCCATTATCCTTGCGAGGCTTGAGGAGCAAACAAAAACAAACATGCTAATTGTCGAAAGGTTGGAGAAGCTTGAATATAAGCTTAACAATAGGAGCATTTCAAAACGAACATGACGAAACTTCTTAAAATTGTTACATGGAACGCCAACGGTCTTATACAAAGACTAGAAGAGCTAGAAATATTTCTACGGGAAAATGACATTGACATATGTTTGATCTATGAAACTCACCTGACGAAACTATCGCGTGTAAACATTACTGGATACAGTACCTATCACGCTTATCACCCGTCGGAAAGAGCCAGATGCGGATCGTCTTTAATCATAAAAGATTGCATCGAACACTCTGAAGAGATTATGATAGAGCTTGAAACAATGCAAGTGAGCACTGTACGCGTGAAAAATGGACATTACTCTTTCAATGTCTCGTCTATTTATTGTCCACTGCGTTGCAGGCTTGAAAAAAATGATTTTACAAATATTTTCAACTCTCTTGGACCGAATTTTATTATTGGCGGTGATTTTAATGCAAAACACACCTTCTGGGGTTCAAGATGTGTCTCACAAAAAGGCAGAGCACTTTACAACGCCTGCATGCAACACAGATGCGACTTTCACTCGACTGGTAAACCAACATATTGGCCGACTGATAACAACAAAATACCCGATCTGATCGATTTCTTTGTTGTAAAAGGAATACCAGACAAATGTATTAAAATTGATGAAAGTTTTGATCTCTCTTCTGATCATTCCCCTATCATTCTAATGATGAGCGAACGTCTAATTAAAAAAGATGTACCTGCTAGACTAACTAGCAGAAAAACTGATTGGGAAGGCTTTAAAAAAGACGTTGAAGAACATATCGAACTGAGAGTATCACTTAGGACGTCTTCTGAACTCGAAATCGAAATTGATCGTTTTGTTGAAGTTCTGCAGCGCGCCGCGTGGAAAAATACTCCATATCAAAAGAAAACGCCAATCAATCATGCCCAAAAATATCCACCGGAAATAAAAGAAATGGTAAGGGAGAAGAGAAAAGCGCGTAAAAAATGGCAACAAACTCGTGCTCCGCAACATAAATCGCATTTGAATCGCTTGTGTAACTTGCTAAAAAAGGCCATTATTGATTTTAAAAACCGGACAATACAAACCAGCATTGAAAGCTTAACAGCGGACAAAGATTCCAATTATTCGCTCTGGAAAGCTATGAAAGGCATTAAAAAACCGAAAATACAAGCGGCCCCAATCAAGAAAAATGACAACGAATGGGCCAAGAATGATAAAGACAAAGCAGAAGTCTTTGCCGCCCATTTAGAAGAAACATTTAAACCATTTGATGGGCAAGCGCTTGCTGAAAATGATAATGCGTCGGATATAGCATTTCACAATTACACAGTAAGAAATGCAAGGGTGACCGAACTTCAACAAGAAATAAAGAAACTGAAACCGAATAAAGCTCCTGGATACGACCTAATCACAGGAGAGCTTCTTAAATCGTTACCTAGAAAAGCGTTAGTTAAGTTCCTTTACATTATAAACACAGCGATAAGATTAGAATATGTTCCGAGTCAATGGAAAGTCGCGGAAGTAATAATGATTCTGAAGCCAGGAAAACCACCGGATGATAAAAAATCGTATAGATCTATTTCGCTGCTGCCGATTATGTCTGAAGTTTTCGAAAGAATAGTACTTAAGCGATTACAGCCGGTTATAGAAGAAGGATTTCTTATTCCCAATCACCAGTTTGGGTTTAGAACCAAGCACTCAACAATAGACCAAGTGCATAGAATAACTGATTTAATTGAAAAAGCTTACGAAGAAAAAAAGATTTGCTCGAGCGTATTCCTTGATGTTTCTCAAGCTTTTGACAAGGTCTGGCATGAAGGCTTGAAATATAAATTACGACAAGTTCTGCCGGAACACTTATATAATATTCTAGAAAAATACTTGACGAATCGACTTTTCCGAGTCAAACACGAAAACGAATATTCGGAATTTAAAGAAATAAGGGCTGGGGTGCCGCAGGGAAGTGTCCTTGGACCGCTTTTGTACCTATTATATACTCGCGACATACCGCAAGAAGAAGGCACCGTATTAGCTACATTTGCCGACGACACTGCCATCCTGGCAACGGGTAAAACGATCGAAGAATCGACTGAAAAATTGCAAGAAGCATTGAATAAAGTAAATGAATGGACAAAGATTTGGCGACTAGCATTAAACGAAAACAAATCTGTTCATGTCAATTTCACTTATAAGAAAATAAATAATTTGCCCATCTTTTCAAACTCGGTTCAAATTCCGTTTGCAAACGAGGCTAAGTATATTGGAATGACACTTGATGCTAAGCTGAAGTGGAAATCGCACGTGAAGAAAAAACGTAAAGAACTCGAAACGAAATACAGAGAAATGTACTGGTTACTTGGAAAACATTCCAAGCTTAATATAGAGAACAAACTGCTTTTATACAAGCAAGTGCTAAAGCCGATATGGACATATGGAATACAACTTTGGGGTTGTACCAAAATAAGTAATGTCAATATTTTACAAACTTTTGAAAATAAAGTGCTAAGATCAATAGTTAATGCACCGTGGTTTATTAGAAATAGCGATATCCATAGAGATTTAGGAATTGCGACAGTCGAATATGAAATCAAAAACTTCGCGCGTAAGCATAAAGACAGATTACAAGGACACGTTAACAATGAAGTCCTTCGAATTCTAGATGAGAGGAATCTACTGCGTCGTCTACAAAGGACTAAACCTTTCGACTTAACGCGATAGCAAGAAACCGCGCCTAATTTGCGGAACAAGCAGGAACTTTCAATGGAAAGGGACCTGCCAAACGATCTCAATACGTGAAAGAAAAACTGCTGGATAAGTCAAAACTTAGTTGTAGTATGTAATCAAAGAAATTTATCACGAAGGGAGGTTTTTTTAGTGAGTAAAAATCTCACACTACTATGAGCACGCGCTATCGATCCTCATAGTGTCTTCATGAAGATTTTTTACCTACCCTCGGGAAAAAAAAAAAAAAAAAAAAAAAATTGTGTTGGCATGGTGGAGGGAATTGCGTGCGTCTCCCTCATTCATACAAGCCCCATCCCATTCGCACAAATTTAATGATGGCGATCGGGAAATTATTTGTGGTTCAGGCCACAAAGGGTGAAATGGATAGAGACGATGAAGTTCGTTTGTTTATGTGAGATTTTTTTTTTGTTTTTAAATTTGTTTGCCTTAGATTCTATGAATAGGTGTCTCGTCGGTCGTGTTATTTATGTTATGTAAGTAAGTTAGCAGTATTATATGTCATAATTAGAGTATTTATGTGTGTCATAATTAGGTCAGCAGTCAGGGTATATTTTTTTTCAAACAAGACGGACTATTGTGAACCGACAATAACGAGACGTGGGACATTGAAACGGGAAATTTTTCATTTCAATGTTCAGAATAAAAGGGAATACACTACACTTAGCGGACAAAGACAACTAATGGGCAAAGAAAACAAAGAAATAGGGGAAATCGAAGGCAAAATAAACTAGGGCAAAGACCACCTACCGACGGTTACCTTTCAAGCACGATTAGAGAGCTGTCGATGCCCTATATTAAGAACGATTGGGTTTTTATATAGTATAGTGGTATATAACAAGTGTTACAAAGGGCAAAAGAAAAAAATGTTTAGGAGGTGGGTTTGGCACAGGGTAACATTTTTTTTTTAAGTGCCATAACCTTTTTGCCTCTTCGAATTTAATTTTAATTAGCTTTAAAATTCCGTAGTAAATTTTGAAGTCCACCATAGATTTTTTTTTTTAATTTCCTTTTTGAATTAGTGAATCAGTGTACTCGTATATGAATAGTTTTGGGGATTAATTGAATGCGAAAGTTAAGAAAAAATTATTAATTTGTCAAATTCTGCTACGAATTGTGTTTCGCGTTGGTACTAACACCGCTAATAGGAAAGAACATCATCCTTTCTTGTGCTGCCGCACAGTGGTTTAATTTGTATGGGAAGGGCGGACAAAACTCAAAATTTCATTTTAAATGATAGGAAAAAAAACAAATAGTTAAACAAGTGATTAATTTTATATACTATTTAATTTAATTGAAGGTTAAAGTAATAAATTCAAAATATTCTTAGACAATGTCGATGTTTGTGCTTTTTTCAAATTTCTCTCGTTAGAAAGCAAAGGGTATGAGGTAAGAAATAGTCTATTCAATAAATCTGTGTTTTTCGACAGCCTAGATATTTTTCATGTATTCTTCGATCGGAAAAATTTAACATCCTTGTTTTTCGCCTCTGCCGCCTCTTCCGTAAATTGGCCTATAGGGAATATGGCGTGTTTCACAATTTGTCCTCCGTGAATAAGGACTTTGTGTACTGAAGCTGGCAATGGGTACCATGCGCATATTTCTCAAAAGATTCTGCATTAATTGCAAAACAACTTGCCAAAGTTTTTAAAATCACAGCAAATCTTTCAATTATTGATTGTTTAACACCAGTTATCTGAGAAGATATAGATGGGTTTGCAAAGAATCTACGTGCAGCATTTCCATCGTTTGAATTTCCACTACCTGGTTTTGGCTTGTCAATTATCAAATCAATGTTCTTGAATTCTGCTTGTACTCGTTTTTTCTGTGCGTCCAAAATAGGTTTTTCATTATTTTCGGTCCACCATTTTTTAAAATCTAATCTATATGCTAGATGAATGAAGAATTCAAAGAATCTTATCCACGCGTGCAGTGGAGATATGCCAAAACCTAAGAAATCTTCGTTAATGGTTTTTTGTAAGGAACTTTGAATATCATTCATATTAGTTGGCTTTGCTACGCAAATATAGCACACCTGCTGCGAAGCAGTATGTGACAAGGCATTGCATACCTTACCGTCAACCATTGTCAATTTAAGTATATGTTTTACATTGATAAAACGGTCAGCTATTTTTATTATTGTGTCAGCTCTGCTCAACTCTGCCCGTGTCTTTTTTTTTAATTGAAAACATATTGGTCGGCAGAATCGAGTTGATCCTGGACGAGGAGTTTGCCATACAATTCTCTTTTCTGACTCAGAGCTCTCGTGCGAAAATACTGAATTCGCCAGAAATTCTTTGTTTATATTCGGACTGCCCACTGCTTCCATCAAAGCCCCATTTGCCAATTAAAGTAAGATTACCTAAATCAAGAGTTCATTGAGTCACACTGAAATCAATTTTCTTTTTACATAAGACGTACACTACATTATTCTACCTCCTGTGGTTAAATACAGACTAGAGACACTGTTACACTGCACTGGCAACTGAGGCTATCAAACATACAAACAAACACGAAACACTATTACAATAAACACAGACAAAAGAAAAAGAAAGAAAAAGTTTTACAACCTAAAACACAAAACCTGTTTGGTAAAATATTTATATTATTACCGAAATTAGTTTATTTTATAATTTTTTTTTTTTCGCGAAGAAGCCTCCCACCTTCTATGAAAGGACTTACAAAGCGTATTTATCTTTTTCTTTGCGTCTAAACTTTCAATTTGGTAAGTTTCCTTAAAAATTGCCCATGTTTCATTAATTTTGGAAATACTGCGGCCTTTCTTCGCCTTATGCCAAATATTAAAAACAACAATGCGCTTGATCATATTGCTAGAATCTAAAAAAAAAGAGGAAAATAGTGTTTTACTTCGGCTCAAAATTTTACGATTTGCGCAAATTTGTGCAAAAAAAGTCATATATATTCTTAAAGACGAAAGATAACTCTAAATTATTGTATATAAATTATTGTGGGATTTTACACGAAATATGAAAAAAACACAAATTATGCATCATTTTCAATAGAGGTCAAAATAATAACAAAAATATTTTTTTTTTAAAGAAAATTATTCAAAAGCTATCGTTAAAAATTATTTTATTATTCATATCACCTTTTTTTTAAAAATAAACTTTAAAAAAACAGACCAAAAATGGTTAAATCGGAATGTCGTATTTTCAGATTAACGTTTTTTATAAAATCGAGAAAAACACTCAACTTCGTGACGCGACTGACTGCCCACAACTAATTTTAGACTGCCCACAACTAAATTTAGAGGAGTGGCCTTACTGCCACTTTGTTCTCCCGTTATCATAGATAATAATTGCATTAAAAAAAAACTAGTTTCTTTAACCTTGAAATTTTTACTTTTGGTCTATGGGAGAAGCCACTGTGTGCCGGTAGGACAACGGGGCACCTAATAAAAAAACCGTGACTACATTCACCTTTCAATTATTTTTGAAAACAAAAAGATTCATAGCAGAATAGGAATAATTTAGTAGGTTTAATATTTTTTTTGTAACAAACAGAATTGGGATGAGCCTACAAACAATTAAAACAAGTGGTTCTAATTTGTTGTAATGTGTGATTAAGAATTTTTTTTTTTTTTGGTGTGTGGTGGCCGCTCGGGCTGTCCTTCTGTAGATGAACGATGACAGGACAGGACGATTACTAACAATGACGACATAACGTGACCATAAACGTACTTTCTCTACGACTGACTTAGCTCGTTACTGGGAAGCACTTTTAGGGGCTATCTCTCCCAATTTTGGCTGGAGAGATAGTAATTGGTTGTGTCTCAAGATGGTGGGCAGGCCAGCTTTTGCTAATTACATCACGCATACCTCGGGTATTGGACGAACCCATTTGGTGAGGAGAGACAAAGGGGAAGGATGATTTGCGTGGTAGGGAATAGTAATAGGCTAGGTTAAGGTAGTTAAATTTAGATTAGGATTTAGTTTAAGACGTTAGGTTAGATTAGGTTTAGTTTAGGATAGTTAGGGTAAGTTCGCGTAGTCCTTCCCGATCTTTCTCCTGGCCATGGGCACAAGTTCTTGGATTTTTCATTTTTTTTTTCCTTTTGCTATCCCTTCTGAAGTTCGCCCGCCATCAACATAGAGTAACTGTGTTCTCGCTTTTGGTTTTTTTTTTTTTGACTATTATGGCATGAGATTTTGTGTGCTGAGCAGGTGGTGTATAGTAAGGTGGACAAGAACCATGCCGTCCTTCGAGCTAAGTCGAGCAACCGCAAGCGGTCCTCCTTACCCGCACCAAAGACGCCTCCCTGGCCTATCCTAGCTCACATCACAATATGGACGCAATAGAAAAAATCGGTTACGCCTGTTAAAGGTAAACATTTATTGAAGATCAACGGACAAATTCAGCATTTCAGAAAATTTTGTAAGGCCGCATATTTTCCATACTCTAATCCAATCGTATCATTCCAAATAAATTTCATTTCTTCTTCACACGAATATATAGTACGAATATGTATGTAGCTACATTTATGTTTTTGTGTTCACACTTAATGAGTTGTTACGAGGCCTCAGAGACTGCAGCCAAATGTAAACACACAAAAAAAAAATTGTATTTGGTTGAGGTGACCCTAGTCACCAAATGTGACACAAATAATCAAAGGCGGCACTAGTCTTCAAGGCCACAACGCAAACATAAAAACATAAAAAATGACAAGTGAATTTAAAAAGGAAATTACGAATATCGACCGCAGATCCACATCCAGAGTGGAGACGCGCCGAAAAGCAATCCCTGGCGGCCACAAGAGTATGGTGTCCAACGGTGCGAACTATGACCACTGGCTTGGATCTCCGTCCAAAGTAAAACTTGGCGAAATATCGGTGTAGTTCTTCCACGCACTTTCCTCCGTGTCCTTAACCAAAATCCACCAACTTCGTTTTGTTCCCAATCTTGATTTGCCACTTGACAAAGGCATCTCGTCCGAAAAACGTCGAATGCAAATATAATGACGCTTATATACAAAAAAACTAACGCTGTAATAATGCGATTTATTTGTAAAACAATTTCCACCGACAAGATTAACCGACCGCGGTTTAATTTGACACAAGCAACTGTGCTATTGGTCATCTTCGCACACATCTAAGCTCTCGAGAAGAAAGAAAAAAATAAATAATTTTGAATTGTGTTATAGTACATGAACCGATTGTGTATTGGTTTTCCCCCGATGTTTAACCACTTCATCGCTGGATGAATATTTTACCCATTTCATTGTCTTCCTCTTCTTTAAAGTCAGTTTCACCCCGGGGGAAATGATCCAGTGTGCGCTGGTCAAATGCGAAAGTGTTATACGTTCCGTTGGTAGTAATTTCTGTAGTATCGTCTTTAGTATATGCAGTTTGCGTGAAATAGGGTAGGTTAAGTACACGAATGTAAGAGATGTTATGTTGTTATATTGTTCGATTTTATGTAATTATGTTAGTTTATTAAATTATTATATGTAGGTATTTAAGTATATGTGATTGGGCATTATTTTGACGAAGAACATTGGTAAAGGGAATTTCCCTTTTCCAATGTTCCGACAGCAATATGGTTAATGACAAAGGACGACGGACATGACAAAGGGAGATAGAAAAAAAAGAGCAATAGATGGACGAAAGGAGATTCAGGCAATAAACGAAAATGAAGGGAAACGAAAAGACGAGAATAAAGAGAAAAGAGGCCGAAGAAACTAGGTCAAAAGGGCATCGGCCGTTGATCACTTTTCTGACTAAATAGAACGTGAATGGTCGATGCTCCTATAATGCAGATAGTAGAAAAACAACAAGCCAGTGACACACAAAAAAAGAAGAAAGGACATTTTTAGAACCCCCTTCGCCTGTTGTAAGAGACGACTAAAATCCTCAAAGCGGAGACGAAAACTTCGCAAAACTGGCAAATAAAAAAAAACAAAAACAAATAACCCGGTCCTCCTGGTAGGGGGTTTGTGTGTAGAAATTACTGTACTACCCAATAAAACTAATACGGTCACAATAAATATAGCAATAAACAAAGCAAATGATATAAATACCCCAGGTGGCAAACCAGGTAAACTGAAAAATCCACCCTCCTCGGAGGTCGGTCCCGTGGATTCTGGGGGGACCATTTGTTGCTTCTTCAACAAAACTTTAGTAGGAGTTCACTCACGCTGAAAACTCCACCGGAAACGATAGCGCCAAAAAGCCTTAGGGCCGAAGATAGCGCTATAATTATAAATATTCCGAAAATACAAAAACAGACATATGGAATTGAAACCAGTATAGTTGAAAGTGAACCTAAAACAGAGTCACAAGCGAAAACAAAAACAAATAACTATTATAAAGAATGGCAAGATGGACTTAAAGCGAGGAAAAATCTTGAAGTAATAGTTGCAAGTTTGCGAAATCAAATAAAAGAACTGGAAAGAAGGGTCCCCTTGTTGGACTGCTCTAACAAAATGTCCTGTGCAACCTGCCCAGCAAAGTAGTGAAAAGGAGTACCTAACAAGAGAAAAAGAATACCTCACAGATGAAGAGCAGTTCGCACTACAAACAGACAGCCATCTAAAGGAAAACAAAAGGCCTACGAAAAAACGCAAGGCAGAAGAAAGTCCTGAGATATCTGTAAGAAGACATGATACAAAACAAGCAAATTAACAAGGTAAGACAAATGATAAAGCTTGGAAAGATTACCATTGGCTTGAAAAAACAGCCATTACCACCACAAACAATGATCTCGGGAGTAGACAGATTTGGTGAGTTAAAAAGGGTAATCGAACAAAAAACCAGAAAGGCTTGTAAATTCACATCCTCTAATAAATATAAACGGAAAATAAATGTCGATGACAGTGACACATATGGAGAAATCACTTACGAATTAACTCCAAACGAAGTTCTAGTGGCACTCATATGAAAATAAAGCTACTAGACCAATTAGGGTAGTAGCCAGAGTGATGACTTAATTAAAAAAGAAACCACACAAGGTAGTGATGTGCAACCAATGACAAGAAACAGAAAATTATCTCTTTTTATGCTTTATTTTCATAATCAAGATATACAACATAAAATCAATAATGGGAGAGTCACTGCTCACTTAGACCAACAAATTCGGGTCCATTGTGCCCAATCGTTTTACCCTGGAAACGTTAAAAGTCCGCTATTAGAACCACCCAGATAATGATATAAATCTCAGGAGGTCCGTAAGCTCCATATTACCTAAGTCCTCCAATTCCGAGAAGAAGTAACTTCCGAGAGTCCTCATTCTTGTAACGGATAGGGCGGGACAATCACACAGCAGGTGACGAACTGATTCAATTTCTTCTTCATATCTGCAGCTTCTACAGTAGTCGTTATGTAGCACACCGAGTCGCTCTGCGTGAACTCCAAGTAATTATTCTAGAAACGACCCGTTTATTGTAACGACTAAGTTTCACCAGAGAAGTTGATCTCTTCTTGCTTAAGGCCGGTCATAGCGCCCTGGCCGTTGCGCATGTTTCCAGATGAATCCATCGTTTTTTTTTTGCTCGATCGGTAGTTTCGTCTTCTATTTTCTTTCGTAGGGAACTGATTGGGGTTACTACAAAAGGGAGGGTCCGCGGTAAGAGCAGCGCCGACCCTTTCCTAGCAAGCTCGTCTGCCCTTTAATTTCCTTCGATATCCATATGCCCTGGAACCCAGCAGAGGGTCACCGCATTGGCTCTGTTTATTCCATTTAAGACTTGATCTAATTACAGCAGAGTCCAGAGCCTTAATAGCTGCCTGGCCGTCTATAAAGACAGTTATCGTTTTACCAACGATATTACTCTCACTTATAATTTCCGCAGCCTGTATGATGGCTGTGATTTTGGTCTGAAAGACGCTGCAGTTGTCGCTTATTCTAAAGGAGTTCTTTATTCCTAGGGCCTCCCAAAAAACTCCGGCTCCCGTGCCAACATCCATCTTAGAACCGTCGGTATAGAACGCCAGTTCCTTTTTCTTCATGGTTCTTAGGTTCCCCCAGTGCGTTCTGTCAGGAATTCTTATGTTGAATCTCCTTTCATATGCTAGCGTAGGGGTCATGAAATCAGTTTCCGCCGATCTGCTGGTAGTTCCCCATCGGGATAAAATGGAGGCATGGTCGTAAAGGCTCGATGACCACAATCGGCCTTCTCTCAGTCTTACAGCGATTTTTGCCGCCAGACTGCTACAGTATGCATCAAGCGGAATGAAACTGAGCATGGTTTTCATTGCCGCTGTAGGTGTTATTGTTATTGACCCAGTGACTTCGATACACGCTGCCCTCTGGATTTTGGTGAGGTTTGAAAGCTGATATTGCTTCTCTAAAACCATCCACCAAACTAGTGAACCATATGTGAGAATAGGTCTTACGACCGTTGTGTATATAAAGTACACCACAGCTGGTTTGAAGCCCCACGTATTGCCGAATGCCTTTTTGCAAAAATAGAAGCTACGCTAGCTTTTTTGATGCGTTTCTCAGTGTTATCCTTCCAGTTCAGTTTGGAATCTAAAATTACGTCCAGATATCGAGCTGAACTTGAGATACTTAGTTCAATACCACCGATGTTTGGGGGTCTGAAGGTAGGAATTGATCTCTTCTTAGTGAAAAGAATTACCTCCGCCTTTGATGGGTTCACTCCCAGCCCTTTGCTGCTGACTCAATTATTCACTAGTTGTAGTGCAAGATTTAGTCTTCGGCTTAGGAGGGAATTTTCCCGAAACCAGGATGACCACATCGTCGGCATAGGACGTCGCGTTGAAGCCGTTTTCCTTCAGTATCACCAAGATCTCATCCACTACGAGGAAATAGAACTCCGCCTTGGGGGGTTCTTCTGCAGACGCTTCTCCGGATAGTTACATTTCCTAGCATGGGAAATATAACCCTCGATTGAAGCGTCTGTGCAATCCAATTGCAGAGACCCATGTTTAAATAAGCTCTGTGTAGGCTGTCCAGGATCGCGTCAGTGTTTACGTTATTAAAAGTCCCTTCAATGTCTAGGAATGCCCCGAGAGTGAACTTTTTAAAGTGGAGGGATCTTTCTATACTTGATACGACCCTGTGTAGCGCAGTATGTACCGATCTGCGGCAGATGTATGCGTGTTGTGATTTAGATAGGTAATTATCGCCGATCACGTTTCTTATGTATACATCTGTTAAACGTTCCAGTGTTTTTAGCATAAAAGGCAACAGACTGATAGGTCTCAAGTCTTTTGCGTTTGTGTGGCTCGCTTTCCCCGCTTTTTGAGGAAATATGACACGCATCTCCCGCCATACACATCCTAGCTTAAGGCATCCTGTGAAAATGCACTTGAGCCATGGAATAGCAATATCCACAGACTCTTGCAGCATCATATGTCGAATGTTATCCATTCCTGGTGCTTTATATGGAGCAAATGATTTAATTGCCAGGCTATCTTGTCATCATCTATTATATTCCTCACGTCTTCCACGTTTATTCCCGGTGTCGTCTCTGGAGCGGGTAGATCATCTTCGAAGATCGATGTACATCCGGGAAAATTAGTACTCAATAGTATATCCTGCGTTTCCTCTTGTGACTCTGCCCAGGTACCATCACCTTTCCTAATATCGGATGCCGGCGTTGCTGTCTCGGCCAGAATCTTCCGTTAGCGGGACGCTTCGTTTGTTGATGCGCACTGGAGGTCCCTCCAGGAGTTCTTCTTTGCGAACCTAATCTCTTTCTTGAGCAACTTTACGCTTTCTTTATAGGTGAACCACTCAACGACCCCCTCTTTTGCGAGGTTCCATCCTACTCTTGAAATGCGAATGAGTTCCGCTATTTTATCGCTCCACCATGGTGGAAGCTTTTTACCGCTATGCCTACTAATTGGACAGGATTTCTCGAAAGATTGCGTTAGAGAGTCGGTCAGTGCATCGACTGCATTGTCAACTCCTTCTATAGAGTTGAGGTTCTCGGTGAAGTGATTCACCGATTTCCTTAGTTCTCTCTTGAATTTTGACCCTACGCGGATTTCTAAAAGTTCTTTTCTCACAAGTAGGTAGTTGTAGTTTGAAGAGTATCCAATAATGATCGGATAGTGACGTCTTGTCGGAGACACTCCAGTCAACAACTTCAACAGAGCTCTGTTCTGAAACAAACGTAATATCCAAAATTTCCTTTCTACTACACCGTTACAAAGGTGGTCATTGCCTCTATTACATATAATAACATTGGATTCCAAAATATAGTTAAACAAAACTTCGCCTCTGGCATTAATATCTGTGCTATCCCACAAAGTGTGGTGAGCGTTAGCATCACATCCCAAGACTAAGTTTATCTTACCTTTTTAAGACGCTGATATGAGCGACCTCTGGTCTTCCGATTGGAAGTTGATGCCGTCATCGTAAGGTAGGTATGCAGGCGCCGCCCTGCAGTTCCCATTCACCCCTCTCAAGTTCACCACTGTCAAGTCGCCGGAGCTGAAATGAGACTGCATTAAAATTTGAAGACTCTTTTTTGCCACAATAGAAGTGCCGCTCTTACTTTCATCAATCGGTCAATTAATAACTTATAAATGACTTGTAAAACCCATTCCAATTCCGCGCTTTCAAACATGTTGTTTGGCATTATGCCGGTAACTCTATAAGGCAACAACAAATCCATTGACACTTTCGCATTCCTTGATAGTGGGTCATCACTAACATCACTTGATGACGATCTTGCATGCGAACATGACTTGTCCAGTAGAGGAGTTTTGTTTGCGTTGGACCTCGAATACGAACTGAGTTGTGAGTAACTCGAGAGTGGTCTCGTTGAATATTGCGGCTCAATCTAATATCTGTCAAAGATTTAGGCTACGGCATGTACGAAGAGTAAGTAGCTTATAATTACCAACGCAATCCGTATGCAGCAAGATGTTAAAGGATCGATATCCGTACCTAGCAGGCTTGCCCATCCCGTCTTATCGAAACGCGCAGCCAAAAATCATGGTTGGCATGGATAATTGGAAGCTAAGATCGCCCCTGAAAGTTTTCGAAGGTAGTTGGTTTGACACCCTCTTCGATTACGAGTACTTACTTTGTCGTGGTGGGGATGCTCAGTGGGATCTAGTGATCCTGGAGGGCGATTGCAGCAGGGTCACCTAAGCTGTAAAGTCTACAGAGGAAGGTCCGAAGCTAAAGAGTAATCAACCTGATTCCAGTAGCGGTATGAGGAAATAGTAAACCATACCCAAGGATGCAAGCTTGAGGGTAAATCAGTCGCTAACGAGCTCCTTCAGATGCCCTGGCAAGGACCTGTCGTAAGTTGCCTTATCGCAGCAGAACCGGCTATGTTGCGATAGACATTTTCCATACCGGCTTACTCGTGGGAACATGAACAATACTAAACAAACTAAAACCAATATAAAAAAAGATGAGACCGGTCCTCTTTTGAAACCGGACGGCAGCACGGCGATCAAGCTATTTACCGGTAATACCAACAATAGTACACAAAGCATTCAAGATGAGACCGGTCTTCCTTAAAAACCGGACGGTAGCATGGCGATCAAGCTGTTTACCAGTAAAACTCCCAAGGCACTGGACAGCAAAAGGATTGTGGATTCACATGGTCCTTCTGCTGCCAAAAGCCGCACGCAGCATAGCAAAGGTACTTTGCAAACCTATAAAGATTCTTCGGGAGCGGTTGTAGCTCCGGTTCACGACAAGTTGCTCTCTCAAAATAGACGTACAAAGATCGTCGCTCATTTGGCCGTATTCGGCAAATTTTCGGAGAATAAAATGAATAGGGTGAAAACCCTAATCGATCGTCAGTACCCAACGTGACAAGACCAGCAGAGACTTCACGTCTAAAGGTACACAACACCAGCACCTCCTCCAGGCGATCCAACGTCACATCGAAGTTATACAAGTAGTACTCAAGGACAAATTTATACTGGCTGTAATCGATAAGAACGATATCGGTGGTACAATCACTCCAGATAAATGGGCGATGATCCCAGCCAAACTGGCGACTTGCTTCCTTGATATCATGAAGCAACATCCAAGTCCTCCTTCCAACTGTCGTGACGGCGGTTGGCATCAAGGCCATATCAAGTTGATCGCTTGTGGTGACAAGAGATCCTGTGATCTCTGTAAGCTAGTGATTAGCAAACTAGGGGAGGTTTGGCCTGGTGCTAAGCTTGAGGTTGTAGTTAGGGAGGATATCCCATACAGACCAAGAACTCTCACCTAGATCCCAGCCGAATCCTCTAACACGGAGGACATTATCCGGATCCTCCAAATCAGTAACCCATCGCTTCCTACTCACAACTGGAAGGTCGCCAAGCTGGAGGAGCAGAGAGGACTTTAATTGTGATCAATAAGGAATCTCTTGCTCCTTTGGTGAAGACTGAAGGTGTGATTAGCTATGGGCTCGATGCCATAGCCTTGAAAGTCTTCAAAAAGGACGAGGTGGATGTTGAAAAACTTCCCCTTCATCCTTCAGGCCCTATTGTAGGTATTATAGACACTGAGGAATCAATCTCCTTCCCTTCTATGGAAGATGATGACTCTCAGTCTACCATACAACCATCGTTAGTCGATGACGGTTCGCTATCAAACTTGGAGATGGTTGATATCCCAGACAAAGCACCTTGGTGTGAGCTAGGGTTGGCCACGGAGGCGACTTCGGTGCGAGTAAGGAGGACGGCGGCACGCTCGAAGTTGCGCAGCTCAGCTCATCGGACTGGGTGGTTCTTGTCCACCTTACTTTACACCACCTGCTCAGCATACAAAATCACGTGCCATTGTCATCAAAAAACAAAAGAGAAGAAGGGGTTACTCTAATCAGACCTCGGACGGAATTCAAAAAAGACAGGAAAGGAAAATCCAAGGCCTTGTGCCCATGGCTAGGAGAAAGATTGGGAATTACTCCTATCCTACCCTACCTATGCTAAACTAAACCCAAACTAACCTAATGTCTTAAACTAAATCCTAAACTAATCCTAACTACCTTAACCTAACCTATAGCTACACCCTACTGCGCAAATTGTCCTTCCCCTTTTCTCCCCTCACCAAATGGGTTCACCAAGTACTCGAGGTATGCCTGGTGGAAGTGGCAAAAGCTGGCCTGCCCACCCTTCGTGTCTTGTGCCACAACCGATTGCTATCCCTCTGGCCAACGATTATGAGAGTGCTCCCCAGTGACGACTTAAGTCCGTCGTAGAGGAAGCCTGTCAGTCGTCACGTTACGTCGTCATTGTTCGTAGTCGTCCTGTCTTGTCACCGTTCATCTACGGAAGGACGGCCTGACCGGCCATCCACACACCGAAAGAAAAAAAACTTACTCTTGCACTATATGCAAATTGATTTTCTTTTTTTATTGTAGGTTCATTCCTACTCTATTTATTACACACTTTAAATCTAAGATTACCACTAATTCTAATTCTGCCAAGAATATGAAATTGATTCTGTTCAAATAACAAAGAAGGTACTTACGGTTTCTTTTTTTTATTTTAAATTTCATTTCAAATTGAACCAAAAAACCCACCCCTGGAGTGGGGTGTGTGTGTATATAGGGGCCAGTTCGTTCTTATACACGCACTACACGGACCGACGTCAGGAAGGACGATTGCTGAGTTTGCTATTGCGGGTGGCTACCATAAAATTCATGGTATTGAATTTTTTTTCCTCTTTTTGTTATTGCTGATCGTCACAGCCGAGACAGCCACAGGCCCTCATAACAGGCTCGACGACGGCCTCGTAAAAAAGGGGCCTGGTTCGTTAGTTTTATATCAGCTTGTTCCAGCGCTTTGCTTTATATCCTTTCGATTGTTTCTTGTCATCGCCCAACGTGTGGCAAGGGCCTACGCCCTGCGAGTACTCTGCTTCAACCGTTGAGGCTAGCTGGGCACTTATTGTATTCTCACTATTGGGCTATCACAGCTTGTATATCACAGGTTTTTATATAACAGCTTCTATATCACGGGGGCGTATGTGGATGTACCCGTATGCTACCTACAAATCATAGGGGCGCATTTGGATACACCCAGGTCGCTCCGCCTAATACTAATAAATAATCTATAAAATAAATAAACTCTAATAAATAAACTCTACAATAAACAAATAAACTATGAATTAAGTAAATATACTATGATAAATAAATAAACTCTATAAATAAATAAACTCTATTAATAAATATATTCTATAATTAAATAAATAATATACTCTAGAATAAATAAACTACAAATAAATAAATAAATACTCTATCTGTATTACGTAACCGAATACATACATACATATTGTAACATAATGTAGCATAATAACTACGCACCATCTTTTCATTCTGGCATAATTTTGTTCCGAAGTGTCCTTTCATTCGAGGTTCGTGTCTGCAGTTAGTGTCCACAGTTCGTGTCCACGATAAGAGACGGATAATATCTAAGACAACGTCACGGAATTTAGAGAGAATTATAACCGCAAGAAATTATTGTCATCTTGGAATTATTACATCAGAATTTTCTTGTTCCAGTGGTCGAAGAATTTGCTAGGAGTTTCTGGCTATCAGAAATGCTGCTATATAAGGACAGATGGCGATCGAGGCAAAGCAGTTGGTTTTGAACCGCACGAGGAGATTGGAAAAGTGATAACAGCCGAAGTTGTAATTTTGTGATAAATTGAAAGTTGAGAGTTAACAAGACGAAGTAATTAGTTTGGATTTTTGAATTAAGTAACTGAAAGGAGATAAAGTAAGTAAGTAAGTAATAAAGAAGAAAGAGACCTTGTAACGAAGGAGTTTGCGAAGAATAGTATAGTGTGAACTTGAATTGTTCTATAGACTTGAAAATAAAGAAATAATTTCACAGAATATCGTTTTATCTACTCGAGCCGTAGCTCGCATATTACATTGGTGTCAGAAGTGGGATAAAACTTATTCTGTGAATAACTATTTTTGTGGTATAACATTGCACAATAAAAAAATAAATAAATAAAAAAACCCTTTCTGTGTTGATTTAATTAGTTGCGCAAAATGGGTCGCAAGTTGGGAAAACTAACTATAATTCAACTAAAGGCTGAACTCAGTAAGCGGAATCTCGACACAACTGTTGGAAAAGATGCCCTACTGATTCGTCTGGAAGACGCAGTGAAGCAGGAAGATGAAAATCCGCATGACATAGAGTTTGACGTGGAAGAGGAACCAGCAACTACAGTAGCCGACCCGGGTATAACAAGTCTGCTCCTGCAACTTAAGTCAGTCATGGACGAACAGAAGAAAGCAATAGAAGACCAAAAGAAGTCTCTGCGACTTAAGCTCGATGACCAAAAGAAAGCAATAGACGACCAAAGGAACTCTCTAGAACTTGAGCTTGAGGAACAAAAGAATTCTCTAGAACTTAAGCTGGATGAACAAAAGAAAGCAATGGACGAACAAAAGAATTCTCTAGAACTTAAGCTGGATGAACAAAAGAAAGCAATGGACGAACAAAAGAATTCTCTAAAACTTAAGCTGGACGAACAAAAGAAAGCAATGGACGAACAAAAGAATTTTCTAGATGCTCTGGAAAGCAAACTTGATGAGCAAAACAAGAACTTGGAATCCAAATTCGAAGTCAAGAGAAAATCGAGAAGGTCGAAACGCAACTCGAAAAAGTCGAAACTAGATTCGATGAAAACTTTGAGAAACATGAAACTCAGTTCGGGAAGATAGAGACTCAGTTTGAAAAAGTGGATACGCAATTCGAGATAGTAGGAAAGCAAGTCGAAAATATTGCTAAGGAGCTCAGCAGCGTGAAGAGACAGAAAGCACGGGAATATTCCACTGACGGTCTGAGAAGAAAGGAGATGCAGCCTCCTATCTTCGATGGTCAAACATCATGGCCAATTTGAAAGGGGCAATTCGAAGCGGCCGCAATGACCAATAGCTGGGGCGATGAAGAGAAGTCTATTGCACTCACACTCGCACTGAGGGGTCCAGCTGCGGAGCTCTTGCAGATCATCCCGGAAGATAAACAGCAGAACTACGACTCTCTGGTTCAGGTTATCGAGATGCGGTTTGGGGATGAACACATGCAGCAGGTGTACAGGGTTCAGCTGCGTAGTCGAGTCCAGAAAAGGGGGGAAACGCTCCAACAGTTGCAAGCGGATATAGTGCGACTAGCTCATCTTTCATACCCTAAAGCCGGTGAGGAGCTTATCAAGGAAATGGCGGTGGAAGCTTTTATTCAGGCCATAGAGGACAGACAACTGCAAATGGCCGTAAGGATGGCTGAAAAGCGAACACTCCCCGAGGCATTAGCATTCGCTTTGTCAATGAAGGCTGCGGACCAAGCATACCAGGGAATACACCGTGCCAGGGGAAATGTCCGTCATGGAATGCTCATGCCAGAGAACAGCCGTCATGGATGAAGACAAAGCTCGCGGAAGTCAAATTCGTTGCTGGAATTGCAACCAAACCGGACACCTACAACGGCAGTGCAGAAGTGCACCTAGACGAGGTAATTGTCCACATTGCGGAAGTAGGAGAAGCAAAGAGGAAGCACCCTGTCGGGCAGACCTCCCAAGACCAGCAGTCGGGAAATGCGTAAGGACCAACTTCGCGGGGCAGAAGAATCAACAAGAAGAAGTGCGTAGCCACCATCGACACAGGTGCTACCGCCTCCATTGAGATATCATCAGAAGCTCCTGGCTGCACAACACCAACAGCTACTGCCTGAAGACTGCAACAGGGGAAATGGCGAAGGTGTTTGGAGAAGTTCGTCTTACGATTACTCTGGCGGGACTGACGTTCTCCCATGCGTTTCTGGTGGCAGATATATGCGACGAGTGCATCATCGGAATAGATTTCATGAAAGCAAATTAAGTAATCTTGGACATCGGGATGCAAGTACTGAGGTATCGAAATGTGGAGATTCCGATGGTGTACGGAAACGAGAATGCCGTAACTCTCAGGACAGTCATCAGCAAAGACGAAGTTTTGCCGCCATCTTCAGAGACAATCATTTGGACGAAGCTGGAAGGTGATCTTGGGAGCCACCGATTCTACATAGTAGAACCAGACCCAGAGAAGAATTCTCAAGACTCCATCGTGGGAAGGACGTTAGTCGAACCAAAGAACACCATGGTTCCAGTGAGAGTTTTGAACGCAAGACCACACACTGTCAAACTAAGGCGAGGGGAGGTGACTGGAAAATGCACGCCGATTACCGCCGTCGCAACAATATCTGAACGTGATGCTCCAAAACCTCTCCCATCACCTTGGACAGCGGAAACGAGAGAAACGATTCTCCAGTCCAGTGAGCTGAATCAGGAGCAGCGAACTATGGCAAAGAATCTTATCAATGAGTACGCTGATGTATTTGCCTCACAGGACGGAGAATACGGCCGAACACACCTGGTACAACATCGAATAGACACTGGTGATACTAGACCAATTCGTCAGCCTGCTAGGCGCCTTCCATTGGCAAAGCAGACAGAAGTTGCAGAGATGGTGTCGGCAATGGAGAAAGAGGGTCTGATTGAAAGTTCCAAAAGTCCGTGGGCATCACCGGTTGTATTGGTTAAGAAGAAAGATGGCAGCACTGCTACCGTTGCTGTCGCTTGTTTGCCTAGCGACAAACTTGAACTAAGCCGTTGGTTGCGTTGTCCTACAAGTTCTCTGGCTTGTAGTCTTGTGTCTGTTGTATTTCGTCCGTTTTGTATTTCGTATAAGTCAAGTAGGTCATGTTCTGTTGGAAGGGATCTTCTCTCTAGGTCCTCACGTAGCTCTACCGTGGACCGAGTTACCTTCTGTCTTGTCGTCGTAGTATGGTCTGTCATGTTGGAGTTCGTGGGGTAATTTCCGTCGTCATGGCCAAGAACAGGTAGTCGTCGCTTGTCCCTTGTCTTGCGCAATTGCCGTCAGTCCCTGTAGCAGGTGGAAAGTCATATCCGTCACTTCCCTGTTCGCGTTTCAACCTTGCCCTTAAACGCGTTACCGGCCTTCCTGGCGGAGCGGCTCCTTGGCACCCAGTATTCTTAGGTATTGCCCCTAACCTAATTTCTATGGTGTCCTTCCACATTAAAAAAATTCAATAATTCCCTACTTCACTAGTTGAAATTCTAAATAATTGTTTAGGGGTAGGAATAAAATAATCGTAAAAAATAATCCGGAAAATAAAACAAATAGTAATAAAAAAAGGTAAACAAAAACGCAAAATTCTAATAGAATTAAAAAAATAGTAAAAATTCAAAGAAAAGATAAAAAAATGTAGAATAAAAATAGCAACAAAAATTCAAAGAAAGAAAAAAGAATAGTAATAAAAGGAATAAAATCAATAGTAAAAAAAATTATAATTAAAAAAAACAAAAGAGAAAAAGGTGAAAAAAGCCCAGTATAATAAGACAAAATTCCAAACACTAAAAAAAAAGTTGTATATATGTAAGGTGGTTTAATATATATGTGCTTTGGTGTGCGGATTTTTGGTCAGGTTTTCCAGCAACTATTCTGCATATGTAAGTATGACCGTGCTCGTTAGGGTAGTGTCAGTATCGTCGGGTAGAGACTGGTGCCTCGGATATTTGACGAGGTGTTAAAGTCGATCCTTTCCTTCCTTACCACTACTTGCTATCAGGTAATACCCAATAGAAGGATGGCCAGGATTTCCCAGATCAACTCCAACACGGACAAAGATTCGGGGCTTATGCTCACACCTCACAAAGAATATGACTAAGGGTCATCATTCTAGGGGCAGCAGCTAGCATTCGGCCTCTCTACCTTGTCTCGCTCTTTCCTTATTCACAGACCTCTGACTACCTCACGGGATCCACTAGCTTATAGCCTGAGGATTGGATAGCTGTCTTCAGTCTGTGATCAAGCAATGAGCCTTTAAAGCCCTTGAATGTAAAAGATAAAAAAGTAAAAAATATTTATATATACAAAAAAACTAATCGTGAATGAGACTGATTGATATGAGTCCAAGGCGACGACTTTCGAAAATATCGTGCTTCTAAAACCCGGTTTTGGTAAAAAATACCGTTGGGCGTCATTCCTGTGAGCTAGGGTTGGCCACGGAGGCGTCTTCGGTGCGAGTAAGGAGGACGGCGGCACGCTCGCGGTTGCGCGGCTCAGCTCGTCGGACTCGGTGGTTCTTGTCCACCTTACTTTACACCACCTGCTCAGCATACAAAATCACGTGACATTGTCATCAAAAAACAAAAGAGAAGAAGGAAGTTGCTCTAATCAGACCTCGGACTGACTTCAAAAAAAGATAGAAAAAGAAAGAAAGAAAAAAAAGAAGATGCGCTTTGTGTCCATGGCTAGGAGAAAGATTGGGAAGGACTCCGCGAAACTTACCCTACCTATCCTAAACTAAACCCAGACTAACCTAATGTCTTAAACTAAATCCTAAACTAATCCTAACTACCTTAAGCTAACCTATAGCTACACCCTACCGTGCAAATTGTCCTTCCCCTTTTCTCTCCTCACCAAACGGGTTCACCAAGTACCCGAGGTTTGCCTGGTGGAAGTGGCAAAAGCTGGCCTGCCCACCCTTCGTGTCTTGTGACACAACCGATTGCTATCCCTCTGGCCAATGACCGACCATCCACACACCAAAAGAAAAAAAACCTACTCTTGCATTATATGCAAATTGTACTTGGTATAACAACTGGACACTTTATTTAATTTCTTAACTCTAGTTATGCTTAAAATTACTGAAGTTAACAATCAGCAAATTGCCAAAATATGAATTGTTCGCAATTTTTCAGGTCAACAAATTATTCCAATGAGCAAATCAATAACACTATGGAAGTTGCTGATTGGGCAGAATATCGTAAAATAAACAATTATGAATTGTTCGCAACTTTTCGGGTCAATAAAATATTCCAATAGGCAAATCAATAACACTACGGAAGTTGCTTTTTGGGCAGAATATCGTAAAATAATTAAATCCGCAAATTCACTATTGAGGTCAGTAATTATTGAAGTTGCTTATAGGGTAAAATATCGGGAATTCTCATAAACAAACTCCCGGAGGAAAAAGTGCTTATATTTCATTATTGAAGGAATTATAAATTTATACTGCGTCCGTGTTTATGTGGGGTACCGTATCGCGGGGAATCATGTATGCCCGTACCCAACTTCCGGGCAAATTGTCTTCTTTGTTGAGGTAACTGATAGTAGGAATCTCTGTAACCATATTTTTGCGGATGGTCTTCATTATATTGTTAAAAGTGAATAGTGCGGCTGCATTTGGTATAGTTGGCAGCATGCAAAAGTTCAAACCTCCGTTTAGTTTGCTGACATCGGTCTGTAGAGTTTCAACGGGACTGATGGTGATGATGTTCTGATGATTTGCCTGGATAGCGCTGATAAGGATTTGAATGCTGGCTGAGTATTCGTTCATTTGTTCTTGAAGCCGAAGTTGCTGCTGCTGTTCAAGCAAGGCATGAAGTTGCACGTCAACAGCTTTAGATTCTAGGTCATTGATGTCTGCCATGAGGCGGGATGTTTCTAATACCTTTTTTATTTTATTCTCCAATTTGACGATTTGATGCTCTAGTTGGTAATTCTCTACTGATTGATACGCGATGCCGGCAGTCATAAGTATTTGGGGACTATATTTGACAATTCCTTTTAGAACTATAGGCCCAATAGAACGTTTGGTCCGTTCACTGAGATTGCTTGCAGCTGTCATGGCCTCGCATCTAACAGTTTCTTCTAGAGAACGGCAGTGTTGATATAACTTTGAGTAGCTGCTGTTCTGATATTGTTGTCAGTAATCGTAGAATTCCTTCACATGATTGTCGATGGTAATCAGGTCGGCGGTAAAATTCAAAGTGGTTTCGACCGAGAAATCCAAGTCGGAGTATTTGATGAAAGCGTCTCCCAATCGGTGAATATGGATACCTGGGGTGAGTGGTTGGATTTCTAAGGCTTTAGTTGTTGGGGTAGTGAGGGCCAGCCAACATAAAAGTACTTGAGTTAGCAGTGAGGTGGTGCGAGCAAGCTGCCGACTGCTTCGGCGTACGGCGGGCGCGTCCTGGGCATCTTCTGGAAAAAGAGGGACCAAACGATTTGTTGCTCGATGCACGACCTCCCGTTTGGTTGTCTTTACATCGACTCTCCGAACATCTCTCTTACTGTCAGGATAGCATTCAATAATTCGACCCATTTTCCAATCGGCAGGAGTAACACTTGGTTCTTGTAGTAGTACCAGATCCCCGATGCTGAGTGTTCGAGCTGGGAATCTCCATTTATTTCTCTTCTGCAGTTGGTGGAGGTACTCTTGGTGGAAACGTTCCCAGAAGTGTTGTTGAATTTGTTGCACTTGTAACAAGCGTTTTGTGATTGGGACGGCAGTTGATGGACTTGCATCGATTACGGAGTTCCTGAAGCTCCGTTGCGTGATGAAATGGAAAGATGTAAGGGCGGGTGCGTCTTCTGCCTCAGATGATTCTGGATGTAATGGTCGGCTATTCAAAATACCTTCTATGCGACATAATAAGGAGTTGAATTCTTCATAGGTCAGGTATTAGACATTTTCTTCATTAGATGTTTCATAGACTTAACGGCGGCCTCCCATAGCCCGCCGAAGTTAGGGCTGTATGGCGGATTGCACTTCCAAACAATCTCCTGGATCGCTAGTCTGTCCTTGCAGTTATTGGTGACCTTGCTCCATTCTTGGTTGATCTTCTTTTTTGCTCCAATAAAATTGGTACCATTATCAGAGAGGACCAGGGATGGCCAGCACCGTCTGTTCGCGAAGTTTGTGAAGGCTGCCAGGAACATTTCCGTACTTAGATCCGAGCAAATTTCTAAGTAACATAGCCTCTAGTTCTAATTTAACTAGATGCCTTGGATTGTCAAACGTTCGGTCCAATGTTGACCAGGCAATTGGATAGTTGTCTCCAGTTAAATCTAAGTCACTAATTGTGTCCAATGCTTTCCCAGTTCGACTTGAGTAGAGCGAAGCGATCGATGTTGGACGTTCGGCTCCTTTGTACCAGTGAATCGAACTGCTCCTTGAATTCACGGTACTTCGTGATATCACCACAATATTCTCTTAAGTTCACTTCTGGGATTTTGATACCACTTCCTTCCGCCCTTGTGGCATGTGATACGTTCTCTCGCTCTAGCGTGAGTTTGGCTATCGCGTGTAGTAGTGCTTCGGTTGGGTTTTTGTTGTCCTGTTGAATTAACTGGGGCTGCTGTGGCTGCTGTGGGGGACTGATGTTGTATCCTTGGTGTACCCGTCCCTCGGGGTTAATCAAAACGAACCCAACTCCTTGCACAAATGTATACGTGGGTTGTGCTGGCATCCTGAACGTCTGGGTAGTTTCAGGGTGTGTTTGAGCATCTTTATGATTCTGTGACATCCCAAATCGGGAACCGTTACTGGTGTGCTCTCTCCTTTCGTGTTGTGGGGTTTGCTGACGGTAAAACTGTGGATCGTCAGCCGTAACGAACTACTCGTTATTACCATTTTTAGGGTTAATTGAAGTCATTGCTTCAGTTTTTTACGATGGGGTCGGATTGAAATGCATTGGTAAGTTGATCGCTGCATCCGTCTTCGGGTTAGGACCTATGGCCGACGGGACTTCGAGAGCCTGGCTGATTCCTGGACGGACTGGATCTTCGGTATCGTCTTCTTCTTTTTCATCCTCCTCCAATAGTTCTGGGGAATTCTTCGCTATGAATTCTTTTATTTTTCAAGAAATGGCTTTTGCTGCCTCTTACTTCGGCAGAAAGACGACCGCGGTTTCTTCGCTTAGGTCCACCGTGAAGGCGTGATTAGCCTTGCTGGAAGTCCAAAGGCTCTTTGCCTTGCCGTACTGGCTTGCAAGCGTTTCCGGGGTACGCTTATCTAACCCCAGCTTGGTAAGGTTAACTCTAACCTGCTGGATGATGACATCTTGGAAGTTATCTATGATTCTCTCAAGATTATTCATTTTATACCACTTTGGTAGGGGTTTTACAATTATATCGATCTGTTGTAAGGTAAACTGTTACCTTTAAATTTGACTGAAGTAAACTATTACGTTTTATATGTAATAGTTTATAACCACTCTAGTGCAGCCTCAAACTAGGAACAAAAGATAGGCTCGGCAATGGTTATAACTATTTTTGCTCGAAGGACCACTGTTTAGAAATATATGTCCACTTCGTACTTGGTATAACAACTGGGCACTTTACTTAATTTCTTAACTTTATTTATACTTAAAATTACTGAAGTTAACAATCAGCAAGTTGCCAAAATATGAGTTGTTCGCAACTTTTCAAGTCAATAAATTATTCCAATGAGCAAATCAATAACACTATGGAAGTTGCTGATTGGGCAGAATATCGTAAAATAATCAAATATGAATTGTTCGTATCTTTTCGGGTCAATAAAATATTCCAATAAGCAAATCAAGAACACTATGGAAGTTGCTTTTTGGGCAGAATATCGTAAAATAATTAAATCCGCAAATTCACTATTGAGGTCAGTAATTATTGAAGTTGCTTATTGGGCAAAATATCGGGAATTCTCATAAACACTAAGATTACCACTAATTCTAATTCCTAAAGATTCTGCGAAGAATATAAAATTGATTCTGTTCAAATAACAAAGAAGGTACTTACGGAGTAGCCTGGAGTAGGGTGTGTGTGTATATAAGGGCCAGTTCTTTCTTATACACGCACTGCACGGACCCATGACAGGAAGGACGATTGCTGAGTTTGCTGTTGCGGTGGATACCATCAAATTCAAGGTATTGAATTTTTTGTTTCTCTTATTGTTGTTGCTGATCGGAACAGCCGAGATAGCCACAGGCCCTCGTAACAACCTTTGAGTGAGGATGAACTTCTTGGCCTGTCCCCAGACTCGGAGGGCTTGAATACCATTGTGGTGGAGGTTTTTCTGCCTGATTGTAACAACAATGCTGCAGTTAGTTCAGATTAACCCTCCAAAACGGCTTCGGCCGACCTTCTTCTCCGTCTCTGAAAGGATAGGGAAGATATTGTCTTGATCCAACAACCTTGGGTTGTTAACAACCTGGTTTGTGGACTTAGGACTCCTGGATACTATTCCCTATATGTCAAGGATAAAGGTAAACCTAGATCGTGCATATTGGTAAAAAGTAGCATTAAAGTAATTTTACTTCCTAATTACAGTGACCGGGATATAACCGTAGCGTTGCTAGAAACAAGCAAACGCTTCTATTATCTAGCATCGGCTTATCTCGTCCACTACATTATAGACCCTCCTGAACCCAATGTGGTCGCAGACGCTGAAAAAAATAAAACGGGAATCATAGTTGGCTGTGATGCTAATGCTCACCACTCCGCTTGGTTTAGCTCTGATATTAACGAAACAGGTGAGTTGCTTTTTGACTATATTTTAAAAACCTAACCTCATTTTGTGTTATATCGGTAACGAACCTACATTTATAATTGTCTCCGACAACATTAATCAAATGATCAAGAACTGGAAGGTATCTGGTGAACACTCTTTTTCTGACCACCGATACCTTCAATTTTGTCTTGACGACTATCCTCCAGGCCCATTGGTTTACAGAAATATCCGTAATACTAACTTTCTCAAATATAGGGAAACTTTAAAGAAATTAGTTAATTCCGACACTCTAAAGTCCCCCAATAATACTCAAGAGCTTGATTGCATGGTTAAGGACCTTACCTTGGCCCTCAATAAAGTGTTGTTTTCGTCTTGTCCTATGGTTAGGGTTAGGAACAAGAAAAAAACACACTGGTGGACCTCTGATCTTGGACCACTCAGGAATACTTGCAGAAAACTTTTCAACAAAGGCAAAAGTACACGAGATGCATCTGACTGGGACTCGTCCAAAGAATCCCTAAAAACATATAGAAAAGAATTGAGGAAAGCCAAACGTAATTCTTGGAGACTCTTTTGTGGTAAAATAGAAGAATCTTCTGAGGCGTCTAGGCTGAGAAAAATCCTCTCGATAAATTCTTCAGTGCCCAGCTATTTACTAAAAACAGATGGGTCTTGGACAACTTCTAGTGCAGACAAATTAAATTTACTTATTGATACACACTTCCTAAGGATATAAATCTGAAGATAGATAGTTCACTTGGAGAGCTGATTAATTTACCGCTTAATGGTCGGATTACCAACTCAAAGCTGGGTGGGTCATCTGTCAGAAGATATGTAAGCAGGGGTACCCCTCAAGGGGGCGTCCTATCCCCACTTCTTTGGAATCTGGTGGTCAATGAACTACTGTCAATCCTGGAAGCTGAGGGTTGCGAAGTTATCGCTTATGCGGACGATGTTGCTATACCAGTCTCCGGTAAACACCTCACTCCTTAAAAGAGCTCCTACAAAACGCTTTGAATAAGCTATCTAGATGGTCAGCTCTGTGTGGTCTAAGAGTGAACCCCCAAAAAAACGAACTAGTCCTCAGGAACAGGCTTAATTTTCTCCAACGAAGCAAAATACCTGGGTCTTATTTTGAATAGGAAACTAAGCTGGAACTAAGCTGGAAACCTAATATACAGGAAAGAGTTAAGAAAGCCAGTGTCGCACCCGTGTCTTGCAAAAAACCCATTGGGTGCAAATGGGGTTTACAACCCAGACTAACTCACTGGCTCCATATCTCGATCATTAGACCGATCCTCATGTACGGGGTAGTTGTCTGGTGGACTTCCTTGGATAAGGCAATAAACCAGAAGTTATTAAGAAAAGTCCAACGTTCAGCTTGTCTGTGCATTAGTGGAGCACTGCGGACGACACTTTCCGCAGCTTTGGACATTCTTTTTCATTTAACACCCCTTAATATTTATGGAAGGCAAATGGCAGATAACTCAGCTATTCGCCTTAAAGCTACATACAGTGGTCTAACAAAATGTTTGGCCAAGCCTCCATCTTAAATAAATTTAATGTCTTCCCTGAAGACATTGACTACACGATACCCAGGTTAAATTTTGACAAAAACTTCCAAGTTGCCATCCCTTCCAGAGCATTCTGGGAAGAAGATGGCTTTACGGGAGATAAGTCGGTACATTTTTATAGCGACGGTTCAAAAACTAACGACGGGGTGGGTGGTGGTGTCTTCTCTGATAGTGTTTACGTCACGTCCAATTACCACAGTGTGACGTCAGCATGAGATAAAGGGTGGAATGCACCCACGCATGAAAATTCCCCATGTGCGAAATTTTCCCCTTTTTGACAAATTCAACTGTCATAAAAGAAGTATAAAAACTGAAGATAAAGGGTTAAAAATAAAGAATTTATAACATTTTAACAAGTGGTTTTCTTTTATTCTCAGTTAAATTCGGTTAATTTACAGAGTTTGCCCGTTTCTTTTAGTTCGGTATAAGTCCCGAACATATGGTCCTTCTACGCCTTTTTTAAAATTGAACAATAAGTGATTCGGCAAATTTTATCATCCTTTCATAAATTGGAAACCTGCATAAAGATCGAGAATTTCATTTGCATCAGCATCGCAGTTTCTCCATAAAGTGTGGATACAAAGAGGGATTCCGTCAGCATCCCAGTTTCTCCATAAAGATTGTATTCATCGAGGGATTCCGTCAGCATCCCAGTTTCTCCATAAAGATTGTATTCATCGAGGAATTCCGTCAGCATCGCAGTACCTCCATAAAGATTGTATTCATCGAGGGATTCCATCAGCTATCGCAGTTTATTCTTCTGGAGTGTGGGTAGTGTGGAAACAGCACTGGAACAAACAGCTGAAAATTAACAAGTAAGTGCATTTTTGTTTTGTATCTTACTAAGTGGATATATTTATTTGTTAAGTGTGTTTATAAGAATTGCAATACAAAATGAAGTACAGTGAATTAGAAAAAACCTTAAAACAATTAGAGAAAGATATTGTGAATTTCGCTAAGACAGGTGTAGCCAGGCATACAGCGAATTACTTGAAGGGTCGGTTGTGTATGTTGGAAAAGACTATGGAAACAGCGGAAGTTCAATATGCAAAAGAACTTTCTTTGTTGTTTGAAGGCGGTGAGCAAAAGGAAGCGACGGTAGAAGCCATTTACGACAAAATTAGAGAAGGCTATTTCGACTATCGCAGCGATCTGCTTGACTGTATTGAAATGGCAGAAGCTTCCAAGAAGGTACCGAACGACAAACCGCAAGATACCACACAAGCTGCACCAACTACGTCCAGGTCGGCGGAGATAAGGCTTCCAAAAATCAATTTGCCGGTTTTTTCAGGTAGCTACGAGACCAGGCGCGCCTTTCGCGATTTGTTTGTCTCGCTAATTCACCACAATGCGTCGCTGTCTGAAATCCAAAAGATGCATTACTTAAAATCAAGTGTGTCTGGTGAAGCTGATAAACTTTTGGCTCACCTGGGTATGGATAGAGGGAATTATTCCAAAGCGTGGGGAATCTTAAAGGATCGGTACGACCATCAACGTTTCTTAGTGAACACCCAGTTGAAGTGTTTGTTTAACCAGGCATCTATTTCTCAAGAACGTGCAGAATCGATAAAGGAATTGTTGGATACGTCGACCGAAGTAGTCCACAGCTTGGCTAACTTGAAGGTTCCCGTTGAACATTGGGATGTAATCCTCATTTTCGTACTGCTGCAAAAACTGCCTGCAAAAACACAGCACCTATGGGAGGAGAAGTTAGGATCCAAGGCTGATAGCAGAGCATTGGCAACATTTGCTGAGTTTACCCAATTCTTGGAAACTAGGTTCCGTACGTTGGAGGCAGTGAACCAGCAGCAAGTACGAGTCGCGCCGAATCCAATCAAGCCTATAGCCCACCGAAATGTTCTGCATACAGCAGCCAACAATGTAAAGTACTCGTGCCAAATTTGCAGCAATAGGTTTTTGAAATTGAGTATTGCTGATAGGGTAAACAAGTAAATAGATTAGGGATCTGTAGAAATTGTCTAGCATATAGCCATACTTCTGATCTTCGTCCGAGTAGTCGGCGATGTTACTACTGCCAACAACCACACCATTTGCTTCTTCATTTCAACAGCAATCCGACGGTGGGGCAAGCGAACTCTTTCGCCGCACAAGGACACACTCTAGCGCAATCCACTTCCTCGATGAACGCTGGTGCACCTACTTTTCAAGCACCTGAAACAGAAACGTTATTAAGCAGGCCGAATGTTAACATATTTTATGCAACGCACCCAACAACACGCGTTTTATTAGGAACTGCCCTAGTCAAGGTGCGCTCGGCGACAGGCGAATCGCTTTCACTGCGAGCTTTGTTAGACTCAGGCTCAGAGGCCAGCTTTATAACAACATCAGCTGCTCAATTGCTTTGTCTTCCGCAAAGGCCAACCTCCATCGAAATTTCTGGGTTGGGTTTGGTCAGCAGCGGCATTTGCTCACATATAGGTTGGAAACACCTGAATGGTCTGACTTTGGCGGATCCCAAATTCAATCAGTCAGCCAAGGTGGATCTAGTGCTGGGCAGTGGTGTCCTAGCTGATATTCTGCTACCGGAGATGGTCAAACCAAGCAACAGCAATTTACCCGTCGCACAGAAAACCAAATTAGGGTGGATTTTATTCAGTAGAGCTCCCATAGTACCCCATCGAATCAACAATTTCCACCAGACATGTTCCATCGAGACAGAACTGCGTAGATTCTGGGAGTTGGAAGAAATTTCTTACAAACATTACGAAAGGCCGGAAGACATCGAGTGTGATAAACACTTCGTAAACAACGTTCGACGCCTAGCTGATGGCCGTTTCCAAGTGGCCCTTCCGTTCAAGGGCGATGTTTATCCTATTCTGGGCCGATCAAGAGAAGGTGCTCTCAGGCGCTTCAAGAGTCTGGAAAAGAGGCTAGAAAGAGATCCAAGTTTAAAACAACGCTACACAGACTGTCTTGAAGATTACCTGAATCTTGGCCATATGGAAGAAGTAGAGGAAGGCTCTATTACGGATCTTCATCACTATTTTGTGCCACATCATGCCGTTCTTAAGGAGGGGAGCTCGACTACTAAGCTCCGAGTGGTGTTTGACGCTTCGTTCAAAACAACTGTTGGCGTTTCATTGAACGACCAACTGATGGTAGGTCCGGCGCTCCAGTACAACATCACGGACATCATTCTAAGATGGAGGCTCTATCGGTACACCTTTACCAGAGATACAGAGAGAAGATGTATCGACAAATTAGGGTACCGGAACGGGATGCTAATTACCAGCTAATACTTTGACACACGCAACCATCCGACATTTTAAAGACATATCGTCTCAAAACGGAGACTTTTGGCACAGCACCGGCCCCGTACCTGGCGATTCGCACACTTCAGGCATTAGTAGAACAACTCGGAGAGCACCATCCCAGAGCAGCTAAGATGATCCGAGACGAAATGTACGTCGACGACTTGATTTCGGGAGCCGAAACCTTACGAGAAGCTCAAGAAAAGATGGACGAAATTAAGAAGATTTTAATGGGAGCTGGTTTTCACCTACGAAATAGACCGCCAACCATGAAGGACTTCTCGATAGTGTACCCATTCAGAATCACGAGGCATCCTTCTCGTTACCCACTTAAGGTTCGGATAGGGTGAAGACATTGGGTATACAGTGGCTTCCTGTTAACGACGAATTCTCGTTTAATTACACTCCCTCAGAAATTCATCAGCCAACGAAGCGGACCATACTATCTTCGATAGCACGTCTTTTCGATCCCATGGGTTGGATCGCACCATCCATCACCAAAGCGAAAATCCTCATGCAGCTTCTCTGGGTCCGCAAACAATCCTGGGATGATCCCGTCGATCCTGATATTCTGGAAAATTGGAGGACGTTTTACAAGGACTTGCAGGCTATTAATAATCTACGTATTCCAAGGTGGTTGCGCGTTTCTGGCAAAGCTAATCGCCTGCAATTACACGGTTTTTGCGATTCATCAGAAAAGGCTTATGGAGCAGCGGTGTGCCTTAGAGTAGAAGATGAAGGCGGCCCAATCCATATGCACCTGCTCATGGCCAAATCGAAGGTAGCACCAGTAAGTCCAGTCACTGTTCCGCGTTTGGAGTTGTGTGGAGCTGTCATGCTTGCTCATACACCACATTGCACAAACTCTGAGGGGAGAGGCATTCCCACCTTCGCATGGACAGACTCCATGATCACCCTGTGCTGGATACGTGCAGAGCTCGCGAGGTGGGAAACCTTTGTCCGAAACAGAGTCGGAGACATCCAACGTTTGACGAAGGTTGACATATGGAACCATGTTCCTACTTACCAGAATCCGGCAGATTTGGTCTCCCGAGGAATACTACCATCAGCGCTGGTCCAAGCCACTTTGTGGTGAAACGGGCCCACGTTCTTAAGGTCTGAATGGGACTTCGAATTTCCAGAGCAACCAGCTGACTTGAGCACAGATGAAGGGAAGAAGACCGTTCAAGCTTATCATGCCAACACTAACATCACCGACAGTAGTCTTAGTCAGCTGCTTCATCGATCCTCTAGCCTTAGCCGACTCCTCAGAATAACCTCGTACTGCAGAAGTTCGGAACAAATTCTCTAAAGCGGAACTCAGAACGAACTCAGGGACCAATAAATCCTTCGGAAATCGAAACGGCAACAAAGGTTCTGGCACGCTTAGCTCAAGGTGAAATGTTTCCGCAAGAGATAGCGAAGACTAGAGGCATGGGTTCCCTGAGTCCTTTTACAGACGGTGACGGCATTCTTAGAGTCGGGGGAAGGCTCAAAAACGCCAATCTCTCCTATGATCAGCAGCATCCAATAATCCTGGAACCAACGCATCACTACACAAAACTGATCATCAATGAGGCACATAGCAGGACTCTTCATGGCGGCATCCAATTGATGATGGGGTACCTTCGCAACAAATATTGGATTTTCCAGTTGAAAAGAGCTGTTAAAAATCAAATTCACGGCTGTTCAATCTGCTATAGGTATCGCAGCAAAACGGCTCACCAATTAATGGGAGATCTCCCTAGCACCAGGGTAAGGATCGCGAAGCCCTTCACACACACCGGGGTCGACTACGCAGGACCTATCGATATAAAAACATGGAAAGGCAGAGGAGCCAAAAGTTACAAGGGCTATTTGGCAATATTCGTCTGCCTGACAACAAAGGCCCTTCATTTAGAGGCCGTAACCGATCTAACCACCCAAGCTTTTTTGGCAGCCTTTAGAAGGTTTGCAGCGCGGAGAGGACTGTGCCACGAAATATACAGCGACTGCTGGACAAATTTCGTCGGAGCCGAAGCGGAACTTAAACGGTTAATGGACCACGCAACCGACGACTGGAAGGAGATCGCCGAAGCTTTGGCAAGTCAAGGAACCAGGTGGAAATTCATTCCACCCGCTTCCCCCATTTTGGTGGGCTATGGGAAGCGGGCGTAGAGTGTAAAATACCACATCAAAAGAGTTGTCAGGAATGGGACACTCACTTACGAAGAGCTAGCCACGCTTCTGACACAAATTGAAGCGTGCCTTAACTTAAGACCTTTGTGTGCCCTATCAGAAGACTCTGATGACTTCCATGCCTTAATGCCAGCACACTTCTTAATCGGTCAAAACGTCCTTACTGTTCCGGAACCGGATTTAGCATCGGGAAAAATAAGCTTGAACGACCGGTGGAAGACGATCCAACTCCGCATGCAGACGTTCTGGAAACAATGGCAACAGGAGTACCTGACACGGCTGCAACACAGACCCAAGTGGCTGAAACAGCAACCGCCTTTAAAAATCGGAGACTTAGTCCTCCTTAAGGACGAAAGACTCCCACCCTCACGGTGGAGTCTAGGTCGCATCGTGGAAACCTACCCAAAGTAAAAACTCAACAAGGAACTCTAAAACGACCAATCACAAAACTTTGTCCGCTACCAACAAACGAACCGCAAATAGTCACTAATTCAACATAAATTCAGCACATCCAGGAAACACAAAAACATGCATCAAAAAAAAAAAAAAATATTTTTTTTTATTTTCATAACACATCAAACACATTTTCAAATACACGAATGGTAACTTGTGCACACCACTGTCATCAGGCAAAACATGATTCAAACACACTCAAATCTAAAACCGAAATCACTCAAGAATTACTTTCAACCGAACTTGTTCGTATAAACCGCTACCCAAAACAAGTACACAGTTTCATACAGTCCACTACACCACACTCACTCATTCATTCAATCACCAAATCCAACACACACAAAAAAAAAAAAAACACACAACCAACATCATGCAACCCATTCAAACGCATTTCTTCAAACACCCAACTCCATTCATCATTCTCCACACACACACACACACGCAAGTACACCAAAAACAATACTGCAGCAGTAGAACTTTTCCTCGCCACAGTTGTCGAATGCTACAACAACGCCAGCTGGGCATTGTCATCGCAGCAACAACAAACACCATGCAAGCTACAATCAATGATCGTTACCCTCATATGACAGCGAGAGGGTAAACAAAATAAAGAAGGAAAACTCACCGGCGCTCGCAAATGAACGGGATCATGTGTGAGATTTTCTGGTAGAGTAATTGAGAGGCATTCTGCCGTAGATTTGTCCGTTACCGTCTCTTGTGTCACTGTTCGTACCTTATCATATGCAATAATCTCTTGTTTCGTTTCATGTACCCAAACGCATACATTATACACAAGCAAATTAGGCAGCACATCAGCGGCAACATGATAAGGGGATAAGAAGGCAGCAGAAGGGGCGGCAGAACATGATAAAGGCAATAAGCTGATAGAAGACTGCAGAAGCATCCTGATGATCTTTGCTCATCGGTGGGGGGAGAATGTTTACGTCACGTTCAATTACCACAGTGTGACGTCAGCATGAGATAAAGGGTGGAATGCACCCACGCATGAAAATTCCCCATGTGGGGAAATTTTCCCCTTTTTGACAAATTCAACTGTCATTAAAGAAGTATAAAAACTGAAGATAAAGGGTTAAAAATAAAGAATTTCGGTTATAACGTTTTAACAAGTGGTTTTCTTTTATTCTCTCTTTTCATCTTCCAAACCATTGTAGCGTGTTCCAGGCGGAGATAATGGCAATAAGGAAAGTCTTGTCTTGGCTAAAGGAAAACGTGATATCGGCCATTGATGTCCGCATCTTTTCAGATAGCCAAGCCACAATCAAATCCCTGGAATCTTCCTCAACAAATTCTTTAACTGCTCTAGACTGCCGATCGTCTCTTATAGAGATGGCGGAGAAGTTTAATATTCACCTAATTTGGATGCCGGGGCATAAGGATATTCCAGGGAATTGTAAGGGTGACGAACTTGCCAGACATGGAACAACAGTACCCACCCTTCCGGCAAAAGTTTACTGGGTATGCCTATCGCTACATACAAACTTAAATTAAAGCTGGATGCTACCGTAAAGACAAATTCTAGGTGGACAAGGAGTACAACTTGTCTAGCGACAAAACAGATTTGGCCCATGCTGGATCTGAAACGCTCTAGGAATTTGATTTCTCTAAATAGGAAGCATATTAGTGCTGTTACAGGTATCATTACTGGACACTGTCTAATAGGCAAGCATGCATGCTTCTGCAGAAGCTGCATGGACGAGGAGGAGGAAGAGGCTATTCTTCACCTTCTTTGCACCTGCACAGATTTCTCCCAAAGAAGGAAACTCCATTTAGTAGATGATCCGAATAATATTGACGTTGGGTACATTCTACGCTTCATCAAAAGCTCTAAATCGTTAAACGAGTAGGCTAGAGGCCGCGTCTCAAACACATGTGGTATCACAATGGATTGGTCTAAGTGCGTTGGCTTCTTTTGCGGACAGCCACTTCAACCTAACCTAACCTAGTTGGTTTGGCCCAATGGCTACTAAAACGCATTTAGGCTGGTTGATACATGGACCAAAGAAAGCGAGCAGCAGCAATTTCTGCATCCAGAATCTCGGTCTACATATGATGAAAATCTTCAACAGCTAGAAAATTTTTTTTTTCATTGAAAATATGGGCGTTCGCATTCCAACTCATCAAATGGTCTCAGCAGAAGAGAAAAGAGCGATCAACATTCTGGAAAGAACTTGCATGCATGTAGAAGGACGTTTTGAGGTTGGACTTCTTTGGAAGTTTGATGAATTTGACTTACCCAACAGTTATCCAATGACATTTCGGCGATTCCAATACCTGGAAGGAAGAATAGGAAAAGACGAGCAGCTCCGAAACATCTTGGATGAGCAGATATGAAATTTAGTGAAAAAGGGGTATGCAAAAAGGCTCTCTCCTGACGAGATGAGTACTCAAGAAAATCGTGTGTGGTACTCCCAATTTTTATTGTGGGGAACCCAAATAAGCCCTCAAAAGTCTGGGATGCGGCTGCTAAGTCTAATGATGCCTCACTTAATGACTTTCTTTTAAAAGGCCCGGATCAGTTAATATCACTTACAACAGTCTTGTATGGATTCCGTCGTGGAGAGGTGGCTATTTGTGGTGACATCGCCGAAATGTTCCACCAAGTGCGAGTCAGTGAAAAGGACAGACAGGCACAGAGATTTTTATGGTGAGATAGGCATGTTTCAATTACCCCAATAGTTTTTGAGAAGCAGGTTTTGACGTCTGGAGCGACGTGCTCTCCCTCGATTGCTCACTTTGTCAAAAATCAAAATGCTATGAGTTTTATTGGTAGAGAGCCAGGAGCTGAAAAAGGTTGACTTGGGGTAGGTTGCGAACGAGTTTTTATCGGCAGATTTAAAGTGGAAATTTAATCCTCCGAGTGCCCCTCACATAGGTGGTGCGTGTGAGAGGCTGCTGCGATCTATTAAGACCGTCTTGAATCAGACTCTTTATTTTTTTAGTTAGTGAGCCACGAGCTGTTGAAGCAATACAATACAATGTAGAACTATTTACATTAATTTAATAAAAATTGCAGAATTTTTTAAGCCAACAAACAAAAAAAAAAAAACACTTGGCTTTAAAACGCTTAGTGCGAACATAGATGATTGCACAAGCTTCAAATGGACACTCAGATTGGGGTACAAAGCAAAGTTGGAGCCATCAGGTATATGCATATAGATGAATCACCAATATAAAATTAAGCAATGTATGTGATTTAGCTGTAGAAATTCAAAATTTTAGATACAAGTGTGATGAATTAAGGGTTTATAATAAAGACGATAAAGGTTTAGACTTCAGAAATACAGATAGCCTATTAGTGAACAAAATAACAGAAATGACACAGGGTTGTACTTTTGGACAAAATATATAAAGAAACAGAACTAGGACCGATAGTTAGAATTATGAGAATCAGACGATATAAAGATTCATGTATAAGGGAGAAGTTTAGAAAACATAGGTATACAAAAAAAGACAGTAGGAATATCAACAAACACACTTCAAACAACTCAATTCTAGAAACTCTGCCAAGAGATAAGATCGTGCATCAAATCAATGGCGGTTTGCTCTTTAATTTAAAATAGATTACTCAGACCCCAAATAAAAAGGCATACACCAAACTAATCCTCGTTGTTTAGTTCTCATCTGACCACTGGAATTCACACTCGGTAGCTGTTTTACTTGAGGTAATAGGCCTCCCCAGCTGGGCGCGATCTTAATGCATTCCCGGAACTTGGGCTCCAAAATAATATCATTACGACGATGGCAACAACAACTTCAACATCGACTAGCGTTGTCACAACTTTTGCTTCGGCAAATAGTACAACAACCATGACAACAATTATAGGACAAATCATAACAACGCCACAACAAAAGAACACAAATCATCCGCACGAAAGTAGACAATACAACTCCAAAGTCGAACAATAAACGATCAAGAAATTCATCAAATAAAACAATAGACTCATTAACAAAGAAACCTAAAACGAGGGACCAGCCTACACTTAACTACTGGTTAAGTAAACTCTAGCAAGACAACTCCCAAAACCGCTTCGATATCCTTGCTATAAATGATGATGGCATAGGAAATCCTGACAAAATTAATGGGGGAAAATCCGAGCCCACCCGAAAACCAAACAAACCTCCACGAATCTACGTCCAAGAAGTCTCTTGTCGTGGAGGCAAAAGAGAAATATGAATTAAAAGTCTTGTCGAAGAACCAAGTTAGAGTTCAAGCAGCCAAATCTGCTTTTTACACAAAAACCGTGAAAATGCTAAAACAAAAAGGAACGAAATACTTCATATATAAACTGAGAGGTTTTAAAGTAATTTTGAGAAGCATGCACCCATCAACCGAGCCAAACGATATCAAACATGAACTTGAAGAACTTGGACATAAGGTACTTCACATACATAACATGCAACAAATAGGCCCCAAAAAACACTTCCCCTCTTCTCAGTCGAGTTAGAAAACAGTAACAACAATAAAAATATATAAAGCATTACGAGCTTTTTCAACTGTAAAATATCCTTTGAGACTCCTGACTACAAGAAAGTAATATCTCAATGCACTAACTGCCAAAGACAAATGGACACACTAAAAACTTCTGCACAATGGACCCAGTCTGCGTTAAATGTGCAGGGAAACACAAGACAATCAACTGCCAACTGACAAAACAAGACAATAACGCTAAATGTGCACTTTGCGGAGGCAATCACACCGCTAACTATAAGGATGCGAGGTTTACGAAACCCTCAAAATTCAACGTTTCCCCCCACCATGCCAAAGAGAAAATACAAATGCAGACATTCAACCCGAAGTTTCAACAAGCGGAAACGAAAGGCACGCGACCCTGATGATAACTACCACAAGTTATGCTGACGCTGTTGCACAAAATTTGCCACCAAAACAAAGCTCCCAGTCACAACTACCATCAATAACCAAACAAAATAAACAAACTCCCCCACAAAAACCCGTAGAATCTCTGCTATCTCCACAAAACAAAATATAGATACCGAACAGACATCTGACATAAAATAATTGAAAAAAATTATGAAACAATTAATCTTGCAAATGACCAATATGTTAAATATTCTTACCTTACTAATTAACAAACATGATGATTGTAGAAAATAACCACTTAAAAATGGAATGCAAACGGACTCCACCAACACTACCTGGAACTAAAGCAATACTTAACAGACAACCAAATTGACATCATGGAAATTTCTGAAACCCACCTAATTGCAAAAAACTGGGGCTCACGACTAATAACCAAAAAAGGTAATAACCTATTAAACGCAATCAATGCAAACAACTGTAAGCATATTAGTACCGGGGAACATACCTACTGGCCCACAGATAGGACCAAAAAGCCCGACCTCATTCACTTTGGCATCGTCAAAAATATCAACACGAACAGCATAAAATTTAAATCCTTCTTCGATCTTTCATCAGATCATTCTCCTATAATAATAGAATACTCTACTCACCTCGAGAGGATAACAAAATCTGCTAAACTGTACAATTCTAAAACTGACTGGGATACTTTTCGTCAATATATATACACTAACTTATCCACTAGCATCCCCCTTAAAACACAAAACGAAATTGAAAGGACCATAATATACTTTAATGATACTATAAACGAGGGAGCATACAGAGCAACGCCCACAATAAAACAAATGACTAGCAACTCTTCATCAACTCATGTCATTAAAAAAGTAATACTTACCACGAGGAAGGAAAAGGTGGCAGATGACTCGAGCACCAAACGCCAAAACCAAGTTAAATAGGTTAACCAAAGAACTCAAATGAAAATTAAGAGAGGTCCAGAAACTAACCTGGCGAACTATTTAAAAAATCTTACCCCTGAGACAAATTATTCACAATGGAAGACTACAAGACGCACTGCAAACAAGACAAAACATCTCCCACCACTCAAGAAACCGGACAACACGTGGGCTAGAGATAATTTTGACAAATCAATCCTCACCAAGTACTTCGAGGCTACCTTCACCAACACGGACGGCGATAAAGAATCAGCAAGACTCCACTACAACAGTAACTCAGAGAAGAAACACATTAACAGGATGACAGCAAAAGGAATTGAGGCCTGCGTTAAAAACGAAATACAAAGTAAAAATGCACCGGGATACGACCTTTTTGGAAAAATATTAAGGGAACTACCACAATTAGCCTTCATATTTCTACGCAACCTATCCAACAGTATAGCAAGACTCAAACACCAAAAGTTTGGAAAGTCGCAAAGGTAATTGCTATTCCAAAGTCAGGGAACGACGCTACGAACATTACATCTCATAGACCTATCAGCCTACTCCCCCTAATTTCCAAAATATTTGAAAAAGTCCTACAAAAGAGACTCCGACCAATATTGATACAATCTAATGCTATTCCCAATCACCAATTCAGGTTTAGAAGACACGACTCAACTAGTGAGCAAATACACAGAGTGGCAAACAAAATATCAACATCCATTTATGAAAAGCAATTTTGTGTAGCGGTTTACCTGGACGTTGCGAAAGCATTTGACTCGGTCTGGCATAAAGGACTTTTATACAAACTTAGCAAAATGATTACAAAAGACTACTTTTTGCTACTAAAAAGGTATATAGAAGATAGATGTTTTTATATAAGGTATAATGACAAATGCTCCCAAATTCACTCAATTAATACAGGAGTACCTCAAGGAAGTATCTTCTCTTTACAGCAGACATTCCGTCTCCCAACAGAGAAATGACCATGGTTGCAACATTTGCCGACGACACAGTACTCCTGAACTCCGGAAGTCTTCTCCAAACTACTCCATCCCAATTACAAAAAACACTGGATAAAACGAGATAGTGGTTCTCCAAATGGCATATAAAGATTATAGAAGACCAGACGGTACAAGTTATGTACACCACCAGAACTATATATACACCTTCACCATTAACTATTAACAACAAACAAGTATCCATTCAACCGGAAGCTAAATATCTGGGGATTCATCTAGACAGTAAATTAACATGGAAGTACCACATCCAACAAAAACGCAACCAAATAAAGAATAATTTCCGTCAACTCTATTGGCTATTACGACCTCAATCCAAGCTATCCATAAATAACAAACTACTCATTTACAAGAGTATAATTAAGACTATATGGACGTATGGTATTCAAATTCGGGCAACCTTAAAAAAATTAAATCTAGATATCATTCAAAGACAGCAAAAAATTCTAAGGACGATTAGCAACGCAGAATGGTATATTTGCAACCAAGACATTCATCGGGACCTGCAGATCAATATTGTCGACAATGAAATACAAAAAATCAGAGAAAAAGAAAGCTTAAACGTAAAAGACCTACCGACCTAATTTTCCAGTAGTAATATGTCCACATCTGTTAACATATGTAAGTCAATGAAACACAATTTTTATTCTTTAGTTCACTAGTCAATTAAACACAATTTGTATTCTTTAGTTCACTTTACTCATTTATTCATTAATGCTTCTTATATTTAAATTCCTCTACGAGGAATCTGGTCAACGCTCTAGCACCGACGATAAGCGACTGTACTACCAAATAGTTTTTCTGCACACGTCTGGTACATTTCTTTTTGCTTAACTCCGTTCCTATCATATAAAAAAAAATTAATGGAATTGAAACAAACAACATGAGTACATGGGTACTGCTGCTAACACTAGCAGTACAGTCAACCACTAAGCTACTAAACCAAAATCCAAAACAAGCTTATATTCTAATATTTTAAATTATTATCTAGCGTTATAGGGGTTTAAGTTATGTAGTCAGTTACGTATATGGATATATTATTCTGTATCCATCACTATCCTCCCTTTTAAGTGAAGACGTCTCGGCTTCATTACAACAGTTAGCATTGCTAACATGGTATCATTTCTTCAGTGCCTAATTTTGCTAGCTAGATTAAATTTACATAAGTACATATTTTAATAGTTATAATTTGTATTTGTTTACACATTTAAATGAAATTTTAAATTTTTATTATTATGTTCCTACTTCATTCTATTTTAGTTGTACAAAAATTTCATGGGCAAATAAATATAAAATATTCATATTAAATGCAAAATTAACAACTTAACATATTTACAAGTAATAACCAAAACATATGTATTCATTCGAATTTTATTCAACTTAACAATAGTTTTCTTTTGATGAAATTCCCTCAAATGACTGAGTTAACAATTTATGAGTATAACACTAAAAATAATAATAATAATTGGAGAAACAGGACCTTAGACAAAGCCGACTTCTAGATAAGTCTGTCAATAAAATTACCTGAGGTTTCCCTTATGAACTCTCCTATTATCAATAAGGACCGTAGTCCCTAGGTCTTTTTGAACTACCTTTTCGATGAATAATTTCCTAAATTTATTCCCAATTCGTTTATTTGTTTGCACAAACACTTTTTCGTCTGGTTCAAAAACCCTAGTTTGGCTTTTCTTGTTGTGATAATCGAGATTTCTCTGTTGAGTGTCGACTATTCTTTACAAGTAATAACCAAAACATATGTATTCATTCGAATTTTATTCAACTTAACAATAGTTTTCTTTTAATGAAATTCCCTCAAATGACTGAGTTAATAATTTACGAGTATAACACTAAAAATAATAATAATAATTGGAGAAACAGGACCTTAGACAAAGCCGACTTTTGGATAAGTCTGTCAATAAAATTACCTGAGGTTTCCCTTATGAACTCTCCTATTGTTAATAAGGACCGTAGCCCTAGGTCTTTTTGAACTAGCTTTTCGATGAACAATTTCCTAAATTTATTCCCAATTCGTTTATTTGTTCGCACAAACACTTTTTCGTCTGGTTCAAAAACCCTAGTTTGGCTTTTCTTGTTGTGATAATCTAGATTTCTCTGTTGAGTGTGGACTATTTGAAATGGAATGGATTATATCAATTGGTCGATATTTTGTGACCGAGTGAATCGTCCTATTGTACTTAATTGTAGCAAGTAAAAGGAGCTCAACTGTATCGCAGATGTTCCGTTCTAGTTTAGTACACCTTGCTATCTCGGATATAGTACTATGAAACCTTTCCACTTGTCCGTTTGCTACACTGTGAAAGGGTGGTGTATTAAACATATTAATTCCAAAATGATCCCTAAGCAATGACTTTATGCTTTCCGAGATAAAGGATCTCTCATTGTCGCAGACAATTGTTTTCGTATTTTTGAATAGGTTAAGTGTTTCTATAATCGGTCCTTTAATGTCAATTATCGCACGTGATTTAATCGGTTTTACCACAGCGAAATTAGAAAATTTATCCAGCCATGTTAAGAAATGAGCTCCTGAAGTTGAATAAATATTCATTTGCAGTATCTTACCTGGACGGGTTGATATAGGAGTTTCGCCTATCTCAGGCCTCGGTGGATACCTTTGATATTTTGCCTCGTGGCAGATCTTACAATTGGAAATTATTTTTTTCAACCTCTTCGGAATTTCAGGGAAATAGTAATCATTCAAAACCTGATTCGTATTTTCGTGCGCAGATCGATGGGCGCGATTATGCTCGGTTGAAAGAATTTCAGCTTGGTCATTTGGGTTGAAAATGTCGGTCACCATCTTTTTGGTGTGACACAACTTTACCGAAGGAAACAAGGTCATCAGTTTATCTTGAATTTGCGCTAGGATTGGTAAGTCGCAATGAATTGCATTAGCAGCATTGGGATTAATTACATCTATTAATATTAAGAAAAGGTTCCCTATGTTATCGAATATAATTGAGTGTCTGATTTGTTTTTTGAAAATTATTTTAGTTGCTTTTACTAGCTCTGGTCCTGTATTGATAATTATTTGATTTTTAAAGCAATTTAAGGGATTTTTAACACTTGGTATGGTATGAGTTAGGGAAACCTCACTATGAGCTGTAACAGAGCTTGAGTTTACCTGTTGTCTTGATAACGCATCGGGCGTCGTGGCGTAGTGGTTAGTGTGTCGGATCACTACGCAAGAGGTTCCAAGTTCGAATCCCAGAAAACACCAAAAAGTTTTTTCACGATCCCACCTCTCGCGAACGTCTGACAAACATCCGAGAGTATTGTTGTCACGAGAAAGCTTCTTAAAAACAAATTGCCGTTCGGATACGGCACTAAACTGCAGGTCACTTCCATTCGTGTGAAAAATATAACGCACACAACACGAGTGTTTGCGAGAAGCTAGGCCCTGGCACTTAAAGAGCTGTTGCGCCAAATACTTACTTACTTACTTGATAACGCATCAGCAACGAAGTTTTCCTTGCCCGGTTTGTAAAAAAACTTAGGTGAAAATTCCTCCACAAACGCCCTCCACCTCTTAATTTTTGCATTTGGGGTTTTTTCAGATATCGCAAACGTTAACGGCTGGTGGTCTGTGTAGATATTTAGCCGATTTACTCCATATAAATAGTTGCGGAGTTTTTGCAAAGACCACACAATGGCTAGAAGTTCTCGCTCATTTGTAGCATAGCTTTCTTCAGTGGTGGACAATGTTTTAGATATCATTGTTATACGTAGGCCATTTTGAGAAAGAACAGCGCCAAGCGCATGAGATGTAGCGTCAGTTGTTAAATCAAAAGGTTTTTCATAGTCGGGATATAGAAGTAAAACATCTTCCGAAGCTAGAATTTGTTTGATTCTGTTAAAAGCCTCCAGTGCTTCTCCGTCTAGTTGTACATTCTTCTTTTTCGACTGACCTTTCCCTACATTTCCATTCTCACCCCGTAAATACCTAGTAAGAGGTTTCGCGATTTGGGCATAGTCTCTAATGAAACGTCTGTAGTATCCGGACAATCTAAAGAAGGATCGTAAACTACGAAGTGTCATGGGAACTTCGTAACTTACAATATCTTTTATTTTATCTGGACATGTTTTTTTTCCTTATTGGACACTACAAACCCCAAAAATTCAACTTGTGATTTTGCAAATGAAACTCGCATGTTGGCTTCAAAAAGCAGTTTTAGAACTTTCTCGATGTCTTGGATGTTTCTTCTTTTGTTTTAGAAAATATAATAAAGTCATCGATATAAATATGACAGCATTTGCCTATTTATTGTCTTAGCACGTCATCTATGGCCCTTTGGAAAATGTTCGGTGCATTTTTTAATCCGAATGGAAGCCTACAAAACTCGTACTTTCCATTATTTATAGAGAAGGCTGTTTTCTCCCTATCCCGCTCAGACAATTTGATTTGGTGAAATCCTGACTTCAGGTCCAAAGTTGTAAAAAATGAAGCCTTACCAAGATTAGCCATGATAACCGCTGTGTTCGAAATAGGATATCTATCACTTACAGTTTTTTTATTTAATTTCCGAAAATCGATTACCAAGCGCATCATGCGATTGCCCGTCTCATCAACTCCTTTTTTGTCGACAATCCACACCGGATTGTTATATGGAGACCTTGACGGTCTTATTAATTCGTTGTGGAGTAAGTCGGCAATTTCATTATTAACGAAATTAGCCGCGGACATAGGATACGGGTAGACTTTCGAATAAACCGGATCGTTATCGGTCGTTCGAATGGTCGCAAGAATTTTCGTGTTAAAAGGTAACAATTCATTAGGATCTGCAAAGACTTTCGAGTGCCGGTGTAGCAAAGAGGAAACTTTTTCTTTTATATCTGATGGAATAGTTTTGTTTTGTACAGAGATACTATTTACGTCTCTACAATAAAAATATAACAATTTTTCCTCGCCGCCACTGTAATCCAGAATCCCTTTTACCAAATTAAGTTTTGCATTTATTTCATTTAAAAAATCAAATCCTATGATGCCATCGAATGTTCTAAGAGTTGGAAGTATAAAAAAGGTGGAGTTTCTATTAAAAATATTGATGATACACTTAGATATAACCTGGCTAGTTCCGTGTATTGACTTTACAGAAAACGGTTTGTTTATTGGTTTGATAGCTTTGAGTGTGTTAAAATTTTTTATATAATTTTTAGATGCGTCGGTGTCCACCAAGAGCTTTATTTCCTTTCCCTCCAGTGTTCGGCCGACGTACGGCAGGAGGGACCTTCCCCTAAAAAATTTATTTTGTCAAACGTTTCAGAGATGTCATTGTGCATGAGTGCTGTATCTTTCACCTCGGTTTCATCACCATCATCATAACCTTCATTTCTACTATATTCATATTTATTAAATTATAATATTCGCATAAATCCTCTTGGTTTCCTAAGCTAGTGCCTGGTACAATTAGTCCCTGATGCACTCTCTGATGTTTAGGAAGCATTTGACGGTCAGAATCGCGATGTCTTTTTAACTGATTAGGTCCTTGGAAATGATTTCGATTTTGCATAGGTCTCGGACGTTGAATCGGATGCTGCAAAGAGCCTTGAAAATTATTGAAATTTTGCATTACAGGTCTTCGGCTATTATTGGGGTTCCGAATAGGTCTTTGGAAATTAGTACGATTTTTATAGTGTGAAAGGGTTGGATCTATATCCATTGCAGTTGGCCTAGGTCGTAGTTGGTCAGCAGAAACTGGTCTATAGTGGGGTGAATTGTATGGGTTGAATTGATTATAATTGAAATTTTGTTGAGGTGAAAAGTTATTCGGACGGTCGTTCTTACTAGAGAAAGAATTCGCAAATATATAGCTCGCTTGATTTGCCTCAAGTTCCTGCGCAGAGCACCAGGCATATCAGATGGTCGCGAGGAAAATAGTATATCGCACATGGACTTTTGTAAGCCAGAAATGAAAATCCTCAATGCATCCTGCCGATATTTTTGGCTGAGAGAATTGATCAGGCCTTTATTACCTTCATGAAGCATTAGCATTTTATTAATAATCAACGTCAACTTTTTTTCCACCTCGTCATAGAATTCCACAATGGACAACCTGCCTTGCCGCAGAGTGGACATTTTCTGCTCTATAAGGTATATAGGCCTTTTATTCGAATACGTGAAATCTAGACGCGCTATAATCGCTTTGAAATTAAGAACCGTGTTAAATGAAGACAACAACTGATCCACAGAGCCGATGATTTTGTTTCGTATTATTGCTACTGCTTGATAATGCCTAGGACTTCCTTTAAATGTCTCGAATAATTTATAAGCGGCGAAAGCAGCTTGACGCCATGAAATGTACCGAACTTGTTCACCTCCAAATTCAGGCAATGATTTAATTAAATCTAATAATTCTTCGCATTGTTTGTTAGCCTCAATAGTTACTGCTTTATATTCTTCGACAACTGTTGGAGATTCTAGTGCCCTAAGCCTATTCGTCAGTTTCTCTACCGTAGTACTGAAAGCTTGTCTAGTTTGCTCCGTTGCTACCTGAATCGCAGCGGAAACTATCGCAGTAATCTGTTCCGCGTCCATTATTAACTCCGAAAAAAAGGCGTTTTCAATTAACAATATTTCAGATTTCCAATAATTAAGTTCTTAAAGTATAATCTAAATTGTGAGTTAGATTTAACTGAAAATAGATAATGTAATGAAGTATGTTGTATGTACTAAGAACTGTTACTTAAAAGGCATACGTATGATAATCCTTACTGAAATTTACTTTATATACATATGTATGAACAAATTTTTTACAAACAAATTTTACTTACTTTTCTATATATATATAAAAAAACAACGGCATTTATAAATTAATTACAAGTATAACACACCTTAAATGGTAGGTATTGTATTTTACAATGCGTATTTATTAAATTAATAGATATTAAATAACCAGAACACTAGAGTCTTGACAATTGTAATTTCAATATTGAAGTTCTATCAAACTGCTTAATGATGATTTTTTCTCAATTTTTCACTGTCTTTTCGCTTCACTTTAGATCAATTTTCATTAATTCTTATTATTCTCATTCTAACTTTTTTGTTTTCTGTTTTTTTTTTTTTTTTTGATTTTTTTTCTTTCACTTTGTTTTTGATATCCCTGGGACGTAGTGGATAGTACAGGACGTAGTATCCACTGAGGTTTTGAGCTTATTCGTGAATCCCAAATATGAAGCAACGCGAACTATATTATCTTTTACCAAGACCTTTTAATAGTTAGTGTTTTTAATCGCGTTACCCCACGTTCTTGGGCGCCAGGCCATGAAACACAATTTTTATTCTTTAGTTCACTAGTCAATTAAACACAATTTGTATTCTTTAGTTCACTTTACTCATTTATTCAATAATGCTTCTTATATTTAAATTTGGGGGATCTGCATGGCGATTGATCGGGAAACTACTGACTGTCCAAAACATGGATTGGACCAGTAGCGCAACAATCAAGTTCGTAATGTAGTGCTTGCTTTACCTCCTCGTGGTGGTCCCCGGGCAACTGCATGTATAAATCCTTATACATATAGGCCAAAATTGCAAGTGCGAGATTGTCTAGGGTCTTATGCCTAGGCTAGGTAACCTGGGCCAGCAACCCGCGTTACCGAAACTACAATAGCTATGGAAACCGACACAATGCCTCGGATAAGGACTGATAATACGTTGACGACCTTTGGCTATCGTACCCGGACTAAGATTGGTTTCTGGAATGTGAAGACGCTCCTTGACTCTCAGAGTGAAGGACCTCAGAACGCCAGATTTCTTCAATTGGAGCATGAGTTCATGCGATATAGGCTGGACATATTGGGAGTAAGCGAGATAAAATGGTTAGATGCGGGTGAGTACCAATCCCCAACGCGTAATACTGTATTACTCTACTCCGGAAGACCAACCGGAAACCCCCGTGGATATGGAGTTGGACTGCTGCTAACGTCAACAGCACGCAGAGGCCTAATTACCTGGCAACCGCACGGTGATAGGATTTTAACGGCCAGATTCCGGACGAGAGTACGTCGCGTCACCATCATACAGTGTTACGCCCCCACGGATGGTTCGTCTGAGGAAGAAAAGGAGAACTTCTCCCCGTGGATATGGAGTTGGACTGCTGCTAACGCCAACAGCACGCAGAGGCCTAATTACCTGGCAACCGCACGGTGATAGGATTTTAACGGTCAGATTCCGGACGAGAGTACGTCGCGTCACCATCATACAGTGTTACGCCCCCACGGATGGTTCGTCTGAGGAAGAAAAGGAGAACTTCTACAACCAGTTGGGAGCTGTTCATAATGCAACACCCAATGGCGACATTGTCATTGTGATGGGGGACCTGAATGCCAAGGTAGGCTGCGACAACGAAGGGCTCAAACATGTTATGGGACGGCACGGACTAGGCAATCGGAATGACAACGGCGAAAGATTTGTTGACTTTTGCAACGCAAATCGTCTTGTCATAGGTGGCACCATGTTTGAGCACAAAGCCTGCCATAAAATCAGTTGGGTGTCAACTGACAGGCAAGCAACCTCCAACCAAATTGACCATTTTGCCATCAGTCGCCGTTTTAGAAGTAGTCTCCTAGACGTCCGAAACAGGCGAGGTGCCGACATGGGGTTGGTACGAGATCACCATCTTATGATAGCTACTCTCCGACTACGCACTGCTGCCGTTCGTAGATCTAACGACACAAGAATACCTAGGTTCAATGTAGACCGACTGAGAGTTCCCACAGTGCGCCAAGAATTAAGGGACCATCTCTCACGTGGAGTGGAAACAATCAGCAGCTCCCTGCCCGCCACCATCCAAGACCATTGGTGCGCTGTGAAAACTGTTTTCACATCAGGTGCTGAAAGGATTGTCGGTCGATCACAGGGTAACGAAAACAGCTAAGAGCTCAAATTGCAGCTACTCCAGCAGCAGGGAGGATCGAGCTTGAGTCCCTATATCGCATGAAGATGAGAGAAGTACAGCGTAGCGTGAGACGTGACAAGCGCAATTACATCAATACGCTGGCTACGGAAGCAGAAGAAGCAGCAGCGAGGTGCGACAGCAGAACCGTTTATAGAATCACTAAAGAGCTTATAGGTGGCCGAAGCTCTACTCAACACCCAGTGAAAGGCTTAGACGGTTCGTTGCTAATATCGGATGAGGATCAACTGAAGAGATGGAAGGAGCATTTTGCTTCGGTTCTAAACCGAGTATTCGCCAGCAATATGCACCCAAGTCAGACTAAAGTGTCCGTAGAAAGAAGTTCCCGAATTCGCACCACAATCCCCAGTAAAGAAGAGATTATTACCGCAATCAAAGCACTGAAAACTAATAAGGCGGTAGGACTTGACGGCATACCCGCGGAGCTTTTTCAAGCTGCGCCAACAGCATCGGCAGAGCTACTGTTCCCACTTGTCGGGAGAACATGGGAAGCCGAGAGTTTTCCAGATGAGTGGAAAAAGGGAATGATTGTCAAGCTCCCTAAAAAAGGCAACCTAATGCAGTGCGAAAACTGGAGAGGTATCTGCGTGCTGCCTGCTGTAGCCAAGATAATAGCTAGAATCATCCTGGAGCGAATCAAAGAACACCTTGAAGACACACTTGACGCCGAACAAGCAGGTTTCCGCTCTGGATCCTCCTGTGTCGACCACATCAACACCCTGCGGATCATCATCGAGCAATGTATTGAATATCGATCACCACTTCACCTGTTGTTCATCGATTTTGAAAAGGCGTTTGATAGTGTCAATCGGGAATTTATTTGGCGTGCCTTGCGCAGGAGAGGCATTCCGGATAAATTAATAGCAATTATCAAAGCTATATATGATGGGTCCACATGTCACGTTTTGCACAGAGGAAGGCTGTCTGAGGAATTCGAAGTCCAAAGTGGGGTTCGGCAAGGCTGCATACTTTCACCAATATTATTTTTATTGGTGATTAGCGATGTGCTGAATGCGGCCTTATCAACAGGAAATGGAGGAATTTGATGGACTCTTACATCTGAACTCAAACACCTTGACTACGCCGACGATGTATGCCTACTGTCTCACAGAATAATGGACCTTCACCAAATGACAGCAAATGTGGAGAGGGAAGCAGACGTCGTTGGGCTGAAAATTAACTCGGCAAAAACAAAAATGATCAGCCTAGGACCAAACTCATCAACTCATATATGCATTGCTGGACAAACGGTTGAGAGAGTAGAGAGTTTCCAATACCTTGGGATTATTGTCTCAACCGATGGCGGAACCGAACTGGATATAGCCAGCCGAATAGGTAAAGCAAAATCTGCGTTTGGGATGCTATCCATAGTTTGGCGAAGTAATGCAATTAGCTTAAACACCAAGCTACGACTGTTCCGTTCCAACGTTGAATCCGTGTTGCTATATGGATGTGGTACCTGGAGAGTGACCGTCACTATCACGAGGAAGCTGCAAACGTTTGTCAATAGGTGTCTACGTTACATCTTAAGGATATTCTGGCCAAACCGTATCTCTAACGAACAGCTTTATCAGAGAACGGGCCATGAACCTATAGGCACAACCATACGACGACGAAAGTGGCAGTGGATCGGTCACACTCTTCGAAAGGGTGACAGGTCCATAGCTAACCAAGCGATGCAATGGAACCCGCTTACCCAGGATGGCAGGATACGCGGCGGTCCTAGGAGTACGTGGCGCAGAACAGTTGAGAAGGAAGCACGGCAACTGGGAAAGAGTTGGGGAGAGCTGAGGCACATTTCCAGAAATCGCACACGATGGCGCGTAGGCGTTGTAGAGGCCCTAGGACCCATAAGGGGATACAGGACATAAGTAAGTTATATTTAAATTCCTCTACGAGGAATCTGGTCAACGCTCTAGCACCGACGATAAGCGACTGTACTACCAAATAGTTTTTCTGCACACATCTGGTGCATTTCTTATTGCTTAACTCCGTTGCTATCATATAAAAAAATGAATGGAATTGAAACAAACAACATGAATACATGTACTGCTGCTAACACTAGCAGTACAGTCAACCACTAAGCTACTAAACCAAAATCCAAAACAAGCTAATATTTTATTTATTTCTAATATTTTAAATTATTATCTAGCGTTATAGGGGTTTAAGTTATGTAGTCAGTTACGTATATGGATATATTATTCTGTATCCATAACTTGTATGTTCTTAAAATTGCTACCCGTTTATAAAAATATTACTTATTATTCTTTAAATGTAAATACATGTTACATAATTTCACTATATGTAAATTCACGTTATGCAAATTGTATTATATGTAAATCCATTGTAAGCTTGAATGTAAACAATTGTACGCGCCACAAAATAAGGCGACAACAACGAGAGAAAAGGGGCGCTCGGAGTGAATAAAACCCCCAACGCCTCGGATGGATTAAATCCCACCTGTTCCAATCAAAATTCTCAAATTCAGGGGGAAAGCTCAGGACAATACCTACAACATTACCAGGGACAGTACATTAGAACTCAGAACATAGACGACAGTACCAGCCAAGAAATGAAGGGCATGATTTGGGACAATATCGAGAGAACTTCCCTAGTAGAAGTAGACAAGGAGACAAATAAGTAACGCATGCAGTATCCAGAATCAGGAAACCTTGGTTCACATTCGGGCCAGAACCGCCTTCAACCGAATATCGCTTTGTGAAGATAGGGAATGTCGAATTACCAAAATAATAATAATGTAGAGAGTCGGGAACATTGAGCATAATTTACGATAAAATATCTAATTTTAAGAAAGTAAGAAAAAAGGAAATTAATTTAACCAAAAATTAACACACATATGTTTTGTTTTACAATTCAAAAAAACTAAGAGAAATGTTCTCAAACGATAATCAAATCAAATTCATTAAATGTTCGTATAGAGCACATACATACAAAATAGAAACCGAGGTAGTCAAACATACATATTGTAATATGCTGGCTACGGCTCGAGTAGATAAAACGATATTCTGTGAAATTTATTTCTTTATTTTCTAGTCTATAGAACAATTCAAGTTCACACTATACTATTCTTTGCAAATTCTTTTCTTACAAGGTCTCTTTCCTCTCAAATCACTTTATCTCCTTTCAATTACTTAATTCACAAATCCAAACTAATTACTTTTTCTTGTTTACTCTCAACTTTCAATTTATCACCAAATTACAACTTCGCCCATTATCACTTTTCCAATCTCTTCGCCACGGTTCTAAACCAACTGTTTTTTTTTTGATCGCCATCTGTCCTTATATAGCAGAAGTTTCTGATAGCCAGAAACTTCTAGCAAATTCTTCGACCACTGGAACAAGAGAAATAATTCTTGCAGTTATAATTCCCTTTTATCCCTAATATTATTCGTCTCTTTCGTTGACATGAGCTGTGGAGACTTCGTCCCCGACACGAACCTCGAATGAAGGACAGTTTGAACCAAAATTCTGCCAGAATGGAAAGTCACTTCGGAATTTGCTGCATAGACATAGGCGCGTAGTTATTATTATGCTACACTGCCCCCCTCTTAGACGTGTTCGTCCCGAACAAGTGCATCCTCATTTCGGCCATTGTATCGACTCAGTCGGTCCACATGAACCACTTTCATTTTGGCCCTTGGTCCTCGCTGGATGCGGTAGACAACATCGTTGATGCGGGTTACTATTCTGTAGGGACCTTCCCAGTTCCGCTGTAACTTAGGTGATTTCCCCTTTTGGCGATGGGGATTATACAGCCACACCAGATCTCCTTCCTGGAATCCTGACGTTGTTGCCTTGGCATCATACCTGGTCTTCATGCGGTCGCTCGTCATCTTAATCTGGCTTCTGGTCCTTTGGTGTATGTCCCTAAGCCTTTCCCTAAGGTCCGCCACGTACTCTTCTTCATTTCTGGGCTCATTGGTAGGAGATCCAAATTTCACCTCACTGGGTAAACGAGCTATTCCACCAAATAAGATTTCGAACGGCGTATGTCGAGTAGTGCTATGCACGGCACTTCTATAGGCCATCAAAAACAAGGGAATCTGCCGGTCCCAATCCCGTTGGTAGTCACCTACGACCTTCGAGAGATGTTCGTCCAAAGTCCTATTGAAACGCTCCACCATACCGTCCGACTGTGGATGAAGCGGGGTTGTCCTTGTCTTTTTGATTCCGAGTAGTTGACACATCTCTTGGAAGATTCTTGACTCGAAGTTCCGCCCTTGGTCAGAATGCAATTCCAAGGGCACACCGAATCTGCTAACCCAATTGTAGACGATCTGCTCCGCCACGGTTCTGCTTTCCTGGTTAGGGATCGGAAACGCTTCCGGCCACTTACTGAAGTAGTCCATCACTACGAGTATATACCGATTACCATTGTCGGTTTCCGGAAAGGGCCCTGCGATGTCAATGGCGATTCGTTCGAAAGGTGCTCCCACGTTGTATTGGTGCATCTTACCTCGAGTTTTGATTCTCGGACCCTTGCTAGCTGCACACACGTCGCATTTTCTGCACCAGTCTTCGATATCTTCCTTCGCTTTTAACCAATAAAAACGTTCTCGTACCTTTTCTAGCGTCTTATTCACTCCCAAGTGGCCTCCGGTCGCCCCGCCATGCATTTCCTGTAACACCTCCTTGACCCTCGTCCGCGGTACGACAAGCTGCATTACAAACGACTTTCCGTCGGAGGATTCCCATTTTCTTCTCAGAACACCTTCTTGGACATGGAGGGAGTCCCACTGCGCAAAATATGCCTTTAAGGTCGGGCTTCTGTGAGAGATGTCCTGATGATCCGGTTTCTCCATGTTCTCCTTCCAGGCCAGAATCGGCTCGATATCCGGGTCTTCCTTCTGAGCGTTCCGGATCTCATCTACGCTCCAGCCGGCGATAGGTTCGGCTCTCATTCTTTGGATGGAAACCAGCTCCCGTTCTTCCTGACGCGCACAATGTTTACAATCCGTTCTGCATGGTCTCCGGGACAGTGCATCCGCATTAGAGTGGAGTTTTCCTTTACGATGCTGTATTTCGTAGTCGTAGATTTGCAGCCTTTCGATCCATCTTGCGACCTGACCCTCAGGACTCTTGAACTGTAATAGCCATTTTAAGGCTGCATGGTCTGTGCGAAGAACGAACTTCCTCCCGTAGAGGTATTTGTGAAAATGCTTCGTAGCCAAGATCAAAGCTAGAAGTTCCCGCCTTGTCACGCAGTAGTTCCTTTCTGGCTTAGAGAGCACCTTGCTGAAGTACGCAACCACCTTCTCTTGGCCGTCATGCACCTGGGAGAGTACGGCTCCTACCCCGACATTACTAGCATCTGCATCCACAACGAACGTTTCCCCGGGAGTGGGGTAAGCCAGTATCGGGGCATCGCATAGCCGTTGTTTAAGTGCCTTGAAGCTCTTCTCGCACTCAATTGACCATTTGAATTGTTTTCCCTTTTCCGTCAACTGGTGCAGGTTCTTTGCGATCCCGGCAAAATCCTTCACGAACCGTCTGTAGTAGGTGGCTAGGCCCAGGAAGCTCCTTAGTTGGTGTTTGTCTTTGGGGACTGGCCAGTTTTTCACCGCTTCGACCTTCTCCGGATCGGTTCTCACTCCTTTCGCTGAAATTATGTGTCCCAGGTACTTGACTTCCGCTCTAAACAGGGCGCACTTCTTGGGGTTGAGCTTCAGGTGGGCACTTCGAAGCCTTTGAAACACATCCCTTAGATTGTCTCGGTGTTGCGCAAACGTTTTTCCTACGACGATGACATCATCCAAGTATACCAAACAGGTTTTCCATGTTAACCCTTGCAGGACACATTCCATCAATCGCTCGAAAGTCGCCGGAGCATTGCACAGCCCGAATGGCATTACCGTGAATTGCCATAGCCCATTTCCTGTGGTGAAGGCGGTTTTCTCCCGGTCTTCTGGATGGATCTGTACCTGCCAGTAGCCACTCTTCAAGTCGAGAGTGGAAAACCATCGGGCTCCTGATAGTGTGTCTAGCGTGTCGTCAATCCGTGGCAGAGGATAGCTGTCTTTCTTGGTGACGTAATTGAGCTGCCGATAGTCCACGCAGAACCGCGTGCTGCCATCTTTCTTCTTAACCAGTACAACCGGTGATGCCCACGGACTTTTGGAACTTTCAATCAGACCTTCTTTCTCCATTGCCGACACCATCTCTGCAACTTCTGTCTGCTTTGCCAATGGAAGGCGCCTAGCAGGCTGACGAATTGGTCTAGTATCACCAGTGTCTATTCGATGTTGTACCAGGTGTGTTCGGCCGTATTCTCCGTCCTGTGAGGCAAATACATCAGCGTACTCATTGATAAGATTCTCTGCCATAGTTCGCTGCTCCTGATTCAGCTCACTGGACTGGAGAATCGTCTCTCTCGTTTCCGCTGTCCAAGGTGATGGGAGAGGTTTTGGAGCATCACGTTCAGATATTGTTGCGACGGCGGTAATCGGCGTGCATTTTCCAGTCACATCCCCTCGCCTTAGTTTTACAGTGTGTGGTCTTGCGTTCAAAACCCTCACTGGAACCATGGTGTTCTTTGGTTCGACTAACGTCTTTCCCACGATGTAGTCTTGAGAATTCTTCTCTGGGTCTGGTTCTACTATGTAGAATCGGTGGCTCCCAAGATCACCTTCCAGCTTTGTCCAAATGATTGTCTCTGAAGACGGCGGCAAAACTTCGTCTTTGCTGATGACTGTCCTGAGAGTTACGGCATTCTCATTTCCGTACACCATCGGAATCTCCACATTTCGATACCTCAGTACTTGCATCCCGATGTCCAAGATTACTTCATTTGCTTTCATGAAGTCTACTCCGATGATGCACTCGTCGCATATATCTGCCACCAGAAACGCATGGGAGAACGTCAGTCCTGCCAGAGTAATCGTAAGACGAACTTCTCCAAATACCTTCGCCATTTCCCCTGTTGCAGTCTTCAGGCAGTAGCTGTTGGTGTTGTGCAGCCAGGAGCTTTTGACGATATCTCTTCTTACAATGGAGGCGGTGGCACCTGTGTCGATGGTGGCTACGCACTTCTTCTCGTTGATTAGTGCCTCCACTGTCAGGCTCTTGTTACCCCGTTTGGTTTGCGAAACTTGAATGGTGGTCCTGGGGGCCTCGATTCCAGTAACCAACTTCTGCCCCGCGAAGTTGGTCCTTACGCATCTCCCGACTGCTGGTTTTGGGAAGTCTGACCGACAGGATGCTTCCTCTCTGCTTCTCCTACTTCCGCAATGTGGACAATTTCCTCGTCTAGGTGCACTTCTGCACTGCCGTTGTAGGTGTCCGGTTTGGTTGCAATTCCAGCAACGGATTTGACTTCCGCGAGCTTTGACGGCTGTTCTCTGGCATGAGCATTCCACGACGGACATTTCCCTGACACGGTGTATTCCCTGGTATGCTTGGTCCGCAGCCTTCATTGACAAAGCGAATGCCAATGCCTCGGGGAGTGTTCGCTTTTCAGCCATCCTTACAGCCATTTGCAGTTGTCTGTCCTCTATGGCCTGAATAAAAGCTTCCACCGCCATTTCGTTGATAAGCTCCTCACCGGCTTTAGGGTATGAAAGATGGGCTAGTCGCTCTATATCCGCTTGCAACTGTTGGAGCGTTTCCCCCCTTTTCTGGACTCGACTACGCAGCTGAACCCTGTACACCTGCTGCATGTGTTCATCCCCAAACCGCATCTCGATAGCCTGAACCAGAGAGTCGTAGTTCTGCTGTTTATCTTCCGGGATGGTCTGCAAGAGCTCCGCAGCTGGACCCCTCAGTGCAAGCGTGAGTGCAATAGACTTCTCTTCATCGTCCCAGCTATTGGTCATTGCGGCCGCTTCGAATTGCCTCTTATAAATTGGCCATGATGTTTGACCATCGAAGATAGGAGGCTGCATCTCCTTTCTTCTCAGACCGTCAGTGGAATATTCCCGTGCTTTCTGTCTCTTCACGTTGCTGAGCTCCTTAGCAAGATTTTCGACTTGCTTTTCTACTTTTTCAAACTGAGTCTCTATCTTCCCGAACTGAGTTTCATGTTTCTCAAAATTTTCATCGAATCTAGTTTCGACTTTTTCGAGTTGCGTCTCGACCTTCTCGATTTTCTCTTCGATCACTTCGAATTTGGATTCCAAGTTCTTGTTTTGCTCATCAAGTTTACTTTCCAGAGCATCTAGAGAATTCTTTTGTTCGTCCATTGCTTTCTTTTGTTCGTCCAGCTTAAGTTCTAGAGAATTCCTCTGGTCGTCCATTGCTTTCTTTTGTTCGTCCATCTTAAGTTCTAGAGAGTTCTTTTGGTCGTCCATTGCTTTCTTTTGTTCGTCCAGCTTAAGTTCTATAGAATTCCTTTGGTCTTCTATTGCTTTCTTTTGTTCGTCCATGACTAACTTAAGTTGCAGGAGCAGACTTGTTATACCCGGGTCGGCTGCTGTACTTGCTGGTTCCTCTTCCACGTCAAACTCTACGTCGTGCGGATTTTCACCTTCCTGCGTTACTGCTTCTTCCAGACGAATCAGCAGGGCATCTTTTCCCCCAGTTGTGTCGAGGTTCCGCTTACTGAGTTCTGCCTTTAGTTGAGTTATAGTTAGTTTTCCCAATTTGCGACCCATTTTGCGCAACTAATTAACTCAACACAGAAATCGTTTTTTTTTTTTTTTTTTTGTGCAATTTCACACCACGGAAATAGTTATTCACAGAATAAGTTTTATCCCACTTCTGACACCAATGTAATATGCTGGCTACGGCTCGAGTAGATAAAACGATATTCTGTGAAATTTATTTCTTTATTTTCTAGTCTATAGAACAATTCAAGTTCACACTATACTATTCTTTGCAAATTCTTTTCTTACAAGGTCTCTTTCCTCTCAAATCACTTTATCTCCTTTCAATTACTTAATTCACAAATCCAAACTAATTACTTTTTCTTGTTTACTCTCAACTTTCAATTTATCACCAAATTACAACTTCGCCCATTATCACTTTTCCAATCTCTTCGCCACGGTTCTAAACCAACTGTTTTTTTTTTGATCGCCATCTGTCCTTATATAGCAGAAGTTTCTGATAGCCAGAAACTTCTAGCAAATTCTTCGACCACTGGAACAAGAGAAATAATTCTTGCAGTTATAATTCCCTTTTATCCCTAATATTATTCGTCTCTTTCGTTGACATGAGCTGTGGAGACTTCGTCCCCGACACGAACCTCGAATGAAGGACAGTTTGAACCAAAATTCTGCCAGAATGGAAAGTCACTTCGGAATTTGCTGCATAGACATAGGCGCGTAGTTATTATTATGCTACAATATGTATCTCGTTATATCATACAAGAGAAAGCTTACACTCTGCAATTCAAGAAATATTTAAGAGGATTAAAAATAAAACATATTCGCCGAAACTATGTACTTGAATTAATTTAAATATTTATTAACCAATGTGAAGAGGTAAAGTTCGACAGAAGACCTATTAAACCCAAGTTTTATTACACTGAAACAGCAACAGAATAAAACGAAATACGCCATATACATAGATGCGTTCGTAATTATGTGATACAGCTTCATTACAATAATATACAAAGTTTCAAATTTCAGACTTGCATGTTATTTACCAGATAAAAATCATATTACAATAGTAAACGAGTTAGAAAATCACTTAGCTAAGATAGGGAAACCTAGAAAGATAATTGTCGACAATGAATTTAGATCAATTCATGTAAATAAAATATTTATAGAACAAAGGAATAAATATACATTTTACTGAACCAAATAGCCATACTGGAAATTCGGATATTGAGAGGTTTCAGAGCACCATATTAGAAAAATGTAGAATTCTTACTTATTTAGAATACAAGCTTGAGAGCTTTAACAAAGTAAAGTTAACTAAACTAAACAAACATAATTCGAAAAGAAAGGGTGAGAGAAATAGAGGCCGGGTCAGGGGAGGAGGGAGTATTATGGTGAAGGTGTAATCAAAGATTTATCGTGAATTGTTTGCATTGCCCAGCATTCTAGGAATAGGTTAGAAAACGAAAGAGAGGTACAGGCCTTAGGTTGCGAGTATTTATATTGAAAGAAATCATTTTCAACAGGGCGAAGCAATCAATGTTTCCTGATATCAACTGATGTACAAAGAGTATATCGGCAATATCACGTTGGATTTCCAATGACTATAAATTAATCAGTCCTCTTAGGATAGCAAGTTACAGTAATCAGTCCAGAAAAGATCACGTAAAGCGATACGGATGAATCTGCGCAGCACAGATTCAATTCTTTTGATATGAACATCGTAAAAAGGCGACCATACTAAATCGAAAACTATCGATACAAAACCGAAACCAAAGTTGCAGACAAGTAAGGACGGTCTTCGCTGTTACCACTGTTCCCGTTGGGTCACATGAAAACTGAATGCCCTTACGAACAGCGACCACAAGGAGTATGCTTTAATTGCTGACAGTCTGGGCACACCCCAAAATCATGTAACAAAACGAACCGATTGCAGGACCTGAGGTCAACTATAGCTGCAGCCTCCGAAGAGAACAATTGGGAAGACGACATAGAAGAGCACAATGCAGCCAACAACAGTTATATTAATTCAGTAAGTGTTGCCTTTAGAAATGCTCGAGGGGAGTTTAGTGGAATAACAACCATTGTTGGACAATGAAATACATATATACTTAAATACTAACCTACAGACTATTTGGTAATTCCTAAACATTAATTATCTAACTAACCATAATTTGCCCTGTAATTCTATGTTCCATATTTTATCAAACTAGTTTCTATTTTGCTTTGTGCTGCTTCGCTCTTGCTATATTAATCTTAGATGCAAGTACCTCTAGTGCACTCGAATTTGTATTTATAAGAGCATTACCGCTTTTTGATTTCGGCTTTTGTCCTACGATTAGCTTCCACTGATATCCGCTAACGTTTGGTTCTCTCTCTGCCAGCAACGACCAAGCATCACATCTTCTCCATGCTTTATTGAGGAATACAATTATAATTTATAAAGTTTTTCAAACTTCCGAGTTTTTTGTTTGTTTTTTTTTTTTTTCTTCAATAATTCGTCATCAAAGCTGGTCCTTCGAGCCGGAGTTTTTGGAATCGTTTTTTCGTGTTCTAGAATAGGAGGTGCGGTTAAAAAGATTAGAGAGGGCATGGAAAGACATTTGTGATAGTCAATCGGCTCTTTTTGGGTTTCATGCTGAGGAGGGATACGGTGATCCCGAAGCCGAGTTTGAGATCGTAGAATTGAAATACGTTATCGCAAAATATGCTCTTTTGAGGCGTACAAAGGAATTAACTCCGGTCCGCGACGCAGCCCAAAACATTTCGCTTAGAGAATTAGTTGCTTCTCAAACTGAATTCTGGGATAGGTTAGTGTAGGCGGCTTCGTCTAGTACCAGCACTAAGGACGCGTCAACGGTATTGTTGCGAAAATAAAACTGCGCTGGTTCGAGTGTGAAACTAGACTGAACTATATATATATTTCATTTCCAATATTAAAATTACACCCAAGCGAGAAAAAGCGGTAAAAAAAGGGAAAATCTAATGTCAAAAAGACAGAAAAGAAACGAAGAGAAAAACGTGTGCTGCCAAATCACATCATCTTGCTGAGTTGCAAGTTGATGGTTTGGCGTTAACATTCCGCCACCCCTGAACTAACTGGGGGTTAGTTCAATCGTCGAGCACATCGAGGTCGTCTTCGAAGGTCAAAAGCGGCGATATCTTGACGATGGGGCGCATCATTGTCCCGTCTGCAGTCTTTAAAGTTACGACCCGAACTCTGCCATCAACTCCCGCGTGAACTTCTGCTACACTTCCCATTCTCCATTTGTTAGGTGGGACGTTGTCCTCCCTAAGAACAACAAGATCTCCCACGCTGACATTCGGAAATAGCTTGGTACATTTGGCACGTTGCTGGAGTTGATTCAGATATTCGCTGTGCCACCTTTTTCCAGAAATGCTGACGCAGTTGACTAATTAAACTCCACCGGTTTACAGCATTGATTTTGGCATCTTTCATCTCAGGTTCCGGAATGGATTTAAGTGGCTCCCCTACCAGGAAATGTCTGGGTGTCAGAGCTTGAAGATCGTTGACGTCAGCTGATACAGGGCACAGAGATCTAGAATTGACGCAGGCTTCTATTTCCGTCAATAGGGTTGTGAACTCCTCGAAGGTGAGAAGGCGGTCTCCAAGAGTCCGTCGTATATGGAACTTCACGCGTTTAACGGCAGCTTCCCAGTACCCGCCCATATGAGGCGCTGCTGGCGGGTTGAAATGCCAAATCATAGAATCGTCTCTCATGTATCTTGCCAACTGTTCATCTCGAGTTGCTTCAGCGAAGAGTTTTCTGAGCTGCTTTTCGGCGCCGACAAAATTTGTCCCGTTGTCGCTGAACAACTCTCTGCAATGTCCTCTGCGAGACACGAACCGTTTCAGTACCGCGATGAAGGTAGCAGACGATAGGTCACTCGCTAATTCCAGGTGCATGGCACCAGTCGCCATGCATATAAAGATGGATATGTAACCCTTTACAGCCTTGCAACCACGTCCCTTTGATAAGCGAAGCAAAACCGGCCCAGCGAAATCCACACCGCTACGGAGAAAAGACCGACAAAATTGTACTCTGGGTCTAGGCAAGTCACTCATCAGCTGCTGTTGGACGAAATTCTGATGTCTTCGGCACTTTACACAAGACTTAAAGATTTTGCGCAGTAGATTGCGGGCGTTAGTTATCCAAAATTGACCATGTAGTATAACGAGCATGGTCGCGGGGCCTGCGTGAAGCGACATACGATGGACATCTTGACAGATCATCGTGGTGAGTCTTGCGGCGGCTGGGAGTAGAATAGGATGCTTCCTATCGGGGTGCAACCATGCATTCCCAAGTCTTCCACCCATACGAAGAAGTCGATTTTCATCCAAAAACGGATTTAGTTTCAACAACTTGCTCTGCCTTCTAAGAGAGGTCTTTGTCTGGAGCCGCTGAATATCATCGTCAAAAAAGGATGTTTGCGTGGCTCTTATCCAAAAGTAAAGCGATTCGTTGAGTTCCTTCATGCTGAGGAACTTTTCGGAAAGACAGGAAATCGTTTTACGCCCTTTGCGATTCGCGATACGAGAACGTACACCCCGCGCAGCAAAAAAAGCCGCATACGGGTTTTCCATTTTGTTGCTCTAATTACCTTTAAGGGATACGCCGAATTATATTTTATTGCTTCCGGGTTAGGTAATGCACATTTTGGAATGTGTCGGAATTCATTCCGGCAGTATTTAACAGTGCGTGCAGTTGTATTTCTTAAAAAAAAGTGAAAAGAGTATATCGCGATGTCTAAAAGGGTACAACTGAGTAAAGAAAATAAGGCAGTTATCGTCGCCTTATCCAAACAGAATCAGTCATTTCGTGAAATTGCTCGACAAATTGGATGCAATGAGAGTTCTGTAAGAAGATTCTGTAACAAATATCGTCGGGATCACAATCTGGACAGAAAAATTGGCACAGGATTGAAGAGATGTACAACTGTTCGGGAGGACCGGGAACTGAAGAGGCTAAGCTTGAGAAACAGGTTTAAAAATGCATCGGAGTTAAGAGCTGACCTGCGAGAAGCTACTGGGGCTGAAGTTAGCGTCAGAACTATCCAGAATCGTCTCAACGAGATGGGTTTGCTAGCAAGGAGACCAGCGAAAAAGCCACTTCTGACCAGCAAAATGAAGAAAACGCGCCTTAGCTGGGCTAAGGAAAGGCAAAACTGGAGTGTTCAAGGTTGGTCAAATGTGGTGTTCTCTGATGAGTCCAAGTTTAACCTAATCGGACCGGATGGGAAGCAGATAGTTCGTTGTAGAAAAGGGGAAAGCTACAGCGACGAATGCATAGCTCACACCGTAAAACATTCTCCTTATGTTATGGTGTGGGGATGAATCACCGCAATCGGAGTTGGATCTCTAATTATGCTCGAGGGCACTGTTAACGCCATGCAGTACAAACAAATTATCTTAGATGGTGTTGTACCGAGTATGGAAATGATAACAGCAGAAACATCAAAACCATTTTTTCAAGATGATTCAGCACCTTGCCACCGAGCAAAATCTGTGAGTAATTCGAGGTTTTTTTTTCATATTTATGGGTGTTTTGAAAATTTTATGATTTTAATTTTTAAACTTCCTCCACAGATTAAAACTTTGAAAGAAGAATTAGGAATAGAATCCCTAATTTGGCCGGGAAACAGTCCAGATCTCAACCCCATCGAAAATGTCTGGGCTCTTATGGGATAGAAGATCCAAGATCCAAGATAAAAAACCAAAAACCATGCAGCATCTAAAGAGCATCATTGAAGAAGTGTGGTTCAATGAAATTAATAACAATTACCTCGGTAATCTCTATGCCTCCATGCCAAACAGGGTTCATGACGTTGTTGGGGCTTAGGGTGGTGCTACGAAATACTAGAATCATTTTTTAGTATTGTAGCATAATAATAACTACGCCCCCTAAAAATATGACGCAACAAATTCCGAAGTGACTTTTCATTCTGGCAGAATTTTGGTTCGTACTGTCCTTTCATTCGAGGTACGTGTCTGGGACGAAGTCTCCACAGCTCATGTCAACGAAAGAGACGAATAATATCAGGGATAAAAGGGAATTATAACTGCAAGAATTATTTCTCTTATTCCAGTGGTCGAAGAATTTGCTAGAAGTTTCTGGCAATCAGAAACTTCTGCTATATAAGGACAGATGGCGGTCAAAAAAAAAGACAGTTGGTTTAGAACCGTGGCGAAGAGATTGGAAAAGTGATAATGGGCGAAGTTGTAATTTGGTGATAAATTGAAAGTTGAGAGTGAACAAGAAAAAGTAATTAGTTTGGATTTGTGAATTAAGTAATTGAAAGGAGATAAAGTGATTTGAGAGGAAAGAGACCTTGTAAGAAAAGAATTTGCGAAGAATAGTATAGTGTGAACTTGAATTGTTCTATAGACTAGAAAATAAAGAAATAAATTTCACAGAATAATTGTTTTATCTACTCGAGCCGTAGCTCGCATGTTACAGTATTATGAAAGTCTTAAATTATGTAAAAAGGTTTCTTAGTTAATAAAAATATCAAAAAAGAAATTTGCTTTTCAAATTGTTGCTCTTTTTTTAATTTATGTATATTGATAATACTTGGGAAATATCTGATATTTTGTAGTCTGATCTTCACGATCATTACTTTTTTTCAATTAGGCTACGAAATGTATTGTCAAATTGGGGAATGTATTAACTTAAATGTTAAACATCAAAAATACAAAGTGACTACGCAGTGATTAGTCATCATTTATTAGATTTCTTCCATTTTGTTAAAAATTACGCGGGGTGTATATTGTTGATGAATGAAGATAAATGCGGTAACATGCTTTAATTTTGATACAGAAGAATACTTATCCACGGGATCCCAAATTTGATGCGGTTGTAGAGTAGTTACTAGGCTGATATTATCAGTGTTTGACCTCTGATCAATAACAGCAGGCTGCTTCAGCCACGATGGTCCATCCCACCATAGATTGAAATGCTTTAGCTCCTGGGGTAATAAGCGTCGAGATGCGCAGTCGGCAGGATTCTGCTGCGATGGAACATGCAACCAGTGCTCTGGTGGTATAACCTCTCGTGCTTGCGCTACACGGTTAGCAACAAACGTGCACCACTTGCTAGGATGCTGATGAAGCCAGGCTATTGTTACAGATGAGTCAGTCCACCCATATATGTTGCGAACGTGCTGCTCTAATGCTTTCTTTACATGCATCATTAGTTGATCCAACAGAACAGCAGCACATAACTCCAGACGAGGTAACGATATCGGTTTTATGGGAGCCACTCTCGTTTTTGCGGTGAAGAAACGAACGACGACACCATTAGCGTTTGAAGTTCTCGTATAGACAACAACAGCGTAGGCGGACCGCGATGCATCCGCAAAACCATGGAGATCTGTGACTGCATTTGGGCCACCAACTCCTATCCACCTTGGTATTCGTATAGCTGCCAAACAAGGGAGGTTTGCGCGATAGTCTAGCCATTTTTTCCCCAGTGATGATGGTACCTCTTCGTCCCAGTCGACCTTTGGGGTCCAAAGCGTTGAAACATTATTTTGGGAATAACTGTCGCGGGGGCTAGTAATCCCAGCAGGTCAAATAACTTTGCGGCGTCTGAAAGTAATAGACGTTTAGTAAAACTAAGGGTATCTATCTCATGAACCTGCAAGCTGTATGCGAAGACGTCAGTAGATGGATGCCATTGCAGCCCCAGTGTTTTCACACTTTCAGCATCAGTTAAATCCAAAGTTGATTTTATCTCACGTTCCTCTGCTGCTATGGAATTCAGTACGATGGAAGAATTCGAAGACCATTTACGCAAAAGAAATCCACCACGACTTAGCACGCTAGCAATTTCGGTTTGTACACGTCGTGGCTCTATCTCGTCGAAAGACCCTGTTAGAAGATCATCCATATAAACATCGCATTGTACGATTGATGCGGCCGCAGGAAAATCATGGCCCTCGTCGACGGCTGTTTGCTGCAACGCTTTGACGGCTAGATGAGAAGCCGATGCAACGCCATACGTTACCGTCAGCAAGCGATAATCTTTGACTGGGTCTAATGGTGTGCGACGCCAGACGATGCGTTGGAAGTCAGCTTGATCTTTGTCGACTCGCACTTGTCTATACATTTTTACAATGTCACCGGTTAAAGCAAATCGATGACCACGAAATCGGAGAACGGTTGTGAACAGGTTTGGTTGGAGCTGGGGACCTATGAGTTGGGCATCATTGAGAGAAAATCCAGATGATGTTTTAGCCGAGGCATTGAAGACAACCCTTAACTTCGTTGTCGTGCTGGACTCCTTGACGACTGCCCTATGTGGCATGTAATAATGTTTTCCCGGAGCTGGGATATCATCGACTTCCTCTATATGTCCCAGGTCGATGAATTCTTGCATAAAATCCACATATTGGGATTGTAGTTGTCGATCCTTGGCGAATATTTTCTCCATGCGGTTTAAAGCTCGAATTGCAGCATCACGGGAACTTAAAAGTGGAACTGCTTGCTTGAAGGGAAGCTTGACCACATAGCGTCCATCAACTTGTCGTGAGTGAGTTCGGGAAAACATTTCTTCGCATAAGCGCTCTTCGTCAGTAAGGTATTTGGATTCTGGGAGCTAATCCAGATACCAGTACTTTGCCACTGCTTTGGTTAGAGTGGAATCCGAGCGAGTAGAGATGACTGTTGAAAACGCGTATGTGGTATTGTTACGAGGGCCTGTACCTCGTCCAATAATAACAACAAAAAAAAAGGGGAAAAGAATAATTAAAACAGGTACCTGAACCCAGACAATTGCTTCGGTGATCCAACTACGGTATTTCCATCGACGTCCACTTATATTGGCTGATGATCATCTTGTGCGTCCTCGCACACGCACACACCCCATCCCAGGGGTGGGTTTTGTCGTTTCATGTTCAAATTAAAAAAAAAATAATTCACACAAAAAAAAAACAAAAGCAAATAAAAATGCCAACATACCTGGGGTTGCGCGGTGTCCACAGGCAGTATCCCGACTGCAGCTCATCCTTCCTTCTTTTGTTGGTGTTCCTTTTGGGTTTTGGTGTTATTTTGCTTCCTTGTGCACCTTTTGTGCACAGGAAGCGATCCGCACACACCCACCCCAGTCCAAGGGTGGGTTTTCTTTTAATTTATTTCAATAAAAATAAATTTACCAAAAAAAAAAAAAAATAAAGACAATTACAAAAATAAAAACAGCGATTTGCCTCGCATGAAAAAAAGAAATGTCAACAATCAGCTGACATGAGGGAGGGAGATACACCCGTCTCTCTCTCGCAAGAATGGCGATCGGGAAATTATCTGTGGTTCAGGGATAAGATAAAGAACGTAGAATTCTTTTGTCCATTATTTGTATATTATATGTGTATATATATATTTGTGTTGGTCAGAAATTTTGTTCTTGGGTTACGTGAGAAGGGTCGTAGGTTATATTAGTTATGTTAGGTAAGTCAGTTAACAATATTATATGTCAGGTTAGTGTATTTATGTATGTTATCGCTCAGTAATTTTTTTTATTCAAAACGAACATTTTTGTAACTGACAATGACGAGACGTAGGACATTGGAAAGGGAAATTTCTCATTTCAATGTCCCGAAAAAAAAAGAAGGAAAACACTACCCATTGCCGACAAAGACAAAACATGACAAAGAAAAGGGGAAAAGACTGACGAAGAGAGGACAAAGTCGAAACAAGAAAAGAAGGAGAAAAGTAGGACAATGGGAAACAGATAACCCAGATAAATGACAACGGGTTAGTACATCGACCCCAAGAAAATCATTTTCTCAAGTCAAGTGCGAACAGCTGGTCGCCACAGCTGAGAGAAGAATTTGTCGATGTCATTAAAATAGGTGAGTTGGCACAACAGAATTTTTAAAAGTTTAGTAGCCTAAAATAAATTTCAAATATTAGCACAAACTTGAAAACAGTAGAGAGAACCGGGGGAGCGTATAGCAAAGGAGGTGAACGCAGGCGATAACAAGTATAAGGTATGTGATAAGAAATATTGGAGCGCTTGTGGGCAATTAATAAAATAACTTAAAAATTGGGCAGTGAGAGTGGCGTAGGCCCCAGAAATTCTGTCGCTTGCAGTTTTCTGTCAGGGCCGGTTGAGGCCCACACCGTTGCAACTGGACAAGGTCCGGTGCAGGCAGTGGGTAGCGGTAGCGGTGCTCCGCAATAAGCAAAGGCAGCAAACGGTGATCCCCCAACAAAAAGAACAAAGTCAACGCTTTCAAGGGGGTGCTCCGTGGGACACAGTGCTAGTGTACACCAGTGAAAAAAAAAATTTAAGATCTTAAATCTAACATTTATTTCTTTGAAAGTGCTAATTTAATGATTTAACATTACTCCTTCTGAGTCCCCTTTAAGTCCAAGTGAACTTTTAAGGCTGCATAGCCATCTCCCTGAATTTTTTTTTGATTTTTAATTAGTTGGTTAAATTTTTTTTGATATTAGTGAAATTTAGTTGTTAAATTTTGAACTTTAGCTGAATTTTGATTAGTGGTTGATTTTGTGTATTTCTGCTAAGAAGTGTGACGGTGTTTTTTGTTGCGTTTTTTTTTTATCTCCGCAATAGGAGCGAAATACCATCCTTCTTCGTGCTGCCGGCAGGACAAAGGGGGACTGAAGAGAAACTAGAAGAAACCGTGAGTACGTTGATTTTCAAACAATTACCTACGATTCTTAGCAGAAAGGTTAGGTGGTTAGTTCAATAGTAGTTTTTAAGTTAATAATTATAATAAATTGAATAGGGCGATGAGCCAACCAAGGTTTATATGGTATATTTCTACTCAAACATGAGTGAATAGGATTTTTTTTTTATTTGGTGTGTGGATGGCCGGTCGGGCCGTCCTTCTATAGATGAACGGTGACAGGACAGGACGACTACGAACAATGACGACGTAACGTGACGACAAACGAACTTCTCCACGTTTAGGGGCCATCTCTCGCAATCATTGGCCAGAGAGATGGCAATTGGTTGTGTCACTAGACACACAGGGTGGGCAGGCCAGCTTCTACCACTTCCACTAGGCATACCTCGGGTGCCGGACGAACCCGTTTGGCAGGGAAAGAAAATGGGAAGGACAATTGACGCGGTAGGAAGTAAAGTTAGGTTAGGTTAAGATAGTTAGGGTTAGTTTAAGGATTTAGCTTAAGTCGCTAGGTTAGTCTAGGTTTAGTTTAGGATAGATAGGGTAAGTTCGCGGAGTCCTTCCCAATCTTTCTCCTGGCCACGGGCACAAGCCCTTGGATTTCCCTTTTGCTTACTTTCCTATTTTTTTATTCCGTCCGATGTCTAAAGTAGAGTAGCTTTCTTCTTTCTTTTGTTTTTTTTTATCAAAATGGCACGAGATTTTGTGTGCTGAGCAGGTTGTGTGAAGTAAGGTGGACAAGAACCACCCCGTCCGACGAGCTGAGCCAAGCAACCGCGAGCGTGCCGCCGTCCTCCTTACTCGCACCGAAGGCGCCTCCGTGGCCAACCCTAGCTCACAACAATGGCGCCCAACGGTATTTTTAACAACACCGGCTATTAGAGGCACGATTGCGACTCCAAGGGGACGATTTTCTTTTTCGAAGGTCGTCACCTTGGACTCATATCAATCAGCCTCATTCGCGATTAGTTTTTTTCATTTTTAAATAATTTTTTTCACTTTCCTATCAAGGGCTGTAAATGCTCCTTGCTTGGTCACAGACTGAAGACAGCTATCCAATCCTCAGGCTTTAAGCTAGTGGATCCTGTGAGGTAATTGGAGGTCTGTGAATAAGCAAAGAGCGGGACAAGGTGGAAAGGCCGAATGCTAGCCGCTGTCCTAGAATGGTGACCTTTAGTCATATTCTTCGTGAGGCGCGAGCATAAGCCGCGAAGTTTTGTCCGTGTTGGAGGTGATCTGGGAAATCCTGGCCAGCCTTCTATTGGGTATTACCTGATAGCAAGTAGTGGTAAGGAAGGAAAGGATCGACTTTAACACCTCGTCAAGTATCCGAGGCACCAGTCACTACCCGACGATAATGACTTTACCCTGACGAGAACAGATAGACTCACATCTATAGAACGGTTGCTGTAAAACCTGACCAAAAATCCACACACCAAAGCACATAATACACCACATTATACATTCATATACAAGTTTTTTTAGTTTCTGAAATTTTTTTTTTGATTTATTATACTGGTTTTTTTTTATCTTTTCTATTTTGTTTTTTTTTAATTATCATTTTTTTTACAATTAATTTTACTCCTATTATTACTATTTTTTTTTCTTCTTTGAATTTTTTTTTTGTTATTTAATTTTTTTTATTCTATTTTTACCTTTTCCTTGAATTTTTTTTTTACTTTTTATTTTTTTTATTATTATCACCTGGGTTTTCTATTTTTTATATTCTCTTTTACTACATTTTCCTTATTATTTTTATTCAATTTATTTTTATTTTTTCATTGAACTTTACTATCTCTTAGTAAGGGTTCGTTTTTAAAAAAAAAAAATTTTTGATTTTTTTTTAAGTAAAGTAGGGGATTTATTGAATTTTTTATCATGGAGGGAGAAAATAGAAGTTTAGGGGCAGTACCTAAGAACACTGGGTCCCAAGGAGCACTCCCGCCAGGAATGCGGGTAACGCGTTTAAGAGCTAGGTTGGAACGCGAACAGGGAACCGACGGATATGACTTGCCACCTGCTACAGGGACTGACGGCAATTACACAAGACTGGGAACAAACGACTAATATCTGTTCTTTGACCAAGACGACGGAAATTACCCTACGAACTCTAACATGACCGACCATACTGCGACGACAAGACAGAAGGTAACTCGGTCCACGGTGGACCTACATGAGGACCTAGAACGAAGATCCCTTCCAACTGAACATGACCTACTTGACTTGTACGACGTACAAAACGGACGAAATACAACAGACACAAGACTACAAGCCAGATAACTTGTAGGACAACGCAACCAACGGCTAAGTCTATCGCTAGGCAACCAAGCGACAGCATCTGTAGCAGCGACCAGGGTCGGACAACAAACTTCTGACGGCGAAGACGACCTAACTGACCTGCGGAGTAAGACTGTAGAGGACACAAAGAGAATAACACAACAAATACAAATAGTGGTCTCTCAAGCGGTTAGGAAGAACCAGGTTGAGATCATGTCGGTGTTCGCCGAAAGTATGAAACACATGATGACTACTTTCCAGGAGAACATCAAGGCGATCAACGACAAGATCTGCAACCTGGAACTCTCCGCAGCTACGCAGAGGGAACCACCGACAACGAACGACCGACGTCAAGACAACACTCGACAAGGACAGTCCACTCCTTCGCACCCACTCAACTGGACGGAACTCTTACATCAACCAACGCCGACACTAAACAGACCAACTTTCAACCCGCCACCACAAGGACGACCACTACATGACCCGCTGTGTGACCAGGCTCCAAGATTCACCGAATCGTTCTCTTCACGGTTTTCAGAACGGAAGGTGGACATCCACAAGTGGGGCATTAAATTCGACGGGACACCAAAGACGATGTCCGTTGAAAGTTTCCTGTTTCGCGTGGAGACTTTGCAACGCCAAAACGGTATTAGCGACCACCAGCTGTTCACCCACTTCCACCACCTGGTAAGCGGTCCTGCAGAGAGGTGGTTCTGGCAGTTTCTGCAAGAAAATGAGAGCGATAGGGGCCTGAGCTACCAGCGACTTAAGGGGGAATTGTTAAAACAATTTAAAAATAATATTAGGGACCATGAAATTTTGAGGGCCATAATGGTTAGGAGGCAGCAACCCCAGGAGTCATTTGACGACCTATACATCGACGTACGGACGATGGTACTACAGATGACGAGTCGACCGAACGAACTTGACCTAGTGGACATCCTCCAAAGCAACATTAAGGAAGCGACGCTAATTTTTGGGTGCTCTATTACGAGCATCTAAGAATTAAGGGATGAATGCAGGCGCGCGGAGAAATACTTGACGACTAAGGAGACGAAATTTAGAAGACAAGTTAACGAGTTAGGAGGCCAAAAAACTTTTAGAGATAGGGAAGATTTTAGGGTTTTAGAGGACGAAGAAGTAGCCATTGCTGCGCTTCAACGTAACAGGACTGACAGACAACCAACTTACATGAAGATAGACAGAACAAACAATACGAACTCGACTAACAGAACAGACCTGTCTAAGAGTCCTGCTTCAACTCCGTCGGCGTGTCAGTCTACTTTCCATAGTCTGACGTGCTTTAGTTGTGGTCAAAGAAATATTAACTTTAGTTGCACACAGTGCCAGGGAAACCTGAGAGTCGGCAGTGCGACCGGGACGAACCAGCCGACAAAGACCACACTCCCGGAAAGCGAGGAGAAGACTTCCAAATTTTGAAGAGGATTCCAGAAGGTGATGATACCTCCACGAAGAAGGAAATCCCTCAAAGGAAGAGTCTTCACCAACGCCTGCAGGAGTATAAAGCCACCAGAAAGCGTATCTTTGGAGAAGAATTGACTTCGCCGGTGGAGAGGAGCAGGAACTATTTGAAAATTAGGAGGCTAAGGGAAATATGTGCAATAAATAGACGACGAAAGAGAGATATCGTAGCGACTGTGATAAATATTTCGGACGACAATAGGCCTTACGCTAAGGTTAGGATATACGGTGAGGAGCTCATGGGCCTATTGGATAGTGGAGCTTCAATTAGTTGTTTAGGGAAGGGAGCGACTGACTTTTTAGACAAACATAACATAGTAATGACTAGGATGAGTACGGACATACGAACAGCAGACGGAAACCACCAACGAATAGGGTGGCAAGTTTTATGAATTAGAAATTTTCGTTCTGCCAAACTTATAGCAGGTCCTCTACTTAGGTGTTAACTTCTGGAGAACATTTAAGGTCGCTGCGAACATAATCAACGAACTTGACATCCCATCGCCGACGGAAGAACGGTCTCCGGTCCATGCACTCTCACCAGTGCAAGCCCAAGAACTGGAAAGAATCAAGCTGCTGTTTCCCTCTTGCGCGATGTTGGGACTGGGTAGAACCAGCCACGATCCAGAAGCTCTTGTATGACGAGTTGGATAGGATGATCTCCCTAGGGGTGATAGAAGAGAGTAACAGTGCTTGGAGCTCCCCAGTGGTGCTGGTGAGAAAACCCGGCAAAAACAGACTGTGCCTGGACTCAAGAAAAGTAAATGAAGTGACAAAGAAAGATGCTTACCCGCTTCCTCATATCGAAGGACTGCTAAGTAGGTTGTAGGACACCAGATTTATTTCAGGTATCGATCTGAAGGACGCATTCTGGCAGATTCCTTTGGAGCACAAGTCAAGAGAGAAGACAGCGTTCACAGTCCCTGGGAGGCCATTATACCAGTATACGGTTATGCCGTTTGGACTGTGTGATGCCGCTCAGAGAATGTGTAGGCTTATGGACAAGGTCATACCCTCTCGCCTGAAAGAGTATGTCTTTGTCGATGACCTCTTGGTTTGTTCTCCAAATTTCGAGTCCCATGCCAGATTGCTGAAGGAAGTGGCCAAGTGTCTGAGGGAAGCGGGTCTGACTATAAATGTAGAGAAAAGCAAATTCTGTTACAAGGAGATCAAATACTTGGGATACATCGTCGGCGATGGTTGCCTACGAACTGACCCTGGCACGGTTTCGGCGGTCGAGAATTTTCCAGTTCCAAAGACTCCCAAGCAACTCCGTCGATTTATAGGGATGACGGGCTGATATAGGCGCTTTATTCCAAATTTTGCGTCTATGGCAGCCCCAATGACCGACTGTCTGAAGAAAGGCAGGACATTCGACATAACAGACGAAGCACTGACAGCCTTTCAAAAACTTAAGACGACTCTAGTGACAGCACCGATACTAACGAACCCGGACTTCACAAGACGATTTTATGTACAATGCGACGCATCAACATCTGGTGTAGGGAGTGTGCTTTTCCAGATGGACACGGAGAAAAACGAACGACCGATAGCATTCATGTCCCAGAAGCTCAATTCTGCCCAGCGGAATTATAGCGTAACGGAACTTGAATGCTATGCGGCCTTTCTGTCAGTGAAGAAATTCAGGGCCTATGTGGAAGGATTACCTTTCACTATTATAACCGATCATGCGAGTCTGAAGTGGCTAATGACCCAAAAGGATCTATCTGGCCGTCTGGCAAGATGGAGCCTAAAACTTCAAGGGTTTGACTTCCAGATCGAACATAGGAAAGGTAGCCAAAATGTAGTCCCTGATACTCTCTCACGTGTTCACATGGATGAGCTCAATCCTGGGAATGTAATGCTGGAGGTTGACCTTAAGTCGCTATACTTTTCCTCGGAGGAGTACGACGAATTAAGGAAGACAATAAAGGAAAACAAAGACCGACTTCCAGACGTTTGCGTTTCGTATACAAAAGAACCGACATACGAACAGGTGACGCGATACAAGAAGACAGAGCGTGGAAACTCTGGATTCCGAAGGAGTTGCGTGGTAGTCTAGTGGAGGCTGCACACAATTCACCATCTGCAGGTCACGGGGGTATCCAGAAGACTCTGTCGAAATTAAGACAGATATTCTTCTGGCCAGGCATGGCTACCGATGTCCAGACCTTGGTCAAAGCTTGCGAAATCTGCAAGTGTAGCAAACCCCTGAATATCGTTTCTCGACCGGCGATGGGACAACAGACCATCACGGATCGACCTTTTCAAAGACTGTATATTGACTTCCTAGGACCATACCCACGTACTAAGAACGGACACACACACATTTTTATAGTCCTAGACCATTTCTCTAAGTTTGTGTTTTTAAAACCAATTAAGAAGGCAACGGCTGCTGAGGTAGTGAAATACCTAGACGAAAGCGTGTTCCATATCTTTGGCGTACCGGAGTTTATCCATTCGGACAATGGTAAATAGTTCATCTCAGAACTGTTTGCCAGCTTTCTGGGAAAATACGGGGTCAAGCATATTCGCACCGCGATCTACTCTCCTCAAGCCAATGCGTCAGAACGGGTTAACCGCTCCGTGCTGACGAAGATACGATCGTACCTAAGCGGTGATCAGAAATCCTGGGACATCCACGTCAGCAACGCGGCTTTCTCACTGAGGAGTGTAGTTCACGATGCGACTACGTTTGAACCTTATTACGCTGTGTTTGGTACCCACATGGTACAACACGCGGGAGCGTATGATGTCCTCCGCAAACTAGGTACGGTCAAAGATATGGACATGGAAATTATAGACAATAAGGACAAATTAGAGCTAATAAGGAGTACAATATTTGACAATCTAAGGCTAGCACATCAAAAAGCACCCAAAACATACAACACGCGAAGTAGAGAAGTTAAGTATAGGGTAGGGCAGATAGTATATAGGCGAAATTTTAAGCAAAGCAGTTTACCTGACAACTATAATGCTAAATTAGGGCCCAAGTTCCTAAAATCAATAGTTTTAAAAGCTAAAGGGAACTCCCTATATGAGATAGGCAACTTAAGAGGCGAAAAGGTGGGTGTGTACCACGCCAAAGACCTACACACATAAGCCAAATATTAGGAAAACACTCTTGACGCACTCGAGTATGCCGTTGCCGGATTAGCTGTGATATATATTTATGTATGTATTTAGTTATGTCCTATAGATAGAGTATTTATTTATTTATTTATTTATTATAGAGTTTATTTATTTATAGAGATAGTTTATTTATTATAGAGTATATTTATTTATAGAGTTTATTTATTTATAGAGATTATTTATTTATATATAGAGCCTATTTATTTATTATATAGTTTATTTACATATAGAGTTTATTTATTATTGTATATTTATTTTTTAGTTTATTTATTAGTGTTAGGTGGGGCGACCTGGATGTATCCAAATGCACCCCTATAATGATTTGTAGGTAGCATACGGGTACATCCACATACGCCTCTGTGATATGAAGCTGTGATACAAAATCTATGATATGGAAGCTGTGATACAAAACCTGTGATATACAAGCTGTGATAGCCCATTGGTGAGAATGCAAGAAGTGCCCAGCTAGCCTCAACGGTTAAGTATAGCATCTCAGGGCGTAGGCCCTTGCCACACATTGGGCAAACAACAAACAGACGTATAGGATTGTGCGCTGGAGCAAGCCAGCACACAACTGACGAAATTCTCTTTTTTTTACGAGGCCGGTTGGCTCACGACCACTCGTCGTCGAGCCTGTTACAAGGGCCTGTACCTCGTCCAATAATAACAACAAAAAAAAAGGGGAAAAGAATAATTAAAACAGGTACCTGAACCCAGACAATTGCTTCGGTGATCCCACGACGGTATTTTCATCGACGGCCTCTTATGTTGGCTGATGATCATCTTGTGCGTCCTCGCACATGCACACACCCCATCCCAGGGGTGGGTTTTGTCGTTTCATGTTCAAATTAAAAAAAAAAATAATTCACACAAAAAAAAAGAAAAAGCAAATAAAAATGCCAACATACCTGGGGTTGCGCGGTGTCCACAGGCAGTATCCCGACTGCAGCTCATCCTTCCTTCTTTTGTTGGTGTTCCTTTTGGGTTTTGGTGTTATTTTGCTTCCTTGTGCACCTTTTGTGCACAGGAAGCGATCCGCACACACCCAAGCCAGTCCAAGGGTGGGTTTTCTTTTAATTTATTTCAATAAAAATAAATTTACCAAAAAAAAAAAAAATAAAGACAATTACAAAAATAAAAACATCGATTTGCCTTGCATGAAAAAAAGAAATGTCAACAATCAGCTGACATGAGGGAGGGAGATACACCCGTCTCTCTCTCGCAAGAATGGCGATCGGGAAATTATCTGTGGTTCAGGGATAAGATAAAGAACGTAGAATTCTTTTCTCCATTATTTTTATATTATATGTTTATATATATTTTTGTGTTGGTCAGAAATTTTGTTCTTGGGTTACGTGAGATGGGTCGTAGGTTATATTAGTTATGTTAGGTAAGTCAGTTAATAATATTATATGTCGGGTTAGTGTATTTATGTATGTTATCGCTCAGGAATTTTTTTTATTCAAATCGAAAATTTTTGTAACTGACAATGACGAGACGTAGGACATTGGAAAGGGAAATTTCTCATTTCAATGTCCCGAAAAAAAGAAGGAAAACACTACCCATAGCCGACAAAGACAAAACATGACAAAGAAAAGGGGAAAAGACTGACGAAGAGAGGACAAAGTCGAAACAAGAAAAGAAGGGGAAAAGTAGGACAATGGGAAACAGATAACCCAGATAAATGACAACGGGTTAGTACATCGACCCCAAGAAAATCATTTTCTCAAGTCAAGTGCGAACAGCTGGTCGCCACAGCTGAGAGAAGAATTTGCGGTGTCATTAAAATACAGTGAGGCGAAGACCCACTATAGAGATTGATTTTCGTCGATTGTCTTGATAAAGGTGAGTTGGCACAACAGAATTTTTAAAAGTTTAGTGGCCTAAAATAAATTTCAAATAATAGCACAAACTTGAAAACAGCAGAGAGAACCGGGGGAGCGTATAGCAAAGGAGGTGAACGCAGGCGATAACAAGTATAAGGTATGTGATAAGAAATATAGGAGCGCTTGTGGGCAATTAATAAAATAACTTAAAAATTGGGCAGTGAGAGTGGCGTAGGCCCCAGAAATTCTGTCGCTTGCAGTTTTCTGTCAGGGCCGGTTGAGGCCCACACCGTTGCAACTGGACAAGGTCCGGTGCAGGCAGTGGGTAGCGGTAGCGGTGCTCCGCAATAAGCAAAGGCAGCAAACGGTGATCCCCCAACAAAAAGAACAAAGTCAACGCTTTCAAGGGGGTGCTCCGTGGGACACAGTGCTAGTGTACACCAGTGAAAAAAAAAATTTAAGATCTTAAATCTAACATTTATTTCTTTGAAAGTGCTAATTTAATGATTTAACATTACTCCTTCTGAGTCCCCTTTAAGTCCAAGTGAACTTTTAAGGCTGCATAGCCATCTCCCTGAATTTTTTTTTGATTTTTAATTAGTTGGTTAAATTTTTTTTGATATTAGTGAAATTTAGTTGTTAAATTTTGAACTTTAGCTGAATTTTGATTAGCGGTTGATTTTGTGTATTTCTGCTAAGAAGTGTGACGGTGTTTTTTGTTGCGTTTTTTTTTATCTCCGCAATAGGAGCGAAATACCATCCTTCTTCGTGCTGCCGGCAGGACAAAGGGGGACTGAAGAGAAACTAGAAGAAACCGTGAGTACGTTGATTTTCAAATAATTACCTACGATTCTTAGCAGAAAGGTTAGGTGGTTAGTTTAATAGTAGTTTTTAAGTTAATAATTATAATAAATTGAATAGGGCGATGAGCCAACCGAGGTTTATATGGTGTATTTTTACTCAAACATGAGTGAATAGGATTTTTTTTATTTGGTGTCTGGATGGCCGGTCGGGCCGTCCTTCTATAGATGAACGGTGACAGGACAGGACGACTACGAACAATGACGACGTAACGTGACGACAAACAAACTTCTCCACTACAACAGACTTAGGTCGTGACTGGGAAGCACGTTTAGGGGCCATCTCTCGCAATCATTGGCCCGAGAGATGGCAATTGGTTGTGTCACTAGACACACAGGGTGGGCAGGCCAGCTTCTGACACTTCCGCCAGGCATACCTCGGGTGCCGGACGAACCCGTTTGGCAGGGAGAGAAAATGGGAAGGACAATTGACGCGGTAGGGAGTAGAGTTAAGTTAGGTTAAGATAGTTAGGGTTAGTTTTAGAATTTAGCCTAAGTCGCTAGGTTAGTCTAGGTTTAGTTTAGGATATATAGAGTAAGTTCGCGGAGTCCTTCCCAATCTTTCTCCTGGCCACGGGCACAAGCCCTTGCTTACTTTCCTATTTTTTTATTCCGTCCGATGTAGTAGAGTAGCTTTCTTCTTTCTTTTGTTTTTTTTTTATCAAAATGGCACGAGATTTTGTGTGCTGAGCAGGTGGTGTGAGGTAAGGTGGACAAGAAACACCCCGTCCGACGAGCTGAGCCGAGCAACCGCGAGCGTGCCGCCGTCCTCCTTACTCGCACCGAAGACGCCTCCGTGGCCAACCCTAGCTCACAACAGTAACCGTTGCGACCACTCTTCCGAACAATACCTACCCGAGTGTTGATTGCTGCGCAATTGGGATGTCCTTTGGGCCTCGAATTAACCCATCCAGAAGAAACCTTCCTAGGTGGTCACAGCCTAGTAGAATGTCGACTACTGCGGGTACGTTGAAATTGGGGTCGTCTAAGGTTAGACCATCAATGTGTTGCCATGATCCTTTACGAATACGAGCAGGCGGTAAAGCGCTGGTTAACTTCGGCAGAATGTTCGCTTGAATGGTTTCAATGAAGGTGTCGTCGAGCGAAGATAACGCAAACTGGACAATTCCTTTGGAGCGGCCAGTGACAATAGCACCTATACCTTCGACCATAGTTGTTGCGGGTAAAGCTTTAAGCTGAAGTCTTTCCACGCATGCCTTTGTGATGAAACTTAGATGCGAAGCGTTGTCGAATAAAATCCTCACTGGTTGAAACCGTCCGAAACTATCTTTGACTTTGGCGAGGGCGGTGCCTAAGAGGATTTGGTGGTCTATGTTAGCCACGTGGAACGAAGATGTGTTCCATACAGACGGCGAGGGCTTTTCCGTATGCAGTAGCGTATGGTGGTTATCCTGACAGAAGCGACACGTGCTTGTGCTACGACAAGCAATCTCGACGTGTACATTTGAGAGACAATTGCTGCATAATGACTTTTCCTTAGAGATGGAAACGCAACGCAAATCCTGTGTTTTCCACCACAAAAATAACATATTATTCCATTCTTCTTGGGAAGGGTGAAAACAGTTGTAGACTTGAATTTAGACTTGGGCGACGAGACTGGTTGCGCATTATTGGTGTTGTGGGACTTAATTGCGTCCAGAGAACGACATCTAGCTTCTATTAAATCGACTAGCTCTTTGAAAGTGGATACTTTATCGTTCGTTTGCGAGAGCTCCCATTGTTGATGAGTTTCTAGATCCAGTTTAGTGACTCTCAGGTGCACAAGCCAGTCATCCCAGTTGGTAACAGGTCTGCCCAGTGTTTCAGCGAACGATAATTCTCTTGAATGTCATCTAACAACGCTCTTATACCTGTGGGTGACTCAGAAGAAAGCTTCCTTAGTGAAAATAGTGCTCGAAAATGAGAATCAACAATGACGCGCTCTACGTTATACCTTTTTGCTAGCAACTCCCAGGCTTCTGCGTAGTTGCTGTCAGTAACAGCGAATGCTTTGATGACTTTGAGAGCTTCCCCCTGCAAGCTGCATCGTAAGTAATGGAGCTTTTGTGAACCCGTCAAGGATGTTTCTCTATGTATGGGCGACGAAAATGAATCATGAAACTGCTTTCACTCCGACGGGTTTCCAGCAAATTGTGGCAAGTCCATACGTGGCAGCCGCGTGGTTATGGGATTCTATCGGCTTAATGTTATTGGCGTCAGCTTTGTGCTTATATTGTGCCCTCGTGAAGTTAGAGAATGCCAGTCTGTACCATTCTTCGCTCTACACACGTTGAGCTTCCTCTGTTGCAAAACCAGTATCATCACCGCAAGCGCATTCCACAACACTCTGTGCTTCGTCGAATTTCTCCCAATGGTCACACAAGAGTTTTAAAAATGATTTAATGTCTATTTCATAGTACGATTCCGCTTTTTTGCTTTGGTTCATAAGACGTTTAAGTGAGTTTCTTAGAACGTCTCGTTTGATGGTAGACATTTTCCAAGAGAGAAAGAAAATATGGAGTAGCAGCAAATACTTTAATAGACACGTTTTATAATTTATTGTGCAAAGTGTACTTGGGTTATTTAATATAATAAATAACGATCCGACGCGGTAGGACCAAAAATGTTGCGAAAATAAAACTGCACTGGTTCGAGTGTGAAACTAGATTGAACTATATATATATTTCATTTCCAATATTAAAATTACACCCAAGCGAGAAAAAGCGGCAAAAAAAGCGGGAAAATCTAATGTCAAAAAGACAGAAAAGAAACGAAGAGAAAAACGTGAGTTGCCAAATCACATCATCTTGCTGAATTGCAAGTTGATGCTTTGGCGTTAACAGGTATCATCTGCTTGCTTGGGAGAAGCTGGAACGCCGGTACGATAAGTCGCTTTACATTATTAATGCGAACGAGGTTATTCGAGGTCTAGAAGCGGTTAAGGCAATAGGTAGAGATCCGTGGTTCGTGCACTTGTTAATAAATAAAACAGACTCGGAAACTCGAAAGGCTTGGCCGCTAGAAAGCAAAAATTCAGAGGAATATACCATGAAAGATATTCTAGAGATCTTAGAAGAACGTTCTTGTGCTTTAGAAGCTAGTGATCCAAAAACCACTTGTGTAGTAAAGAACTCTCGTGCGTCGAAACCCGTGAAAAGCCTAGACGTGGTGAATGCGTTGTGCCCAAAATGCAAGGGTAAACATTATCTACCGCAGTGCCCAGAATTCATTTCAATGTCGGTTAGTTCGCATTGCAACTTCGCTAGAGGTCAGCGTTCATGTTACAATTGTTTCGGTACTAAACACTCATCGATGCGATGTCGCGTTATTCGTTTTGTAATACTCGTCATCACAGCTTAGTACACGTAGATAATACCAATCAATCTTTTAGTTCAAACAACCCTCCCACTGCAATTAATGCTACAATTCTGCGGTATCGGTCGTAAGCAACCATATGAAAAATGAATTGCGTTCCACGGGATTACTACCTACCGTCATTGTTAAAGTGCTTGATGCCCAAGGAAAGACTCACTTCGCACACGTCCTTTTGGATACCGGTTCGCAGGTGTCTTTTGTGACTGATAGTTTAGTGAAAAGGCTTGCCCTTTGTCGTTCCCATGCTCAGTTGCCTATATCCGGAATTTCATCCGTTGAAGCTGGTGTGACTCACGGTGCTGTCAATTTGACCTTAAAAACTTGCATTAGTCCGCAGTTTATTGAAATTGAGGGTTATATTCTGAATAAAATAACCTTACAAACTCCATCGCTTTCATTCGAATGTAGCAACTACACTTTCCTCGAAGACCTTCAGTCAGCTGATGTCGGATTTAATACCCCCGAGCACATTGATATACTGTTGGGGGCTGACGAGGCTTGGAGTATACTGCGAGGTGGTCATCGTTCATATGAAAATGGAAAGGTTATTGCGCATGATACCCTTTTTGGATAGGTCATAACGGGTTGTTTGTCAGGAAAATTTGATGTTTTGTTGCACGCAGGTGTTGACCTTGATGTGATTTTGAAGTCCTTTTGGAAAATTGAGGAAGTTCCTTGACGCTAGGTGAAGATGAGGTAGATGTTAATTTTTCTAAGACCCTTACTCGAACGTCGGACAATAAGTACATTGTAGAACAACGTTTGCTAATACCATATACACTCCGTCTCACTTGATTACGAACAGGAAGTCTTTTGTTTTAATTTTACGATATTTTTCAAACCCTTCGCTAATCTGGGAAAAACCAATTGCACAAGGAATGAAGGATATATTATATTTATATTGTAAAAAAAAAATGGGATTAAGTTGATAAATGCAACTTTTATGACGCTTTTTCCAAAAAGGTCATAAAATTTACCTGTTTTTTTTTATCTCACTTGATTACGAACAGTAGCTAAATCTACCTTTTAGAAGCTTAAAAGGTAAAAAAAACAATACAAAATTTGTTTGTATAAATAAATGTTGGTTTTATTCAAAGAGTAGCAATAGTTTTTAGTAATAGGTACTACCTCCTGATCGCTGAATCACTTCAAGTAGCCTACTGTGTAGAGATTCACAGAGTGCTGTCAAATAATCTAGCGAAATTTCGGACCAGGCTGGTTTTATGGCTTCAATAATCTCTTCCGTTTCATCATACTGCCTTCCTCCTTCGTAGACTTTTCTTGAAAGCCAACCCCACACGTTTGCCATGATGTTCAGGTCGGGTGAATATGGTGGCCATGCAAGTAGTTTACATTTTGGTTCTGAATCCAGGCTTTTGTTGTCCGTGCGGTATGTATCGGTGCATTGTCTTGTTGGAAAGTCCATCGCTGTCCACCAAATATCTCCAAAAACTGTGAAAAAGCTCTTTCCAGTATCGATTTGTAAGTGATTGCCGTCATTTTAGAGCTTTGGAAATCCAGCTCCACAGTTCCGTAATAGCTTATTGCTCCCCATACCATTACACCACCTCCGTTGCTGTGCCGCCTTTGAAGATGTATTTCTTCTTTTCTCAAATCATGGAAATAACATCTGTATCCATCAGGTCCGTCCAAATTAAATTTTTTTTCATCAGAAAAGACGACGGTATGCCACTCTCGATTCCACCTGATGTGACTTGTTGCAAAATCAAGGCGCTGGATTTTACGTACCGCATTCATCTCTTCATTTCGTCATGGCGAATAGGGCTGGCCTTCTGTATCACGCGATGTACAGTCGATCTGCTAGCTGTAACTCCAGTTTCTGCCTTACTTTTGCTTACGGAGAGCCTTGAATTTGAAGCAACTCTCAGTATAGCCCGCCTTTCCTGACAAGTTGTTGCTTTGCTGACTCTTCCTTTGCGGTTTTTTCCATACTTCTCCGGGTCCTTAATAAAGCTGTGTACAACAGTGGCGCCTCTTCCAATCTTGCTGGCTATGAAACGGATGGATTTTCCTTGTTCCCGGTAGGCTCGAATTTGGTCTATTTCCTCCTTGGTTAATGTCTTTCCTTTACCCATAGTTATGGATTGTATGAAGTTATTTCTTGAACTAAGCTCCCTAATACTCTAAGTATCCTTTTATTTGATTTAAAACATGGTAACAGGTAGATTTAGCTACTCTTCGTAATCAAGTGAGACAAAAAAAACAGGTAAATTGTATGACCTTTTTGGAAAAAGCATCATAAAAGTTGCATTTATCAACTTAATCCCATTTTTTTTTTACAATATAAATATAATAAATCCTTCATTCCTTGTGCAATTGGTTTTTCCCAGATTAGCGAGGGTTTGAAAAATATCGTAAAATTAAAACAAAAACTGCCTGTTCGTAATCAAGTGAGACGGAGTGTATGGAGCCCTGTCTAGACTCCTCCCTATGAAACGTCGGTTTTCTCTTGATGAAAATCTAAAAGTGGAATATCACAAGTTTATGAAAACTTACTTGGATTTAGGACATATGGAACGTATTCCAGACGACGAAATAGAGCTAAAGAAGCAGATCGTAGAAATGCTGGCTTGTGGAGGTTTGGAGCTCAGCAAGTGGAGTTCAAATTCTTGGGAAATTTTGCGTGAAATCGAATGTAAAGAAGCTATTTCGCTGGATTTGGATAGTTCATCGCAGTGCACTAAAGTTCTTGGTTTGGTTTGGAACCCGCATCGTTACATATTTACGTATAAAATTAGTTTGGCTGAACAATGAATGCCGTAAGTTGCTTTCTGAGGGTGCAAAGATTTTCGATCCCTTCGGCTTCTTGGCTCCTTCCACCATTTTTTTTTTTTTTTTTTTTTATAATTTGCGCGCGCCAAATGGGATATGAATACCATTAAATTATTTCAGGGCACGGGCGTTATTGTCTTGAAGATACTGTTTCAAGAGCTTTGGATCGCAAAGACGAAAATAGATTGGGATGACCCTTTACCCCTTGAAGTAGCAGAAAAATGGAAGCTGTATCGGGAGAATTTGGCTAATTTCGAAAACTTTAGGATTTCTCGAAGGATTACCCAAAATTCTAAAAGCTTGGACTTAATAGGATTCCCGGATGCTTCCGAAAAGGTTTATTCTGCTGTAGTTTACAGTCGAAGTTGTTTAAGTGACGGCGTGGTTGAGGTTCAATTAGTTGCGGCCAAAACTCGTGTTGCTCCAGTAAAACAACTGTCGATTCCTTATTCGGTCGTCCTTATATGAAACACCAGTTGGAGTGTTTGCATTTTGTGAATCGAAAATAGTTTTGTCCTGGCTCTCCTCACCTCCGCAAAGATGGAATACATTCGTAGCGAATCGTACCTCCGAAATATTGTCATCGTTGCCTCGTTCTTCTTGGAATTATGTGTGTTCATGCCTAAAACCCTGCTGATTGTGCTTATAGTGGCTTGCACCCGCAGATCTAATGGAATTCGAAATTTGGTGGAAAGATCTGGCATGGTTGTCTCAGGAGCTAGATTGTTGACCCGTTAGTTGTGAAATTTTGATGGAAGAGATTCCTGAGGAGAGAAACAGGGGCATTGAAGTTCACGTTTCCGTTCCGGTTGAGCATTTTCTCGAAAAGCTTTCGTTAAAGGTATCTGCTTGGAGAAAACTCGTTAGAATCGTTGCGTATATTCATCGGTTCATAAAGTTCTGCCGCTTGCCTATAGAAGATAGAAAACTTCGATATTTTTCTATTTTAGAGCTTCGTCTTGCTAAACAAGCCTGTCTCCGGTGGTCTCAAATCGAGTTGCAGGCCGAAATAGCTGCTCTGAATGCTGATCGGTGTGTTTCCAAGATGTCAGAGTTGTTTTCGCTTTCGCCTTTTATTGATGATGTCGGTTTGTTGCGTGTCGGTGGCAGGAATTCAAACGCTAGGGATGTTCCTTATAGTGTAAAACATCCTACTATTCTGACCAAAAATCATCGAATTACCCATCATACTCGTATTCTATTGGACGCACACAGAAACTTTTTACATATCGGTGTTTCGGGACTTTTCGCGTTGATTCGTCAGGAGTATTGGGTCATAGGGAGCTGAAACCTTATTCGGAAACTGGTGCACGATTACATTACGTGTTTCCGTCTGCGAAAGGCTACATCTACGCAGCTTATGAGGAATTTGCCATCATCACTTGTGAATCCATCCTTTGCTTTCGCTCACACAGGATGTGATTACGCTGGCCCCATAACTCTTCGTTTGTCCAAGGGAACGAAACTTAAACTGGTGAAAGGGTACATTTCGTTATTTGTCTGCATGAGTACCAAGGCGCTTCATCTTGAAATGGTTTCGGACCTAAGCACGGATGCTTTTTTAGCTGCACTCAAAAGGTTCATCGCAAGGCGTGGAAAATGCAGCGTTATATACTCAGAGAATGGGACAAACCTTCAAGGAGCAGCTCGCGTTCTATCAGAGATGCACAAGTTGATGCAATCGCAGGCGCATAACCAGAAAGTTGCTGAAATGTTAACTGCAGAGAGCATAGATTGGAAATTTATCCCTCCGTACCGTCCTCATTTCGGCGGGCTATGGGAAGCGGGGGTTAAATTGGTAAAGCAACATATTAGTCGGGTCGTTGGCAATCATACTCTTACCTTCGAAGAAATGTGTACCTTGTTAGCCCAAATCGAAGTCCTCTTAAATTCTAGGCCACCTTGTGCTTCCTCTGACTTAGATCTTGACCCATTAACACCTTCTCATTTTCTTATAGGAAAGCCATATACTGCTATCCCCGAGCCAAGTTATCTGGAGGCACCTATTAATTACCTAGGAAGATGGGAATTACTCCAGAATATGAAACAAGGTTTCTGGCGAAGGTGGCATTCCGATTACTTAACATCGTTACAGCAGCACCCAAAATGGAGAGAACTTACAAGAGATTTTAGAGTTGGTGATATGGTAGTTCTTAAGGAGGCGAATCTGCTACCCTCACTTTCATGAAATTCCTTCAGCGGCGGCGGCATGTTGGATAATGAAATACATATATACTTAAATACTAACCTATAGACTATTTGGTAATTCCTAAACATTAATTACCTAACTAACCATAATTTGCCCTGTAATTCTATGTTCCATATTATATTGTAGCATAATAATAACTACGCCCCCTAAAAATATGACGCAACAAATTCCGAAGTGACTTAATTCTGGCAGAATTTTGGTTCGAACTGTCCTTTCTTTTGAGGTTCGTGTCTGAAATTAGTCACCACAGCTCGGATAATATCGCGGATAAAAGAGAACAAGAGAGAATTATAACTGCACGAAATGATTGTCATAATTTTTAGGGATTTTGTTTTTAGGTATTTTTGTTTTTGGTCGAAGAATTTGCTAGAAGTTTCTGGCTATCAGAAACTTCTGCTATATAAGGACAGATGGCGATCAAAAAAGACACAGTTGGTTTAGAACCGTGGCGAAGAGATTGGAAAAGTGATAATGGGCGAAGTTGTAATTTGGTGATAAATTGAAAGTTGAGAGTGAACAAGAAAAAGTAATTAGTTTGGATTTGTGAATTAAGTAATTGAAAGGAGATAAAGTGATTTGAGAGGAAAGAGACCTTGTAAGAAAAGAATTTGCGAAGAATAGTATAGTGTGAACTTGAATTGTTCTATAGACTAGAAAATAAAGAAATAAATTTCACAGAATATCGTTTTATCTACTCGAGCCGTAGCTTGCATATTACATTGGTGTCAGAAGCGGGATAAAACTTATTCTGTGAATAACTATTTCCGTGGTGTGAAATTGCACAAAAAAAAAAAAAAAACGATTTCTGTGTTGAGTTAATTAGTTGCGCAAAATGGGTCGCAAATTGGGAAAACTAACTATAACTCAACTAAAGGCAGAACTCAGTAAGCGGAACCTCGACACAACTGGGGGAAAAGATGCCCTGCTGATTCGTCTGGAAGAAGCAGTAACGCAGGAAGGTGAAAATCCGCACGACGTAGAGTTTGACGTGGAAGAGGAACCAGCAAGTACAGCAGCCGACCCGGGTATAACAAGTCTGCTCCTGCAACTTAAGTTAGTCATGGACGAACAAAAGAAAGCAATAGAAGATCAAAGGAATTCTCTAGAACTTAAGCTGGACGAACAAAAGAAAGCGATGGACGAACAAAAGAAAGCAATGGGCGACCAAAGGAATTCTCTAGAACTTAAGCTGGACGAACAAAAGAAAGCAATGGACGAACAAAAGAATTCTCTAGAACTTAAGATGGACGAACAAAAGAATTCTCTAGATGCTCTGGAAAGTAAACTTGATGAGCAAAACAAGAACTTGGAATCCAAATTCGAAGTGATCGAAGAGAAAATCGAGAAGGTCGAGACGCAACTAGAAAAAGTCGAAACCAGATTCGATGAAAATTTTGAGAAACATGAAACTCAGTTCGGGAAGATAGAGACTCAGTTTGAAAAAGTAGAAAAGCAAGTCGAAAATCTTGCTAAGGAGCTCAGCAACGTGAAGAGACAGAAAGCACGGGAATATTCCACTGACGGTCTGAGAAGAAAGGAGGTGCAGCCTCCTATCTTCGATGGTCAAACATCATGGCCAATTTATAAGAGGCAATTCGAAGCGGCCGCAATGACCAATAGCTGGGACGATGAAGAGAAGTCTATTGCACTCACGCTTGCACTGAGGGGTCCAGCTGCGGAGCTCTTGCAGACCATCCCGGAAGATAAACAGCAGAACTACGACTCTCTGGTTCAGGCTATCGAGATGCGGTTTGGGGATGAACACATGCAGCAGGTGTACAGGGTTCAGCTGCGTAGTCGAGTCCAGAAAAGGGGGGAAACGCTCCAACAGTTGCAAGCGGATATAGATCGACTAGCCCATCTTTCATACCCTAAAGCCGGTGAGGAGCTTATCAACGAAATGGCGGTGGAAGCTTTTATTCAGGCCATAGAGGACAGACAACTGCAAATGGCTGTAAGGATGGCTGAAAAGCGAACACTCCCCGAGGCATTGGCATTCGCTTTGTCAATGAAGGCTGCGGACCAAGCATACCAGGGAATACACCGTGTCAGGGAAATGTCCGTCGTGGAATGCTCATGCCAGAGAACAGCCGTCATGGATGAAGACAGAGCTCGCGGAAGTCAAATCCGTTGCTGGAATTGCAACCAAACCGGACACCTACAACGGCAGTGCAGGAGTGCACCTAGACGAGGAAATTGTTCACATTGCGGAAGTAGGAGAAGCAGAGAGGAAGCATCCTGTCGGTCAGACTTCCCAAAACCAGCAGTCGGGAAATGCGTAAGGACCAACTTCGCGGGGCAGAAGTTGGTTACTGGAATCGAGGCCCCCAGGACCACCATTCAAGTTTCGCAAACCAAACGGGGTAACAAGAGCCTGACAGTGGAGGCACTAATCAACGAGAAGAAGTGCGTAGCCACCATCGACACAGGTGCCACTGCCTCCATTGTAAGAAGAGATATCGTCAAAAGCTCCTGGCTGCACAACACCAACAGCTACTGCCTGAAGACTGCAACAGGGGAAATGGCGAAGGTATTTGGAGAAGTTCGTCTTACGATTACTCTGGCAGGACTGACGTTCTCCCATGCGTTTCTGGTGGCAGATATATGCGACGAGTGCATCATCGGAGTAGACTTCATGAAAGCAAATGAAGTAATCTTGGACATCGGGATGCAAGTACTGAGGTATCGAAATGTGGAGATTCCGATGGTGTACGGAAATGAGAATGCCGTAACTCTCAGGACAGTCATCAGCAAAGACGAAGTTTTGCCGCCGTCTTCAGAGACAATCATTTGGACGAAGCTGGAAGGTGATCTTGGGAGCCACCGATTCTACATAGTAGAACCAGACCCAGAGAAGAATTCTCAAGACTACATCGTGGGAAAGACGTTAGTCGAACCAAAGAACACCATGGTTCCAGTGAGGGTTTTGAACGCAAGACCACACACTGTCAAACTAAGGCGAGGGGAGGTGACTGGAAAATGCACGCCGATTACCGCCGTCGCAACAATATCTGAACGTGATGCTCCAAAACTTCTCCCATCACCTTGGACAGCGGAAGCGAGAGAGACGATTCTCCAGTCCAGTGAGCTGAATCAGGAGCAGCGAACTATGGCAGAGAATCTTATCAATGAGTACGCTGATGTATTTGCCTCACAGGACGGAGAATACGGCCGAACACACCTGGTACAACATCGAATAGACACTGGTGATACTAGACCAATTCGTCAGCCTGCTAGGCGCCTTCCATTGGCAAAGCAGACAGAAGTTGCAGAGATGGTGTCGGCAATGGAGAAAGAAGGTCTGATTGAAAGTTCCAAAAGTCCGTGGGCATCACCGGTTGTACTGGTTAAGAAGAAAGATGGCAGCACGCGGTTCTGCGTGGACTATCGGCAGCTCAATTACGTCACCAAGAAAGACAGCTACCCTCTGCCACGGATTGACGACACGCTAGACACACTATCAGGAGCCCGATGGTTTTCCACTCTCGACTTGAAGAGTGGCTACTGGCAGGTACAGATCCATCCAGAAGACCGGGAGAAAACCGCCTTCACCGCAGGAAATGGGCTATGGCAATTCACGGTAATGCCATTCGGGCTGTGCAATGCTCCGGCGACTTTCGAGCGATTGATGGAATGTGTCCTGCAAGGGTTAACATGGAAAACCTGTTTGGTATACTTGGATGATGTCATCGTCGTAGGAAAAACGTTTGCGCAACACCGAGACAATCTAAGGGATGTATTTCAAAGGCTTCGAAGTGCCCACCTGAAGCTCAACCCCAAGAAGTGCGCCCTGTTTAGAGCGGAAGTCAAGTACCTGGGACACATAATTTCAGCGAAAGGAGTGAGAACCGATCCGGAGAAGGTCGAAGCGGTGAAAAACTGGCCAGTCCCCAAAGACAAACACCAACTAAGGAGCTTCCTGGGCCTAGCCACCTACTACAGACGGTTCGTGAAGGATTTTGCCGGGATCGCAAAGAACCTGCACCAGTTGACGGAAAAGGGAAAACAATTCAAATGGTCAATTGAGTGCGAGAAGAGCTTCAAGGCACTTAAACAACGGCTATGCGATGCCCCGATACTGGCTTACCCCACTCCCGGGGAAACGTTCGTTGTGGATGCAGATGCTAGTAATGTCGGGGTAGGAGCCGTACTCTCCCAGGTGCATGACGGCCAAGAGAAGGTGGTTGCGTACTTCAGCAAGGTGCTCTCTAAGCCAGAAAGGAACTACTGCGTGACAAGGCGGGAACTTCTAGCTTTGATCTTGGCTACGAAGCATTTTCACAAATACCTCTACGGGAGGAAGTTCGTTCTTCGCACAGACCATGCAGCCTTAAAATGGCTATTACAGTTCAAGAGTCCTGAGGGTCAGGTCGCAAGATGGATCGAAAGGCTGCAAATCTACGACTACGAAATACAGCATCGTAAAGGAAAACTCCACTCTAATGCGGATGCACTGTCCCGGAGACCATGCAGAACGGATTGTAAACATTGTGCGCGTCAGGAAGAACGGGAGCTGGTTTCAATCCAAAGAATGAGAGCCGAACCTATCGCCGGCTGGAGCGTAGATGAGATCCGGAACGCTCAGAAGGAAGACCCGGATATCGAGCCGATTCTGGCCTGGAAGGAGAACATGGAGAAACCGGATCATCAGGACATCTCTCACAGAAGCCCGACCTTAAAGGCATATTTTGCGCAGTGGGACTCCCTCCATGTCCAAGAAGGTGTTCTGAGAAGAAAATGGGAATCCTCCGACGGAAAGTCGTTTGTAATGCAGCTTGTCGTACCGCGGACGAGGGTCAAGGAGGTGTTACAGGAAATGCATGGCGGGGCGACCGGAGGCCACTTGGGAGTGAATAAGACGCTAGAAAAGGTACGAGAACGTTTTTATTGGTTAAAAGCGAAGGAAGATATCGAAGACTGGTGCAGAAAATGCGACGTGTGTGCAGCTAGCAAGGGTCCGAGAATCAAAACTCGAGGTAAGATGCACCAATACAACGTGGGAGCACCTTTCGAACGAATCGCCATTGACATCGCAGGGCCCTTTCCGGAAACCGACAATGGTAATCGGTATATACTCGTAGTGATGGACTACTTCCGTAAGTGGCCGGAAGCGTTTCCGATCCCTAACCAGGAAGTCAGAACCGTGGCGGAGCAGATCGTCTACAATTGGGTTAGCAGATTCGGTGTGCCCTTGGAATTGCATTCTGACCAAGGGCGGAACTTCGAGTCAAGAATCTTCCAAGAGATGTGTCAACTACTCGGAATCAAAAAGACAAGGACAACCCCGCTTCATCCACAGTCGGACGGTATGGTGGAGCGTTTCAATAGGACTTTGGACGAACATCTCTCAAAGGTCGTAGGTGACTACCAACGGGATTGGGACCGGCAGATTCCCTTGTTTTTGATGGCCTATAGAAGTGCCGTGCATAGCACTACTCGACATACGCCGTTCGAAATCTTATTTGGTGGAATAGCTCGTTTACCCAGTGAGGTGAAATTTGGATCTCCTACCAATGAGCCCAGAAATGAAGAAGAGTACGTGGCGGACCTTAGGGAAAGGCTTAGGGACATACACCAAAGGACCAGAAGCCAGATTAAGATGACGAGCGACCGCATGAAGACCAGGTATGATGCCAAGGCAACAACGTCAGGATTCCAGGAAGGCGATCTGGTGTGGCTGTATAATCCCCATCGCCAAAAGGGGAAATCACCTAAATTACAGCGGAACTGGGAAGGTCCCTACAGAATAGTAACCCGCATCAACGATGTTGTCTACCGCATCCAGCGAGGACCGAGGGCCAAAATGAAAGTGGTTCATGTGGACCGACTGAGTCGATACAATGGCCGAAATGAGGATGCACTTGTTCGGGACGAACATGTCTAAGAGGGGGGCAGTGTAGCATAATAATAACTACGCCCCCTAAAAATATGACGCAACAAATTCCGAAGTGACTTCATTCTGGCAGAATTTTGGTTCGAACTGTCCTTTCTTTTGAGGTTCGTGTCTGAAATTAGTCACCACAGCTCGGATAATATCGCGGATAAAAGAGAACAAGAGAGAATTATAACTGCACGAAATGATTGTCATAATTTTTAGGGATTTTGTTTTTAGGTATTTTTGTTTTTGGTCGAAGAATTTGCTAGAAGTTTCTGGCTATCAGAAACTTCTGCTATATAAGGACAGATGGCGATCAAAAAAGACACAGTTGGTTTAGAACCGTGGCGAAGAGATTGGAAAAGTGATAATGGGCGAAGTTGTAATTTGGTGATAAATTGAAAGTTGAGAGTGAACAAGAAAAAGTAATTAGTTTGGATTTGTGAATTAAGTAATTGAAAGGAGATAAAGTGATTTGAGAGGAAAGAGACCTTGTAAGAAAAGAATTTGCGAAGAATAGTATAGTGTGAACTTGAATTGTTCTATAGACTAGAAAATAAAGAAATAAATTTCACAGAATATCGTTTTATCTACTCGAGCCGTAGCTTGCATATTACAATATCAAACTAGTTTCTATTTTGCTTTGTGCTGCTTCGTTCTTGCTGTATTAATCTCAGATGCAAGTACCTCTAGTGTACTCGAATTTGAAATTATGAGAGCATTACCGTTTTTTGATTTCGTGTTTTGTCCTACGATTAGCTTCCACTGATATCCGCTAACGTTTGGTTCTCTCTCTTCCAGCGCGAAGCATCACATCGTCTCCAATAATAGTTTTTTTTTGACTTTATGCTTTATTGAGGAATTTTTTTTTTTTATTGAAAAACATATGGTAATGTTAGTAAAATATTACATTCTAGTCCTTAGACTAATAAGCAACTTTGTTTTGACTTAAATTAATATAGAATGCAAAATTAAAAGTTTGAAGCTTTGAAGCTAACTTATACTATACATGATTATATATGCTGCACTAGTTCAAAAGGTTTGATTCTTTTTAGTCTCCTAACTAGGTTTGTGTGGTCCAAGAGCGGGGTGGTCTCAGGGTTCCTGTGGTGGTGAAGCCGATCCACATGCTTTTTAGCGAATCTATGTATTTCATTCTGTACGCATTTACAATGTGTCTTAGCACCTTGTTTTGAAATTGTTTGATTATTTGAATGTTGCTTTTTTGATACAACCCCAAAGTTGAATACCATAAGTCCATATGGGTTTTATGACTTGCTTTTAAAGCAAAATTTTGTTATATGTTGATAGACAAGATTGTTTTCCTATCGTCCAGTACATTTTTCTGTAGCGAATACCAATCTCCTCTCTTTTGTTCTTGACATCCAAAGTCATACCAAGATACTTTGCACAATTTGCGTATGGTATGGCTTGGTTGTTAATATACACTGGTATGTGCTCTACTTTTTTATTTGTGAAATCAACATGTACTGATTTTGATTCGTTCAAAAGTATTCGCCATTTTCTTGTCCAATTTTGAATATGCGAGATCGCCTCTTGTAGTTTACGAGTTGAGTCCACATTACTTTCCGCAACTGCCAATAAAGCCGTGTCATCAGCAAATGTAGCAATCGAGTTGTATTCTAGTGTTGGAATATCGTGGGTATACAGGAGATACAATATTGGCCCAAGAACACTCCCTTGGGGTACACCCGCTTTGGTTTCTTTAAGCTCCGAATAAGTGTCTTTCTCTTTTGTGTGGAAGTATTTGTCCGAAATGTATGATCTTAGAATTTCAGCCCGTTCGTTGGGTAGTATCATTTTTAGTTTGTAGACTAATCCCTCATGCCAAACTTTATCAAATGTTTGTGCTACATCGAGGAAGACTGTAAAACAAACTTTTTTCTCTTCAAGCGCTTTTTCAACAATGTTTGTTATTCGGTGTACCTGATCAATGGTTGAATGTTTTACATGAAAGCCAAATTGGTGGTCTGGAATAATATGTCTCTGTTCTATAGTTGGTAGCAGCCTTTTTAATAGCAGTCTTTCAAAAAGTTTCGACATTATAGGCAGCAAAGATATTGGCCTATAGGATGAAGCTTCGTGAGGTGGTTTTCCCGGTTTGGCTATCATGATAATATCAGCTACTTTCCATAACTGTGGAACGTATTTTAATTTAAATGCAGCGTTGATGATGCATGTAAGCTTCGCGATTCCTTTTTCTGGGACACGTACATTTTTGTGGAAAGGGGAAGAGTCAGAGAGAAAGACAAAGGGGTGTGGTTTTGAAACTCAGGTGGTATTAAGTTTCTGCAAACTCCAAGGGTGGCTGTCCAGTCCAGTTTCCACCCTGTTGTTTGATTGGAGGAATGTGAATGATTGGTCTTTTTAATTTCTTAGTTGCTTTCCAGAGCGAGTACTCCGTTTTTTTATTGTTGCTAAGATTTTGTAAAAATGAATCAATTTCAGAATCTAAGTTCCTTAATTGTTCGTCTAACTTGCTGTACCAGATTATTAAACTTATTTTTATCCTGCGGGGCTCTGATTTGGTGCCATTTCTTTCTCGCTCTCCGCTTTTCGGCAATTAACTCTCTAATTTCTAGAGGATAGTAGTTACGCTTCAATTGTTTTTGATGTTAGGAGTGTTTCCCAAGCCGAAATTTGGATAACTCTGATAAATTGTTAGAGCTCTGAATCTAGTTGCTTTTTAGATCGTATTGGTGTACGTGGTTCTATCCTCTCTTGAAAACTTGATTTGAAGCTTACCCAGTCCGTGCGTTCACTAGTGAGAGCTAGATTACTTACATTCTGGATAATACTCTCATTCATAGTCAGTAGGATAGGTGAGTGATCCGAGCATAAATCATGACTTTCTTCAATTTGCAAAGAGTTTCTTGAGATATTTTTAACTATGCAGAAGTCAATGAGATCGAGGATTTTTTACGAATCAGTCGGCCAATAAGCAGGCTTTCCTGTAGATAAGGCTTCACACCCTTTCTCGTTTATTGCGTTAAGGAGTTCTCTTCCCTTGGTTGTCGTTAACCTTGATCCCCAATATGTGTTTTTTGCATTAAAGTCTCCACCGATGACGAACTTTTTTCCCAGTTGATCTAGGAGTTCTGAATATTCGTTTTTTTTTATCAAATGTTTAGGAGGGCAGTAAATACTAGCAACAAGTATTGGGTAATTTATTGTCTCTATAACTACAGCTGTTGATTGTATTTTATTTGTTGAAATTTTTAATACCTCGTAGTGATTTATAATTTCCTTACAATGACAGCGCTCCCCGCTCTAGCAGCCGGACAATTCTGCTAGAGCGGGGAGCGCTGTCATTGTAGACTTTATACCCTCTGAATTTAATAAACGATTCTTTGGTGAAGTGAGTTTCGGAAACGAGACAAACGTCTATTTTATTTATATCCAGGACTGCTTGTAACTCTTTTTGATGTTGCAGCAGTCCATTTGCATTCCATGCCATTATTCTTAGAGATTTAGTCATTACTTTGATTTTAGAGCAACTCTTTTAGCGTTGCTCTCTATTTGGTTTACTCTTGAGTCGAGATTGGAAACGGAATTCTCTATACTAGTAATTTTCACTAGGATGGCCTGTAGGGTTTGTTTCAAATCATCTTCTTGTTCCTCTGGACTGGTGGTGATACTCAAAGAGCGAGCAGCCTCGGCATATGTTGTGCTAATTTTTTGTTTTTCAATAATTTGGTCATTTGTTTTTTCTTCTGCGTTCACATGATATTTGTTTTTGTGATGCTCGTTTTCATTCGGAAGGGTTTGTCTTTCAAATAATTCTTTAATGTTGTTAACCCTTATCTTCTGTATCTCCTTAGCTACTGTACTTCCTCTATAGTTGGCTAGGTGTGCCAGTTCGCAGTGTATGTACTTTGGTGGCTCATTAGTTGTTTTTTTACAATCTTTGGTGTAGTGATTACCTGTACATTCAACACATCTCGGATCTTTATCACAATATCCTTGAGTATGTCCATAGGATTGACAATTTTCACATTGTGGAATGAGTTTATTTTTTTTATGGCTGTTTCTGTTGAGTAAGTATGAGGTTGTTTAAGTCCACTTTCACTTTTATGTGTATTTTCAGCTAACTTTATTTCAGTCTCTTTTAACACAAATAATAAACTACCCAGATGTCGCACGCCCATATAAAAAAATTAAGCATATTTTTGTCCTGGCAGACAGAGAGCTTTCAGAATAATTACCACAAATAAAGCTTTTTCTTTTTCCTCATTCCGTTCGCTCGTGTGGGAAAAGTTATTTTTCTCATCGTGTGTTGTGACATGGAAACGAACGAGGTGAGGAAGTGTAAAGGGGTATGCGGGAAGGGGCATGAAGATGCATGATGGCGTGATTTCCATACCACCGCAGCAAAAGAATAAATTTTCATGAAGGGAAGTTTTGTAAACACGCGTGCATTGTATATGAAGAGAAGGTTTGAGAGATATTGCTTGAATATCAATCAGTTGGATTTTCAGGTTAATTACTAACATATATATATATTACATTTGCACATATACTAAAAAATTAAAAGGCATAAGAAAATTGTCTCCAAGGAAAAAATGTCCTGGAAAAGAACGAAGTGCGCAATTGCACACTGTTCCATAACCAAAAATTAATTGACTGATGGAAAATTATTCAAATTTCCTAAAAGACGAACAGTTAAATACGATGAATGGCTAGCTTTAGCAGAGGAGTCTCGGGAACACATAAAAAGCCTTAAAACGCCCTATATATGCAGCAAACATTTTAAGAATGCCTTTATTGGAAACAAATATTTAAAAAAAAAAATGCTTACCCTTCCCTCTTGTTAAAACGAAGTGTTGCTATATCTGATGACGAATTCAATTGTTTTGATCCAACGGGATCTAAGGTTACATATGAAAACTGCAATAAAGTAGTACTGGAATGATGTTACAGTAGAAGAACTAAACTTGTCTTCAAAAAGGTTATCAAGAAAAAGATTCAATGATAACGTTGAATTTACTTGCGCCAACTGTGAGACTCATATAAAAAAGCAATGTAATTTATATTAAAAGAATTGAGAGGCTTAAGCATGTTTTATATAATGTCGTTTGTCCAAGCAATATACCTATGAAACAACTTGAGATTGAGGTATATAATTGTCTTGATATATGTGCGGAGCTGAAACTACCCGTTAGAGCTATTTGCTGTGATCAAGGACCCACAAATCGTAGTTTATATAGTAAACTTAATCTAAATGAAAAAAACTTTAACTTTAAGAAAGAATTATATATTAAACATCGAATCCGCAAATGCAAGAAATAGATCATTTTGTTTCAAAGGCTTGGCCTTAACTATAGAAAGCGTTTTAAGAATAAGAGACACATTATTCATGGATCATAGTTGGTTGGTTTAAGAGGGTGAGCTTATGCTCTTCACTTAGGCCTCCATTGGGCCCGTTGTGTTCTCCTCATCTATGTAACTGTAGGGAATAGTGCTGTGCTTTGGGAATTATGTGTTGAGAGGATTTAGGCCTAGGGATCGTGGGTAGTATCAACAGGAAACTACATCGTATAGTGATCGGAAAATCATAGTGTTTGTCTAGCGAACTCCAATATATTCCCGATTCCTTTCTTACTGAGGTGTGTAATATCCGGAATCCTTGGAGATCCCAGAATTTTCAGTCTTAATATAACTAATAACCTCGCTGTAGCAGGGCAGTGGCAGAGGAAGTGCTCTTTATCTTCCTCCTCCTCCTCACAGTTGGCACAGTTGTTGAATCAGCTATCCCGAGCCTGAACGAATATTTGTTGAGATTGATGTGCCCTGTTAAAAGTCCCACCACCAATCTCAATTATGTTCTGCTTGAGTTAAGAGCTATTTTTGCTGTGTTGTTACTCTGTTTAGTTATTACGGATCTAGTCACTTTGCACGTGTCTAGATTCGTCCAGTAGTTATTGAACTCCTGTCGTATCTTCTCATTGATTATTGTTTTAATAGTTGTCAGAGGTACCCCTATTGTATTATCCGGGTTCAGTTCTGTGTTGCGTGCTCCTTTCCTTGCTAGTTCGTCTGCCTTTTCGTTACCCGGTACACCCTTGGATTTGCAATCGCGCTAATTGCTGTTTTGTTGTCCGAGCAGATGTCAATTTGCCTCTCTTCGTTGCTGTCTTCTGCGAGTATTTCAGTTGCTTTCATTATTGCATAGACTTCTGCTTGGAACACCGATACAAATAGTTCTAGGTGAGTAATAAGTTCAATCGGTGGGTTAGCACTGAAGATGCCAGCCCCTGATTCCCCTGAAATGTTAGAGCCGTCTGTATATACCGATATCCCATTGGAGTTTCTTGTCGTTTTTTCATACGTCCAATATTCTCTTGTGGGGAAAATTGTTTCGAAGTTGTTGGAGAACGTATACGATTTCCCAACAACATCACTGGGGCAATCGAAGAGTGGTGTCATTACTCTTATCATTTCGGTGATTGTTCGATGTCCCGTATTTGCACCACCGATGAAATGGCCGATATTTCTAAGCCGCAGGCTGAAATGCCGGCAATCGTCTTCGCCTCGAGGTGCACTGGTAGAATGTTTAGTATCGCTTCCATGGCCGCGGTTGGTGTTGAGGATTGTGCTCCTGTAATACCCAAGCAGACCATATGTTGCACCTTAGTTAGCAATTCTCTTGTATACTTTTTGCTCATCACTGGCCGCCATACAACTACACCGATGGCCGTCCTGCATATCCAATATGCTCTCTTGGCTTTGGTGACTATTTCTTCCAGGTTCTTTCTCCAGGTCAGTTTCCTGTCCAATATAATGCCCAGATACTTGACGCTGTCGCGGAGTTGTAGTGATACTCCTCCGAGTTGTGGAATGTGAAAGTCACTAGTTTTGGTTTTCTTTGTAAAGAGAACCATTTCCGTTTTATTTTTATTTATTTCTAGTCCACTCTCCTCCACTCATTCTTTTATGATTCGAAGGGTATTTTGCATAAGCTCTCCTATGATGTTCAGGCGTTTACCACTTATCAGAACGGCTAGGTCATCTGCGTACGCTACACATTTCGCACAGGTTCCATCCAGTACTTTTAAAAGCTTGTCCATTGTGAGCACACAAAGAAAAGGAGATATTGTCCCCCCCTGTGGTGTTCCCGTACGGACTGTTCCCCTTCTTGTTTCGTCTCCCAGTGAAGCTGTGATAATTCGGTTTGTAAGCATGTGTTCTAGCCAATTGTTTATTATTTTTTTATTATAGTATATCGAGAGTGCCTCCACAATTTTTTGAGTTTTCACATTGTTAAATGCCCTTTCGATATCTGGAAAAACGCCTGCGACTGATTTATGGATCATAATGATTTATATTACATTTATATAAATAAATTTAATCAAGATCCGTTAGAGAACTTATTTGGTAAAATAAGAGCGCGGAATATTAATAAAAGTAATCCCAATGTTTCCGAATTTAACTCCCTGCTAGCCAAAGTTATATCGATAACATTTTTATTCAAATCGAAATGTTCCAACTGCGAAGAAGACGATTCGGAATATCTACAGGTGGATTGGAATGCTATTGTATATATGCAGAGTGATATAGAAGAACAAATAATACTTACCCAAGAGCAATCACAAAATCACGACATTCTTAAGAATGAGGAATGTTTTGAAAATAACATGAATACGAATAATATAGTTAATCCACCAGATGACGATACAATATCAGTCAAGGTACCGCAGGTCAACGACCTAGCTACAAGATACTTTGCCGGATATTGCATCTTTAAAACAATAAAAAAAATTAACAAAATCTGTGAAAATTGTGCTGAAGAAATGTCAAAGGACAAACAGAATTTCGATCTAACGGAAGTATTGATAAAATTAAAAGAATATGAAAATTCAAAAGAAAATTCGGTTCTCTTATGGCCGTCAGAAAAAGATTTTCAAGTATGCCGTCTTCATGTACAAATATTTTCCGAATACTTTCGAAAACTACCTTTTGGATCTAACTTAAAAGAAAATATAATCAAAGAATGTATACTCGTAAAGGCAACAAATATACCTTTTCCGAATTGGTTCAATGTTATGATTAAGGTGATTTAGCTGCAATTTAATACTAACCTAATTTAAGTTAATGATTATTTTGTTAAGTTAGTTCGTTTTTTTATAATAATTTCGAACATTAGTCACCTTTACTTAAGTATGCCAAGAGCAGTGATCAGTTATTATAAGTGCATAAATATAAAATGCAGTATGCAAAACTCATATTCATACCCATTTTCAGAGCAAATTTGTGTCCACAAAGATTACAGAGTTTTTATTTATTTAAGTGCTGAAAATAAAGTACATACATACAGACAAAATAACAAGCACACAACATAAGCCCAACCATTTGCACATATATATATACGATCTATACTCCATATCCATCCTACCAACGTGTCGGCATCAGAACTCCGTGACCGCAGTCGCACAAAATATTTTTTTTGTTCTTTTTTGCAGTGAAGGTAAACAAGGTATGTGTGAGTGACACGGTGGACTAAAAAGTGAGCAGAAAAAACAAATGTTCTCTGTTCTCATTTTTTCCCTTTTGTAAGAAGTTTAAGCTTTTTAAAAAGCTTTTTTTTAGTGAATTTGGTTTTCATATATCACTTTTTCCTATATGAATGAGACATCTGGGTAGTTTATTATCTGTGCTTTTAGCTTATTATTTTCAGTTTTTAGATTGAATACTTCTGTTTGTAACTGGTTGCAGAGCAACTCTAGTTTCTGAATTTTTTTCCGTAAATCAACATTTTCTTTTCCTAATATCAGAACTTTCTGATCTGTTTCGTTTGGGTTGGTTTTAGATTTCGTACTTCCTCCTGCTCTTGGCGGAGGAGTTCTATCCTTTCTCATTTTATATTAAATTTATTTTATATTATTTTTTTATTTTTTTTTATAAAGCTTTTCAAACTTCCGAGTTTTTTTTTTTCTTCAAGAATTCATCATCAACTAGTCCGATTAATTTAATACGTAAGTCCATAGTCCCGTTACCCGTGCGTGGATTTAAAAATAAAACTTAATTTTGTGGACTCGGGAAAAGTCGAATATGGACCTATGGAAGATTAATTTGGAAGATAACATTTCGAGATCAAACTCATCTGATGACAGTTTTGGTTGTGTCAGATGACACTATACCAGTGCCCTTACTTTCGGGGGGATGTTTTTTAATGAAATTTAATATTCGTTTATGTTCAATAGGAAAAGTCGACATATTTCCTTTTGATATAGAAAAAGTTAGTTTAATAAATTCAGAGAAACATAAAGAGTTGTGTTTCTACGCACTCATTTCGGGTATTTAGTAGAAGAATCCGAAAGACCGAAGACACTATTAACTTAAATATTTGGCGCAACAGCTCTTTAAGTGCCAGGGCCTAGCTTCTCGCAACCACTCGTGTTGTGTGCGTTATATTTTTCACACGAATGGAAGGGACCTACAGTTTAGTGCCCTATCCGAATGGCAATTTGTTTTGAGAAGCTTTTTCGTGACAACAATACTCTCAGATGTTTGATAGACGTTTGCAAGAGGTGGGATCGTGAAAAAACTTTTTGGTGTTTTCTGGAATTCGAACTTGGAACCTCTTGCGTAGTGATCCGACACACTAACCACTACGCCACGACGCCCAGTCACTATTAACTAGACCGAATAATTGTAAGCCTTATTGTGACAACAAAGCAATATTAGATCCTTTTAATGAAGAGTTATCCAGAATGATGGTGAATAAAACAGGTTGTCTTGAAAAACTAACTTCAATCTAATGTCGATGTTAAACCCTACGATTACGAAATTACTATACGAATGAATTCCGATGTTCCCTTTCATTTCCCACTACGAAGACTATCAATAAGCGAACGCACAGCTCTCCTAAAAAATATTAACGAACTTTTAGAAAAGGGAATAATAAGACCTAGTGAGTCACCATATGCTTCTCTGATCGTAGTGGTTTTAAAGAAAACTGAGGAATATAGAAAGTGTGTTCATTACGGGTATTACGAGTAAATAAAAATACTATCCGAGATAATTTTCCTTTACCGCTGATAGAATGGTTCTTAGAATACTTAGTAAGAAGAGATATGTCTCCACACTAGATTTGCGAAATGGATTCTTCCACGTGGATGTATCTGAAGGTTCTAAAAAAATATACCTCGTTCGTGACACCAGCTTTGCGAGATTTAATCGAATGAAGAAAAATACCGTTTACTTCGACGACATTTCCGTGGCTCATTGCTTAGTTTGATTATATCGTATCAGGGAATGATAAACATCTCAGAATCATTTTATAATGCTTGTTACAGTATGGTCTTCGAATAAAGGCTTCTAAATGCGTATTTGGAGTGCCCAAGTTACAGTTTTTGATTTTCGATATTTTAAAAGACGGTATTTAACCATCACACGATCCAGTCGAGTTTATCGAACATTTCCCAAAGCCACACTAATTAAAAAGCGCTCACAAATTTGTGGGTATGATAAACTATTACCACCGTTTCTTACCTAACCTCGCTAAGATTTTCGCACCAATTTACAATCACCTGTCTGAATTCGTTAAAACCAATGCAAAACGAAAAGATTTCACTTGGCCCGCAGTATGCCAAGAAGCCTTTACAAAGGCAAAACAAGAACTCGCTAAAGCAGCTCTCTTTACACATCCTAAGCCTGACGCTAAAATTAGCATCACCATGGATGCATCTGATAAAGTTGTCGGTGCAGTCATTCATCAGAAAAGAGGTGATGTATGGGAGCCCCTGACATTTTTTAGCAAAAAGCTTTCGCCTACGCAAACAGGATACTCGGCATTCGATAGGGAACTTCTGGCGATATACTTGGCTATTAAACACTTTCGCAATTTTTCGTCTTCACAGATGAAAAACCACTCACCGCCGAAAATGTGTTTTCCAAAGCCAACCGTACCTCAAGGCAAGAACGACATCTCGATTTTATATTATAGTTCACGACTGATATACTACACATGCAGGGCTCTGCAAATGTCGTAGCTGACACCTTATCGCGACCGAACGCTGACGCATTGGATCTTACCTATCCAGGAGTCGAGGACGTAGCCAAAGCGCAAGAGAGTGACGAAGAACTTACCAAACTTGTTCGAAATCTCCTTTGCAATTCCAACGTAAAACTAGAATTCATTAAGATACCTGCCTCTAGAATTTCCCTGTGGTGCGAAACGTCCACAAATACCAACCGGCCACATGTACCTGAGGGCAAGCGGAAGCTAATTGTCCAAGCAATTCACTCCCTCTCTCATCCGAGAATTCGAGCGTCACGCAAGAAAATCGGCAAAATTTACTTCTGTCCCAAAATGAACCGTAACATAAACTCTTAGGCGAGAAATTGTTCATCGCGTCAGGTAGAAAGAATTCAAAAACATATAAAACCACAGCCTGATGAAATTGAAATTCCGGCTGGTCGATTTCAACACCTACACATGGACATTGTCGGTCCGCTTCCCCCTCGAATGACTACAAATACATTTTGATTATACTGGATAGATTATCCAGGTGGCCCGAAGCCTACCCCATTCGTGAACAAACCGCAGCCGCACGACTGCTTACCACCCACAGACTAATGGCATGGTCGAAAGATTCCACCGCCAACTCAAAACATCCATACGGGCATCAGGAAATAAAGTCAACTGGACTGAACAACTCCCCTATATTTTGTTAGGTCTTCGTACTTCCATCAAGGAAAATGTAAATCATAAACCCTCTGAACTCTTGTACGGAGAAAACATAAAGGTTCCTTACGATTTATCCTCGGTATCAGCCAATGACTTCACAGAATCAACTAAAAGAATTTTTTAAGAATATACCACGCACAACACTTCAAAAGAGAAAGGCAAAAATACACACCCACGTTCCAAGTAACCTTCACACATGCAGCTACGTTTTGGTCTGGAAAGACAAAGTAAAAAGAAGTTGGGATTCTCCTTATGATGAGATATCCATATCCATATCTTCCAAACTGGAAGCAGGCGATTTCTTATCCCAGCGAAAGGCGTATGTAGAAAAACGAAAAAAAAAAACAACCATCAGCCTTCTCTCAGAAGAGTTAGGAAAGCTAATAGATAATATTAAAATCGACTGAGTTAGCTGTCGATTCCGCGAACAGACCTTGCTTAAATAGGTGTCTAGGGTTTGGTCACCTAGCCCTGCAATGAAAAAAGGAGAAGACCGCTCTAAGATAGGCAGAAAATGTGAATCCGCTGGCTTTATAGCAAAGAATTGTAACACGGGGCCATCATGCATGTTCCGCACAAAGAATTGCCCAGAATACGCGAAACATGAAACTAGTAGCAGTAAATGCCCTATCTTCAGGAGAGCTATCACAATCAAAGACCATGAAGATACCACAGATAAGACTTAATCACTGTAGAGTAGTTCATGACATCCTAATGCAAACGGAAAAGGACGAATGCGAGTACGTCGTCATGATCAGCGAGCCCTAAAAATATCCCGATCAAAATGATAATTAGATTTGCGATAACATTCGCAACAACTCCCCAGATGGTGATTTGGATATGTGGACGCCATGCCTTCCAAGAAATAAACGACCAAATAGAAGGCTTCGTCCGTGGCAACTATGCACGACCTGACTTAACAGCCAATGAATGCCTGCTAATGCTGGTCAATTTAACCGCGGATGTACTTCACGTGGTTCACGTGCCAGCAGAAATAAATGAGATCCAGTTCTACAACTGCTATGCAAGACGCAGCTTAATGGCCAGCGAATACCAACTAGTGCTGGACAACCTAACCGCGGGTGTGTGCTCAATAGAGCCCCAGTCATTATAGGAGGCAATTTTAATGCATGGGCTACAGAATGGAGCAGCAGACTTATTATCACCAGGGAGCTTTCCTTACTGGGATCGAAAGAGCACTTTTACACGCGGGGACTCGAAATGAAACACACCAAATTTTTAGGAAAGGGAGGTGAGAAGTGGATGAGGTAGTCCGTGTTGGCCGGGTAGAAGAATCTGAAAGACTTTTGTGTCTTTTCTTTTGCCTCGTTCGTAATTGTTTTCATTTGCTTCATTCATTTTTTCTCAGCGTTGAGTGCGTATGGTGCAGAAGAGACCACATAGAGGGATATTTCTGTATTTTACTATGTTCCGTGGTGATTGCCATGGTAGTATAGAAATTACACGATAGGCACTCGACGCTGAGAAAAAAAGAATGAAGCAGAGACACAGTAAAATACGAATGAAGCGAGAAACAGAAATATGAAAAATCCTAATCGATAGAATCTTGGGGCTAAAAGTTACACACGACACCAAAAGAGAATAGAGAAGTGTCTTTCGTTTCGAGTTTCCGCGTGTAAAATTGCTCAAATGCGATGCATCAATGGCTATAGGGACAAACACCAGGAAGGCATTACCATGTTACTGGTGGAACGATGAAGTACGGAAACTTTGGGTAAAATGCCTACAATCCAGGCACAAACTATAAATAGAGCCAACAAGAGGAGGAGGTTTCAAAAGCCTCTTTATATAGAATGGTAATGACGTAACTGAGGGGTGACCCCTCATGATCCATAATCACCTTTTGCCCCAAAGACCAGCCGCTATGTGCAACATCATAGAGAAGTCAATCCAGAGAATATCCCATTAATTACTATGGAGGAGTTGCTAAAGGCACTTAGCAAGATAGGCGACAAAAAGGCACCCGGACCCGACGGCATCCCGAATAAGACACTAACAGCGGGCGTAGAAAGGAGACCAGACCTCTTCATAGCAACAATGCAGAAGTGTCTCGGAGAAAGAACTTTTTCTGGAAAATGATTGCATGCATATCAAAGTACTCGCGATAAGAACTCAACGAAATAGCTGACTTGGAAGAGCCTGTATCCAATTCCATAGACAAAGAAACACCGTTTAATAAAACAATGACCTTAATTGGCCCAGTGTTATCACAATTAAATTGAAAATGATAAATGCTCAGATACGTATTTTCAATGTAATTCAAATCAGAGCTGTTATTTGATTTTTGGGTACTTATTCTTTGCAAATGTCCTTTTCTACAACATTACATTTCGTATATCTATACGATCTAAATTTACAATTATTTTCTGTGTGATTATTCAAACCACAAACATCGCACTGTTTTCCCCTGCTTCGCTACTTTTACTGTTCTTTTTTTTTGTTTTTATAATTTGCACGTGTTAAAGGGGATATGAATACCCTTATACTAATTTTTAGAACACGTGCGTTTTTGTGGAAAGGAAGAGACAGAGAGAAAGACAGAGTGGTGTGGTTTGAAACTCAGGTGGTATTAAGTTTCTGTAAACTCCAAGGGGAACTGCTTGAATTCCCCGCTGCATAGTGCGATAAATGGAACAGTCCGTCAGTATTTGGCTCTTTTTTTTGCAACATCGTACTGATGTTTGATGCATTCAATTGTGTTAGCCATCTTTACTGCTCTATCTAATGTCAACTCCGTTACTTTTTCAAGAAATAATTTGTCTTTTACCGACCCCTTGTCTAGGCCCATCACAAACTTTATCTCTCACAGCTGATTCCAGCTCTACGCTAAACTTAAAGCATACCGCCAACGATCTCACTCTTGTTGTCCACGAATAAACAAACTTAAAACAATGGCCTATATTCATAGGTATATTTTAAACCCGAGTGTAACTGATCTAGAGTCTAAAGTTAACACACAGATTAGACACGGCTGGTATTCATAAAGAATCTGGCAGCTCTGATTAATTTGACATGAGTCTAACGTCTAATCTACTACAACTCTACTACAAATTATATTCAATCTATTACGAAAACACTTTCTGAAAGCGAAATTTCAAAAATACGTGAACTTTGTTTTGCTGTTGTAAACAAAGATAAGTTAAAAATTGTAATTATACATATGTTTTGAAATAAACAAAAAATTATAAAATTACAGATGAGTGGCAAGAAACATAAAAGAGTAGAGACAGAAAAAGAAATGCTAGTCGAAGTGGTCCGAAGGCATCTTAAAGTCGTGGACAATAAAACAAACGACGTTAAGATGATTTCACAAAAAAAAAACAATTCAATTATCCACCAAGATATCAAAATCTTGATCAATGTTGTAATCGACCGACATTTTTCTTTATTTCATTTAGTTCGTTACCTACAGCTGCGAGCAAAGTAATAGCAGTGCACCTTAAAAAGCAGCATTAACCAAAAATAAAAAAATTAAATTAAGCAATGGTTTTTAAAAATTCTTATTATTGGCATAAAATATGTTATTTTCTTGTTATATGTATGTATAGTAATTAAATCTTAGTTTAATTAAATTAAACTTAAATAAATCCATTTTTTTCAAAATGACCTTTAGAAAAGCCGAGTAAAAAAATAGCAGTGCCATTTCTTTTAACACTTAATGGATAAAAAAATAAAAATACTGGATTTCATTAAATTATAATGGGAGTCTTTTGAACATAAACTAATATTTGGTGTTTGCATGTCCTTTATTGCTTATTACAGCTGCGCAACGCCGTTTCATGGAGTCAACAAGATGCTGGCACCGTTCGGGTGGTATTGAACTCCAGGACTTCTTAACTGCCGCCCACAACTCGTTGTTATTTTTGGGCTTTTTATCGGAAATATCTTTCTTGATATCGGCCCATAGATTCTTAATGGGTTTGAGATCAGGAGATTGAGCAGGCCACTCCATGACATCAATCCTATTGTCCCGAAAACATTACTTAATAGTTCGGCTGGTGTGTTTCGGGTCGTTGTCCTGCTGAAAGACCCATTTTAGTGGCATTTCGTCATCGCCATATGGCAGCATGATGTTCTTTAGAATGTCAACGTATGAGTGCTTTAATCCAATATATTGGACCAACACCATAGTAGGAAAAGCATCCCCAAATCATGATACTAGAACCACCATGTTTTATGGTTTTTTCTGGTGAACCTAGGATCATATTCTGTATTGGGTGGACGCCTGATATACTGCCGAGATCCTTTGCCGCCATATAGAATAATCTTGCTCTCATCAATCCACATTATATTCCTCTACTTCTCAGGCGACCACGACAAATGCTCTCTCACAAACTTCAACCTATTAAAAATGTGGATTTTCTTGAGACATTATGTGATTACGTGGTACACTATTTTTATTACTGTAAAACTAAAATCAAATGACAAATCACTCGCGCATCGCAAAATTCTTAATATAATTTTTTTTCGTTCACAAATTTCTGACGTTTAACAGAGTTAAATACAACTTAACCATACGTTTTGTCGTGATTAATATTAGACTAGAGTTTGTCATTTAGACATGGGTTTAAATTATGTATGAATTACATAAACACCGGATTAGTTTAACAACAATATAATAAGAACTTATCAAACATCTATGAATATGCGCCAATGTTTTTAAAGCACTCCCTTGGAATATGAAAATCAACATGTCTATTATTTCATAGAAAGACTTAAGAGCTCTAAAAGTTGTACTATATGCCGATTGGAAAAACAAATACTCTTCTCTTAACTACCGTTCCGGAGCATAAATTGTTAACATACTCGTAGATGATAGAAACAAACTACTGATGCGGTAATACAGAACGTCTGTTACAAACATGATGTCGTATGTGTGCCTTCTCGCATTAAGAGTCGATATACCTAATAGTAACTACCATATCTTGTATTGTAAGATGATTCATAATTCCAACGCATTTTGCTGTAAAGCGCCTCTGTACTCTTTCAACACGATCGGAATGAATGTGATAAATTGGGTTCCAAATAAAATCGACATATTCAAGTGTCGACCTAACTGGGGTGATGATAAACGATAGAGTATGAGGATCGGAAAATCTTTTAAGTTTATTTTAATAAACCCAACTAGTGAATTGACCTTCATTACTATGTAATCCACGTGGGAAGTAAAAGTAAGTTTTTTGTCAATAATGACATCAAGGTCTTTTACTCTACTAACTCTTTCTTATGACATGTCACCAATACAGTAGTTATAGGAATATTGCATTCCAGTTCTTAAAAAAGAGATACCCTAGCATTGTTTAATATTTAACCTTCATGAATTAGCTAAACACCAGTTACGTAAATTGTTAAGGTCTGCTTTTATCTTTATGCAATCATCTAGGCTTTTTATCTTTAAAAATATATTGATATCATCGGCATATATTAAACAATGACAAAACTTAATGTTTTGAACTTTTTCATCAATAAAAATAATGAGAAGCAGTGATCCTACATGACTACCTTGCGGAACTTCAGAGATACAAGAGATAATTCTTCAACAATAATTATCAATGAACACTTTTTGGATCCTTTCAACTAAAAACAGCATTCATTAGCAACAACTCATGATTAACAGAGTCACAAGCTGTGCTAAAGTCTATATAGATGGGGTCAACCTGCCATCCATCTTCGATAGTATTAATTACAAAAGATGTAAAGAGGGCCAATTTAGATGTTGTCGAACAACCCGGAACAAAAAAACAAATGAAACTTTAATTTGTTTTTAATAATACTTTCGAAAAACTTAGGTATAGCCAATAGTTTTTTAAAATTGTTCTTGGGACCAGATTTTGAAATAGACACCTAAAAGAAAATCTTCCTCAAGGAAAAGACCAGACAATAGCTACGTGTTAAATATTTGAAGCAAAGGCTTACAGATAAAACTTCCCCAGTTTTTTAGGATTATTGAAGGAATACCATCAACATCTGGCTTAGGATTAGGTTTAAGGCGACCAATGGCAGCCTCAATATCGTGATGATACCTATCCTCCCTGCATCAGCAGAAATGCAGATTTGCTGAACATCCAAATTAGCAATGGAATTTACTTGCAGGAAATCATTGACCGAATGGCATCAAGTACTCCTCCGTTCTTCAACTTATTTACATCAATCTAGACGAAATACGTTGAGCTGTCAACAAATTCAGATAACAAAATGCCGTCATAAAACCAGGTTTTCGTAATTATGATCACACCATAATCACTGCGACTAGATGCAAGAAACAAAGGCGATAACTTCGATCTGCATCCACTTGCGTTATGGTAAACAACTTTCCCTGTCTGCCTTAGAGAATGGCAAAGAAGTCGACGTTATTGCAACTGATTTTAGTAAGGCTTTTGATAAGATATCTCATAACTTAATCCTCTTCAAATTGTCTGCCCTCGGTTTCGAACCCATATTGTTAAAATGGATATCTTCTTACCTTGAAAACCGTTCTTACAGAGTTCGCTTCAGATCCATCTTATCGACTCCCTTCTTGGCCACCTCTGGTGTTCCGCAAGGCAGCCATCTAGGTCCCCTTCTCTTCATTCTAACCATAAACGATGTCGAGAGGGTTATTAAACATTCTTCCCTCTCTCTGTACGCTGATGATACCAAATTTTTCAAAGCCATCTCTTCACCACATGACTACTGCCTCCTTCAACAAGACCTTGATAGTTTTTCGAACTGGTGCCTACAAAATCGCTTAGAGATCAATATCGCCAAATGTCAATCCATTACCTTATCACGTAAGCACCACGTGTCCTCCGCCCGCCTTTACCTTCTTCATGGTCAACCTATATCCATCGTTCAGTCTCTCCGTGATCTTGGAATATTGTACGATAGGGAACTAAATTTTCGTTCACATATTGATGAGATAATTCGTAAAGCTAACTCATCACTTGGCTTTGTCAAACGATGGTCCAAAGAATTCTCCGACCCTTACGTGACCAGATCCCTCTACATTACCTTTGTGCGCCCCCTCCTTGAATATGCCAGTCAAGCGTGGTCACCCTTTCAGCAAGTTCATGTGACCAGAATCGAGAATGTTCAACGTCGATTTCTTCGATTTGCCCTTCGAGGTCTTCCTTGGAACGATCCATTTATCTTGCCTCCCTATCAAGACCGCCTCAACCTCATCAACCTGAGTACTCTAGAGAAACGCAGAGATGTTGCAGACATTCTTTTCATTCATCGACTTCTTTCAGGCTCCGTCGATTGCGCATCTCTTTATAATTCAATTTTTTTCAATACCAACCCACGAAATTTACGATGCCCTCGTCTTTTCTATTTACCGTCCCACCGCACTTCATATGGATCTAATGAACCAATTTCTCGTATGCTGCGAAAAGTGAACTCAAACCTCACCCAGTTTGATTTTAACCTCAGCACCCCCTGCCTCAAAACCGAACTCCTTCACCATTCTCCTTAACTTTAAGTCTTAGTTTTAAGTTTTAGTTTTAAGTTTTAGTTTTAAGTTTTAGGTTTAAGTTTTAGCCGTAAGTTAGTTGTAGCTTGTAATAAGCCAAATAAATGGGGGCTTTCGCCCCCACCAAAATTAAAATTAAAATTTTAAGGGTAGCTGATGTATATCACTATTATCGTTAACATACGAGCAGTTTAGTTTTTTGGCTGATGAACGAACCTTTACTTCAGAAATTCCCGTCGTAGACTAAGTTTGCAAAATGAGTGGGTACTTCAACTATCAAGTTCACATTTAAGTAATTGCTCATTTTTAAAGAGTTTAGTTTCGCTGATATATACGAAATAATAGCGTCCGTAGTAATGTCGGGGAGGAAGTAATATCGGCCAGAACAACCATATCATCAGTGCAGACTCATTTTTAATGTCATTAGCTACAAAGAACTGCTCAAGTTGGCACATAAAAACTGACAAATTATTATGATTATGATCGAAATGTTGAACAGATCCGAAATTAATCATTTTAGTATTACAGTGACTTTTTCTTTATATGACAATCACGCGCGTCTTAAAGATTATTCCTCGTCGCCAATGTGGTAACCGCGTGTTAAGGAAAAGTCTTTACTTCGTAAATCAATATGTCTTGCGTTTATTCCATATACAATGCTTAAGTTAGAGGGAGGTTAACCAACTAACTCATTACGACATGTGAGAAGTACTTCATAGCATATAGAGAGTAGTGATGTGCGTAAGTGTTACCATTAATCGCCAATACTACACAATATTACAGAATTTTATTTCGATTTTTATTGCTATATATATTTTCCCAAGGATACATCATAATTACCTTTCAAATTTGGCAATTTTAGCATTTTATCCTAATTAGAATTGTTTAAATAATCCTTAAGTGCAAAACAAATTGGTTTTTGAAAAGTTATAAGTTAACGTGCAACTATTTTTTTTTATTACTTTGATTAAAGTAA